>OZ005657.1:249033796-250233796 GCA_963930645.1 Salticus scenicus
GTAATAGTGTAACATATTTACTTATAATGATGATAGTTGGTTCATTATAATTAAATTGCAAGAATAAAGAAATGTCATTACGCACGAAAGTTAACCATAATTCGTAATTTGTTTAACGCTCCCAGTTCGGTTAACACTCACTTGCGGACAACCATGGAAGTTAAATCATTTTGCATATGCAAAATATTTAATCGAACACTACATGCGCAAAACACCAGCACAGAAGGTTAAAAATTGTATAGGAATTTTTTTTAAACTATTTTCTTTGAAAATTAAAGTTAATATCACTATTGTTTCTTACTTTTTTCTACCTTTATCGACTGTTACAATCTGTCATTTATTATTTTTTGCTGTCTGTCGGGAATTTTCACATTAACTTCAATCTTTTTTTCATTTCGAATTTCAGTGTATTCATTAATTGACTATGAATAAATATTTTTAGAAAAATTATTTATAATATAATTAAGAAGTAATTACAGAAAAAAAAACGAAGATGATTATTTAAATAATAAAATATATTATTTTACAATATATTCGAATGATATAAGGTAAAAAAAAAAAAAAAATCTTATACTGAAATTGATTGAAAGAAACGTTACGTTGAGAAAAAAAAAAAAAAAAAAAAATTGAATATTTACGCTAATGTTTTATTTGGGTATTTATTTATTTTTGAGAAAAAATATTCGAGTATATCGAATAAAACTTGCACTGTGTCCACCATTTACAAAAGTTCACTACTTAAATTAAGAGAAAACAAATTCTCTCGTATTTTATCAATGACTAACTCATTTGGGTTTTTATTCTATTAACTGTTATTTTTCTATCTATTTATTCATTTCCGTCTATCTTTTTTGGCTTGGGAAGTTCCTTTCTCTCAGAATTTGCTTTGTTTTTCAGATTTCCTTCCTGACGAAGAATATTTCTTTAATTTTAACTGGCTATTTTTTCATGAGTCTATCCATAGAATAGTTCTGATACCAGGCATCATGACATAATTGTTTTAAACCTGCTGATATTATTTAAGTACTTTTGCCTCCAAAATATGGATTATTATTATTTTTTGTTTGTTTATTTATTTATTTATTGAGATATAGCTTAATCATTATTCAGTCTGCAGAAAATAGTTTCGTATGGGTGGCGCTATATGTTTAAATCCATTGTTGTAAAACCGCACTACGATAACAGTGTTACAAAGTAAGATGTTGCAAACAAATACCCATGTTGAATTCGTCATATTAAAAATTAAAATTAAAATAAATCTTTTTTTTTTTTTACATAGTACTTCAAAAAAAAAAAAAAAAAAAAAAAAAGAAAAAAAGAAAGAAAAGAAAAGAAAAAGAAAGAAAAGAAAAGAAAAAGAAAGAAAAAGAAAAACTGAAAATTAAAGACTTTTAAAATATTATAGAAAGAAACAAAAAGGCTAAGGAAAATGAGTTTCAGAAATAACTAGGGCGGGAATAGAAAGCAAGAAAACGTAAAAGGGAAGAAAATTTTGGATGGAAAAATATGGAAAGAAAGAGAACGAAAAAGAAAACATATCAAATAGTTTGAAAATCTAAATTTTACAGTATTAAAATATTTTTTAATATTAAGTATGATATACCTTGCTACAAAACAGTGTGTTGTTACAAAATACTGGGAACTTCTAACATGATTTTCTTTTAATCTCATCATTAGTATGAAAATAACCTACATGTAGGAAATCACTCTTATCTACAGAAATATAAATTGAATATTTTTTATTAAAATCTGAAAAATGTAACAGTTATTATTATTATTATTATTATTATTATCATTATTATTATTTTACGAGAGTCATCTTAAAGCTTAATTATTATTAGAAATTTTCGACATAGAAACTTAATTTTATTTTTATTATTTTTAATATTTCTTTGCCTAGTCAATATCCAAAGTTAAAAATTTCTCTCGGCGTGTCTTCCCGTATTGAAGGCCTGGAATGCCGGAGATTCGATCGCAGGTCGCACATGTCGACCTAGGCGTTTGGTATTTTCCGTGGTTTTGTACGAAACTCTCGTAAATGTGGACCAGAACCCCTTAGAAAGACCCCCATTCTGGGCACACTACCCAGGCCTATGACCTTCGTGTAGTCATTTGTACGTAACTCTACCATCAACACCAACACACCTACTGAAATCAGTCATTATAGAACTCAGAAGACTGTTGGAAAAAGGAGATTTCTTTAATCGACTGATTCTTGTAACCAAACAAATCTATATTAATACCTACAGTGTATCACATTATACCCATATGGATCAATAATTGAGGCAAAATAAATTTATGCAAAATATTTTTAATAATATTCCTAGTTATAATTAAAATTTTACGACACTTTCCAGAAAATTGTGGTTCCTGTCAGTAATTACCATTGAATAATTAAAAGAACTTGGATAGTAGAATGTTAATATATTTGTATCATTTAAATTATTTAAATATTTTTAAGTTTACATGATAATTTTCATAACTTAAGGGACCTATCGTCTCCGAAAGCTGAAGCCAATGTTATTCTATGGGAAATTTTGCCCCATTATAATTCATTAACTAATACATATTTTTAAATTCTGTCTTCACTTTCTGAAAATTCACAACTATTAAACAATTTATCGCTTTCTAAAATTGATTTTTTTTAATTGTTAAGATTTTATTTTTAAGCTCAGAAAATTCGCATTTTACAACTACAAAATAAAATATTAAAAATTTTTAAAAATAATTTTTAGAAAGCGATAAATTGTTTAATAGTTGTGAAGTTTCTGAATGTGAAAACGGAATTTAAATATATATATTAGTTAATAAGTTATAATGGGACAAAATTCTCCAAAACAAAACAATATTATAGAAATCCCTATATTGAATGTCAAATTGAAATACATAACATTAAACACCTCCTTTTTTTTTTTTTTTTTTTTTTTTTAATGAAATATAATGCTAAAAATCAATATATTTTTTAGAATGGAAAAAATCTGTAATATCTGGAGCATTTTGCATTACATCTTTATTTTACGATTCCATTAGCAACTTTTAAGTTTTTGTCACTATTTGGCAATGAATTTTTTGGTATAATTGCTTATTAAATATATATATATGTATATATAGTACCTAAATGTCCTAACCTTTTGGAGGAGTTGAATTTTTCCGTTATCCATTATAGGCAAGCGTTTACTCTGGTAATAGTTTTTATATTTACATTTGTATTAATTATAAAAATTAAAAAAAAAAAAAAAAAAAAACTGAATTTAGGTTTGAAAATTTGATATCCAAAATAGTAGGGGTGGGAATCGATTAAGAGTTTTAACTGGGTTAATGGTAGTTCATTAATCGATTAATCGGTTGATTAATCGGATTTTTAATCGATTTTCATTTTTCATTTTTCTTTGTGTAATTGTATTTCAATGATGAATAAATCTCTCATATTGTATATATATATATATATATACATATATATATTATTCATAAGTTTGACTGATTTTTTTTTTTTTTCAAAAATTTTTGCCTAATCAATTATGTTTGTTTCATAACTGAAATTTAAATCAATTTTAAGAGTAATAATAGGTGACTTTAAGTGTTAATTTTATATAAATATTTTCACTTATTCTTTTTTTTTTTTTTTTTTTTTTTTATAAATTAATTTTTTGATTCATTTTGAAAGAAACATTAAATTTATTTACACATGAAATTTATTTTTCCACTGAGTGAAAATAATGCCTGGACCGGGAGTCGAACCCCATATCTTTGACTTACAAGGTCAAGGCTCTACCAATTCAGCTATCCAGGCCGACAACCGGTGGACATTACTCACTCAGACAACGTTTAGGCAGAAACATCTGGTCTATCATGTAGATAGCTCGACAGAAATAAACCGCAGGTAAAGGAAAACACCATTAAACAATGGGAGAAAGAAATACAATATATTAAAATCACACAATTAGCTGATTGGGAAGAAAATCATTTATTGAAATTTATTTTTTCCGACTGAGAGAAAATCATGCCTGGACCGGGAGTCGAACCCCAGATCTTTGACTTACAAAGTCAAGGCTCTACCAATTGAGCTATCCAGGCCGAAAACCGGTGGACATTACTCACTCAGACAACCTTTAGGCGCCTAAAGGTTGCCTAAGGCGCATGAGGTTGCCAAGTTTCGGAGAAAACCACGGAAAACTTCAAACGGTTTTGCCTATGAGCGAGACCTGGGATCGAACCCTGCACCTCCCGTCTACCAGTTTTGAGTTCAGAACCGCTCGGCCGCTGGTGGGCCACTTCTTTCTGGATTGTGAAGGTTTTTAAACTCTGGAGGAAGTCCTTGAGGTCGCTTACTTCTGCGTAATTCTTCCGTTATGGGTTTTACTTATCGGAACCCGGTGCCTCCACCAAACTGTCACGTAGATTAGGCTTAGATAACTGTTTGTGCAGAAACACTAGAGCGAAATAACACAGATCACTTAAAACTCAACTCGAGACTTTTTTTTTAACTCAACTGCATTTTACATCAGCTTACATACAGTTGATGAATCGTCTAGAACATCTTCTAGAATTCGAAAAGTCTAGAAATTTCATATAAGCAATAAACAATTTAGAATTAAACAAAAATCATTTTTAACCACTTTCCCTTGTGTGGGATCAAACACACAAACTTTGGGGTTTGTAATCCAGCGCTTTGCCTCACAGCCACGGCGTTCATCATGTGAGAAGACTTTCGTTACAATATTTCGAAATACTGGAAAAAAAAATCATCACCTTAAACTCTTAAAGAGAATAGAGTACATTTTATCCTTCGTTATTTTAAGAAGTAAGCAGGAGAGAATTAAAAACTGAAGGTGTAGGAGATTTTTCAAATTAAGATAATAATAATAAACTTTCTTTCTTTTCAGATATTTTCGGATGTGTAAAATTATTACCTAGCTGTGCATTAGAAATATATATATAGATAGTATTATATATTGCCCTAAATTAACTAAAAAATTCCATAGTAAAATATAGATGCATCAGATATTTCATTATTCTCAAAAAAGAAAAAAAAAACATAAAAAATTGATAAACAACATAAAAATTGCCAGTAAAGAATTCAATTTTCTAAAAAAAAAAAAAGCGTCTGCAAAGAATTAATTACAATTGTATTTTATTATTATTATTATTATTATTATTATTATTAAAAATAGCTAAGATAACGGTTTTTATTCTCAGACGATAAATTTCTTTGATACCAATAGCAATATTGACATTTATTTTGTTTTGTTTTTATTTATTTATTTATTTTTACACCACTGATAACATTTTAATTTCCCTGTTGAAAATGACGTCATTGTACATAATAACGTAATAAGAGAAACTATTTTCGAGATGGAAAATAGAGTATCTTTGTAAACTCGACGTTTTTAATTAACAATCCCTTTAAATAAAATGATAGAGAATTTAACGACCTGAAATGTCCTCCTTGGAGTATTCAGCACAATTTGATACTTCTTTGCCCACCGGGAGGAGATGCAGTCGTAGTAAAATAATTTGTCGATAGCAACAGTAACATATTTTTTAATATATAAAGATAGCAAGGTACATTGAAATTATAAATTAACCGTGATATACATAGAAGATTTATTTAAATGAGTAATGCAAGTAGTGTTGTGTTTAAAGGATTCAAAATCGCACAATAGCTAATGGAGTAGGCAACTGGTGTAATTCCGGGATTCGCTCCGATGGGTAGTCTGGAGGCATGTCATCACAATTTTCATTCTCTGTTGGGGGGATAGTTTCCCCACACTGTAAAAAATAACGGTAATTTTTACAGCAGAATGTGCTGGCAATATGGGTGCCAGCGCATTCTGCTGTTAGAAAAAAGTAATTAACAGCATAACCAGCTGTAAAAGAGTCTCTCTTTACAGATGTCGCCGCTGCATATTGCTTTAATTAACAGCAGAATGTGCTGGCAATATGGGTGCCAGCGCATTCTGCTGTTAGAAAAAAGTAATTAACAGCATAATCAGCTGTAAAAGAGTCTCTCTTTACAGATGTCTTCGCTGCAAATTGCTTTAATTAACAGCAGAATGTGCTGGCAATATGGGTGCCAGCACATTCTGCTGTAAAAATTACCGTTATTTTTAGAAAGCATTTAGGCAACGCCCATAGGTAATACACACAGAAATGCAAGTTTATGCTATAGAAAGTGCATATTGTTTGTTTTTCTGTGGTAATGTTTCGAAATCTGATCAGCACTTTTACGCATGCGTCAGATGTTCTATGATTTTATCACAATATGGTATTCTTCAACCTTGTTTCTTGCAACCATGAAACTAATCATCTGCACATGTGCTGACTCAATAAATTCAATGTTAAAATAGCGGCGATAACACTTGTGGTTGAGAGAAAATAAGCGAGAAGGGATCGCCGCGTATGACTGGATATTCACCAAATCCTAACCTGTCAGGAATTTGGCACCCCTCCAAGCCTTTATATTCATCCTCAATGCTAGACGCGGGAAACGTGGTTCCACTATAGATAGTAGTTAAGGGGTGAGAATGGATGTTTACGTCATATCGCTAGCACTTGTATAGCGTCTGCAATCACCTTTTTATGAAGTAGAATCATCCTTGTTTGTTTACGACTCGCATTAGAAAATGAAATGTATGTGATTAAAAAGAAAAATAGATTGCTAAATATTAACGAAATGTAAAGTATAATAAGAAAACATAAAATAAATAAATATATTTTTTTTTTAATGTTCACTTTATCTCCATTAAAATCGAAAAACATGAACACAGTTTTGTTATTTATATTAGTTTATATATTATCTAGTGACTCCCTATATCGGATGAAGGAGTGTGGGTTAATAACTGTGTGATATTTGTTGTTAAAAATTCATTCGGTTATTCATGATAAACTAAATGATTTAAATACTTTAAAGCATAATATTTTTTCCACTTGTACAGGAGAGATAAGTTCTAATTTAAAAATATAAAGTAAACAGAACGTAATGAATAGCAAAACAATAATTTTTATTCTTAAACATTCTTGTTTTATAATTCCCTAAACTCCTATTAATAAAATTTTATTGATAAAATTTTCCAGTGCATTTTCATTATTTCAATAATGATGTAGTAATAAATTTGCCGAGCCGAAATAATTCATTTGCGTTAAAAATATATCAAATACTTCTCAAATTAATCCAACGAAAAATATTTTTCCACAAATCCTCTTATCTTTTGAACATTAATTAATTACATATCTGCTAATATTAAAGCCTCTAGCTATTTAATAACAGCTACGTTTAATATCCGCGAATTTGGCCAATAATGTCAAAATCAAACTCTTGACGCGTCTCGTCTAAAATTTAATGCAAATGTCATTATAAATAACATAATTTATCTTATATCAATTGGAAATAATTTTCAAATGAATATATAATTATTAATGAAAACAAACATTCATTTAAAACACATCATTAATGTAATGTTATTATTATCGATTTGTTATCGTGTTTGTTTTTATTATTAAATTTCGAATAGTTATCTCCATTATCAGGCTGACAGGATGCAATTATCTAAATTCGTAAATATTAATTACAAGGGCTGGGCTGGCAGCTTTCACGGGATAACATACATTATGACGTAGCTTATCTGAAAGTCCCCTTTACTCAGTAGTCTATTCATAAATATTTAAAATTATGTTGAGCGTCTCTAACATGGTTACAGGAAATGAGTTTTGCATATGCACAAATAGGGATGTTCTTATTTCTTATTTTCAAATTCAATTATGATATATCGTGTTCAAATTAAATATATGTCGAAGTAATTGTTACAATTGAAAGAGAATGCTAAAAATTTTAAATACATTTAAAGCCAGATATAATTAATAAAATATCGTCAAAATTAATCATGTGCTAAAGTTGAAAAATAAATGTAGTTTAAAAATTGCCTTTAAAAGAATAAAAGCAAATAATAAATGACTAAATAAAACAGTCATAAATATTATGTCATAGAAAATATCAAAGCAAATTATTAATTAATTATTATTTTCTTTATTATTTATAAGAATAAAGTATTTATATCATAAAAAATTTTGACTAAAGAATTTTATAGTCTTACTAGCAGACCCAGCCACGCGTTGCTGTGGCTATGTTATACGTTGAATTATATTGTAATAAAATATTCAATACATTCAAATTATTATTTACGAATAAAGACCATCCTTGATAACATCCTTGATCCTAGCAGGCTTAGCCCGCTTCGCTGGTCCCTATTTTTAAATGATTCACTATAATTAAAGAATTCTCAAAATTGCATTAATTTTTATCATGTGAAAAAAAAAAAAAAAAAAAAAAAAATCTGATCTGGAAAAATGTTGCATCGGGTTCCTATTGTGCTCTGCGCGTGCGCATTTATGTTCGACACTCATAATGAATCCCTATATTATCGAAAGGGAAATGATGTAAAATACAAAAAAAATTCTTCTCTCATTGGTGGAATAATCTGTCCGGACCCCCACTGCCTGCGCCAGCGTCTACCTGTGCGCACGGCACGCGAGTTCCTTCGCCCACCGTTCCCGCCCTTCTTAATAATTCTACACTTTTGAAAATATCCACAATCGATTTAGCGGGCCTTAAAATTTATTATTTTGTCTTGATGCCCTCCCCACTCCCGTCTATTCTAATAATTTTACAAATTCGAAAATATCTGCATTTTTTTTTTTTTTTTTAACAAAAACCTCTATGCACCAATTTGAACGATCTAACTCTATTTTTATCTTTTGACCCTACCCCCCTTTTCCCCCCTCCTAATAAATTTACAAATTTGAAATATCCGCAAGAGATTTGTAGGTATAAAAAATTCCATGCACCAATTTTGAACGATCTAACTCCATTTTTATTTTTTGCTCCTCTGCCCCCCCCCCATTTCCGCTCCTCCTAATAATTTTACAAATTCGAAAATATCCGCCCCTTCTAATATCTTTACACTTTCGAAATTATCCTTATTCGATTTCCAAGTCTCTAAAACCTATCTGTACTAATTTTAAACGATATAACTCTATTTTTAGTTTTTTGCTATTCTCCCCCCCCCTTCCCTACCTCTTAATAAGTTTGCAAATTCAAAAATATCCGCAATCGATTTGTAGGTATCAAATACCTCTATGCACCAATTTTGAGCGATCTAACTCTATTTTTATTTTTTTGACCCTCCGCCCTCCTTCCCGCCCCTTCTAATATCTTTACACTTTCGAAATTATCTTTATTCGATTTCCAAGTCTCTAAAACCTATCTGTACTAATTTTAAACGATCTAACTCTTTTTTTAGTTTTTTGCTCTTCTGCCCCCCCCCTTTCCCTACCTCTTAATAATTTTGCAAATTCGAAAATATCCGCAATCGATTGGTAGGTATCTCTATGCACCAATTTTGAACGATCTAACTCCATTTTTATTTTTTAGCCCCTCCGCCCCTCCTATTAACTTTACACTTTCGAAAATATCCTCATTCGATTTGCAGGCCTTTAAACCTATCTGTACCAATTTTGAACGGTCTAACTGCATTTCCTTTTTTCTTTCTTTTTTTTTTTTTTTGTTAAATCACGTTGGGCCCCCCTCCCCCCTTGGGGGGCAAATTTTGTAATAAAAACTATCCTATCTCTCAAGTTGGACCAAACTGCACATGGTGTGCGAATTTTATTATAATCGGTTAAGTGGTTTAGGAGTCCATTGAGGACAAACATTGTGACACGAGATTTATATATATTAAGATACGTTTAAAAAAAATCTGAATATGTTTTGACCGCATTTGGAATGATAACTGTCTGTCAGAGCTGCAAACTTGTATGCTTTTTTTTTTTTTTTTTTTTTTTTTTTTTTACCAACACCTTCTTTGAGGTTTTTTCCCCCCTTTAATTGAAGAAAGATTTTATAAAAGTGTACAAAAGTTTTATTTTAAAATTTACTGGTAACTGAAATGAATAAATTTTCGTTGCATCACTATATCAAGAATAAATGCACAGAATTTCCTAAAAATTTATATATAGATACAACGTGATATAAGTTGGGGTTTTATATATTTTTGGTGAATATCGTTCGGTAGGTGACGCTGTCGTCTCATTTTTAACTAGAAACCCTTAACATAATTTTTAAAATGACAGAATAGAACAAAATTTAGTACAAATGCACAAAATGAGAATTTCTTTTAGACAGTTATAGTAATATTGTAAAATTTGATTTATAAAAGTAAATATCCAACAAGGAGCACCACTCTCATACATATAGGAGCACCATTTTGCCCGGTGGGGAGTACCCTCTAGGGGTTTTAATATTCAATATGAGTATTTTACAAAAGGTTTCATCAATGCATTTAAAACGAGATGTTGAATCACATAATGGTTTTTAATTATAGCTTATATCTTTTATAATGTTTATAACTGTTTACATTATCTTAATTTATTTTAAATTACTATTTCTTAAATTCAGTTCATTAAATTCCCCTTTATTAATTATTCATTTATGAAATTACATCAACAATATATAAATGCTGTTTATCAAGTTAAATTAAGTTATATTTTTTATTAGTTTTATTTATTATATAATGTGTCTGTGTGTATGTGTGTGTATTGTTACAATGATTGTAGAATGCAAGAAAACAGAAGATGAAGTGCTATCATATCCGCAATAACCAAAAATATAGATGTAACGAGCAATGTATGTAACCAGTATTACAGATATGGAAAAATCACTCAACGCTCACTTGACTATTATCCCCAAAAACTCGTATAACAAATAAACCATTTTAAATAATCGAGTGATAAATCACAAATTTACAACAAATAAGATCGCCGATCCATATCAGACTTTAACAAAAAGAAAAATGATAAACTTATTAAAATATAGAGTGATAAATTACAAAATAACAAGAAATAAGAGTGCCGATCCGTATCAGATATTAAAGAAAAATAACAAACTCATTAAAACTTTAAAACAATTAGAAATCTCTCGAAAATTACAGATTTTAGTCAACAGGGTCGCAAAACTCTTCATTGAGCATAAAAATGCAACATTTCTTTTTATAGTAGTCATAGCAAATAGTGTAGGGTGAGACCAATTTTGCTTCTAAAAGCAAATGAATTTGAAAGATGAAGTAACAGATGCACCAAATATACAGCAATGCGAAGAAACACAAGACACGCGGTTCTTTGAATTCAATTTTATCTGATGAGATGATTTTGTATTCATCAGGTTACGAAGTTAAATTGGTCAGCAAAGATTTAAGGAAATAACTGTAATACGCATATAAACCATTTTTTCAATACAATATGTAATTTAAAGATATCTTAGAAAATATTAGTCAAATAAAATAAACTATATTTTGTGTAACTTTGATAATCAGAAAAATATGTGAAAAACTATACCTGAGTAATTATGGAACAATGGTACCATCTATCGTGTAAAATTATATTTATATTTATTTACTATTAAATATTTAGTTTAACACACTTATAAATTTAGATTTAAAATATATATATATATATATATATATATCAATAGCAGATTATTTTCATTGCTAAATAACATATAAAACTAATTTTCAATTATAATTTTATTAATTACATGGTTAAAAGTAGGTAATGAACTATAGAAAATTATTTTGTTATTTTATAACCTTGTTAATATGCGGAATTTTCATCCACAATATGATACGAAGTAAATTTTATACAAAAGCAATTGCTATAATTTTAAAGTAATAAACAGTAACTTGTTTTAAATATGAAAATTGATTATTTACTTATATTAATATAAATTTAAAATAAAATTTATTGTAATTAATTAAAGAGAGAGAGTGAAGATTAATGGTAGTAAATGCAACAATACTTATATATATATATATATATATATATATATATATATATATATGCGTGTGTGTGTGTATCTACGTGTGTGTATTCAAACTTAATTTATAAATTCTAGTCTCAAATATTCACACTGTTCTTCTAAATCTGTCTTAGTTTACACAAAATTAAAATCTGGTCAGTTTTTAAAAGCAAAAAATTGGGTTTAACCCCTTAACGGTCGCATACTTTTGAAAGACATAGGATCTATATTTTTTTATTTATTTTTTATTTATTTATTTATTTATTTATTTTTTGTTAATAAAGAAAATAGATTGAAAATAAACATATGAATAATGTGAATATTTTTTCAATACATATTTCCAAATACAATATATATAGCTTGGTGCTTGCTGGTGTTTTCTTGTGCAGCAAAATGTTATGCAAAAAATACACAAGGGGCATAATCACCGTTCAAATTAACTCGAATGTGTACGTTAAGGGTTTAATAAAATGTCAACAAAATATGGACTTCTTAATTAGTTATTATTAAAACCCAGAATTAAAAATAATAACAAATATTCATAGTAAATAAACCTACTAAAAATATACATATGGGAAAATAATGAAAATTAAGATATTTATATTATTAATATTATTCTTAATCATTGTGAAAATAATTTCGATTTTACAGTGGTAAATTTTATCTAATCAAATTTTAATAACTTTTAAACTAGCGAACTTCGCCCGCTAGCAGGTCAATATTTTCAAATGAATCACTAAAATTAATGAATAGCTAACACTAACTTTTAGTGTTAAGAAAAAAAAAAAAAAAAAAATCAATTCTGATTGGGTAAAAAGTCGGCCCGGGTCCCCACTGCCTTCGGCAGCGCAATCCTGTGCGCACGCACAACTTAAAGGATACACGCGCTGCGCGCGCGTATGCCTTCCCTGACCCTTCGTGCCCCCTAAAAAAAATCATTTCTGATCGAGTAAAAACTCACAACGGGTGCCAACTGCCTTCGGCAGCGTAGACCCAAACGCGCTGCGCGCGCACGTGTGAAGGTATACGTGCGCTGCGCGCATATATTCCTTCTCAAGTCAAATTTTTATTCTTAAGAAAAGAAAATTAAAAAAATTCTTTTCTCATCGGGTACAAAGTCTGATCGTGTCCCCACTGCCTTCGGCAGTGCAGTCACGTGAGCGCTGCGCTAGCGTATTCCTTCTCTGATCCTTCCTGCCTCCTAAAAAAAAATCATTTCTGATCGGGTAAAAACTTACACAGTGTCCCCACTGCCTTCGGCAGCGCAGTCCCGTGCGAACTGCGCACGCGTATTCCTTCCCTGACCCTTCGTGCCCCCTAAAAAAAAATCATTTCTGATCGGGTAAAAACTCACACCGGGTCCCCACTACCTTCGGCAGCGCAAACCCATGCGCACTGCGCGCGCACGTGTGAAGGTATACGCGCGCTGCGCGCACATATTACTTCTCAAATTAAATTTTTATTCTTAAGAAAAGAAAATAAAAAAAATCATTTATCATTGGTTAAAATGTCGGACTGCGTCCCCACTGCCTTCGGCCGCGCAGTCTCGTGCGGGCTGCGCGCGCACAAGTTAGGGGATACGCGCACGATGCACTCCTATTTCTTCCCCACCATTTCAGCCCCACTTAATTAACCTACGTATACCAATTTTGAACGGTCTAACTCAATTAGCTGAGATGCAAAAGAAAACCTAATCAGGACACCTCAAAACGTGTAAATCTGGTGAAAACTGTCGATAATATAAAAGAACTTTAAACTATCTTTCGAATGATGTATTAAAAATAATTTAATCATAATTAGAAATTGAAATATTGAAATTTGAAAGTATTACAGCGCCATCTGTCGGTAGAAATTTCTGTAATGTACTGTTCGATTCCAAATCAACAAAGCTTTCTAATGTTGTATTACTTATGAAATTATTTTAATTAGTAGCTGAGATACAAAAGAAAACTGATTCAGGAGACCTCAAAACGTGTAAATCTGGTGAAAACTTTCGATAATATAAAAGAACTTTAAAATATCTTTCGAATGATCTATTAAAAATAATTTAATCGTGATTAGAATTTAAAATACGCGTATTAGAATAAAATTTATTTTCCAATTAAAATGTAATTTTTTTCAAAAATCGATGAAATTTGAACTGCAAGGCTGTCTTGTGATGTTAGGTCTGTATACCAAGTTTAGTGTGCGACATTGAAAAACTGAAGCCTTTTCAGAATTGCAATTTTTAATCGCAGTACCAAAACACGTGACCTCATTAAATACCAGATGTTTCTCTTTCCGTTCAAGACTGTAGACGATCGTCTGCGATATTAAAATTGTTTTGATTTGTTGCCACCATTTTTTTTAGTTTAGTTAATTTTAAAAAATCTAATTGTCCGATCGATAAGCCGTTTAAACCATCGGATTGAGAAAAATCGGCCCTTTCATTTAATATCATATTTGTAACGATACGACTGATATTTCTCATTTATTTTCCACTTTTTCCGTAAGATTGTCTCTTTTTAAGCAAATAGCCGTGAATTCTCAGTCATTTTTCGATCGACATAACTTAACGTTTTAATTAATACCTCCGCTAATTATGGTCGCATCGCTTAGCGATGTCGAGATGAAGAAATTCTGAGTCTGTCGACACCGGTTTCGAGGCGCTGCGACCGTTAGTGCCGGAGCTTTAGCGGGCACAAGGCATTTCTCACAGACAGTCAGACAGAAAGACAGACAGATAGACAGATGCGCACAGATTTTAATAATGTAAGGAGATCATATATATATATATATATATATATACATAAATCTTTAAACTATTATACAAAAGCGCTGTTTTCTCCTTAACCGTAATAAAGTAGATTATTTAACTGCTAATAAACGATGAGAGTTTCGGAATCAGTTATCTGATAGAAACAAGAAAACTTTACTGTATTTATTCAATTAAATTTAAATCCTTTCAGAATGACTTAACTTAATGGTAATTTCATTTACTCTCCCTTCAAAGGCAATCAACGTATCATTGAGCAATAATTCCTGAAATACACTATCTACCATAATAAGTATTTCGAATTTAGACGTTTTGTCAAATATTTAAAAAAAAGTTCTGCAGAAAGCATTTTGAAACTTTGAAAATATGAAGAACATACTTTACCTCATATATTTCAACAGAGGTTTTTTCCTAAAAATTAAAAAGAGACCAGTAAAAATTAAACAAAAATCAAAATAATTTGGATCACCCTGTAAAAAGTAATGCTTAAAATGCGTTTTGGCTGTAACACGCGGTTATGATGATCCTTTTAATTACCTGTATAAATTTTTATGAGGGTTCCACAATTCATGAAAATATAATGATTTCTTTTAAAAATTCCAAAAAAAAAAAAAAAAAAATAATAATAATAATAATAATAATAATAATAATAATAATAATAAAAAATAAATAAGTAAAAATAAAAATAAAAATACCGCTTTTTAGTTATAACACGTAAAGTATAAGATCCAGTAAAAATCAACTTTAGATAACTTGACATACTACATTAGACACAACCAACTGCAATCAGAATGCATGCAAAAATTTTAAATATCTTACGAAATAAGAGCATTTTTACTATATAATTTGTAATTACACACTTGAAAAATGTTTAAAAATGTTAAATCGCTTAATGAAAACGAAAATGCAATTCCAGCAAATTTACAATAGAAACCCTCAATATAACTGAACATTTTCTTATGGCCCTGTAAATCTAATGATAATTATACTACATTATGTAGAAAGCATTCTTTTGTGCATATGATTATTTTTTTCAATTTTATTAAGATTTGTTCAAAGTAAAGTTATTAAAATTTGCTTTATAGAAATACTTCTCTTAGAACGAATGCTTAGAAATACTTTCGGATGTCCCTGTACATAAACCAGTGGTGGTATTTACTCCATTTTCCATAAAAAACATCCAAGAGTGAACTTCAATAATATATTTCAGTTTCATTGAAATTTGTGTAAAATAAAGGAATTAAAATATAGTTCATAAAAATACCTTTCAAAGAACTCAATGCTTTGGAATATATTTGGGTATCCCTGTACACAAGCCAGCACTGCATTAGCAGCAGCAAAGCCAGTATTCACTGCATTTTCAATAGGAAACTTCCGACACTGAATTTCAATATCATATATCAGTTTCAAGAAATTTCATGAATATTTACGGGAGTTAGAGCGCGGATAGACAGACAGACATACAGACAGACAGATAAACCGAAGTCATTAACACTTTTCAACCTTATTGGAAAGTGTTGAAAACATTTAAAAAGTGATAAAAACGATTTATATAAACGAAAATGCATTTCCAGCAAATTTCCAATAATACCCATTTATTGTAACTGAATATTTTTGTTGCGTCCTGTAAATCTAATTCTAATCATACTGTATTTTATCGAAAGCTTTCTTTTCTGCAGAAATAGAATTAGAATAATATATTTTAATGGTAAAGCTCTTAAAATGCGCAAAGTAAAGTTTATAAAATTTGGTTTATAATAATTTCTCTCATAGAGTCCAATGCTTTGGAATACTTTCGGGTGTCCCTGTATACAAACCAGCGATGATATTTACTTTATTTTTAATGGGGAACATCCGGTAGTAGATTTGAATAATGTATTTCAATTTCATTAAGATTTGCATAAAATAACGTAATTAAAATATGGTTTACCGAAATACCTCTTATAGAAAACAATGTTTTGGAATACTTTCGGGTGTCCCTGCACACAAACCAGTAAAGGTATTCACTCCATTTTAAATAGGGAACTTCCAATAGTGAACTTGAATAACATATCAATTTTTCAAAAAATTCCATGAAAATTTACGGGATTTGGAGCTCGGACAGACAGACGGACAGACAGACAAACCGAAACACCTTTCAACCTTGTTAGAAAGTGTTAAAAACATACATGAACATTTTGAATTTTTAAATCAATTTATCACCAGTATTTTTTACTAGAAATACGTCCTGATATTTTTCTAATATTAAAATGAAAATTTCAGTTATAAAGTTTTTTGCTGAAATCGGGACACTCGGTAACTATGAAAAAACGTATTCAATAAATGTAAAGGCAACATCGCATGAATTTTTAAAATTGGAGCGTTGCAGTATAGGGTGTATCTAATGAGGCTGACTTTCCAGTTTAAAATGTTAGAAATTTGTGAGCTCTTTCAAAGGTATTCTAAAAACAATCATTTATAGAAGTCCTGTGATAGATTTCCTAATTCCTAGGAAACTGCTCGGATTTTTTTACTTTCTCTTACCCATAAGGTAGAGAAAGTATTGTTTTTGGGTCAAATTTTCGAGCGCGAGATTTTGTTATATTTACACGTTTTGAGGTCCCCTGAATACGAAAATCATGTTTTTAGCAAATGGTCTGTGTGTATGTCTGTGTGTCTGTGTGTGTGTGTGTGTGTGTGTCTGTGTGTGTGTCTGTCTGTTATCAGCATATCTCAAGAACAAATTATAGCAGAAAGTTCAAACTTGGTATTCTAAATGTGTATCATATAGGGACGCTACAGTAAGCTTTTCGTTCAAGAAATGGTTCAAGATCAAGCAAATGGTTCGTGTACAGGGACAATCAAGAGAATTCTAATACATTACGTCTATGGGGGAAATTGCAGGAAAGTAGAGTTTAACGTCTATCTCTATAGACTGCACTAAACCAAATGAAACGAACATATATTTTTTGTAATAGAGATAGTTAACTAGGAAAAAATTTTTGTGTATGTAGGAGCCTCGCCTCCCCCCCTGGGGGGGAAGATCCCCCTCGAGGGGAGTAGATTTTCATGATGGGTATCATTCAAAAGAGCTTGCGAATACCTTTAAAACGAATGGTTGAACTATAAATCTGTGATAATTTAAAACAAAGTTGAGAGTAAAATGAACTTTTTTTGGATATTTAGTGTTACACTACCTCTCTAATATGGAAATCGTCTGCATTATCATAAAAAATATATTTTTTAAATAATAATTTTAATAAATTATTTTTTAAAAACAGAATTTTTTTTTTTAATAACCGAATTAAATTCTATATAAATGTAGGTGCATTAATGAAACGGGGGGTTGGGGGGGGGGGCGGAAGCCCCCCTCACACAGAACTAATTATCGTATAAAACTCTTCTGAAGCCTAATTTGAATTGTTTAGCATAGGTTTACATGACAGTTCTCGTTATCTTACCTCTTAATCTGCAACCTGTATTTATAGTATTAAATTTCAGGGTAAGAGAAAGTCGTGTGAGTGACACACCAGATTATTTAATTTAAAATTCTGCAAATTTAATTTAATTCTCTAAGATCTTTCAATGAGCTAACAATCTCTCTCCTATTTTACATTTCAAAGGTTATTCTCTTAAGTTCTCCCTATGACTTCATAGCTCTAATTTTTTAAAAATTAAACGAAGTCAGCCCCTTATAATTATGTTTTTTTTTTTTTTTTTTTTTTTTTTTAATGTATATAATTTTGTGCAATTCTGCTCTGTACCTGAAATCGGAGGTCGTACTTCCCACCCTTATTTTAAGGGAGGAGAAATTTCCTCTATTTTGCTACTTTTATTTTTAAACAATAATATCTATCTTAATGACGACACTAAAAATATGATTAAGATTTATGTATGAAAACTGTGGTAGCAACAAAGACAGAAATTTATCATCCCTAAAAGTTACCTGAAAATCTTGCGGGATATACGGCTCTTGCTGAAATATAAGGCAGAGGGTGGGACTTTTTGTTATATATTTAATCAGATATATTCTTCTCAAACAGAGTTCTAAAAAAATATTTTTTTAAATGTTTGCTTTAAGAAGTCATCTCCAACGAGCTAACTAGAACTTCTCGTTTGAAATTTCAACCCCTTCCCCCCCCGTCCTCTTGCATACCACTTTTTCCTCAAGCTCCATTTTTTAAAAAAACAAATGAAGTCCCCAGGAAACTGCTTAAGCATGTTTTATAGTTTTTAGAATTTCCAATGATTTTTCAAGATACAGTGGGAAAGAGAGGAGGAATTTAAACCAAAAATTTTATCCATCATAACTTCCTGATAAGGCATAGTTTAACAAAACTATTTTTGACAAAATATTTGTCTTGAAAATACCTTTCCATCGAGCTATTAAAAGACATTTCTTTCTATATGAAGTTTTAATTTTGGCTCCCTATCAGCCCCTTTCTCTAGTGCTCCCCCCCCCCCCACATTAACACAAACATAATATTTTTTAGTTAAACTAAACTAAATCCCTGTAAAAATAATTGAAATATCTGTTTTACACTCTTCAGAAATTCCGAAGCGTTACCAAGATACAGATGTAGGAAGGGAATTTTCGAGGACTTCTCCATCTCTCTCTTTCTCTCTCTCTCTGTTTGTCTGTATATATATATGAATGCTAACAAAGCTGTAGAATGCGAGAAAATAGATGATGAAATGCTCTTATAAACTGCAAGAACAAAATAAAATAAATAATTAATTAAAATAGCCAATAAAATTGTTTATACCGATAAAGAAAAGAAATATCCAGTAGAATATAATCTATGGAAACCCGTAAAACAAATAAGTATGTCCATCTTTAACGAAAACAAAAAATATCGGATTTAAAAATGGAATGAGCAATTACATATTGACAATAATCAAAAGTTTCCATCCATATTAGACTTCAACACAAAGTAACATTTCAAACAATTGTAAAATCGCTCAAACTGAAGAAATTATCGCGGTCGCACATCTCTTTAGTGAACAATAAAAGGCAAAAATTGATTCTATAACAGCTATTATATGCATAATACTATGAGGTCCGAGCCGAAAACAAATAAATTTGAAATATAATATTAACAATTAAAATAATAAGGGGTAATAAATACAAAAGGCTGAGGTATGTGGAAAAAAAAAAAAAAAACCTAAGCCAAGCGTATGTTTACATTCAGTTTAATGGGCGAATTATTTTAAGCAATTTACGAAGTTTCGTAGAACATTGAAAATTGTCTAAAGAAGTGACACAAATAACTTTACTTACTGTTAAATTCTTAATAATACTGTTAGTGCATAAGAACCTATTGTCATTGTAAAAGATTACTGAAACGATCATGTTAAATAAATAATGCTTCCCTCTTATCTCTCTGAGCGCAAAAAATAAATAAATAAATAAATAAATAAAATAAAAAGAGAGAGAGAAGGAGAGAGTCATTTCTCTAATCTTTGTCACACTAATAATAAATAAATAAATAAAACTCTCGTTTTAACACCATCATTGCGGTGAGTTTTAGGTCATCATCAAATGCACATTGCATAGCTCTGGTGCGACGTTAAAATTAACTTAACTTCAACTTTATCCTTAATATTTTATATTTTTATACAGCTGATATCTCCCTCACTTCCCATTATAAACATATACATACATAGGCCTAATTACAATACTTTATAAAACTTAAAATTACCTTAAAAACATGAATTAAGTAAATAAATGAATAAATTTTTTCTATAAGTGTTACAACCAGATGTAAGTGCATAAAACCTCACTTAGTAATTTTGGAAACTGCCGCCATCTTTTGTGTAAAATTATATTTATACAAATTATTTGTAACAGGTTTGATGAAAAAGGCTTCACGTCACGAGTTTCTTACGCAGTTATAAACTATTCCGAATTGAAAAATAATCTGTCAAAAAATGTGTTTCAGTTGTTTATTCTCTCATTGCTTGTTTGAATCTTTTCTTTTTGGGTTTCATGTCGTTTTAACGCACAGGCGAAATATTAAATAGCAACTATCTTGGAATATTATTAAGGTAAGTTTGAAGTTAAATTCAATTCTAGAGTCATTTGCAAAAGTTTAAGACCACCCATAGAAAAATTAGATTTAATGAAATTCCGCAAAAATAACATACATATTTTCCATATAAAAGAAAAAAATATACTGTACATGGTTATTTACTGTAATTAAAGTCAGAATTTTGTAGGACCTCCTTTGTTTTTAATAATTTGTGCAATCCTTTTAGGCATGCTATAAATAAGAGACTTGCGGTAAGATTTAGAAATGTCTGTGCACCAGACATACTTTATTGCTTCAACAAGTACTGTAGCAGTGAATGGTTGCTTTTCGGCGACTTTATTTTTCACAATACACCACAGATTCTCTATTGGATTCAAATATGGGCTGTTACCTGGCTAGTCAAACACTTTGATTTTCTGTGCCCTCAGATATTTCTTGACAATCGTCGCCCTGTAACACGAAGCCCAATCAGACATGAAAATTGAACATTTATAAACACGCATGTGAAGCTTCAACTTCTCACGTAACAAATTAAGGTACCGCATTCCGTTCATAGTGGTTTCAGGTGGCACAAAATACAGACTAGCAGTACCGGACACAGATATTGCATTTCATATCATTTGGCTTGGAGGATGTTTCACAATTTGAATCGTATATCTCTCCTCATATATTTTCCCCCTTGGACGACGAACACTTCTAGCACGTGCAGAAAATTGCTGCACACTTGACTCATCCGAAAATAAGATCCTACTTCGCTGCTGTAGTGTCCAATTCTGATATTGTCTAGCAAAACTGAGTCGTTTCTTCTTCACACTTGGAGTATGTCGAGGTTTCCTTCCAGATTTACAGTATGATAAACCAAAATCTTTGGTCGAACGTGATGAACTAGTACTCAAACTAACATTGATGTCTTTTGCAGCCAGAGAATATCTAATCGTAATGCAAGAGGTTCTTGGATCTCGTACGACCATGCTTCTTATCACATGATCATCACGTGCACTCGTTTTTCAAGGGCGACCGCTTCTCTTAAGGTTCACAACTTTTCCCGAAATTTTAAAATTAATAATAGCTTGCAGAAGTCTTGCTCACATTTGCTCTCGAACTTATTTGACGTTCAGAAAATCTAACATTATGCAGGTCATTATTTCTGACCTCTCTGTAGCAGTAAGCGAAGATTTTTTACCCGTTACAATAATTACACAACAGCACTGTCTACGACAAAATCCAATAAACAACTGGTGATAAACGCACCAGCCACAATTATTTATTGCAGTAGAATGCCTCTGATGCAATCACCACATGAGATGACTCAATAATCTGCGTAAATGATACAATGTGTCAAAATACTGAAAATCGGCTACTGGTTTTAAACTTTTGCAAATGACTGTATAAAAAAATCAATAAGTAAAATTTATTGTTTCAAAAATCAAAAAGTAAAATTAAAGGTTTCAATAATTAACAATAGGTCTTCACAGTTAATTTCAACATCATGAATTTTTATTCTTATTGGTTTATGTGGTTTCAATTTGTTGTTCGGCTTTTACTACGTTTTAAAACTTATTAATATATATATAATTCTTGCCTAGTGCAAATGTTTTTTTTTTTTTTTTTTACATTCAAAATTTTGTTTATACACATATTGGAATAGTTTATAATTAAAAATTTTAGAGATAAGGTAAAAAGCCTGTTTTGAACAAAATTTTTCATTAAAAAAAAAAAAAAAAAAAAAAAAATGTATTTGTTTTTGCATCCAAAACGATATGCTTAAACAAATGCTACCACAACTGAAGTATACGGATTTTACTTATTGTATTTTGACGTTTTTAACAAAGGTTAAACTTTACTTTTCATTAATACAGGAATGTCTAATTTTATTTTTAAAATTTGTCATATGACTGAAAACTACAATACAGGATTTTTATTTAATTGATTTTTGATTTTTCAGGGTGTGGATTAAAAAAAAAAAAAAAAAAAAAAAAAAAAAAAACAGTTTCTGAATATTACAGAAGTTCTTATATTGGAAAGAAAAAAAAGTTCATAAAAAATAAGTTTGCATGAACAGGCTAATATTGTACTATATAATCAAAGGAAGAGTACGAGTTTATAAAGTTTTGCTTATATAGAAGTTTTTATTTTATTTCCATAAAAAAATATAAGTGAATAAATATTTTTATATTAAGTGTCAAAAACGTTAGATCCCAAGTCTAAATATTGTATCTAAATAATTGAATTTACTGACAAAATAATTCTTGAATTTTTAACTGCAACGTTTTAATGGGTGAATTATTTAATTACTTTCAATACCGTTGTAGTTAATAGGATACATTTTATATGTGAATATATGATATTTAAAATGTATAAATGATGTACGTAAGAAATATACTTTGCAATAACAAAGAGAATCAAAAGTCCAATAAACCCATAACAAGAATTTAATCCGATAAGTGACAAATTTGAGGTTTATTGGACTTAACATATGCAGTAGTGGTGGACCACAGTTTTAATCTTCCATGGAGGGAATGGTTCTCCCCATTGGTAGTCTGACAGCCCACGGGCAAAACTGAACACTTAAAAGTGTAGAAGTGATCAACGACGTCTAGCTGTGTCACACCCTCGGTAGCAGAGATGTATAACCCTCCTAAGTACTTATCTCTGTCATTGCGGTCTGTTTTCTAGTGTTTTAATAGGAACCGAGCTGTGAAGGAGTTTTCACACATACTTTCACTTTTTAATCTATTTACTTTGAAATTTTGAATAATTAAATTATTTCATTTTTCATGAGAAAATTTCGTTTTAAAATTAATTTTATTTCATATTAGTTTTCCGAATCCTAATAAAGTTTACTTTTTGATTCATAAAATAAAATAAATTAATTGTATTATATAGTTAATTACGTAAACCAGATTAGGATAAAACTTTATTAAATATAAACTTCATTCATTTTGGAATTACATTAATAGAGCCCATAAATTAAAGATTTCGTTTTTTTTATTTGGATTTTAAATGTAATAATTTATTAATAACTTATCATTTGAGAGATATAAATTAGCTTAATATTCTTATAAATAAAAGTGTTCTCAGATTTTCCTAAACAAAAAGACTCTCAAATTATATGTATTTCAACATCGGATATAATAATTTATTTGTGTTTACGCAATATTAATGATTTCAGTTTAATAACGGTCATTCTCTACTTAACCTGATGCAATAGATTTTAAATGACTCATATTAAAGTAATTATCCACTTCCTGTTTCACAATACTCATAAATCACCTCATTCTCTTGGCTCAAAACAAGCGCGCCAACAATAGGGTTAATATTTTCCAACCGCTTCTCAAAATTTAAAAAGTTTATATACATTTCAATGCACGAACAAAGAATAACACTTGGCGCTTATTTGGCGACGCCAGGATCAGGTGATTGGCAGGCTTGCCAGATTTGGCTGGGCAAGTCGTGCGCTTGCTTCTCTCTCCCCAAACACTTTACGATTATCTCTTGACTTGAATACACGTTAAAAGATTACCTCTCTCTCACCTCCTTTTTAAGGCTTATCCCTAAGATTTATTATGTACAATCTCAAATACTTGAATATTTGCTTTTATATTTAATTGGAATTTTATCTGTTGAACTAAATATTTCTATCTTTAATAAACATCTCACTTCGTCACCTCTATATCTCTGCTGTTATTTATTTTATATGATGTTTGATTGTACTTTATGAACCTGCAGCACTTCAGATCACGCGCCTATATTGAAATATCAAGGAACAATGTCATATAATACTGGTGCCAGTTACCAATTCTTAGGGATATGCCTTAAAAAGGAGGTGAGAGAGAGGTAAAATTTCGTTTTAAAATTAATTTTATTTCATATTAGTTTTCCGAATCCTAATGAAGTTTACTTTTTGATTCATAAAATAAAATAAATTAATTGTATTATATAGTTAATTACGTAAACCAGATTAGGATAAAACTTTATTAAATATAAACTTCATTCATTTTGGAATTACATTAATAGAGCCCATAAATTAAAGATTTCGTTTTTTTTATTTGGATTTTAAATGTAATACTTTATTAATAACTTATCATTTGAGCGATATAAATTAGCTTAATATTCTTATAAATAAAAGTGTTCTCAGATTTTCCTAAACAAAAAGACTCTCAAATTATATGTATTTCAACATCGGATATAATAATTTATTTGTGTTTACGCAATATTAATGATTTCAGTTTAATAACGGTCATTCTCTACTTAACCTGATGCAATAGATTTTAAATGACTCATATTAAAGTAATTATCCACTTCCTGTTTCACAATACTCATAAATCACCTCATTCTCTTGGCTCAAAACAAGCGCGCCAACAATAGGGTTAATATTTTCCAACCGCTTCTCAAAATTTAAAAAGTTTATATACATTTCAATGCACGAACAAAGAATAACACTTGGCGCTTATTTGGCGACGCCAGGATCAGGTGATTGGCAGGCTTGCCAGATTTGGCTGGGCAAGTCGTGCGCTTGCTTCTCTCTCCCCAAACACTTTACGATTATCTCTTGACTTGAATACACGTTAAAAGATTACCTCTCTCTCACCTCCTTTTTAAGGCATATCCCTAAGATTTATTATGTACAATCTCAAATACTTGAATATTTGCTTTTATATTTAATTGGAATTTTATCTGTTGAACTAAATATTTCTATCTTTAATAAACATCTCACTTCGTCACCTCTATATCTCTGCTGTTATTTATTTTATATGATGTTTGATTGTACTTTATGAACCTGCAGCACTTCAGATCACGCGCCTATATTGAAATATCAAGGAACAATGTCATATAATACTGGTGCCAGTTACCAATTCTTAGGGATATGCCTTAAAAAGGAGGTGAGAGAGAGGTAAAATTTCGTTTTAAAATTAATTTTATTTCATATTAGTTTTCCGAATCCTAATGAAGTTTACTTTTTGATTCATAAAATAAAATAAATTAATTGTATTATATAGTTAATTACGTAAACCAGATTAAGATAAAACTTTATTAAATATAAACTTCATTCATTTTGGAATTACATTAATAGAGCCCATAAATTAAAGATTTCGTTTTTTTTTTATTTGGATTTTAAATGTAATACTTTATTAATAACTTATCATTTGAGAGATATAAATTAGCTTAATATTCTTATAAATAAAAGTGTTCTCAGATTTTCCTAAACAAAAAGACTCTCAAATTATATGTATTTCACCATCGGATATAATAATTTATTTGTGTTTACGCAATATTAATGATTTCAGTTTAATAACGGTCATTCTCTACTTAACCTGATGCAATAGATTTTAAATGACTCATATTAAAGTAATTATCCACTTCCTGTTTCACAATACTCATAAATCACCTCATTCTCTTGGCTCAAAACAAGCGCGCCAACAATAGGTTTAATATTTTCCAACCGCTTCTCAAAATTTAAAAAGTTTATATACATTTCAATGCACGAACAAAGAACAAAGAATATCTACTACGAAAAGAAGGAAAGCTCCAGTAGAAATAATGTAAACGCGAACTGGGAGCGTCTGAGCAAGCGCGCCGTGTAGGTACTGTTGTATAGCAAACTTTACAGGGAAGTGACGTGACGGCATTCTCGTAGAATTTTCAGTTTTGATCCAGTTTCGTTGGGTTTTATGAAACATTCCAAATTAGAAAATTACTTTAGGAATGTTTTCTTTTGGAATAAATGATTTTAAAATATGGTTTTACCATAAGAAAATTAACATATATATATACATTTATTAATGTTTTTAATGGGTGATTTTTTTTATTAAACTTTTCATTTTTATTGAATGTAAATGGATGTCAAAATATTAAATTTTACCAACTTTAATCGTTTTGTAAAAATTATAATTTGAGAGAAATGTATGGGTGTGTGTGTACATTGTATAAAAATAGAAGGGGGGAAAAAACTTAATTTCCGTAAAACACAAAAATGTATACATGTGTTTGTGTATATGTATTAAAAAAAAAAAAAAAAAAAAAAAAAAAAAAAAACCTTAAAATACCAAAAGTTATTAGGAGAGCAGTAATGAATGCTTTTGTAAACAAAATACATTGAAATTGCCTCATCCAATTTTAGATCATTAGTTTTATTGTTTATTGCAAAATAAATAAATAGTAATAATGATAATAAAAATACTTTTTTTAAAGCTATTTTGATTGTTAATGAAAGGAATCATTGTCAAAAATATTAAACTCTACCCACTTTAATCATTTTGTACAAACAATAGGTTGAGAGAGAAATATATACATATATACACAGTGTGAGTATATATATGAAAAACATTTTCAAATAATTCACAGAAAAAAATATAAAATAAATAAATATTTAAAAATAAGTGTTTGAAAAAATGGTATAATATCTAAATGTAAACAATATCAACAATTTTTGAAATAAGTTTTTTTTTTTTTTTTAATATAAGTTAAAAAAATTAATGTTATGTCTCATTAATTACTAATCCTTTTTCAAAAAACATAATTTTATTTGTATTTCAGTTATTATTGGAAATGAAATACTGCATTTTTTGTTAAATCTTTCCAATTTTAAGTTTATAAAATGTAATTAACCAATTTAGTTATACTATTGTCTCTTACATTCAGTAAAATGTTTTTTAAACTAAAACTATAATCTGCTTTCTAAGAAAAAATATGTATTTAAAATCTCGTTTATATTAAGTTAGAATTATGAAATAAAAAATTTAATAAAAGCTATATAGACCTTCTCTCTAATTTAAATATTTTGCTTTTTTTTTTTTTTTTTTTTTTTTAAATCATCTGTGATTTATAACTAGAATTGTATAATCTAATGTAAAAGTACAGATATAAGGTAAAGATGGAATAAAGTAAATTCAGTGTAATAAGAATTGATGGCATATGAAAAAAAATTTTACTGTCTTATATATTTCTATTTTAATGGGATACCATACTTTTGTATCTAAATTTATATATACTTCTAATTTAATTATTTATTTTTAATCCATTTTATAATTATTGAAGCGTGCTTAATGTTATTCCCAATCTTTGATTGTATCAACAGTTCTTAAAAATTTATTAACTCCACTTATACAGTCTTTACTACATCACAAATGTATTCATAAATTTTCCACTATTACAATGCATTTTTATTTTTAGTTGATTTGTGTTTAATATTAGTCACCAAATGAAAGAACTTTAAGATGTAGTAAGGGTGTTGATACATCTTAAATAAAAAATGAAGATCATTTTTTATCATGTTTTCTGTCTACTTATACGGTATAAAACTATTTATCTGTAAACCAGTTAACGATAATTGCATTTTCCAACAAATAGCTCCCCCCCCCTACCTAAAATACTAAGACTGTGATATTTTTTTCTTTTACTAATGTCATTTCTTTAATACAGCCACTGTATTTAAAGGAAAAAGAAAATCACAAATTATGGTTTTATAAAATTTAGGCATTATTGTTAATCAAAATATTAATTATTCCTCATAATTTTTTTTATGCTTTTCATATAACAGCTATACGTAATAGCCACATTAATTCCTATACTGATTATATCTTGTGTGTGTGTGGGAAGGGGGGGGGAGTTAAAATAATTAATACAAAACCTAAGTTATTTTTTAAATATGCTAATAGATATGTGAATAATAAAAATAAAATAATAATTCAGAACATGTGGACATACTTTTATAATGAATTACCTAATTTAAAGGTGCAGAATACATACCTTTTAGATCTTGAGAAACCATCATCACTATCAATTTTTAAATCTTCTTTAGTCTCTGAAGCCAGCAAATAGTCATCTTGGAAGGCGTAAAAGCAATAATATTTAATGCCTTCCAAAATTATATCAACTAGCGTAAATCGTTGTATCTTGATTGTTGAAAAATATCTTCTTCCGATGTAGAATATCAATCCAATTAATCAATTTGGCTTGAGGAGCAATAATCGAAAATCAACAATACACGATAAAATAATGCAGCTTAAAAAAAATGTATTTTACAGAAAAAGTGAGTAATAAAAGATTAAATCCCCATGAATATTTAATACACGTGAAATACATACTACGCACGCTAGTATTTTTGAATAAATTACGAAGCAAATACTTGTACAAGAAAAAGATTTGAAATCCGAATTCGAAAATGGCGGCGAAAACACGTTACCCACCAAGGGATTACCTCTCGCCTCTCGAGTCTCGCCTCGTTGTTTACGATTAGAGAGCGCATGCGCGCGGAATTAAGCATCTCGGCCAAAGAATATCTACTACGCGGTTCTTACGAGCCGTTCAGCCTGTATGTTTGCTTCTCCTTTATGCTTTATTCGCGTCGTCAGATGGCAATAGTTACGCTTTGATAAAGCTTTCCTTCTTCTCGTAGTAGATATTCTTTGCAAAGAATAACACTTGGCGCTTATTTGGCGACGCCAGGATCAGGTGATTGGCAGGCTTGCCAGATTTGGCTGGGCAAGTCGTGCGCTTGCTTCTCTCTCCCCAAACACTTTACGATTATCTCTTGACTTGAATACACGTTAAAAGATTACCTCTCTCTCACCTCCTTTTTAAGGCATATCCCTAAGATTTATTATGTACAATCTCAAATACTTGAATATTTGCTTTTATATTTAATTGGAATTTTATCTGTTGAACTAAATATTTCTATCTTTAATAAACATCTCACTTCGTCACCTCTATATCTCTGCTGTTATTTATTTTATATGATGTTTGATTGTACTTTATGAACCTGCAGCACTTCAGATCACGCGCCTATATTGAAATATCAAGGAACAATGTCATACGAGCTTTATCGGCTGGTCTACTGCGGGACTTAATATAAGATGAGGGAAATAAGTTAGTTTTTAATAGATATAAATTTTTATAACTCAATATTTTGAAGTTTTAGAATTTAAATTGGCATTCATTTGATTTAAACAAAATAAACACATGTATTTTTATGTAAAATATAATAAAAAGGCTTATTTTTCACTAATTTATGTACTCTTTCATTATTTTCCACATTTTTTTTTACTTATTTTCCCCATTTCTTTTAGGGATCTGGGTACCCAAATCTATAACCGTCGAGTCTGTTACTGAAATATTGCGTGTTCGATATTTGTGCTTGTTAAAAAAAAAAAAAAAAAAAAAAAAACTTTTAATTTAATGTTGGAAGGTGCACGTAAAATCTGTCGTGTCTTCATTTTTTTCCATGTTCGGTAAAATAATATATTTGAGGGTTACCGAGGATGGAGAGCCATCCCCTCATCAAATAATCAAAATTGTAATGGGGACCACTCCGTTAATCTCAGACCTTCTTTAATTGCCCAATACGGCGTAAAAATTCACTCAACCTCAAATAATTTATTAATTCATGTTTTTATGATTATATAGGTTATCGTCAGAAAATCACTGATTCTAGAGTTATTATTTAAATGCTTCTCATACCGTGTAAAAAATATATATATATGTTCGGTTCCGACAGTAGTATCAATGGTATAACTACTGTTTTCCGTAAACTTACAAATAATAACGAAATTATTAACAATGAATGTCGCACCCCCTTCCTTATAAATACGCCGCTTTACGTTCTTATGTTAACTGCGCTATTCTCATCTGTTCTAATAAAACCCTTTTAAATACCGAACTAAAATGTATTAAAAGTATTGCTGAAAAAGCCAACTATAACCCTAATATTGTGGATAAATACTATAAAAAACGCATTAAATCCCTTAATTATATTACAAATGCACAAAAAATAAAATCTTCCTTCGCTTCCGCGATTCCATATTGTAAAGACGCCTCTATCAAAATCAAAAATGAAGCTAAAAAACATAATGTTAACATTCCGATTAGACCAAATAAAAATATCTACCAACGTATCCGTAATGAAAAAGACCCTATTCATTTTAATCAAACCGCAGGCATATACAAAATAGATTTTCAAGACTATGATAAAAATAAAGCTAGCTATATTGGTATGACTAAACGCAAAATTAAAGACCGGAATTCTGAACACCTTGCTGATCTTAAACACCAACAAACCATCTACTGCTTTCTCAAGAACTAACACCACTAAGCCTATTAATATTGATTCAATTAAATTTCATAAAGTTGCTCCTTTCAACTCACATACATATGCACTAAAATGAGAAGCCCTGGAAATTTTGACAACCAGTAATTCAGTAAATGACTTCGAGCACAGTTTGATACCACCTGAGTGGCAACAGCTTATCAAGACCAGGAAAAGAAGTGAAGAGATGATGGACGAAAGCGATGAAGAAAGAAAATAAACCACCGGGAAGTAGTCGACGTAGGAGCTCTGAGGATGGTTCCGGTCGGAACCGAATATATAAAGCTCATCTTTTTAAAGATTTAATGTAAGGTATTTTTTTTTTTTAATGAATTTTAATCCTTTCGCAAATAAAAATCTGTATTAAACTTTTTTTATTTTTAGAAAATTCCTCAAAGGGTTTTTCAATACTACAAAATTACTCGACAATATATTTCACATCAAATACACTCCCTGTCATAAAAAGTAGTTCACCAGGAAAGAGTAGTACAAATGAAATAAAATTTTATATACAGCGTTCATAAAAGTAAGTGATTACAAAATTAAAGCAAAAAGATAATTTAATATAAAGAAAAATATAAATGAATGATGATTATACTACCCTGTTGGTCTATCTCTAGCTTGAATACGAGGTGCGAAACGGATTGACTACATATTCCGAATGGTACCCCGCTTCATCTTATTTCACAGTTCCTGTAATCGCAATTCAAATTCAGCCAAACTTGTAGATTGTCCAACTTATCGTCCCAAGTGATATGCTCTATTGGATACACAACACATATGGTATCAGACATTATTACACAAGCATTCCTGTGGATGGCAAAGCATTATTGTTGAGAAACACCTGCTGTAAACCCTGCCATGAGTGGTTATACATGTGACTTAAGGATGTCCAGAATTTACTGTAGGGCTGTAACTGTGTTCTCGATCAATATTAGATGTGACCAAATGTAGTACGTGATGGTAACCCACGTCATCATACATGCTGTGGGAGCAGTGTGTGGCTGTAAAGCAAATGCCGATTAATGTGTTTACTACGAGTTCTCCGTACATCTACACGGTTGACATCACTATCCAAACTGAATCATGATTCATCGCTGAAATCAACCTGATTCCATTCGATCGCGATCTAATCCTGTCGAGCACGACACCTTTCCAAATTATGGTGACCGTGAGTGGCTGTCATTGCTATAACATATAATGGGGGCCACGATACCATATGTCCCTCAGAAAGGCGCCTTGCAACGTCATGGACGGGCACGGGGGCCTACAGTAAAGGAGTTGTTTGTGTTTGGATAGTGGATAGTGATGAGTTTGGTGCTACACGTTCGTAACAGATAATGTGACAGTCTTCTCTGCTATTGTTCTGACGAGGATGTCTTGAGCCTGGACGATGTGTATGCGACCTTTATTTATCGCCTGTTTCAAACATGTGTGCGAAAGTAATAAGTGGCAAGATATTTGTACAATGTTTCCTCGCCATCAGGTCTGTTTTTTTGTTGAAAATATATGAAAACATGGTCTCTCTTATTAATGTTATTAATTAAACCACGACGTAGAATCTTTTCTTCTAGAAAAACACATAGTTATCAAAAATTCTTATTAAATTTTTATTTTTAGAATGTTTGTAATCAGAAAAACGGCATAAAGAGACGTTTGCACCAAAAATTGATGCCAAATTTAACATATAATTTATGATAAGATTGGTCTGTGGTTACCTCTTTTAAAGAAAGTTGGACGTCAAAAGAATAAACTGAGTTGATCAATTTAGAACCCATTTTCACCGCATAATGAACCAAAATTATAATAAATTAGGTATTTACTCGTTCATTTACGATGTAATTATTTATATTTCCCCCATTAAAACTAATTCAGCAAAAATTTATAGAACTTGCTTTACAGCATCCTATATAAAGAGATATTATTCACAACATTTCTGGTATATTTATGCCCATCGTGGTCGAATAGTTAAATCGCCATTCCACTAATTGTTTGCGGACGTAGGAATGTGAGTTGGGTTACCGCGCTGACCATGTGTGCCTTTCCAAAACTTCATGTTGTAATACTGCCAAGTACTACATTTGCCCTGATTTCGATGAATCTCGTGCCAAGCAGAGAAGTTTGAATTATATGTTAACAATAATAGAACATTTAAATATTGCGATTTAATTTCGTAACTTGTGCTTCTGTAAGTTTATATATATATATATATATATATATATATATACATACATATATATTCATAGATGGACAATATTAATTACGATAAGATAAATTAGTATTTTGTTTTCTGTAGTTGTTTTTCTAGTATAATAATTTAATCATAAATTATATTGAATTTTAAGAATATTAGGTAATTTTTTTTATGAATTTAATAATAATTTTCTATTACCTAATTATTTTTTTACACAATATTAATTTTGCACATGTTGCGTTAAGGGAAATTATATATTTTACATTGCAACAGAAACAATTTGTTTTTACATTTTCCTCTGCTCCACGTAGAATAAGAATTGAAATGGCATTTCTCCGGCCCACCATTGTGATGAATGCCTATTGCATAGCTCTACGGCGACGTTAAAATTCACTTAACTTCAACATTATCCTCAATATTTTATATTTTTATACAGCTGATATCTCTCTCACTTCAAATTATAAAAGGTCAGTTTTATTTCTGATAATTTCTTGATTACAATTTTATATTACATTTTATATTCCTTAAGCATTATATATATATATATATATATATATATAAATGTATGATTTATATAAAGAAATTTAATAAGAAAATTTAATGCAGTTATAAAACATAGAATGAAATTCACGTAGAAACTATTAATTAACCCAAAACACATTGAGACTATCATCAGGGGAGCACCTCAATGCAGTGTGGATACATTACAATGTTTCAAAAGCTGCTTTAAAAAACAAAAATTAGCTTAACTCCCTACATCTTACCAAGAGGAAAAATAAATCTCAACCACTGTAGTTCTGATTTTTTTACAAATAGACAATTATATATTTTTTAAAAATAACTTTTTTTATTATCTTAATTCCGAGTCCCTCTACTACATAGCATAGAAAGTTTGAAGTAATAATAATAAAATAAATAAATAAATAATAAATCAGGTTGTGTACTCACTCAGATAATCTGTAGTATACTACGTTTAATTTCAATGTTGTTGTTTGAAAATGATAAAAAGAGAAACAAAGACTATAAAATTAAAAAGCTTTTTTTATTAAAAAAAATCATTCTATACGATAGTGAAAATGATATCTGTTAGTTTAAATAACATGATAATTCACTTTTGAAATGGTTTTACGACTTCGTTTGACGATACAGTTCATGTTTTGTCAGAACCGCAAATAATGTTGCATAATCAACTCTCAGTTTCCACACTGTTAACACTAAGCTTGATTGACACTAGCGCGCAGAAGCAAGCGGTAAGTCAATTTTTTTAAGTGTTGTAATTCAGAGTTAAATATCAATAAATTTTATACATAATTTGCAAATTTTAACTCGTGATATTTGTTAAGTATAGATCAGAAAACTTCATGAAAATTCTGGCGTTAGAAATAACAAACAAAAAATTAATTATACGATAGAAAAAATTTACAAGGTAAATATAATTTAAAAATACTGAATTACCGAAATCATTCTTTTAAGGTATGAAGCTATATACATCGTCCTCTATATGATGTGTGTCAAAATATTAGTATCGTTCATATCTACCAGAATCTAGAAATATCTCACGTTGCATACACAATGAGACACCACGTATATGAAGACAATGCGCAAATTTTGAAATTTTCAGCATTATTCTTGTCAATTACATCAATTTATTAAAATATTTATTTATTCTTAAAAATGTCCAATATTTATAAACTTTGTGTGGTCTGCTGAAAATGCATCATCTTATGTATCTTACCGTTTTTTAGTAGGGGAGACCGGAGTTAGTTGGTACAAGGGGCTAGTTGGAACTCAGATTCTATTTCCAACCGCAGTGGAGGTAGAGCTCTGCCATTTCACTAGTGGGGAATGCATCAAATTTCTTAGTTTTAATTAATATATATATATATATATATATATATATAAATAATAGATAACGTAATAAAATTTAATCTTAAAATTTAGCAATTAATAGAACCAAAACAATAACAGCACACTAAAATATAGAACTGAATTTAACATAGAGGAAAGAATGACACAAAAAGTTACGATATAGATAAGGAACCAGTGAGTTACCATATTAACTTAAAATACTTACGCCGACCTGAAGGATAATAAAAAAAAAGGACCATTAAACTTGTGAAAGAGAAAAAAGATAATAAACCACATAATCAATTGGATATAAATGCTTAAAATTAGAAGCATACTTTCCAAGGGGCGCATACTTTATAAAGCAGAGAAAGCTGCAATGATTTCGTAAAACGATATTGCTAATCATAGCAATTTATATCATCTCACGCCCCGATCAATGCAGCAAAAAAACCATAAAGAATGTGAAAAAAGTGAAAAATTAAATTAAAACAAAGAATAAATAAATATTAATTAAAATCTTAAAGGAAACCAAATTAATAACATGAAATAATCAGAGTAACCACATGTTAAACAGTTAACACAAACTGGAAAAATGGTTGATGCCAAAACCTAAATTGAAGTTAAAATAATAGCTCGACAGATATCGATTAATCGAAAATACTTCAGAACAATTACATTAAAGATAAAATACACAGAGTAAATATTAAATGATAATGTTAAAATTAATACTATAAGAGTTAAATTAAATCGTACCAAAAATATTAATAATTAAATCGTTTAAGATAAGGACTGAAGAATGAAGGTTAAAGACTACTGAGTACAAGCGCCATCTTTCGGTTAGCTATAATAACATTAAGTCATTTATATAAGATGTATTGACTGAAAGATTAAGATAATTTAGAAGTATTAACAGCAAGATTAAGATAATTTTTAAGATTTTTATTTTGAAGTCAAATTATTAAGTGTAAAGTTTAAGATAATTTAGAAGTATTAACAGCAAGATTAAGATAATTTTTAAGATTTTTATTTTAAGTCAAATTATTAAGTGTTAAGTTTTAAGAAGACATAATTACAAGCAATAATGCCAAAGAGCACAACTATAAGGATAAGCATTATAATGCGTTCATCAATAATAATTAAAATTAAAAATTAAAATTAAATTATTTTTATTTTGAAGTCAAAGTATTAAATGTTAAGTTTTAAGAAGAGTCAATTACAAGCAATAATGCCAAAGAGTACACATATAAGGATAAGCATTATAATGCAGTCATCATAAATTAAAATTAAATATATATATATATATATATATGGCGGTTTAATTATATTAAGTTAAATAATTAAAAAATCTATAAATTGAATAAAATGTCATGATGTTATCGTGACAGCATATATAGGCGCACCATCAACCGTAAATTCAGTCTGCTTTGAAGCGTCATAAAGAAAACAAAAATATTTCATCATAAATATCTTTCACGTGTAAGTTTTTTCATCGAACGTTTTCTTAGTGGATCTCTAGATAAAACTGAGGTGCTGCTTTTAGCGGCTTCTGAAAAAGTGGTTTTTTGTGATTGCATGCATGTATCATAATCGTTTGTTTATGATGGATTCTCTGGTGTCCATCTAATTTTCGATATCTTTGTGGGACTAGTTGACAGAGTTAGGTATGGGCTCAGTTGGCATAGCAATAACATAGCTATGGCATGACTTTCCTTAATGACAGTTCAAAGGCCGAATAACCTCTCCAAGATGAAGAGGTTTCAGCTCAGGCCAAGACGATTGCGAGAATTTTCATGCGACAGTTTTTTCGAATCCCGGAGATCCTCAAAAGGTGCCAAAAAGTCACATGAAACTAGACCATCAATGAATCCCACATAAAACCAAGGGGCTCCTGATCACCCAGGACACAAAATAAACGACTTTAATTTGGTGACATGCCAATCCTGCCAGTGATTTACGAAAATTGACGAAACCGATGACAGTGAGATTCACATATCCACCATGGTCAAAAGTGGAAAAATGGAGGTAGCCAGACGAGAATGAGAAAATTTTATACGATCAAAGTAAAGTTGCGCAAAAGTTGAGCCCAACTGTTAAAATAAATGAGCGCACAATTTTTAAGTTAATGGTTGATTTCAAACATTCAGTTAATGCCATATGATTAATTATAGGTAGCTACACTTCTAAATAGAATTTATTTTACTTGATAAATTCATTATTTATTCATACGTTTAAGCAGCAATTTTTATTCAATATTTTGATAAAACAAAACGTTTTCCTTGAAATTTGATGTGTTCTACATAATTATCCCTACACATATCATGTTATGCCTGCTTACCCCTACGGGTATGACAACTAACATCACACGCAGGGTTAATTCTCATAGTCACAAGCTCTTAAGATGAGTGTTTTGAAGCAAGTATTTTATTGATGGGTTTTACAGGAATTTATAGCCAAAAATTTAAGCTCTCCGATGCATTTATCAGAATTTCTCTAAGTATTGTACAAAAAAATTATAAAAAATCGAGAACTATAAGGTATGCCAAATAGCCCCAGTCTCCTCTACTTTTATAGCTAAGAAATGGGTTAAAAAGCTTTCCAGTTCAGAATTACCTACGAAATAGCATTATTTTAAATTAAATCTAAAAATTTAATCTTTTTACTAGAATTAAAAAAAAATTACTACAAATTGATAAATTTAAAGATACATTTAACAGCTGAAAGAAAAGTATTTGTATGAAGTGTGTATAATTTTTTTTCAGTATCGTTTTTACACCATTATCATTTTTATTTTATTTTGGGATATATTTGTGATATATTTGTGATATATATTGTAATTGCAATTGTAAATATTTTGCAATTTTCTGCAAAATATTTACCGAAACAACTACACTAACTACCAATAAGTATTTGGACACATTTGAATTTAGACGCTTTGTCAAATATCTATAAAAATCCTTTAGGAATCATCTCGAAACTTATGGAGTATAAAGAACATGTTACACCTCATATATTTCAGCAAAAAATTAAAGTAAAAATTAAACTTTTCTCTTATAAAAGAAGAAAATTGCTAAAACATATGTACTTAATTATGTACTATAAAGACACCAAAACGCATTAAAGTAGTACTTTTAAACACGTAAAAAGCCATTTAATTGATTAAAAATACACTTACAATTTAAAATTCATAATAACAAAGTTTTTTGTTTTTTATGTAATCATAGCATCTTCAGGTTAAGAAGTTTTAGTAAAGTTTGTCGAATACTGTCAGCTATATATAATAGGATTTTCTGTCATGGTCAAAGGGAAAAATCTTGTCGATGCAAAAGAAAATTCACCAATAGAGGGAACTAGCCGAAATACGTCTTGTAGAATATACGTGTAAAGGTTTCACATACGAACATCTACAGAGCATCTGTTAATTCAAGTTTCTCTGCCTGTCTTTCCTCTTTGGTGTTTTGACGGATTTTGTATGTGGAATCGTCATACTTTTTTTCTACAAGTGGCATTTCGGCTAGTTCCCTCTACTGGTGAAATTTTCTTGGCATCATCAAGTTTTTCCTTTTAATCACAACAGAAAATCCTAGTTTGTATAGTTAACCGCATTCTACGAATTTTACAAAAATGTTTAACCGGAAGATGCTATGGTGTCATAGCAATAAGCTTTGTTGAATTTTTAATTGTACTGAATATATTTCACTGCTCGGCATTAAAATTGTCCCTGACACCATTTCAGCATATTCTTATGTCAAATGACCCCCTGAATCCGAATAAGACACACATTTTGCCCTATCACTCACCATTTTTTAGGAATGGCCCCTTATTTTTATCCCTTTTCGGTGATTTTATGGCTATAAATTTGATTTCTAGGTGGGGGGAGGATTATTTTAACCGTTAAGTATCTTCTGAGGGGCTACAGAGTTCGAAAATTCTAAAACATGAACATTTGTGACAAGGGAAAAATTTTGGGGGAATTTTCCATTGAAATTATGCATTTCATATCTTATATTTTTTTTAATCTGTTATTAATATTATTTTTAAAACTTTATATATATATATATATATATTTTGTTTTTAGGTGTTAAATTAATTATTTTTCATTTTTCAAATCAAATTCAGAGTCATAAAATTATCGAACAGGGAAAGAAATTGTGGGAGAGGGTGGTGTACCTAGAAAACGGTGGGTGACTGGGCAAAATTGGAGTTATATTCGGATTCAGGAGATCCTTTTTTTTTTTTTTTTTTTCTTTTTTTTTTCAGAGCAGTATTTTTAAACCATTAAATAACTTTGTACGTGTTTAAAAGTGCCTTTTTGGTGCCTTTTGCTAACGTTTAATACATTATTATGTTTGAATTAATTTATCAAAGGACTTGTATGTAAGAATTAAATGAAAACTGAAAAATTTACTTTACAAGAAAGCATGTTGAATGAGCTTGCGCTCTTGCTCTCTCCCTCGAAAAAAATTAAATTAAGTGTCAAATAAATAGACGAAAATTAAATAAACAATACTGATTAATATACCAACGTTATATATATATATATATATATATATTAAGAGAAAAAATAAAAGGCTTTTTTGACCACTTTATTATTCGAGTGAGGTAATTTCGGTAATTTTGAATTTCGCCACGTTAAAACAAGGTTGGAATTTTCATTTCTATTTTAGTTGATTTTCACTGCTGTTGGAAATAATTTAACCTATCTTTTAAGAAATGACCTAATTAACATTGATCATGTTCAAACTTTTTAACTCGAGAAATATTGATCACATATTTATTTGGATTTTTTTTTTTTTTTTTTTTTTCATTTATCTACATATTTCCAAAAATTGCCTTTACTGTATATTATAGCACACACATTTCCATATATTTATATTTATTAAAAAAAAAACAGTAAAAATGTCTAAGAAAGTGAAGAATTAATTAGCTTTATTGTTATATTTTCAAAATTTATTCTTTAATTATTTGTTTATTTTATTAAAATGTATGTACAGTCGGTAACAAAAGCCTCCGAACACTAGCAAAAATTCCTATGTAAAAAAAGTACACTTAATACAGTTTTGTTAAATAAATCCTTGTCAAATCCTGTTCTTAGTTAGTCTAAAACCAGTATTCGAGAAGGATTTATTTAACAAAACTGTATTAAGTGTACCTTTTATATATAGGAATTTTTGCTAGTGTTCGGAGTCTTTTGTTACCGACTGTATGTAACGATTATATGTAAACTATTAAGCTTATTTTCCAAAAAGTATGATAAATGTGTGAAATGTGTGTATTACCTGTTTCTGTTTCCACTTCTCTCTCTTTTGCAAATGAAACAAAATTTATATAAAGAAAAGTAAGTTCTAAAAATATTTACTAATTAAAAAAACAACTGCTTTTCTATTCTTTCGAATGAGAGAAAAAGTAAAGGGTCGTTGATCACTGATGTTATTTGATAACAACAATTATTTACAGTGTATTAACTTCTGAATTTTTATGCCTGTATTAAAAGAGGATAATTATTTTTATTCTTTCCAGTTTTCTGAATTCATTTGATACGGAACTTGTTGACATACGAATGAATCTAGGTCTCATTACCATGGTAAATCAACCTTTTCTGCAAGAGTGACTATGAATCTTTAGCATAGCTTATTATTCATTCATTTAAACTCTATTAAATAATTTATTTATTACATGGCTTTAATTTTTTTTTAACGAAAAGGAATATTTCTAGATATATATCTATATATATAGAGAGATAATAAATATATTTAATATAATAGAGGATAGATCAAGAATACTTGATGTAACATATTAAATTAAAATTATAATATAATATTTATTTATTTTATTTTTTTATAATCTGCAGTAACTAAAATAATTATGTTCTTTCATAAAATACATTCGTTTTTCATCACTCTAATACATACTGAACTAAATCTTTACTAAAATGGAGACAACAGATCCATGAAAATATGTATTATTTTCAACCAGAAGAAATTTATTCACTTTCTGAGCACTTTTTTATTCTTAAGGGTTAATAATAATAATAATAATAAAAAGACTTAGAAATATTTTTATGTTTTCAAAAATTTTTATTAAATTTCTATAGCTTAATAATATAGTACCAAACTTTTACAAGTATTTAATTTAATTAAATCAATGTTAATAATGTATCGGTAAATTGTAAATAAATATGAATACATAAAACCCCTAATCGTTCCTTTTTTTCACAGTAACTAAAATTTAGATAATTCTGATTCTTTGAATTTTCACAATATTTGATTGGGTTTTCACACAATTAGTTAAATACATTCTGCTAATAAATTAGGCTAAAGAAACTTAGTGACCGCTTCCGAATGCGCAGTCAATTTTTTAAGTTCAGTTGCTAATATTCCATCAAATATGACGGCGAATTTTTTTTTTTTTTTTTTTTTTTTTTTAATCCGGTTGTAGTACATTCGGTAACAAAAGTGTCCTCCGAACACTAGCAAAAATTCCTTGAAAAAAAAAAAAAAAAAAAAAAAAAACCTTAAAAAAAAAAAAAAATAAAAAATCACTAAAAATCACTTTACTAAAAAAAATACACTTCATACGGTTTTGTCAAATAAATCCTTATCGAATGATGTTCATACACTCACTAAGAACAGGATTCGATAAGGATTTATTTAACAAAACTGTATGCAGTGTACTTTTTTTATATAGGAATTTTTGTTAGTGTTCGGACACTTTTGTTACCGACTGTATGTTGCGATTAATGTCGGTATTGCATTGACTCAAACATCCTGCATGTTATAATAAAAATTGGGCAATTTTCTTTTAATTTGTAAAGGAACTTTTATATCTCTATATAGTAAACGTGCTATTTAAATACGAATCAATACGGAAAATTAAAAGACACCTCGTAATTGCATACTACAGCTACAAAACGTTTCACGTATTACTTTTTACATGGTACTCATTTTTTTTTTTTTTTTTTTTTTAAGTTTTTACTGATTTCCCTTTTATCCCTGAAGGGAAAAAAATCGGCTAACTATATAAGGTATAACAGGCTTTTTAAACGCCCGTTTAATTATAATTCGCCAATTATCTTATACTATTAAGTGAGTAATATTTATATATATATTTCACTGTTCTGGAATACGGTAGCTCGGACAGTCGCGAGATTTAACACAAAGCTGCCCCTCACAGGGTCATTGTGCACATCGAAGTCAGATTTTCGAATTTTTGATTAGTATATTCTTAATTAATTACAATGTGAAAATAATAAACTTCATTTCTGATAAATAAGCCATTTAAATTTGATCCATAATTTAATCGTTGCCAATTTTTTTTCGACAGAATAATAATAATTAAAAAAAAAAAAAAAAAAAAAAAAAAAAAAAAAAAAAAACGTACATTTATTTAAAATGAGGAAAATAAATCAGAAAAATTAGAAAATAAATTAGAAATATCAGTCGTATCGTTACAAATAAGATACCAAATAAAAGGGAAAATTTTTGTGAATCCGATGCATTAAACAGCTTATCAATCGGGTAATTACATTTTTTTAAAATTAATTAAAGTATCAATTTAAGGTAGCAACAGCAGAAGATTGTATGGAAGCCGTTAGGAGGAAAAAAAAACTGCTTCACATTAAGTCACATGTTTTTAAAGTGGGATTAAATTTACAATTTTCAAATTCTTTTAAATTTTCTCTCACGAACACAAAAATATAATATACAACCTGTACACCACAAGACCAACTTGCATTTCAAATTTCATCAATTTGTTTGGTTAATAAACAAAAAAGTTACATCTTTTTTTTTTTTTTTTTCAAATTAAGTTTTATTCTAACTTCAAAAAGATTTATGTGATCATAGATATAAAAATATATATAGATCTATCATCCCCATATTATCGTGCAAAGATTTTTGATGCCGAAAAAAAAAAGCTTTGGAATCCCAGGCAGCACATAACGTTGTTATAGCGTTGAAAATAAGTCTGAACAGTTAAAAATTAGTTGTAAAAACGTTAAAATAACGTTATGTGCTACTAGGGATCAGCCATTAAGTGGTATTGAAAAAAAAAAAAAAAAGGAAAAAAAAAGAAAAAGGAATTTGAAACTATATCTGGAGTTTTTCATTCACCTTTAGTAAACAAATTATTCATGAATTTTATTTGCTAAAATAGTCGTGTGTATTCCCGTGAATAACTATATCTGGAGTTTTTCATTCACCTTTAGTAAATAAATTATTCATGAATTTTATTTGCTAAAATAGTCGTGTGTATTCCCGTGTGTATTCACTCGGGGAAACACTGCCATATTTTGGTAAAATCGCATTTTTTTTCCCGACTGAAAAGGAATCACTTTTTTCTCCCTAATGATCAATCTATATATTATTACTATATCTATGTATGTGATACGATACATTAAGAATTTGGGTTTTAAAAGTTTTTTAAATAGATTATTTAAACTCTATGAACCATATTTTTATTTTATCAGTTTCATTAATAGATCCTGCTGGGCGATTTTTTAAATTTTGGTGTTGAAGTACACCGAACGTTTTTCGACAAGAAGTTTAATATAGCAACAGCCATTTTAATCTAAGTAGCGCATCAAATGTATAAAAACATAAAAGATTTATTTTTACACAAAATTTACAGAAAAAATGCAGTTTCAAAGATAGGAAATGTATTTCAACAAGCATTATTTTAAACCTAAACACCATTAAAAATATAAGCAGAATATGAAGGATTCTTATGTATAAACAAAAAGGAGTATGATAAATTTATTAGCAAAATAGTCTTCCCCTTTTCATACAAAAACAAAAAAAAAAAAAACCATCGCTAATATGGCGACAAAAGTTTAAAAGCCGCCAATTGAGCGACATAATAAAGTTGTGTAGCACGATAATGTTTACCTATTTATTTATTTTGTTATATAATAAACACTATGCAAATTTATCAGACAAACAAATGAGCCTCTGTGTGTTACTGCACTTGCACGCTGTCGAACAAAAATATTTGAATAATTCAAATTAATATTTAAATAAATAAATAAAAATAAAAATATGTTTAATGGGAAATAAATATAAAAAGAAAAAGATTAGTTGTCTAAAATACGGCAGAAATAGCGCTCATAGCATATTGTTACAAGGGATTAAGTTTTATTGTTACAATGGATTAAGTCTAAAATGGTGACAAAAATTCAAAAATCGCCAAAGAGAACCTGTACTATCAGGTTTACAAACCATGAATTATATATAAACACAAAAAATTGTCTCATGCGACAGACGTAGCCGGTCACAGCATATTGTAATATTTGGCATGAAATTGCTGTCATTTTATGGTTGATTGGATAAACAAAATGAACATAGGACATAACGTAAAAGCACATATTATGTGCACCACATATAGTGTTGTTCACATGTAACTGGGATTCAAATATAAAAGGGAAACTCCAATTTTTTCGATACTATCTATTTCGAAACTGTTATATAATAAGCACCTAAATGGAAGCTCATTGGTAAACCATTGTCGTAGGTAATAGGGACAAGCGCCCGAGTTGCAGTGGATGACCAAATGGCTGCCGAAGGCAGCAGGGACCTGAAGCGATCTTTTGAACAATTTCAGTAATTTATTTTATTTTATTTTTATAAAGTTATATAGAAAAGAGTTTCCTTTAAATTTAGTGACCAGCGAAGCGGGCAAAGCCTGCTAGTTTTTCTTGATAGGCAAAACATCTAAAATCTAGAGTATCTAATCAATTATAGCAATATAAATGTATGATTGTATTTTACGTGCAAACATTTTAGAATAGTAAAATGTTTCCCGGTATGTTTTAATATTATTTTTAGATATCATTATGCTTTATGGGGTAATTCCATTTATATTAATGCATGATTGTTTATTTTTGAATAGTTAATTTATGTGGGATATAGCGTTGTGTTGAGGTAAAAGGATGTCGCCGTAGGTAATCAGTAAAATGTTGATCAGAGGTCGAAAAATATAAGCTGGAGCAGCACAAGTGTTAACGGTAGCGGCAAAAAATTATAGATTGAAGTTGTAGAGTTGCGTGATTTTAGGTCGGCATGGAGTAGCTAAGAGAAAATTAGAATCTATGCAGATTGAGTAAAGATGGTTGAATGCGATTAGTTTTGGAGATGTAAGTTGGTGAATCGAAATGAAGAATGTGTTCTGTTTTGTAGGTATTTAAATAGCGAGGTGTTGGAGTGAAATTTTGTTGGTGTTGGAGTTATGGTGGAGGTTTAAGCGATTGCATATTAAGTTAGCTATTTATTTTTATATAGTGAAGAGCGTTAATGCAGGGTGTAGTGTGCTACGGAAGATTATAAAGCCTAGAAAAGCACTGATTTAATTGGTAGTGCTAGTTGTATCAGCTCAGGAGGTATTCTTCGTTTAAACTAAAGTTTCTTCCAAGTTTTTTCAGGCAGTCATCTTAGCCACCAGCGGTGACCATATAAATTTCATATTTACTTTAATTTAGTCATTTAAATATTTGAGTGAGATTTTTTACATTTCCCTCACCCAATAAACAAAGTTGGAATAAACGTTAGTTTTATTTTATACAAGAGTTTTGGTTATCCTCTAGATTTAAGTAATCAATAAGATGGGGTCTGCTGCTGATGCCGGGGTACAGACCTTACAGTGGCGCCCAAATTTACTCGACATCCCCCCCCCCCCACCGCTAGAGTTTGTTTCACTGGATCAGGAAATGTTAATGAATTCTTTAACAATTTAAAAGAATATTTTGAGCTCTCTACTATTGATGATGCTGATAAATTTAACCTTTTGAAACACTCCCTTAAGGGAGAAGCTAAACTTTGGTTCGGCAATGTAGCTTCTCTTTCCCTTGGCCTGAATCCCACATATGATACTCTAAAGCGGCGAATTAAAGAAATACTTTCCTCTTTCGCCGATAAATCTGAATTACGCCAGGAACTGTATACTCGAAAAACGTCTTTCTTCGACAAGCCCACTATCTTCCTACTTCGAAAATTTGATATAATCAAGTACTTAGATTAACTTTGTCTTTTGCCGAGGTGTTAGACCACACCCCTTTTTACAATTCCAATTCAAGACTATTTAGACATGAAGACAGCAGCCTCGTACGATACTTTATTTCAAATCTTGTCTAAGTATCAAGAGCAGCATCTTATAAAATCTGAAAATAACTTTGATCGCAGGCGGGAAAATGTAAAACCTGAAAATAACTGTTCAAGGCGTGACAACGTCACCCCCCCCCTCAAAACCGAAATTCTAATCGGCCACAACAAGGTCGTTTACCTCAACAGTCAAGACGGAATGGTAACTTTCAGCAACCTCGAAATAGCCGTTTCAATCAAAATTTTTCTAGAAATAAATGGAACTTTCATAATAATTTTAATCAGCATAACCAGTTAAACTGCTAACCCAGCAAACACACACCTTTCGGCACGCGTTCGGGCCGCAGCCAGCAGTGTCGGTTCTTTGTCGACATAGAAAGAGGGGAAACGGTTACAGTACGGTATCGTGCCGACCCTTCTAAGGTGTACCGGTTCCTCTACGGCTAAAAATCGGCAAGTGACACTGGACCGGTATCACTTTCCCGAAAGCGGTCCGATTAGATATGCCAACATCGGTCCGATTGTGGATAATTTTATTTTTGCCGATCTGTGTTTTATTTTATTTTATTTTTATTATTATTATTTGTTTAAATATACTTCTTATTATTTTTCTTTACAGTTTATATTTTGTTGGAAATATTAAAAAGACATGATTGTGTACGTATATATATATATATATATATATAACTTAAAAAGAAAAAAAAAAAGTATATATATTTAGAATTTTATTTATTTATAAATCATTATTAAATTATTAACAATATTAATAATTTACTGAAAGATTAATAATTTATAATAAAATTTTAAATTAAAATTTATTGATTAATAATTTATTTATTATTTATAGTAAATTATTCATTTATTAATGTTCATTTAGAATTTACATAACAGCAGCAAAATTTTCTCATTTTCAAACATTTATATTATTATTATTTTTATTATTATTTTTCCTTCACCATTGTTTTTTCGTTATTATTATTATTATTATAATTATAACATGGGCAAAAAAGAGAGTGAGAGATAAGAAGATTTTAATATAAATAAGATATCTCTCTCTTTCCCTTTTTCTCCTTGTCCCCCCCCCCTGTCATAAAGTTAATCATTTTCTAGAAGTATTATTTCATGCAAATTAATCAAATAGAAAGAAATTCGAAATGTCATTTATTACATAATTAAATGAGTTTTACTAATCATTATGAGAGAATAAATATATTTAAATGTGAAATATAGCGTTTTTATTTAATAAGAAATAGCAATTGATGCAATTTTTTTCTTTCTTTATTTTATCCTAAAAAAAGATTTGTGTTCTCATCTCGGCATTCGATATACACACGAAGGTCAGTTCTTGTTTCCCCTTCCTCCCTAGCTATAGAGCTCGCTACTGACGTCAGGAAACTAGGGTCAATCAGCACCTTTACCTTGAGTGGGGTTGGGCACATTTGTTGCCTTTGATATTGGTCAGCGTCAGGGTCAGACAGAGGTCACAGTCAACCGTCAAGAGTCAAAGTCAAGTCAGTAGTTGATACTGCACTGTTGTGTGTTGTACACGTACATTAAGGAAAATTCTAGATTATATATTTAAATATTTTAAAAAACATCAAACATTTTCCTTTTTTTCTATTTTTTTCTTTTCACTTTTTGAAATTGAAACTTAAGAAAGAGAGAAAAACAAAGCAGAGTTTTCTTTCACAATAAAAATGGTTATTTATCTCCATCCAAAGTAGAAGAATTTTATTAGGAATGAAAATAGCGTTCATTTTTCACTTATAACTATTTCAATTTTTTCTTAACTTATGGCTATAATCCCGAGATTTTTTTTTTTAATGTGTGTATATAAATAAACTATTAAAATGTAATCGAAATAACTCATATAAATATATTGCATATTTTAAAAATATATCTATTTATAGCTATTAGGTTAAATATTGGAATAAAATATCTTAATTTATTATTTATTTATTTATTTTATTTTTCTTTAAAAAAGGAAAAGAACAAATTATTAATAAATAAATTATGATTTTAAATAAATTACGATTTTAAAAAGAGATTTTTAAGAGATACTTCGTTATTAATTAATAAAAGTAAATCATGGCGTTAGAAAAAATATAAGATGAAATTTTGTTAATGGAATGGGGATAAAAGTAAGATATAAAATAAAAATTTTATAGAATTTTACGCACAGTTGTTAAATAAATGCGCTAAAATTTATTAAAAGTGTTTCTTTAATTATACATAAAATAAATCATGATTTATTAAAAATATATATATATATATATTTTAAAAGCATTGTGTTGTGTAAAACGGACTTATTTGGGATAGAAAAAATAAAACTTTTAACAATATTTTATATGTAGTTGTCATATAAAAACATAAATCATTGAAAAAGTATTATTTTGTAAATTAAAGGATTGAAAGAAATAATCTGCAAATTATTGACTTGTAATGTTAAAGAATTTGAAATATTTAAATAAAAAATAAGAAAATAATCATTATAAATTATAAAGACTCATTTTATATAAATCATAATCTTCAAACACCATTTATAAATTCATTATTTGAAGTAAAGCATAGATTTGTAAAATAATAATTCAAAAAATGTAGATTTATTTGCCTTAATTATTATTATTTTTTTTAATATGATATTATAAGTTTTTTAAAATATAAAGATAAGATAACGAAACTATCAATTTAAATGAATCAGATATATTAATTTATTTTTTAAATGTTAGATCATTAACGGTTAAAAATATTAAGAAAAAAAAAATAACCTAAATTTTTAAAATTAGACGTAAATCAATCGTTTCTGTATTTTACATGTAACTTATTAATATATACATGTGATTATTTTTTTTCCTCCTTATTATTGTGATAAGTTAAGAAAAATCTTTGGAACAGTTATATGTGAAAAATAAACTAAATTTGCTGTTTTCTTTCTTATAAATTTGTTCCTTCATCAGGCTAAAAAAAAAGAGAAAGATTCAAAGCAGTTGCATTTTTGTTTTCCCATTTTTTTTTTTTTTTTTTTTTTTAACTTGACTAACACTAAAATATTCAGTGGTTTAATCCTACACTGAATATATATATATATATATATATATATATATATATATATATATATATATATATATATATTAAGAGTCATGATATTCAAAATCGAATAGCATGACTTATTTTTTATTTTATTTATTTATTTTATTTTTGCATTTTAGTGATTGCCAATACTGGGCCATTGTCGGTATTTATAATTACAGGTATCGCTGTGCAGTCGGCACGGCAGCTTGCCGGCAATAGTTTCGGCATATCCGGTACTGGACCGGACGCATGCCGATACATCGGGCCGTCAGTTTGCCCACCGGACACAAAAGATACGGAACCGGTACCGTCAAGTGGTATCGTGCCGGTGCCGGCAATGACGGCAAGCCGACTGCGGCCCAGTTGCCGCCCGACACTTCTGTGTTTGCTGGGAAGTGGCTCCAGTGTGGAGGGGCAGCAGCCACAGGATACCCCAATCACCTCCATTTGCTTAACCCTTATACCGGAACATCGGTCTCTGAGATCGCTAAAGTTTAGGATTAGTGTAGGGACTTACAGATGCATATTCCTAGAATAGAGTACCTGCAGATATGGCGATAAATGTCCGACAGGCCAAGGGTGTCTAACTGAAGCACTTGTGTGACGTAAAATGCACTGAACCTGTAGAGGATGGCACGTCTCAGAACAACCCTGAGGAGTGAGTCCCGAACCTTCACCAATTGTCCACAGCGTGGCACTAGTGCAGCGAAAAACCTGCTCAAACAAGGGAAGCTACCCTTGGGGGTTGTCAGTGAGCAGGGGGCAGAGCCCTTTAGTGTTGAAAAGAAACCTGTAAAATATTATTAGAATATTAGTAATCTCAATTTTTTAGCGCTAACAGACACATTACGTAGATATGTCAGTATTTGTGAATTCTTTCTGAAAGTTTAAGTTCGATTGGTTTTGTTGGTATTAGGTAGAATTAGAGTGCTATGAAGAAAGTTGCGGATAGTGTTACGAGTTTTAAGGAAGTTGTGAGTTTCTAATGGAATTACGGTTTTTGGCGAGTTTTTGGTGTTCGATCTGGATTGGAAAGTACTTTAGGTAATTTTTTTTTTGTTATGATTTATTCAAAGTTTTTTCCAGTCGTCAGATATATTTAAGTAGTAAGTCATTCAAAGCAAAGATGAATTATTTGAAGGAAGTCTTCCAGAGCCAATTCATGCATACGTGAGTCATTGAATAGAGTTTCCTTGACGTGTTATTTGCCCATTGAAAGGTAAATTTTATCAGCAGCTATTATTTTTACCCATTTTGTACCCACTGCACAGTACTAATGCGACATTAAATCCAATCAACCATATAATAAACCCTATCGCCCCTATGATACGTCATGATTGAGAAAGTAAATTTATGGCTACAAGAATTCATAAGTTATGGCCACAAAATTTCTACAAATACATTCAGTACCTTTTTTTCAAAAAGCGGTCTGTGAGACCGATGTTTCCGATAAGTATGATGAAAACATGTTTCGGCCAAAAGGTGAAATACCATTTGTATCAGTCCAGTGGATTTGCTCAACTTAAATATTGCCTTACATGATGTTGTGACTCCTGCATTTTTTGATACCGGTGCAGAACGTTGTTTCTTAGATTACGAAACGCATGCTAAATATTTTTCAGTTAAGCATTTAACACACACTCATTTAAATGTGACTACAGCTCAAGCCCAGGCGTGTGTCAAAAGAGGTAAAGTGCAGTTGAAAGTTAAATCTCATCAGTTAGAAGCAGCATGTCCATTTTATATAATAGATAATCTTCAGCACCCTTGCATTATCGGGTAATATTTCATGACGTCCAATAAAGTGGAATGAAATTTTGCCACAACATCTTTATATATTGATGAAGCAAATTAATCTGTCGAGTCGACAGAGTTAACCATTCATTTGGCGGAAAATGTCCAAATAAAAAAAATCTAATTTTCTTAATTTTCTTAACCAATTTCAGGCCTTATTTTCTAGTACGCCTTGGTCTAATTTATGTAGTTTGTCATGAAATTGGTACTGGTAATCATTACCCAGTTTTCAGTAGATAAAATGTTAAAAGATAATATTACAATGCCAGTAACATCTCCCTTCGCTTCTCCTGTTGTCTTGTGCCGCAAGAAAAAAACAGTGGTGGACATAATTATAAGACACCTATCTAATTTGACAAATAGTGAAAGAAAAGATTCAGAACTTAAACATGTTTTATCAAATACGTCAAAAACATAAATTTATTTTGTTACCATATATAACTATTTTATAATAATGATATTTTCATACAATTTAATGAAAAAACTTAAAAACATAATGGACAAAATTATAAGACACTTACCGTTTTTTCCAAATACAGTGGTCAACATAATTAGCAGACATCAATGGTCTAAGAAAATCCTCCAACATGGTTATTTAATATTTGGTGGAGCCGCCATTGTTTTTTATAACATAAAAGTTGCGATTCGGCATCGAATCTATCAATTCTAACAAAATATCGCAACACAGTTCTTCCCAAGCACATTTTATAGCATTCTTTAGGTCTTCGACACATATAAACTGCATCCCATTTCGGTATACCGCACGAGCTAAGATCTCCCATAAGTTTTCGATCGGATTTAAGTCTGGGGAGCGAGAAGGCCACCGGAGAACATTGATACTTTGCTCTGAAAGCCACTTTTTTGTTTCGTGTGATGCTTGAATCGGCGCGTTATCGTGCTGGAAAGTGTAGTTTTCGCCACAAAGAAGTTCACCGTATATGGCTAATTGATATTTAAGAAGATTCTTATACTTTTCGGAATTCATTCTCGAATGCACAAAAATAATATCCGTTTTCCCTTGAGCCGAAAAACCAGCCCAAACCATTACTGAGCCTCCACCCATTTGGCGGCTCTTTAGTACATGAGGAGACTTCCGTAAATCATGCCAGTAATATTGAAACCCATTAGGACCATCCAGGTTAACCTTTTTTTTCATCAGAAAATAACACAGAGTACCATTTGGCGGTCCAGGCCATAGTTTGTTTAGCGAAGTTTAGACGCTCTATTTTGCGCCGGGTTAGAAGCGGGTTTTTTTTTCTTCAATTTTTAATATTTCACATAGGAAGCCTTATTCAACACCCTGCGAATGGTTCTCCTTGAACAATTCAGTTTCAAAGCATTTTTAATGCCTCTAGTGGTCATCTTATTCTGTGTAGCGAGCGAAAGCACATGGCGTCTGTTTCTCGAGGACAAGCAAGAAGTACTTCCAGATCTTTTAATCACCGATCCATCAATTACTCTTTTCAAAACATTTCTAATTTCACTTTCTTTTGATTCTGTACCTCGTGGCATGTTTGTAAATGCGTGAAGTCGGTTATCGTCTGTTTTATTTAACTGCTGACGTCATAACAGCGTGCAGAAAATTTGCATATTGCACATTATATTCGAAAAAAAAGCAGGTGTTTTAATTAAAATGTTAGGGTGTCATAATTTTGTCCATGGTATTTTTTATTTATTTTATTAAACTCTATAAAAATATCATTTCTGTAAAACAATTACGTGTGATAACAGAATACATTTATGTTTTTGACGTATTTGATAAAACATTTTTAAGTTCTGAATCTTTTCTTTCACCATTTGGCAAATTAGATAGGTGTCTTATAATTATGTCTACCACGTAATAAACTGACTACTGACCCAGAAGGGTGGCGTTTTGCAATTAATTACAGAAAGCTCAATTCTATTACTCAGTACCCTCAATATCCACTGCCTGACATTATGAGTTATTAGCTGATATTACCACAACTGAGTATATGCCTACCTCAGACCTTATTTCAGGCTACTTTCAAATTGCCATGAAACCTGACGACATAGTAAAAACAGCTTTTATTACTAAACAAGGAACGTTTGGTTTAAAAGAATGCCTTTCGGTTATTCAGGTACTGTCGCAACTTTTCAAAAAGCCATGGAAACTATCCCTAAACCTTTTTTAAACAAATTTGTTCACGTCTATTTAAACGATATTATCGTTACTTCATCTTCTTTTAATGAGCATCTGGAACATTTACAAACTGTCTTTTCCTTACTGCAGTCTTTACTGCTCCAAACTGTCTTTTCCTTACTCCTTAAACTTCAAATTCTTCCAAGTGTCATTTTGCACGTAAAGAAATTAAATATCTAGGCGTCCGGATAACGCCTGCTGGAATCTCAGTCGATAGCGAAAAAGTGGAACCAGTTTTAAATATGTCCCCTCCAACGAATTCCAAGAGGTTTCTCGATTTTGGGGCATGTGTGCCTGGTGTGACAAGTTTATACACAACTTTGCTCGTATTTATGAACCTCTTTTTAAATTAAAAAGGAAACGAGTTAAATTTCATTGGTCTAACGAAGCCCAAGAGGCTTTTGAAAAGTTAAAAGAGATTCCCAGTTCCCCTCATGTGTTAGCTCACCCAAATTATGACATAATTTTCCAAGTAGCAACGGATGCTTCATTCTATGGCATTGGTGCTGTTTTAAGCCAAGAAGGCCGTCCTATTGCTTATGCATCACGTACAATTAATAAGGCTGAAAGAAATTATCCCGTCACTGAACGTGAATGTTTAGCGGTGCTCTGGCGACTACAAAAAATTTAGATTATACTTTTCTCATCTTCCAGTCACAGTAATAACAGATTATGCAGCTTTAACTCGGTTAACTACCGGAAGAAATATTTCACCTCGCATGATACGGTGGGCTTTAAAATTATATAACTTCAATATACAAATTGAACACCGCCCTAGATCTGAAAATACGTTGGCTGATATTCTTCAGAGAAATCCTCCTAATGTCTGTTCTTTAGAAAATGTAAATGAAGTTAACTCAGTTAAAGGGCCACAAACTCTAAATCGTAATGAAAAACTAGTATTGCTGTAGCACTTATACCAGCGTCAATATTAAACTCCCGAGAATAGTTAATGCATACGCAACGTAATGATCCAGAATTTGGTAAATTATAGTATAAATATCTGGAAAACCCAGATTCAGTTTCTGTAGTTTAATCGGCTATCGCAATGAACTGAAATCAATCGTTTTGTCTAGATGGTAGCTTGCTATTCTATTCTAAATTGTTATCATCTAACGGCGAATTACGAGTTGTAATTCCCCAATCTCTTCGCCAAGCCATTCTGTTTGAATTTCACGATTCACCAATTTCTGGGCATCTGGGTATTAGGAAAACATATGAAAAACACATGGATGCCTGTTACTTCCCGAAAATGAGGATGTCGGTCAGTGATTACGTTTCGAGTCGTCGCTTGTGCCAAATATAAAATTATAAAAAATATTAAACCGGCCAGTAACTTAATTCCTATTAAAGTAGAATTTCCTAATCAAATTGTAGGACTCGACTAAAACGGTCCCCAACCTCTCTCTAAAACTAATATATATATATATGTTTTAGTTATGGTACATTATTTTATTAAATGGGTAGAATTTGTGCCTTTGTGCAAAGCCTCGGCACACGCAGTAGCCACTGCTTTCTTTGATAACTATATTTCTCGTTACGGGGCCCGCCCTTCTAATAGTAACGGACCATGGTCCTCAATTTATTAGTAATATTTTCAAAGCATTATGCGACAAACTCGAAAAAAAATATGTCGTGACGATTCCTTATCGGCCACAAGCCAATCAGGCTGAACGGGTGAATAGAACTTTAATACAAATTATTTCGACTTACATTGGTCAAAATCATGAAAATTGGGATCAGTTCATCCATCACTTTGGATATACTATACGTACTTCATTCAGCGATGCAACTGGTAAGACCCCAGCTGAATTATTCTTGGGGCGAAAAATTTTAACTCCATTTCAAAATTTAATTATGGTAAATCAACATGCATCCTGGCTTAGAACTCGGAATTTAGAGTCTTTGATACCCGAAGTACAACGTAATTTACAAAAAGCACAGAAGCAACAGGAGCACTACTACAACCTTCGGCGTTGCATTTTAGAAGTAAAAGTTGGAGATGAAATACTCCTCGAGTCTCATTTTCTGAGTTCTAAAAAAGATAAATGAGTGGGTAAATTTGGAAGAAAATTTAAGGGTCCTTTTAAAGTCTTAAACGTAAAAAATAACAATTTAACCGTAGATCTTAATGGCACATCTACTACTATTAACGTTGACCAAGTCAGAATTTTTAAACAACGTACAGATAAATTTGATGACTTAAGTTCATCGGGTTCAAAGCCAGTCCATCAAGACTCTTTTTCATCTCATAATCCTAGCTTCGAGTCCACGAAGTATGAAACTCTCGGGGTTAACAGCCTAAATGAGGGACAAACACAACCTAAGCAACTCTTTAACGATAATACTTCAAATACATCAATCTCTACCAGGCACGTAGAAGAAAAACGTGCCAATGCCTCAACAACCACCTCCGTGCAGCACAAAAAGTAAAAGCAAACTGGTCGCAAACTCGACTTTTCCTTTCCTAACAGTGTTCCTTTTTCGCCGCAGCTTAAAAAGAAAAAGAATTGGAATAGATTTTTAAAAGGTCCACGATCCTGGTCATCTCAAAACTCCAGCAGAAACCAACCACATAAAGACTTGGCCGCTCCTGACTCTGTCCGTACCAGTGATTTTCAACCATTGCGGCGGCCGAAAGCTCCGAAGCGGCCCCTCCTTCTTTATCTGCTAGTGGTCGACACATCAAAAAAGCCCTGGCTGATAAAGACTTCATTAAGTCGGACGACTGCCAGCCTAAATATTGCTATCACACAAGGCTCCAGGCGCGACAAAGACAAGCGGAGATCCCACCGTACCATTGAACCTCGGAGAAGGCCTTCATCCGGGACGTTTTGAAATCCGAGAAAGCACCGTTCAGCTAGCCTCGAGCCTAATGGTTTAGATGAAGAGTTCAGAAATCAGCAACTGCCCAGATGTAACCCTCCGAGATGTTAGCCCTCGCCTGATGTCACAGTCCAAGCTATAAATCAGGTGATAACGTTCCAGTTTTCTTTTTTTATTCTTAAGTGCATTATCTATCTCAGAACTAAGGAAAAAGGGCTGACATAGTTTAACAAACTTTTGGACCTGCCTTTTCATTTTTCTACGGAAACATGAACTTTCCACGGAAAAATCAAAATTTGTATAAACTTTCAGTGCAAAGAACTCTGAAATTCATATTAATCAGTTATATGTCACGCATTTTCGTATCGTTCTATTGTAAAAATATTTCATGTATGTACTCTAAATCTATTTATTACAGCCTCCAAAGGCAGTGTGGGGGAATATGAACTTTTATTTTTTGCCCTTTGTATACTTACCCCTTTTTGCTTGCATAAGTTGTATATCTGTAATTTTTTTGCATAAATTGTCTGTATTTTTCAAGCCACTTTTGTGAAAACTAAAAGTTTATATTATGTACTATTAGAGTGGGGAAAAACTTTTTTTTTAGTTAGAAGCATATCAGCTGCGTTTAACTTCATAACATTAAAATGACAAACTGCTCAGTTTTTTTCGCTTATGCTTTAGTAAAGAAGGGAATAGTTGTATACACTCTAGGACAAAGAAGAACGGCGCACCAAGATAGAATAATGCAAATTGGATACAAATTTACATGCATACATGTTTCGATGGAAAATGTAATTTTTTAAAGTTTGGCGGCCAATGAAAGAACATGTGACGCTACAGTGCATTTTAACTGCGCAACTGGCAGGATATTTCCAGGTCATAAATTCTTTGAGAATTTTATTCCGTTTATTCAGATCAACAGTAACTATGGCTGGAATACAGGTGCGCAAACAATATGCGCAGATGTCAGCATTTGAGAGAGGAGAGCAGTTGGGCTCAAAGAAGCCGGTTCGTATATTCTGCGAATTCTTTGACATTTGGATAGGAGCGATGCCGCTAGTAGATGATATTGGGCAGGAATGGGTGAACCATGGCCGAACATAGTGTTAAGAAAGAAGCGGTCGGCCTAGAGATAAGACAGAATGTAAGAACCGATCAATCGTTAGAGTGTACTCAAAGCTCCAAATTCGTCGTTATTATCGATCCTACGTGCAACTGGTACTTCAGTGACTTCAAATACCATTAATAAGCGGCTCAGAGAAACGGGGTTGAGCTCACGGAGCCCCTTGTGTCGACTGCTATTACACTTTGTACACTGACAAGCCCGTTTGCAGTGATATCGGGCACGTTTGACCTGGAATGCTACTGAATGGAGTAGAATTGTCTTCAGTGATGAGTCCCACTCTAATTTGAGATCCGATGTCCAGCGAAGACGCGTCTGGAGACGCACCGAAAAATGGAGGACCTCCAACCTGACTGTGATCAGCCATACGACCCGACAACCAGGAGTGATGGTCTTGCGTGACATTTCATTTCATAGCAGGACCCCTTTGGTTGACATCCGCAGCATATTTAAGCAGAGTGGTACGTCGATGAAATTTTACGTCCCGTTTTGTTGTCCTTCATATCACGAAATTTTGAGTTATATTTCAACATAATAATGCCCGCCCACGTACGCAGATAGTTTCTACTGCTTGTTTTCTTCCTTGCATAACATTATATTGGCCAGCAAAGTCAGTACTTCTGAGGACGTTTGGAGCATCATGAAAAGGGTCCTACAACCAGCTCGGGATTTTGCCAATCTAACGTGTCAGTTGGACAGAATTTGGCACGCTATCTCGCAGGAGGACATCTGCCAACTCTATCAGTTAATGCCAAGCCGAATAATTGCTTACGTAACGGCCAGAAGAGGGCCGACACATTGTTGATTCGTTTACTTTCTGAGATCCTTTCTCTTGATTAAATCATCAAAAGTTTCTGAAACTATAATCATTTATTTTTCCGCACATGTACATCACATCTACCAATTTTCGTTCTATTCGGTTAACTCCTTCTTGGTGCGTCTTTTTTTTTATTTTTTTCTTCTTAGAGTGTATATATAAACCTTGTATTATGTTAGTAAGAGACGAAAATATCTCGCTTTTCTTCTAAAAGCACATTGTAACTTCTTTTAATTTTATATGCTGTAAAAAATAAAAAATAAAAATGATATACAGAAGTACTCCGATGAACTTTTCTTTTAATCCGATGTCAGATGTTCCTCATGTGATGTCTCAATTCTGCTGATCTGATGATGACAGTTCCTTACTGCCTGGGTACAACCTGCTCATTCTACAGTCTGTATTTATCTGACGACGTTTAACTAGATACCCATTACCTCAGAAGACTTGATTTTCCAGACAAGCTTCCTAATTAAAGACGTTGAAATTGACTACTGTTTTTTCCCCTTCTTCAACTCTATATGCCAAAAGCATATTATCTTCAGGTATGAGCATTTTTCATTTTATGGACATTTTCCTTCTCCTAAAAAGACATTTTGTTAACGGAAAAGATGCTTTTGTATTTGCAGATGCGATATATATATTTTGTATCTTATAATATAATATTGAAAAACTACTTCATGAATGACGGAAAAAAATCTTGCAATTCCCCTTTGTATTGTAATAACACTCAAAGAACCTCACTCTAGCTTAATTTTTCAGGAGTTTTCCTTTTAAAATTTCCGTTTTTTGTAAACTTAAAATAATTTTTTTTCTCTTAAACGGTCAAGGGTTTTAAGCTCAGTAAACTAAGCTAAGATTTTCTTAATTGCTAATCATGCTTCATTAAAAAAAGTACTTTTTTATTAGAAGGTTTTTAATTGAAATTGACTTTGTCATCGTGTCTTCGTGTCACGCTAGTAAACAATGCGCCTTCATTTTAAAGTAAATATAAGCTATTTCGTTTGTCGCTCTGTGGCTCGGTTGGTAAGAGCGTCCTGTTAATAACGCGGTGGTTGTGAGTTCGGTCCCTGGAAGGTCCAGCGTGTTAGTTTTTGCAGATAATTAGTAGAAAAGGTGTTAATTGAAACAAGAAAACTTTTCGTTGCTTGCACTAAGAATTTTTTGAGGAGTTTTTTTAAGAAGCATTTTTTTTATTTAGATAGTGGAAAACACAAAACATTTTAGATATTAAAAAAGCACAAAATAAAATGTTTTAAGTAAAAAATACATTAAAAAATATTTTTAGAAGCTTTATATATATGTACAGTGGAACCTGTAAAAGTGACCACCTTGGTAAAGTGACCACCTGAGTAAAGTGACCATTTTCCTGACTAAAGTGACCATCTTCCAATTTGAAAGAGACTTTATAAAGTGACCACCTGCGTATAGTGACCATTTTAGCCGGTCCCTAGGGTGGTCACTTTAGACAGGTTCCACTGTATATATAAACATGATATATTACTATTATATGGAATTGGATTTGGCATCGGCTTTTTGTCACGTTAAAAAACCAAGACGCTTCCATTATATTATATATTACAAAAAAAAAAAAAAAAAAAAAAAAATGTAAGCAACTCATTGTATTTCCTAATGAATCAGCTGGTTACAGCGTCATGTTGATAATGCGAGAGTCGTGTGTTTGATCCTCGCCAGGCCGAGGTGTTTTTTGCAAATAATTAATAGAAAAAGTGTCAATTAATAAAAGAAAATATTTCGTTGTGTACACAGTATCCTAATAATTTTTCAAAAGTTTTTAAACGGCTTTTTATCTAGTTACAAAAAGCACAAAATTAAAATGTAAGTAAAAATAAATAAATAAATAAAATTTTTTAGAAGCTTTTTATTAGTTAGAAGCTTTTTATATGAAATTGACTTGGTCATCGTGTCTTTCTATCACGCTAGTAAACAATTAAAGTAAATATAAACCGTTCCGTTTGTGGCTACGTGGCTCAGTTGGTCAGAGCGTCAGTTTAATAACGCCGTGGTCGCGAGTTCGGTCCCCGGGAGGTACGGAGTGTTAATTTTTGAGGATAATTACTAGAAAAGGTGTCAACTGATAAAAGAAAATTTTTCGTTGACTACACAATATCTTAAGAATTTTGCGAAAACAATTTTTAAGAAGTTTTTTTTTTTTTTTTAATATTAGAAAACACAAAACATTCTTAGATGTTAAAAAAGCTCAAAATTAAAAGTTTCAAGTACAAAATACATAAATAAATATTTTAGAAGCTTGATATATATATATATTATATATTATTATATGAAGGTGAATTTGTCATCGCGTTTTCTGTCACGATAAAAAACAAGACGAAAAAAAAAATGTAAGCAATTCATTGTATTTCTTAATGGCTCAGTTGGTTAGAGCGTCATGTTAATTTTTGCAAATAATTAATAGAAACGGTATTAGTTGATAAAAGGAAATATATCGTTGTGTACACAGTATCCTAATAATTTTTTGAAGAGTTTTTTTTAAATAGCTTTTTATCTAGTTACTAAAAAGCACAAAATAAAAATTTAAATAAAAATAAATAAATAAATAAAGTTTTTATAAGCTTTTTATTGAAACTGGATTTCGTTATCGCGTCTTCATGTCGCGCTAATAAATATGGCACCGCAACTTTAAAGTAAATGTCAGCAGTTCTTACAGTCGCTCGTTGGCTCAGTTGGTCAGAGCGTCGTTAATGCGATGGTGGTGAGTTCCATCCCCGAAGGATCGATGTGTTAAATTTTGTAGATAATTAATAGAAAATGTGTCAAATGATAAAAGGAAATTTTTCATTGTCTACACAGTATTCTAAGAATTTTTGAAGAGTTTTTTTAAGAGGCTTTTTTTAGATATTAAAAAGCACAAAATAAAGAGTTTTATATATATGTACATATTCTTTTAGAAGCATTTTATTGAAACTGGATTTTTATCATCTTGCCTTTATGTCATTCTGAAGAAGAAGGCGCCTCCACTTTAATATAAATTTAAACAACCTTTTTCGTCTTCGTTAGCGCATTTGGTTAGAGCGTCATGGTGATAACGCGATGCTCGTGGGTTCGACCCTTGCAAGCCGATGTGTTACTTTTTTGCAGATCATTAATAGAAACTATGCCAACTGATAAAAGAAAATCTTTCATTGTCTACACATTATCATAAGGAATATTTAAAGAAGCTGTTTTTTGAGTTACTAAAACGCACAAAATAAAAATTTTAGTAAAAATATAAATAAAAATAACACTGAAAGTTTTTTTTATTATTATTGTGTAGCCCTAAAAAGCCCAAAATAAAATTTATTCTTGCAGAGACATGCTATAAAATCATAAAAGTGTCAACAACAAGAAAATTTTAAAGAAAAATATAGATATTTCACTTTTGCAAAAGGTGAAAAATTTTAAATATTCTAAATATTTTAAAAAGCATTCGAGAACAATATTCCTTTCGTATAAGTATTTGTGAGATTTTTCTAGAATGTTCTATGGTTTTTCTTGACAGTTAGACTTTTGGTTAGAACGTCATGCTGATAATGCAATGATCGTTGGATTCGGTCCTCGAAAGACGATATAGTACTTTTTTTCCAGATAAATAATCGAAAAAAAAATGTCAATTGATAAAAGACAATCTTCCGTTGTCTACAAAATATCCTAAGAAATTTTAATTAGTTTTCTTTAAGAAGCTTTTTTCTTTTTGTAACTAAAAAGCACAAAATAAAATTTAAGTAAAAAATCCTTTTTTTAAATTAGAAGCTTTTTTTTGTGAAGCCCTAAAAAGCATAAAATAAAATTTATTCTGGCAAAGACATGCTACAAAGAAATGAAAGTTTCAACACTAAGAAAATTTTAGAGAAAAGTATAAGTACTTTCCTTTTCAAGAGATGAAAATTTTTTAATGTTCAAAATATTTTAAAAAGCTTTCGAGACATTTGAAATTTCTGGCCAAACGAACGATTATATAAAAACTAATAACTAAGAATATTGGTCTCGAAAGATTTTTAAAATATTTTGAACATTAAAAAATTTTCATCTCTTGAAAAGGAAAGTACTTATACTTTTCTCTAAAATTTTCTTAGTGTTGAAACTTTCATTTCTTTGTAGCATGTCTTTGCCAGAATAAATTTTATTTTATGCTTTTTAGGGCTTCACAATAAAAAGCTTCTAATTTTAAAAAAGGATTTTTTACTTAAATTTTATTTTTCGAAATGCTCTCGATGAATACCTCCTTTAGATTGAGTTTTCAGTTAGTTTAAGTCCTCAACTATCGGTTAATATTTTTCAAGGATATTTAGCACTTATAACGTTTTCCTTTAAACCCGTCTGGGCTCTCAGAAAACCTTATTTTTCAAGGGGGGGGGTCTGTGAGGGATGTAGCATCGATTTGAGGTAAAAGGATGTCGCCGTAGGTAATCGGTAAGAAGTTGATCAGAGGTCGACACGTATAAGCTGGGCCCAGGACAAGTGTTGACCATACTTTCCAACATTCTAATTAATATTCCGTAGTATTGTTAGTCCCTCCATTTTTTACACACAAGTAAATTTTTAGAGTAAAATTCTCCAAATGCAATTACGATTAATTAAGAAGAGAAATACTCTAAAATGATACTCGTGTGAAAAAGAAGGTGGAGCTAACAATACTATGGAATATTAATTAGTATGTTGGCAAGTATGGTTGACAGTAGCGGCGAAAGTGATAGATTGAAGTTGTAGAGTTGGGGTGATTTTAGGTCGGCATGGAGTAGCTAAGAGAAAATTAGAAGCTACGCAGATTGAGTAAGGATTGATGAATGCGATTAGTTTTGGAGATGTAAGTTAGTGAATCGAAATAAAGGGTGTGTTCTGTTTTGAATGTGTTTAAATAGCGAGATGTTGGAGTGAAGGTTTGTTGGTGTTGGATTTATGGTGGAGGTTTAAGCGATTGCGTATTAAGCTGACAATTTCTATTGAGAAGAGCGTTAGTTCAGAGGGTAGAGTGTTACGAACGATTATAAAGCCTAGAGTAGCACTGATTTATGTGGTGGTGCTAGTTGTATCAGCTCCGAAAGTATTCGTTTGAACTAAAGTTTCTTCCAAGTTTCTTCAGGCAGTCATCTTAGCACCAGCGGTGAGAATATAAATTTCATATTTACTTTAATTTAGTCATTTAAATATTTGAGTGAGATTCTTTACATTTCCCTTACCCAGTATTCAAAGTTTGAATAAACGTTAGTTTTATTTTTTACAAGAGTCTCTGTTTATCTTCTAGATTTAAGTAATCAATAAAATGGGGCCTGCTGCTGATGCACGGGCACAGACCTTACAAATTATCTAGACAAACATTTTCTATAGGCGAATATGAAATAATTTTATACCTAATTGTTGGCGTTATTTTCACATTTAAGTTTCAGATGGACGTAGTTTACTTTTAAATATCAGCTTTCAAGAAAACAGACATTTTTATAGTAAATCTATTGTATAAAATATATTTAGGTAACAAATCCATCATAAAAAAGTGTATTCAGGTACTTTCCATGAAAAACTTCAAGGAGTAAAATTTAACTCATCTCAAATAATTCATTGTCAAAATTTTATAAAGTTCTATTCTTAAAGAATTTTTATTAATCGTTAACGTAAAAAATACTGACTAGTAACTTTACTGAAATAACTATATAACTGTACCGAAATAAAATTATAACAATTTTCTACATCTACTTCAGGTCGCAGTCTCCCATCGTATCTGGAAAAAATAAAATTAGCGTGTTAGAAAAATATGTATTGGCTAAATATTTGAAAAGAAAAAAATAATTTCTCTTTTAAGTGTAACAAACGTTTACAATCAGATCTTCTTTCCATAAATAAGTTTCTTAGAAATATCTTATGCATGTTTGTTTAAAAGTTAACCACAAAATAATTTCTATTGCCTTAATGACGATTGCATTACTTTAAAACAGTGTTCCCAACTTGTAGGGACATTTATATTTAATAACCACCACTAATTTTGAAGAAAGATTTTGCTATATATAATAGTCGACAAACATACAATTATAAAAATATTACAGTTAAAAATTAGTGTTGGATATTGAATATAAATGTCGATACAAGTTGGCAACATTCCTTTAAAATGTTATCTATATGTAAAAGATAAATAGCTATTTTATTTTATATAATTTACTAAAAAGTAATTTCTTTTTGGTATTATTGCAATTATGGTATTATTGCAATGACATAAATTGCAATGATTTTTATATCGCCGGATACCGGTGCACGGTTTGCACTTGAAACGTCTTACGATGAAAAGGTGGGTTTATGAGATAAATAATAATAGTAACGCTTATTTTCTCTTACTTTTATTTTCTCTAACTTTACGCTTATTTTCTCTTAATCATAACAGTTATCCCCCCCTATTTAAACACTAGACTCGTTCAATCAGTACTTGCGCAAAGTCTCTTATGGTCGCGAGAAACGTGGTTGGAGAATAACTTTACAGCGAAAAATTCTGGCGCCCAATTTTCTAGCGCTTTGCGCTGTAAACATACTTTTTTTACAAACATAATGCTTCCCTTGTAGCTAGCATTGAAGTATTGCTGACGAAAATAACGAACATAATCCAGTAGCTTTCACAACCAGTATTAGCGAACATGTGGACTGAATCGGATTATCGTTTAGATTTATTTCGAGTTATAAAGTACGCAAATATTGAAATATTGGAGTGAATTTCATAAAATATATGCTCTGTAATCGTTTGCCTTTAATTTTTAGTGGTTTTTATTGTTGTTTTCAAGGTAATGCACCATCTATGAATGTATTTTTTTTTTTTTTTTTTTTTTTTTTTTTTTTTACGTTTGCTTAAACAAAACTTTCTATCACAAAAAGCATCGTTGTACTATTCGTACTCTCATACATCGATTTCTTGACTTTATATGAAAGTTTAAAGTGTGTCAGGCAATTTTGGTCGGCCCTTTATATGTATATATAATAAAGTATTTTTTTTCTAACTTTATGAATTGGTTTTTCTCAAGTTAAATGAGTTATGAAAATTTAAACTTTAAATCTCTCTCAGCAATTTCTGAGATGATGGTGTCTGGCAGCCATCTTTGTCCTCCCGCTAATGGAAAACGTTAACGGTGGAATCAATTACGCTGACTAGCAGAAGATCGTAATTAACAGACAGACTGCTGGTCGACAGCAGGAGAATGGAAATAAGCCAGTGGGAGAATGATGGGCCAATAGACGCATACATGAAGCTTCAATACTACGGATGGCAGCCCTTACTGGCCCTTTACGTTTGCAGTGGGTTGACTGTTGTATGTTTTATTGTTATTTATGTATTTTTATAAATATTATTTTAAAGGATATTATCTAAGACAATGATTATAAATTTATGACTTCTAGTGCAGAATTGATCTTTTTTTCTTAACAAAAATTCTCACATGATAAGCTTTTTTTTTTTTTTTTTATATACAAATATTTTTTTGTATTACATTGTTATGATATGTAGGATATGCGTTTCTTTTTAAGCGTTTAAATTTCATAATTCTTGCATAAACTTTTAAAGTATTATTTAAACTAATTTAACTTTATATATAAATATGATAACATATTGATAGTGAACTTTTCTGATTCATTTTGTATTATAGAGAACATTCAATTAAATATTTAACTACATCTTAACCCTTTGCGGCGCAAGACAATTTAGAAGATTCAAATTATACTGCCACCGGAATTCATGAACTAAATTAAACTAAAAGAAATTTTAAATTTTAGGGTTTAAAAAACCGGCCTTTTCTGATATGTTATAAACGTGAATTTTTGCAAAAAATTTTCCGGGATGAATTTTTGCAGCTGGATGTTAAATTTTGTGTCCTCGCAGCGAGGACACCGCGCGTTAAGGGGTTAAAAGGGATTTATGTCAAAAAAGCAATGCTATAAGTAAAACACTGTTTGAGTTCTGACTCAATAGCATAAAATAAAAAAACTCTGAAGTGATTCCACACGACTTTCCGAGCATTTAACATTTAGCATGCATTAAAACAATTTTGAATAGTTGAATATTTGTGTGAGATTATTCTCAACTATTTTTATGTTTCTACAACGTAACTGAATTTTTCTTTGCTTTTTTGTGTAAAGAAAAAAAAATGTGAACTCAAAAAAATGTGTGCACGCAATTTACTTTAAAAAACTTGTTTTATCAAAATTCTCAAAAATATGTTAGTTATAAGGTTTTTCACAAAATTTAACGCACTTCCAAAAATTAGAAACAATCGGATGTGGTTATGTGGCGTCACCATGGATCTCATAGGACGTATGACAACCGACCACGCTGGATCATGCGTAATTTATTTCATGCTTCTCTGTGTAAAACTCTACACTGCAAATAAAAGGGTCTTAAAGTAAGACATAAAAACAACTGAAATGGCATTTAAGACACATAAATGTCTTAAAACATACATTAGACATTATAGATATTTTAATTTAAGACAGAAAGATGTCTGAAATACCAATTTAGACACAAAATGTCTGAAACACGTAAATACGCGAATTTTAAGACAGCAAAACGCGTTTGAATTTTCAGACACTTTAGAAATTCAGACACTTGCAAAACTTAGAAATTTTTTTATATGAAATCTACTTAAGAAAATAGGCTTATCCTACTTCTTTCTACATTAAATAAATATATTATTATTTTATATAATAATCAGTTAAGCTACTTAAACTATGGTAGATTTATAAAATTAAATTTTCATGGAATAATACACTAGAGATATGAATGATATTTGCATAGTATTATCTTTAACATAATTCATAAACAACATACTTACATATAAATCTTATTTCGTTAAAAAAAAAAAAGAAAAAAGAAAATGTCTCTAAAGCGTTCTTATATTAAAAGAAAAAGTGTGAAGGCGGACGTAGCAAGTATGAGAAAGCGAATTTATAAGTGAATAATCATGAATAATTTGTGCATAACTTTTTTCTTTCTTTCTTTTTATTACTATTCATTTAATTTTTTTTTCTTTCACATATTTACCTGCATCTAAATGTAAAACAACAAATTTTCTTGTATTCATGATTATAATTTGTTTTTATTTAAATATGACTTTAAGGAAAGAAATCGTTACCATCGAGGGCTGCAACCTTCACATATTTGTTATGCATTATGAAAAAATTCTATACCTCTAGATATGAAATTTAAGATAATAATAATTATTAACTTTAAGATCAATACTATTAATAGTTTTATAGCAAACAATCAGAAATAAAACATAACACTGCGATTTGTTTCGCGAATACTGAAGTATATTTCACCAAAAAAAAAAAAAACTCATTACTGTACATTCGACGGTGGCGTGGTTGGTAAATGCTTGAGTTTGACCGTGCTTAGCTCGAGGTTTCGGATTTCACGGACAGTATGAGTTCGAATCCCGTACCGGGTAATGATATTTTTTTCTTTTTTTTTTAAATAAAAATATTTCATTAATGCTCTAAACAATTCTGAAATCTATTTTTAACAGAAAAACATAATCGTGCACCATATTTATTTATTTATTAATTTATTAAAAAGCCTTAAAAACGAAACGGGTTTTTAAGCCTAACATGGCGGTGTTTTTAAGCCTAAAACATGGCGGCGTTTTAAGACATTGCAATGTCTTAATTTCAGATGCAAAAAGGTGTCTTAAAAAGTAAGACATTTTTTTTTCGCTTAAAAAATGACCATCCATTTAAGACACTTTTGTAACTTAATTTAAGACATTTGCGTTTACAGTGTAAGGAATAGTCGCGTTATTTTCTATAATAATCATACAATCGCAAAGCAATGTAACATACATAAAAATATTTGTCGTTTTATATAATTTAATAATTATAAAATGAACTAAAAAATGTCATTATTTGAGACCATACCCCGTAAATAAACAAATTGTACTTTGTATCTCTGTAGATAAATTATAACCCCAATTCCATGAAAATATCTATATTTCTTATGATGGCGACCTACAACAAGCCTACACAATTTTATTTTCATTGGATGTAGAAGTTGGATGCTAAAAGATTTCAGATAATTTGAATCCCTTATTTTAATCCTTCCTAACAAACTTAAAAAAAAAAAAATCTTGCCCAATTTAACTCTGACACTTTTGCTATATCCATATATGATCAAGAAAAAAGATGTTTAAGCTGCTTTACAAGTCAAATACGGTGATGTATAATAAAGATATAAACTGTTATCCACGATTTTATTAACTCGCTAATGATAATAATAATAATAATAATAATAATAATATAAGCGCAATTTAAAAATTAATGGCTGTCAAACCGTATAGTACAAAAATCAATATTTGTCATTATTTATATAAGTATTAAGACAAAAATAAACAAAAATACACGCACTTTATCTTAAAAGGCGGACGTGCTATTTCTTCTAAATGAAAGACAATATATTAGTTTATTAAATATTTTATTTATTTTTAATTAAGAAACTTTGTGATTTATTAAACCGTACATAAATACATAATTAAGCTAAGTAGTTACATTAGAAAAAATTATTTTCCAAAAAATATATTGGTAGTAATATGTGATTATATGTCTTATGTAAAATTTCTATTTGACGCTACTTCTAATTCAATAAATCCTATAAACCTTGGGCATGTTTTTTAGAGGGAAATTTGTTTGCTGTTTGGATGCAATCATCTCTGAATTATTTACACTAGAGATTGTAAAACTGACTATTAAGAAACAGTTGCCTGAGATATGGTGTGTCTGATCATAGCCTCCTAAACTAGATGCCTGTCGAATGGCTCGGAAACATGACAACAGTTCAAGCAGTAGACAGTGCCACCTGGTGATGATTGCGCAACTGTTTTATTCAACTGTCACCAATAATTTTAAGAATGATATATGATATACATATTCGACATTCCTTCGATTCTATTCACCTTTCATGTATATGAAATTCCGATTTTAAAAATTTTTTTGGCTGTTGAATAAAAAAGTCGCACAATCTGTACCAGGTGGCGCTGTCTACCGCTTGAGCTGTTGCCAAGTTTCCTAGCCACGCGACAGGCTTCTAGTAATGAAATCTAAGGCATCTAAGTTTTCTGATAATGAAATTCTATTTATTATATTCTTACTGAACGATTCCTATACCCCTATAAAACGAATTTCTGCTTAGAGTTATTAATATATATATATATTTTTTTTAAATGTGCTCTTAAACAAACCCAACAGATTAAAAAAAAAAAAAAAAAAAAAAAAGCAAAGAAAGAGTTTGAATAAATCTGACCAACAATAACATAAATTCAGTCAACTCGACTCGAAGCCGATCATAAAGAAAAAAAAAATGTCAAACTAACCAAAGCGCGATTTTTAACATGTATTTGTATTTTACTAATAAAATTGCTTTACTGAAATATATCTCTTTTCAGACATACTTAAGTATTTTAATAAAGTTTCTATGTATCGCATGCTTAAGGGGACAGTCTACTTTTAAAAATGAGAAAATGAAGAAATTTTTGATCAACTTTCAGAATTTTTAAGAAAAGAATGAATGTATGTACAAAAAAAAAAAAAGATTTTTGTGTTAATGTTTCATTAAGACATTACTCTATTGATTAAAAATATTATTTTGGTTTATTTTAAAATATAAAATTATTTTTATTGCAGATTATTTATTTATTTTTAATTCAAGGGTGCTTTTTGACTGCGCGCAGGATATCTCAGTTGCAGTTTCCTTTATCCTTATAATTTTTACATTAAATGAAAAAAAATCAAATTAAGAAGCTGAACTAAAAGGTTTTAATTATTTTATCAATATGGAGTTTAATTAATAATTAAATATGAAATATGAAATTACTGTTAAATTTTTTATACTTCCATAATCATATATATATTTTTTCTATCGAGCAGAATTTCTTATTTTTAGTTCATAAAAAAATTAAGTTCATATCTCGAATATTTTTTGAAATTTCATGCGCGCAGTGTAAAAGCACCCCTGAATTTAAAAAAAAATAATCCGCAATAAAATAATCTTCCATTTTACAGTGAACTAAAATAATATTTTTAATCAACAGATTAATGTCGGACTAGTTAACACAAATAAAAAAAGTTGTTTGTACATGTATTCATTCATTTTTTTTTTTTTTTAATTCTCAAATTTGATCAAAATTTTCCCTCTTTTTCAATTCAAAGTAGCCCATCTTCTTAAATAAGAATATTTGAATTAATAATGTTTAAATTAGTTTCGTTCGTAGATTTATACTAATTTAAGCAAAATTCTTAAAGAAAGTTAAACAATCATATTGAAATTTTAGCACTACTTGAAAAAAAAAAAAAAAACTATATTCCTCTTTCCTAAACAATGCAATATAAATATTTGCATACAAAAGAAAAAGTTTCTGTGTTGTACAAGAAATTCTAAACTTAAAACTGTACTGTTAGATAAAAAACCTCTAAGAAAGTAATTTATGAAAAGATAATATAAAAATTAATAATAATAAATAAATAAATAAACAAATAATACTTTATCTACCAATAAATATTTGCATGCTTTCAAATTTAGGCATTTTGACACATATCTAAAATAAATTCTGCAGGAATTATCTTGGAACTTTGTGAGTAAAAAGAACATAGTATACCTCAAATATTTCAGCGAAATTCTTATCCTGTGGAGGAAAATAGGACCAGTAAAAAAATTAAACAAGAGTCAATATGTTTTTGATCACCCTGGAAAAAGTAATTTTTTAAATGCGTTTTAACTGCCGCATCTGATTATGAGCTTCCTTATTATTATCTGTATAAATTTTCATGAGGCCACCACATTTTTTCATAGATATACAACGGTTTCTGTAAAAAAAAAAAAAAAAAAAAAAAAAAAAAACTACTTTTTTAATTCTAATACGTAGGGACCAAGTGCAACGTCGTTTTTAGTAAACTTAACATACTACATTACAAGCAGCATTCTGCAATCAGAAAATAAAAAAAAATTAAATATCACGAAATATTAGCACTTTTACTAAATATTTTTGACTACGCAGCATTTTTACTATTTTTTTTTTTTTTAATCTTTACATAGACATGCACTTTTTTTTTCTTTCAAAAACTAATTAATAAATTTCAAAATCCATCCCTAATTCTTTTAAGTAGGTTCTATTAAACGTTCAAAAAATATTAAATCTTTTCCTATATATCTGTATAGAAGTTTTAGCATTTTGAAGATCATGAAAAAATGCAGACTTAAAGAATGCAATTTAAAGATTTGAAATCTGTAAAAAGTATATCAAAGCCAGTCAGAATTGTTGCCCGGATATACATTTTATTAAACAAACCAAAAATAGTTCAATTTATAAATACCATATGAAAATATAAGCTTTTTATGAAACCTTCATTGGTGCAAACTCTCCTTAATCTGTTTATTTATTTATTTTTTTTTAATGAATCAGTATGTAAATATATATATATTAAAACTTTACAATTATTTAATTTTACGATTATTATTAGTTTAAACAATTACTATGATCAATCCCCAAAACTACCAAAATCAAACCAAAATTGAAATAAAACAAGACAAATAGAAATATATACTAAATAAGTAATTAAAGTAGCGTGAGAATGATCGTAAAATTAAAACTGTAAAGCAATGCACGCTAATAATTAATGTTATTTTTTAAAAGATATTTTTATTGTTTTATTTTAGTATTTATTTTTGATACCACATAAAATGCGCAATTTTGCAGCTATAAAATAAACTATTGATTTTATTTTATTTATTGATTTTATTTTATTTTATTTTTTTTTTTGTTTGGGGGGGAGATGCAAAATTTTGTTTAAGTAGTAGCAAACTGTGTATAAACTCATTTTGAAGTAAAAAAATAGAGCAAATTAAATTAAATTTAATTTAATATACTGAAACGTCATTTCCAATTGAGCACAATGTTCGGCATTTACACACACACATATGTATGTATGTATATATATATATATATATATATATAAAGATGAAACATTTCTTTTGAACTACTTCTAAAATATACAGAATACCGATTCAGTAATATCTATTGTTCCGGACAGCATATTTGATTACACTGGTTGATCCAAAAAACAATGCAAAAGTAAAATTATACTATTCAAAAAGTATTGTTCGTAGCACTTTGTGTGTTTAACTAAAATGCACAGAAAGGCTTTTTTTTTTTTTTTTTTTTTTTTTTTTTTTTTCGTAACACAAGATTTATCGCAAAATTCAATTATCTTTTCCTCAGGTGGAGCTTTTATAGTAAAATTACTTTTTTACAGCAGCACAATACATTCAGTTACGGAATTAGGACTAAAAATGTTCAATGTTCGTTTCGCCATTCATGAGAGTGGTCGTCAGACGTTACGCACTGTGCATTCCCATAATAAAGCTTAACTATCAATGTTTTATCTCTTAGCAATATCAGGATTTTCTCTTTAGAATTATTAACAGCAGTAATAATCAATAAATTTGTAATTTAACCATTTTAGGGGCAAGGAAATTTTCTTCATTTTCAATCAACAGCCACCAGAAATCACCAACAATATTAAAAGACAAGAAATAAAAGAAGTTTTTATAAAACATTTTCGGGGGCAGTTTTGACAATTTTGAATTAAAATTTTTGGTTGGACTATATGTAACCACCGCCCTTGAAAAGGTTAAATATTCCCTAACATCTGAAATCATATGCAGCACACTAAAGTCAGATAAATCAGTATTTGCAGTATAGCGTCATTTGAGCAGACGAATCTGTTTAAAATGTGAGAGTATACTGCAGATATAACGCCATTTGTTGATGAAAATTTTGATGCTGAATACTTTTTGAATTGAATAATATATATTTTAATTTTTTTTTTATTTTTTTTTTATGACATTTGGATCACCCGGTATATTTATTTATTCCAAACTGTTTGGATAATCTAAAATGTTAACGTACGTTTCTTGTTAACTTTACTGTAAATATTTGCACTTTATGTAAGTTGACCGTGAATGTAGTATGGTAAAAAAATGTATAGTTTTTGAGATTCTATTGAAAATATCTAAGAAGCCTTTTACACAGAATTGAAGAACAGGAAAATTTTAAGAATAATATACCTACAATTTTTAAAAACGTAGATTAACAAATGATTCTTGTGTAAACAAAATAAAATGAACCCTTCACATAATTTTATAAACTTATTTTTATTTATATAGCTGTTATTTTGAATGTTCCCCAATTTTTATGCAACGTAATTTAAAATAAAAATTATAGAGATGTGGATGTTAATAACAAAATTTCGCTTAATTGTCTAATTAAAATCTTCTGTATGAAAGATGTATTGTTTAAATAAATACAGCAGGAAGTCTAATTTTATTTAATAATTCCTTTATTCATTTTGGAATGCTTACATGACAATGTGTGAATATAATGCAATAAAAATTTATATTATATATATATATATATTTCTTTTTTCTGATAAAAGTGCAACAAATTCGTATTTCATCTTTTATTACTCTGCATAATATTTTATTTGTATAATTACAAAATGGTAATTCACATTAACATTATTAAATTTAACATATTTATATTTATTATACATAATAGTGTGGAATAAAATTTCAATACAGGTTAAATCATCTTTTACTAAAGTAAAACTATAACTCAAAAACTTTCTCATTATTAAAGCACTAATGTGCATTTTTTATAAAATACTTGTGCATCATTATTTTAAGACCCAATCGTTTAAAGAAGAAATATAAACGTATGTATTGAATACATGAAATGCTTTTTATGAGATGTATATTTTGTACTTTAATACTTTAATTTTATTTACAAAGAGATATTTTAATCTTGCAAACAACATTTAACTAGAATCTTAGAAAACATTTATAAAATTTTTTATCTTAAAACTTTTCAAAAACTTTGAATCTACATCGATTTTCAGTGGGAAATTTTCGAAAATATTTTAAATTTGAAAGCATTAAATTTTATTCCAACAACATCCACTTTGCTTATAAAAGGAAAAAAAAATAAATATTTTCTAAAAAATACTTTCACTTTTTTGCAGCAGACAATTAAAAGTGATAAATAAATAAAATAAAAAACATGCGCTACTTCTTCGCATACTGCATCTCTACATTAATAGTGACAGAAAATGTCTCATTAATTATTTTGAATGCCTTTACAAAACACATTCTTGTGAGTATATGAGAAATGTTGGCAAATAAATACATCGTAGCATTTTTAACATTTCGATAAAATCCATTTCATTTTTATACTCACATTATTACTTGTGCTTCTCAAGAATATTTAGTTGTTACAATGCAAATTATTTAGCTGTACCTAAAATAAAAATTTGCGTTATCATTTCACTTTTTAATGTTATCTCTTCATTTCTTCTGTTTATATGTGACGATTCAACCTCTTTATCGCCAGAGCAGAACATATTTCAACCAGAATGTGACAGTTCTGAGTGAATTCTTGCTGAATTTCCTAAAGCAGCATAATATAGGATCTTCATACCTGAGTGTGTGTATTTGACGTTGCTTGCTCTGCTAAGCCTTCTGCAGTAATAAGCTGTGTGGCTGGTTGATAAAACTATAAAATAAATGAAAAAGGACATATATAAAATAAATATATTAAGAGGCCTCTCCACATATCGTCCCCAGAAGCCAGAGCCAATGTTATTCTATGGAGAATTTCTCCCCATTATAACTTATTAACTAATATGTATTTTTAAATTCCGTTTTCACATTTAGAAACTTCACAAATATTAAACAATTTACCACTTTCTAAAATTATTTTTTAAAATTTTTAATATTTTATTTTGAGGTTGTAAAATGCGAATTTTCACAATGTGAAATTTTTCATTTTTTCATTTTTCATTTTTTCATTTTAATATATGTATATATATATATATATATTTAGAAAGCGATAAATTGTTTAAGACTTGTGAATTTTCGGAAAGTGAAAACGGAATTTAAAATATGTATTTGTTAATAAATTAAAATGGGGCAAAATTTCCCATAGAATAACACTGGCTTCGGCTTTCGGAGACGATAAGTAGAGAGTCCCTTAAGAAATTCTACCACTGATTCTTATGAAAGTCAAAAATTATTCTAGATTGACATTTTTTTTTACATTTAGTACACATATTTCAGAAAGTGATTTTATTTTTAAATTAGCAATAAAAAAATCTAAACGAAAATTCAAATTAAAAATGAAAATATAAAACTGAACAACAACAACAAATATATATATATATATATATATATATATTAAGTGAAAAACGCAGTTTTCAATAGAATTGTTTTAGGTAGAGCAATTACTTTTTACATTATCAAACGTGCCCTGATTTTTAATACTACTATAATTACATTAATGTCAACCGATACGAATTTTTAATACAGGTATTTAAAAAAAAAAATGTTTTTAAGTTTTTGTAACAATTTTCTATGATTACATAAGCTGAAAATTTATGTGAAAGAAAACCATTAGCCAAAATTTGGAATGGTTGGCAACGATGTCATTTTATTTTATTTTATTATTATTATTAATTTTTTAAGTTAAACTGATACGTCCTTGCTAGACTATATGGCGTCTTATAATGTTTGTAAAACCTGGAAATTGTCCGTGTTTATCAGAACTTTTAAGGTTTTTCGACCCGTAAATGTTTAATTAATGGGTGAATTGATTTTAAAATAAATAAATAAAAAATAATAAAAGTATATATATATATGTCTTATAATCCCTCTCATTTTCCTTTTGCCCCTGTTTTCAACAGTGATTAACCTGACCCAGTACATCGAGTCCGGGCTACCGCTGCCGCCGGTAACGCCTTATCCTGGTACTTCATTTTGGGTACATATCGGACGATAAGTGGCACTGATATTATTCAAGCATTACGATTTTACAGATAACTATACCTCAGCATCTATTAAAAGTTGTAGTTCTTACTCCATGTATTAGTGAGACTTAGTCACACGGTTTTTATAATCTTGGCTCTTTAATAATAAAATGCTAAATACAACAAATTTATAAATTTTTTACTGTTAGTTATAATTTAAAAATAATAATAAACTCTAATGTTATAATTTTCAATTAAATTTAAAATTTAATAAATTTAATCATTTCTATTTTCTTACTATTTGATTACGATAAATACAAAATTTTAAACACAAATTCGTAAATCGAAAAACTTTTTAATGAGGTGGATCTTTTCAGAGTCCAAGCTACCCCTTTATAAATTTTGTAACGTTGTGATCTCCAGAGCACACATTGGTAACGAAGAAATAAATTTAAGAAAATATAACAGAAAAATAAGTCAATAAATTGAAAAAAAAAAAGAAAGAATTAAAACTTCAGAATCAAAAGAATTCCAATGAGGTGCACTTCTGAAGCGCTCAAGCAATAATTTTATAAAGTTTTGTAGCTCTGGGAGCAGACAGACGCACAAAGAGACACTTTTCTTGATTCATATGGACTAGCAGGCTGTACTGGCCACCATATTTAAATGCATAAAAAACCTACTAATTTTTTGCATCACTCTATGTATATATATATATATATATATATATATATAAATTCCATTGAAATCGTCCTGAACTTCGTATCGGGTACCAAGTTTTGTAGCTGTGCAATCACTGGCCTGAGCACCAGAGCTCATTCAGACAAACATATAGACACTTTATATAGATTAATATATATAGTAGTAATAATATAATGTATAATGCTAATTGATTTTAGATTTATTAATAATACGTTTAACGTAACGTATATTAAGGGGGATTTATTGATTTGGTTTTAAAATGTCCTTAGTTACTGAAAGTTTTATGGAAATAAAGGGCATGTTCCCTATATTTTCAATATTTTATTATATTGGGTATAGTTTTTGAAAGATGAAATATGTGGATATGTGCTGCATTAAAAATAATTAGAGAATACTTTTCAGGTGCATGAAACAATGTAATAAATTTGTAGATGCTTATAGTTAACGTATTAATATGAAATCACAATTTAAAAAAAATTAGATGAGAAATATATATATATATATATATATATGCGGAGCAAACAATCAACATTCAAACCATGTTTTCTCCAAAACAAAACAAAAAAAAAAAAAAAAAAAAAAAAATGAGTTAGTGATTTTTCTTTAAACTTAGCATAAACATAGTATGTCTGCACATCTTTCTAGATCTGTCCACATATTTTCCTACTATCTAGCAATACATCTAAACAAACGATAATTGGGTTTTAAGTTCAAATATATTTATTATTTTTGTTTTGTCTAAAAAATTTTATCCGAAGGAGAAAACACGGTTTGAATGTTTGCTCCTCACATATATATACATCTGTTTAATGTGCCATTAATTAAATTGAACAAAAATGTAATCTATCAGTAAAAGTAAAAACATTAGGGAAAAAAAAAAAAAAAACCTCGATATATTGTCATTTTTCTTCCATCTAATTTCTAACTGTAAATACAATGAGAAAAAAAAATATATCGCTTTCATATAGAATGAATAAGTGGTCATTTTGTAAATCCCTAAACTAGAAATATAGATTTCTGAGTTATGCGCATAAGGCACGCCAATAAACTGAGTAGACGAAATTATCGAGAATTTCTAGTCTACACATTTCTAGATGGTGAAACAATATTCTGAATATACTGACTATTCTGAATATTTTTGTATTGCGAGAAATTCCCGTTTGATTTTCTAGAATTGGGTCATATACCAAGATTATAGTTACTGAAACCGCCTCTTGTATTCGCATTTATTTGCAGAGATTTTAAGATAAATTTGCTCTCGATAATATAGGCAAACGCTCTAGAATTCTAACAGGGGTTTCTAGAACTCGCTTTCAAAGGGGACTAGAATTTATAAGGATGACAATTAACTGTTTTTTCTAGAGCCACAAATTAGATTCTACATATCAGTTCCAGAATTTTTTGTCAGTATATTGAATTACTTCATTTGTCCATTTCTCTCTATTTTAATTCTTATTTATTTTTAAACAACCAATGAATAAAAACGAATGTGCGTGGATGGACTCTTCTCAGTTCACCATCGTACATTTGTTCTCATAAATTTCTACTACAGAGAATACACGCTTTTGCCGATCGCTCGACACAGTCGTAGACTGAAATGATCCATCTGGTAGTCTACCAACCGTTTAATTTGATAAATTTAACTTATCCTAATTTGCTGAATAATTTTAGTAGAATTAGTTTCATATTTTAGTTTTCATGCAAGTCCATATTTTTTTTTAAAGTAAAGATCCCCACAGTGAAATCTATGTGAAATACTTTATCCGCTATGTAAGTAAAAAGTTAAATTTCGAATAACTTTTGAAATTTTCAAATTAGAATATTGATATTCAATGATGTTTAAGTCTGTGTTATAAATGATATTTTAATAGCTGTCTGATATCTTTATGATGAAAATATTCTTCATAATGTATGTTTATGAGAAAAATTGACCTATTGGGAAATTTTAATAAAATTGTAAATTAGGAATAGCCTACGAATAATATATATATATATATATATATATATATATATATAGTCAGTCATGGTCATGCTAATATCAAGAAACATATTTTAAAAGTGGTCTGACATCTTTACAAAGAAAATATTTTTAAAAATTTGTGTTTATGCGGAATTTTGCCATGTTAAGAATAACGTAAATTTCTAATAACTTACGAAGTTTTGAAATTAGTGTTCAATATGAATGGGATTTTTGCCAGTATTATAAGTGATATTTTTAAACTTGCCTGATTTTTCTACGCTTTGGACATAAAGTGTACACAGAACAACTTAATAAGTAGTTGACTAACTTACAGACTGAAACCACATCAATTTTGTGATTTTCCGGATTTCTCACATCTCAGAACTTGTAGAAAAGTAAAAAAAAAAAAAAAAAAAAAAAAAAAAGGCAAAATTTTTTATAAATATGTAAGGTCGGCATAACAGTAATATGGTGGAAAACAATCAAAAAGCTAAGTTCCAGTAATGTGATACGGCAGATTTGTGGAAAATGTATACAAATGAGGATGAAACATAGTTAAAGTTAATTATATACAAATAAGTAGTAATTTTATTTATTTTTTTATTTAATTAATTTTATTATTTTGTTATAAGAAAAAAAATCTGTATGAAGCATATTCGTCTCAATTAAATAATATTTCTCTCCTTTATATAAGATTGCAGTCGTACTTATACGGATAGTTATAGACAAACTTTTCCCCAGCGTGTCTAAATATTTCTACCATTTTACAGGAAATACCTGTATACCAATCCACTTATTTAATAATAATTCAACGGCCAAGTTTGTAGACAGGAGACACCTAACAATTGCTCTGGTGAAAAATCTCTCTTACAGGATGCCTGTAAAAAAACCACCTATTTCGCAGTGAAAGTGTGCTGCTTTTTAGCAGTTAAATTATAAATTTCAACATGAAGTTGATTTTTATGAAAAAAAAAAAAAAAAAAAAAAAAATATTTTTTCTTTCATCCTAGCTGAGAGGTTTTTTTTATTATCGTCTTATGATGTAGACACAGATTGCTTGTGTTTAGCATTAGGAAATACAACAACTTTTGTATAAAAATTATTTTTTTATTTTTAATTTTTATTTATTTATTTATTTATTTATTTTTACTGTATTTAAAAAATTAAAAATAACGAAAAAAATGTCGAAAAATGTTCTTTTTGTCAGGCCGTCGTCAGTTTGCGATTTTTATTTTTATTAATTTTTATTAATTTTTTGCTTTGTTATCTCTTAAGTAGGGGCTATAACAACATCCTTACTAATTAAGAATCATTTTTTTTTTCAGATGAACAGAAAAACTGCAATCTGGTTAACCATATAATCCCATTCTCCTTCCCCTACTTTACCAGCTTATAACTCTTTTAATTATATTTATTTATTTATTTTATTTTTTTTACAGATATTTTTTCTAGTAATTTTTAAGTATCAGTAAGCATATTAAAAAAATAAACAGTAAAAATCACTTATTTTATTTTTTATCGAGCTCGACAAAACGCAAAAATATTACGCCAATAGACCAGAATACCCCTAAAAATCATTTTAAGGATTCTAACATATTTGTTCTTTAGTATTAAATGCTTAAATGATAATATATGTATGAGTATAGTTTTCTTAAATAAATACCCTAGAATGGTTCACATGAGTTTGCCCCGTCACTGATGAATGTAATTTGTTCACCATAGCTTCACAAAATGTCATCTGAAAAAAATATAAAAAAATACATTTACTTTGAATATTTCATGAAATAAATCTAAATATAAAACAGAGTAAAAATTTTACTATTAGCAGTATATAAACAACCTCTCTTTCTTTCTCTTTCTCTCTTTATACATATAGACAGATAGATAGATAGATAGATAGATAGATAATAAAATATAATAATAATCGTAATAAAAAGTAGGATATAAGCGTAACATGATATCAATGCCAATTCAAAGATATGTATGTTTGTGTATGCGTATGTGTATATATAAAAGTATCTTTAATTTTTATATACTAAATTAGCTTCTTTGAAAATTTTATGTCAGTTTGTACAGTTTGAACTAATTTCAGCCACATAATTTTTTGTTAGGAATTTAGTTAAAATGAAAAATTAGAAATTATTCAGTTTACTAAATTAATATAATTTCGCTTTCAGGCTTTTCAAAGAACATGTTAGATTATAATGTGTAGTACACTGAAAAAAAAAAGTATATATATATGCCGGTCTAATCTAGATCGAATAAGTGATTTTCAGAATCCCTAAACTAGAAATATTGATTTCCGAGCGATGCATATATAACAAACAAATAAACTGAATAGACGAAATGATTGAGAATTTCTAGTCTATATTTTTTAGATGGCGAAACAATATTATGAATAATACGAATAATATTAATCCTTTGTATTACCAGTAATTTGTTTGATTTCCTTGAATTGGGTCAAAAACCAAAATTATGAACACTAAAACTAGCCTCTTGCATTTTTTTTTTTAATTATTATTACAGATTTTAAAATAAATTTGACTTCGATACTATAGGAAAACGCTCTAAAATTCTAATAGAGGTTTTATAACTCACGTCAAAGGTAATTAAAATTTATAAGGATGACATGGAACTATTTGCACCAGAGCCACAATGTATATTTTCTAGATGTTAGTCACGGAATTTCTTTTGTGTTAGTTAATGACTGATTATATTAAAAAAAAATTTTAATGGTTTAAATTTAACAAATAATATGAGCGATAATAACAGAGAATTCAGACTAACCAATTACAGAAAAATATATGTTATGTAGCTTTGGTGAATTAATTAAAAAGTGACTATTTTAAAGTTAACATAAAAAATAAATAAATAAATGAAAAAATTATTGGAAAATCTCAGAATTTTATGCATTAAAGATAAATAAGATTTTTTTTAAACTCCTAAATATGTGCATTATAAATTTAAGTGAATTAATGAAATTAACATGTTTAATCTCATTAATACTAAATTTTGCGTAAACGAACTGTTACAAAATATAAAAAACAAATTAAGAATTTAAAATATGTAACTAAGTATTTTATTTTAAGAAATATATTAAAATTTTATGAATAAGACAAAAGCCAAATCGAAATATCATGGCAACATCCAGCACGTTTCTATTACTACACGATTAACACGAATATACTTTAAAGTAATTACCATGATATGCTTATATTTGAAGATTTTCTTTTTGCTTAGATTTTCCACAAAATTACAGAGAATTGTTTCAATAAGCCAATTAAAATTGTATAATAGAATAAACTATGACACTCTTTAAGAAAAATTATTAACATAGCAAAAATATGTAAATACATGGTAATTAACTCGAAATTATCCCAATAAAATTTGTCATGTATGAATTTTACTTAATCTAACAGTTACTAAATTTTCCCATTTAATCCATTCCTATATATATACAATAATAGCGCAATTAAATAAATCGATCTATATACATACAGATATTTTAGCTCCAAACTTCACCATTTTTAATACTTTTTAATACTACACCATTTTTAATGTTACCATTTTACATAAAAATAAAGGATGGCGTGGGGAAACGGATAATATTCAAATAAAAATGCATGTGTTCTGTATGCCATTTATGTTTTCATTTTAAAATGTCACAAACTGTTTATTTATTTCCTAATGATGAAATCGGAAAGATGTGCACTTCTTTGGCGGCGTTCACATTTTAATAGCCTGTAGTAGAAACTCCGGAATACTGGGAATAGCATGTTTCGGATTTCTTTTTCAAGGCTATACTGTTTCTTCAAAATCATCTACATTATAATCACATGTGCAAATGGGACTCATCCATGGCGTCCTATCTGGTAATGCTATCAAAATATTGAGAGCAGCATCGAAGTATTGAGAGTTCTACCCTGCCTGTAGAACGTTGTCACAGCGATAAAATATTCTGCACAACTCTACTGACCCATGGTTACTAAATGACAACGCATCCATCCCAACTATATACCGGTTCCAAGCTACTGCCGCCCTACACTGTTGCCAACTCAAACGTTCGAAATTTTCCGTTTCACTGCGCCACCCCGTATATATATATATATATATATATATATAATTTATTTACTCATTATAAATCATGTTTACATAAATAATTTATAAAAATATTCTTATTAATTTCTTATACAGAATACAAATCTGTATTCTGATAAATATAAAAGTAAAAACATAAAGTATATCTATTATCTTTATGGTTATCTTAAATATCTAGTACAGTCTATTTTTAAATCTTATTTTTAATGTATTCTTATTCATGTTGAGGTAATTAAAAAAAGTATATATATATATATGTGTATGTGTATGTGTGTGTGTACGAATATGTATATGCATATATATGTATGTGTATATATATAGCGTAGAATAAAAATTAAGTTGTTATTGCTTTATAAGCATTTCATAAAAAATAAATAAATAATGAAATAAAATAAAATTCTTATATTTTTATTTTCTTTTTATCTTCTTTTTATAACTAATTTATTAGTTACATTTCTTAAATTAACAATTTAACATTTAGTAGTAGAAGGATTTTTTCAATTAAATTTATTAACCTTTAAACAGAAACAGGTTTTGTAGTTCTTTTTTTTCATTTTACAATTGGATTTATTATGAGATTAATAAAAATCCCTTTTAAAAAAAAGTTTCTCATTGCAATCTATTTTTTTAATGGGGCCTGTACCTATTCAAACTAATAATTTTTCAATAAATTTCTTTAATTAAGTTCATCTGGAATAATCTGTGTGTAATCCATTATAGGGGGACACTATACAATCTTTCACCTCATAACGAAACTCGCTTCTTGTCAAAGGTGATTTCATATTGAAAAAAAATAATAATAATAATTTATTTATATTTGTAAAATGGGTAAATCATATTCTCTAAAATTGCCTATTGTTTTGAGGTTTAGCTTTTGATTTAATAAGTAATTGTTTCATTTAAATATAATTTTAAAGTAAAAAAACAAAATCCTTCAAATATAATTTTAATTTAGTTATAAATGTTAACTGCAGTTAACAGTAAGTTTAACCAGTATCACATCATGGTCATATTACTAATTAGGTTGACTTATTAAGTACTAGTTATTAGCGTTAGTAACATTTTTTGTATTTCCTTAAGTTTAAATTAAGAACCTTTTAGTTTGACGGATTTTAATTGAGGTAAGAAACTTTTATTCAGTCCGAAATGAAATATTTTCTGTTTAGATCTGGCAATGGTTAAATTTAGCATTAATAATTGAGAGTTAATTCAAATTTCTGATATTTGAAGTTTTTATTCATTTTGTAGATTTTAAAATAAACATTTATTTCATGTTTCGTAAGATTTTCAATTGTTAAGTCTCATTTGGTGTAAATAGAACTTCGTGTACTGTAAAATTCTTGGCATACGCATACATTACAACAGAAATTTACACCTTTTGCATATAACCTATAATCAAGACCCCTGAAGACGTATTGTATTGTTGAATGCCTCGAAATTAAAAGTTTTTCATTATTATTATTTTTTTTTTTCAAATTGTTCTTTCTCTCTAAGTGATATCATTTCATTTTATGCAATGTCTAAAAAGGTATTATATATATATAGAGAGAGAAATTTTATAACCCACATAATTTCTACTTTTGCTGAAATCCCAGAAATTATTATTTTATCTTCATTTTTTAGATTGTTCTTTAATCTTAAGTTAATTTTCGATTTTTTTATTGTTTTTTAATGTTAAAAAAAGAAAAAGAAAAAACTTGGTACTGAATCACATCTTGTTTATATCCAGATTCCGAAAATAAGAGAAATCCAAAACATTAAGGGAAATTCTTTCTCGCATTTTTCCTTCAAGTTGTAATTTTTAAGATGAAATGGTTTATCCTGTCTCGGCATGTCTGGATTTGATTGACAAATGATGTTATTTCGACAAACAAGAATAGGCATTTCTCGTCGAAGCAAAAAATAAAATATTAAAGTAGCTTTCCAGTAAAAACAAAAATTGGTATCGAAATAAAAACTACACACATAACGTGTTTTTATTTTCATATTTGTTTCAATATTGCATGTAAAATTTAAAACTTCTAATTCCCTACCTTGGATCGGTTGGCTTCCAATTTTGACTTATAACAAAATTCTAGCATAGAAACCATTAAAGCTAGTGTACAACCACCTATTAAAATGTAAAAGACACCCGCAACGTTGCTAAGGGTCAATTCATTCTGAGATGATTCCTAAAATAAAATAAAATAAATTACTTATGTTAAAATATTGTCAAAATAAATGTATTAACGTAAATATACAAATTCCTTAAATGCATCGAAATGAAAAAGAAAATGGATCAAATACATATATAATTTTTCTATCTTATTTTAAAGGGCATAACGAAAGTTTCTGAAACACTTGTAATTGTATTGTCTGAAACATTTGGATTAAGAAAGAAAATCAGTCATACTGCAGTCAGTAGGTATATTAAATCCACTTACTGGGGTAAAAAAGGCTTTAAAAGTTCGATTTGTCCATTGGTAACAGTAGAAAAATAACAAACCAAATTTTCAGATTTAAAGACAACCATGTTCCAGAAAACTTTTGTTACGCCGCTTATTTTTTATAATGTTTTACATCATGGTGGTTTTACCGTATGTTTTAATAGGTTTGACCACATGACTATCTTTTAAACTTTTGAAGTAAGCACTATACTCCATATTATAAAACGTTTTCAATGATATGCAGCTACTTTTCATACCATACATATTAAAAGGCTCGGATATTAAAATGAATAAAAAATAACAGAGAAAATAACTTCTTTAAAGATTCTGACTACAAAAGTTCAAATATGTAAATGAAGTTCCATCTTTAAAGTGTCATTTAACAATGATTTAATATTTTTTCTTATAAAAATTTATAAATAATCTCTACATATAGTTAAACAGGGCGTGTGTGTGTTGCTTTGTAAACAAATACTTCATTACACAGCTACAGAATTTTGGATGGAGAACCCTTTGACCTCTCCTGATGCACCCCGATGTCTGACTTACAAAATTTTTTATTAGTTTTTTAAAATTAATTCATAATATATATATATATATATATATATATCGACTCTGGAGATAGAAACGTAAATGTAAAAAAAAATTCCGTGACCTATTAACTCAGTTGATTAGAGCGTCATTCTAATAACGCGAAGGTCCTGGGTTTGATCCTCCAAGAGCCAATGCGTTCCTTAGTTCGGATAATTAATAGGAAAGTTGTCAATTGATAAAAGAAAATCTTTCGGTGTTTTTACGGTATCCAAAGCCGTATGGAGGACGAGAAAGCAACAAAAAACAAAGCTAAACCTAGATGTGTGTTTGTCGTTTTGTAGACAAACTGCTGAACGCAGAGCTACGGAATTTTGCATGGAGGTCTGTTTTCTCCTCTTCTGATGCACCTAGAACCGCCATTTTCAAATTTTTGAATAGTTTTTTTTTTTTTTTTTTTTTAATTGGGAAGGTTATTTGCTGCTGCCCTATGTTGTCATTCAGTGAAGAATGCTATCTGGCCGAGAAATGCTTGTCCGAATAATGTAGTTCTTGAATTATAGCAGAGTCACTTATAGCCCAGTTAGCACCTCAAGAGAAATGTGGATTTAACCCTTTCCGGCACAGAGTAATACTGCTCATTTAAAATCAACAGCCACCGGAATTCAAGAACGATATTAGAATTCTAAAAATAAATGAAGTATTACCTCTATATTCTAGAAGAAAAGTTCAATAAAAAAATTCTGGGATGAGTTTTTACACTTGAGAATTAAAATTAGATGTTGCTGCAGCTGCAACACTGTGCCGGAAAAGGTTAAGGTGCAAACGCAAGCAGTGGGAACCCCGAACGGATATATTATAGGCGAGAAAGACGTTGCCGAATGCAGTGTGCACCCAAAACAAACTTAAGACACTTTCAATATATATATATATATATATATATATTAGTTATAATGCGATTTAAAATATAGTGATTAATGTTTTTTTTGAAAAATCTTGTAAATATACTGACGTAGGCAAAGGCTGATAGTATTTAATAAGACACTGAAGATTTAAAATGAGCATTTTTGGCAAATTATTGCTGTTTTGGTACTTTACTTAAAAAAAAATTATTCAAAATCTCTTATTTGGAACATTGTAAATAACTTCAAAAAAATTACAAACTATTGCAGTTTTGGGATTTTTCTATTCTCTCTCTCTTTTTTTTATTTTTTTTTTTTTATTATCCGATTTGTTTTATGAACATTTACTTAATTTATTTTAACCATGCGCATGTCTTTAATTTCTTGATTCTATACACGCCATGATAAAAAATTATTTTTATGAAAAGTTAATAAAATCAGATTTCATGTAATAGTAAATTATTGTAGAGTGCCTATCAGATATAAAACGTGATTTTTTTATTACATAGAGAGGTAATTAATTAAAATTTACGCAAGGTCAAATGTTGTCTGTGAAACAAAGAAATACCACAATAAAAAATAATTTATATGTTCAGTTGACTAAACAATTTAAAAATCTACAAAATACAATATAAAAATAATTAGCATGATACAGATCTTCAGTCAGTTTTAAATATAGTTTTGAATCTCATAAAAAATAAATTATACTCGTTTTTGTTTTCTTTTTTTTTTTTTTTTTTTTTCGTTTTGCGAGATTAATAAATGAATGTTAACAAGTGAACATTAAAAGAGCTATTTCAATGATATGAAAAACAGCGATAACATTCTAACACAGCTTTGGTTTCTTTAACAAACAATTTTCTTTAACAATATTTTATAATAATTTTAGGGAATTAATAAAGGAAATAATATTGCTTGTAATTAATGGTGCCAACGTTTCGTTTTAACCTCTCCACTGAAGATAACTATATCTAACCCTAAACTTATCTAACCCTAATAAAAGTATAGTGCACATAGTCGGCTGTACAAATACCACTCGGGTGTTAATAGTGGAATCTAGGATAGATCTTATATTTTCGAATGAGAATATATAAAGTATACGTACGAGGTGTTTTAGGGAAAAAAAGGTTCGATTTGTATTCCCGGTGTCAAAGAACTACTTCCAGCACTCCCAACATGAAGTCTTTCTCATCTCTTGCATTTCCACTGACGCCATTGAGATTGATCTCTATTGTGTGTTTACAGTTTTTGTTATCACTGAAAATATTTAAGACAGATCAAGAAGCTATTCTTTTCGGTGGCGTGTAATTCACAGAAAAACACTGAAATGCATTTCAAAACGAAAAGAAATTGAATGCTTAATCAAGGAATTGTTTTATTTCATGATATTGCTCGGCCTTACACTCCTGGCATTATTAAAATGCAAATTGAAAAATTCGGATTGTAGGAGCTCGCTCGTCTCCCTTACAGCACAGAAGTGAAACCATTTGATTACCATTTGTTACTGTACATAAAATAACAATATCAAGTTATCATTTTTAAAGCGAGGACAAAGCAAAAAACACTCTAAAGGCCTGTTCTCACAGACAGAAATTTTTATCGAGGAGGTATAAATAAGATGGTCATGCTCTACGACAAATTTCGCAACGTATCGGTATAAACTATGTCGAAAATTATTTCAATAAATTATCTTTATGTAAAAACAAAATTGCTTTAAAGGTAGCACTTGCGGTGTTTTTACGAAAGGGAAGTCATTTCCCGGCGAAGCCTCGTAATATATATTAAAATATTTTTATGTATCGGAACAAGCAGTCTATATAAATACATTATGCGTGTAAATATTATTTAATTTTTCTTCCGTAATCATTTTTTTTTTCTGGTTGCACTATTAATGTCTGTTAGTAATAATAGAAAAATAATTTTCAATTTTTTATAAATTTTATTATGCATTGAATAGCCGAGCTCCTTTAATATGCTACGCCAGAATTTATGAAATTTCACTTAAGTTTTATTTAATATGTATTTTTCTCTTTGATTCACATTTATAAATTAAATATTAAAAAATATTATCTAATGTTCAATCATTTTCTTTATATGACTAAGTTCTGTTTAAAAGAAATGTTTAAAAATTCAATTAAAACTTCATAGAAAGTTAAATATATATAAAAAAAATCTAAAATATTATCTTTCCTTTAAATAAAACATCTAAATATCAACACAGTAAAATATTTACAGTCCAAAATGTTTTTAATTTTTAAGTTGAAAACATTAATTCTCTAGTAATTTCTTTTGCATGTTCTTTAGAAGTGATATTCTTGTTACAGCCATTCATTCAAAGAGCAAAAAGTTGCATTTTAATGATTTTTCTTATTTTTATTTGAATGCATTTAGAAATTTAATTCTAAGAAAAACATTTGATATCATCCTCCGTAACATTTTGCGAAGCATTAATGGTCTCCGCGCTTGCAGATAGTGAGTAAGACTTATTTCAGAAAAAAGTTTATATACACAAAATTTCTTTCAAAAATATGTTATAAAAAAAACACCACCATTTATTAAGAAGGATTTATTAGAATTCTTAACGCACACACTGTACAAGCACTGTCTAAAAAGTAGTGGAAACAATACTTTGGCGCAAATTAAAAAGAGTTCTTTGAAAAAATAATAAAGTCACCACATTTATTTATCATTTTAACCGATATAATGTGACATCAAATTTGAATTTATATATTTTTAATCATACGTTACAATGTTGTGTTTTTTCGGGTTTACAAATAGAACAATAGCCAAACTCACTCTTGGAATCGGGAAGGACAAATAGCCGTTATTCAAATTTTATTTTTTGTTAAAATTCGAAAGAAACCACCTAATGTTTGGTTTCTAAAGGAATTTATTTTCCTTCATGACAAAGGTAGGCAAACAGTAATATCGGATAACCAATGTCTAGCAAAGGAGAGTAACGGCACCACTATCTCTTTATTAAAATCACACAATCAACTGATTGGAAGAAAATCATATTTTATTGAAATTTTATTTTTCCGACTGAGTGAAAATAATGGCTGGACCGGGAGTCGAACCCCGGAACATTGACTTACAAGGTCAAGGCTCTACCATTTGAGCTATCCAGGCCGACAACCGGTCGGCATTACTCACTCAGACAACCTTTAGGCCGAAACATCTGGTCTATGATGTAGATAGCTCGACAGAAATAAGCCGCAGGTAATGGAAAACACCATTAAACAATTGACGAAGAAATACAATTTTTATTAAAATTACACAATCAACTGATTGGAAGAAAATCATATTTTATTGAAATTTTATTTTTTCGACTGAGTGAAAATAATGCCTGGACCGGGAGTCGAATCCCGGAACACTATTTCTTTATTCACCTGATTTAGATGTTAGAGATTTTTCTTGTTTGACAAAATAAAAAAAAATATTTGAAAGAGAATATATTTCAAAATTTGAAAGAAATTGAGACGAATTTATTTGGCGTAGTAATAAATTTTAAAGCGACTTATGTGTGATATCTACATCGAAATAGCATACCAATTAATATATTGAATTGACACGCAAATGTCACGAATTGTGACACGCGATAGAAACTGATTCAAAGTTATAAAATCGACGTAGAAGTTGGGAGAAAAGTGAATGTAAATTTAAAAATTTAAAGGTGAAAGATAAGATACGATAAATATTTTATTCGTTACTACATTGGTTGTGAATTTTAGTAAGGAAAAATTGCTACAAAAGCATTTCTATCAATCTGTTCTATTCTCGGGGTGCAAATCATGTAAAAAAAGAACATGTGAAAATTGATTTTGATGATTTAGAAATTGCGATTTTGATGTTAACGGAAGAGAATGTAGAGATGCTCGACTGAAGGCTAAGCATGATTATTTGAAAGCTGCTCGATGAAGATTCATCTCAAACTCAAATCGAACTCACCGAGGAATTAAGAGTATCATAAAAACTATTTATAAACATTTGCACGGAATGAGGAGAATTAAAAAGAAGGGAAGATGGGTGTTAGGTACATTGAGCCACAGGAACAAATTTTAACGTGTCTTGAAGTGTACGAATCTGCTCAAAAAACAACACAGAAAATCTTTCCTGTAGAAAATTGTGACGAGAGATTAAAAATGGATTGGTTATAATAATACAAAATGCGAGAAACATTAGGTAAATTTCGGCGAAGCAAGAATATCAACGACCAAACGAGCTATTCACTGAAAATAAGTTCTATGCATCTGGTGGGATATGAAAAGTGTGCTATGTTGCGAAATCTTCGAGCTTACTGTAAGTGTAACTGATAAACACTATAAGCAATAATTGCTGTGACTGAATCGGAAAATTGGTGAAAAATATCTCTCTGCTGGCAAATCTGTCCTCCCCATTACGTTGCTCCACCCTAACAGAAGGTCTTATATTGCAAAACGCGAAAATAGATTCACGGCTTTATCGTCTCAAAAGACGAAACGTTCTATTCTGCTGACATCAGTGAATTGCCTGACTGATAGTGGAAAATGTTAAATAATAATGAGAATATTTTGATAAACAAAATTATTACTCTCATCTCTCAATTACGCATTCATTTCTTTCAAACACATTTTGAAACTTATTATAACTCCCAACATTTCCATGTTACATTCTATTAACAACTAAGAAATAGTTTTATTTCTTTTTTCAGATGTAATTAAACGTTGGAGACTTCATAAAATCTCATGGTCATTATTTTCGAGGGTATTAATTAGGCCTTTAATATAAATTAAAACATGTTAATAATTATTGTTTATCCTTTATTTTAGTTTTGTATCCATTGCCACTACTTTTTAGGCACACCTTATATATATTCTGATTATACTATTTATTTTGATAAAAAATATACCTTTGCATCACCATTTTTGCATTCACTTCTGTCGTACCACCACTTGTTTTCTAGACGAGCTAAATCTCCGTTTTCGAGCATTGTTAAAACAGCAAGATTCAAACGATCTCTAGAATAATATGGAATTGAAAAAAAAAAGTGAAAATTAATGTTGTTATAAAAAAAGAAAAGAAAGGAAAATTTGTAATAAAGGAAAAAACAATTACAGTGTATTAATGTATAATAATATATATCTTATAATATAGCAGTAGAAAAGAGTAAAAGAAAAGAGTTTTCACGCCACCTTTTTTTAAATCCGATTTAAGCAATGGATGTTGCACATTTCTTTTTTAAATAAGATAAAATATGTTTAATATCCAATAGTCCGAATAACTGATAAGTTGTGATAATACCTCTGTTGTATTTTCTACCTTATGATTGGAGAATACCAAACCAGAAAGGCTATTCTTATTCACTGAGAGGGGAATTTTCGTTAACATGGAATTCGCATAGAAAGTGTTTCGTCTTATGTGGATAATGGCAACTAAATCAACTTTTCTGTAGATATATTATACTTTGCTATTTATTACTGACTTTATTAAAGGAATAAAGGAAGGAAAGGAATCGAGGTTTATTTTTACAAAGAATGCGATGTCTATTTTGCAGAAAAACAGTTATGAAAACTCTTTTTGACCTAGATGGTTTTTTATTAAATAAATTTCGATGTAAGTTTGCAATGTTACTGAAGTCGAACGTAACACTTTACTAAATTATCTTGCCCTGGGAGATAAATATTTGCTCACTATTAGGTGACGCTTCAAGTAACGCGCTGACTGTGGCATTTGTATATAACTCATTGTGCCTTGTGACATGAATAAACTTTTCAATCATAGCATTAAAATCTGTATTGTTAAAGAATAACTGTTTTTAAAAATGAGAAAATATTTCTTAGAAATTTTAATTAATTATCATTCAACAAACGGATAACTTTTAGTAGTAATATGTTAATATCTCTGTTCTAAAACAGAGCTATCGCCGCCGCTATTAATTTTGAGTTTCTGTGACAAACGACATGGTTATCAGAGTTGACTGAGACGTTCGCAGAAAAATGCAAAGTACCTACATGTTTCTTTTGGTCTGGAATTTTTATCGCACTAAACAACGAAATATTCACTTGAAAACGTCGCACTAATTATGGGATTCTATTTGTCAACTTGCAAATAGTTTCTCTCTCTCTTTTTTTTTTTTTTTTTTTTTTTTTTTTTTTTTTTTTGGGGGGGGGGGTAAAGCAAGGGTCCAAAAATGCGTTTCTTCGTTACCGAAAACGTTCTGGATTATTATGCATTTAAAACTGTCAACTTGTCTTTATAAAAAACCTCAGAAAGAGTATACTAACAGAATAGAAAAATCCACCTTTTCTTTTATTCTTTGACAGTTCATTTTTATAAATACACATTTTTGCTATTAAAAAAAAATATATATTCTATTTTTTTTTTTTTTAAGCGTTTATTTAGAAGTAGTTTTGAACGGTCCTGCACTCATAAGTAATTGGGCAATCCATTCTTTGTTACTATGTTCGAATGCATAGAATTTTCTCTCGATAAAGGTGCATCCAAACAAGCCAATAAAATTATAATTATTTTCATAAGGATTTTTTGACTAAAACCAGAAGTTTTTTCATAATTCGAAATAAAGCACTGTGTAAATAAATAATCAAATAAATAAAAATTACAATTCTAATGATTTTTTTTTTCTGATTTTGTGCCATTTCTAAGCTAAATTATATTAAGTTTCAAGAAATTTTCTTCAAAGTATGGCTTTTATAGTTTTTTCCTCGAATTTTGGTTCAACGCGTAAAATTAAAAAATATTCATTTGTAAATTTTATAGTACCGGATACAATAATAATTTGTACTTGACCATAAAGTTTCGTAAACATGCATTCAATACATTATTTGAAAAAAAAATTCCTGAATAAAATACATTAATTTGCAGAAGTAAGCTGAAGAATGTAAGTAGGCTGATTTAAAGTGATTAGATCATAACCTCTTTGGGCTCATGTGTCATGTGGCCAATCTTGTTTATTTCGTCGTTTTTATATTATTTTAGCTTATGTGCAATTTAAACAGAAGAATAATCTTACTAGCATATTCTTCATCTTAAAATAGCGGATAATAGCTATTAAGTTTTAGAGTCTTTAGACAGATTTTTCAGACATATCAGACAGTTTTAGACATATTTTTCAGATATCATTTTATTTAAACAGATGATTTTGGAGATGGTTTTAAACAATACAATAAAATAAATTTTAATTGTTGAGAGAAGCCTTTATATATCTATTTTATTCAAGAAAATATGTGTGACATAATTTCTATGGTGGATACTGCTCACCTTGCTTTGTAATGCCTCTTTGTTGTTACAAAGGAGTTTGTGAGTAGTCTCTAAAAATGCTAAAAAAAATTTCACAGAAAAATAAGAAGAGATAAAATAATAATAGCTACCTAAGGTTGGATCCAACTGGAGTTGCAACTCCATATCCTTTAGCGTCCAAATTTCGTCCGACTTTCATTGTATCACAAGGTTTTCTTTCATTAATGTACTCATTTTTAGTAGATTCCATTAAAAAGGCATACTTTCCTTTAGATTCGCGGACTCTTCTTATTCCTTCTTCATACTTTTTAACAAAGACATGTTTTCTTGAGTTCATGAACTCCCACATGCGGGCAAATACTGGGATTTTTCCCGTTTGGAGCTTAGATAAACATAAACATTATTTTTTAAAATTAATTTTATTAACATGACAAAAAAATGTTTTTACTTGACTATAACATATTTTTCAGTCTTGTAAAAAAGTAGAAAATTGTACATTAAATAAAGTTTTTTAAACGTATAAAAATATTAGAATAATAATATTAACAAAGAAAAAAATCATTTTTTAAGAGTTTTTAGAATTTTTTTCAAACTATCAATCTTAAACAGTTTTAATTAATATTGGTGTACATTCGCGAATATTAAAAATAAAAGAAAATATTGATAATAAATAAATTGATGCTGCATAAAAATAACAGTTTGAAATATTTTTTAAAACATAATATAGTAAAGTGTTTTATTTAGAAACGAAATAAATTACTTTTTAACCTTCTTTTGTAAAGAAGATATTCCTTTCACCCTATGTATTTCCTAGAAACAGGAACTGAGCAGCAGATGTTGATGTTTTATTTATTTATTTAAAACTATTATCCAGTAAACATAATTTATAATATGTATAAATTGTTATACAGCGAAATTGTTTCTATTCATTTTAGTATGTTCTATACATGTGTAGAATGCTCAGCAATATCTCATAAACGGTATTTAAAAAAAAAAAAAAAAAAAAAAAAAAAAAAAAAAAAAAACTTTGAAACCAAGAAACTAAGAAACTAAGAATTATATCACTGCAAACTTCAACTTTAGGTTTCCAAAAAATAAGCTTTATTGGAAATATTAGTATGTAAATTAATGTAAAAAAGACATCACGTGAACGCACATGAAAATTTGTTTTAAATGGTAACTGAGCATGTTGAAGCATACTAAAGAGACCTGACATCCGTGCGTGATTTTGACGACATGCACAAAGAATGTAGTTAGAAAACAAGGTATTCAGTCTTTTTTTTTTCTTTGTTTTGTGAAAGTTGGAGTTCAATACACCAATATGTATAAGATGCAAAACGAATTTGTTAGTAGCTATAAATTATAAAATGTTTTGCTTTAGTGCATCGAATTGGACATAATTATTTTTCTCTGATATTTATTCGGATTTCCCATTTGTTTGTTTTATATTATTACTGCATAAACTAATAATACGTAATTGGTTTTACAGGTTATTTCCTCAAATCTGATATATATATTTTTTCACATGCCTAATGAGAAATGTTTATATCTGCATTAATTTGGCGCCTGTTACAGACAGCCATTCTTCGTTTTAAATAATATTTAACTTACCCGAAAGAATTCTTGTGTTGAAGAATGCATGAGTGTACCATATTCAACCTCTGTTTGTTTGGCGAGATCATCGGCTGAATTAATAGGAGTAACCATCCTCTCAACCGTTAAAAAAGCAGCTAGATTAGCTGTATATGATGAAATGATGATGAGTGTAAAAAACCACCAAACACTACCAACAATACGCCCTGCAATTGACCTAAAATTAGAAATTTATATCAGCAGTTGTTAAAAATGTATGTAGGAACTAATATCTTTTTTTTTTTTTTTTTTTTTTTTTTTTTTTTCAAAAATGTTGTATTATTATTGAATTCATTGAATTATTTATTACTTAAAGCATTCTTTTCAGGAGGAATACAATCGCACCTTTAGAATCATCTTTAGAATTATTCAACAAATCAGCTATCGAATAATAATCTAAATGATATGTATAGATAATAACCTAACCTGCCACACATCCATGTATTACTAAAATATAACGTACTGTGAAAAGAACTTATGAAAAATGAATAGTGTATAGAAATTCATTTGATAGAGCATGTAATTCCCACACAGACTTGTTAATTACGGTGGACATTTACAGCAGTCTCGTGGCTGATACAAGCGACTTTTTTTTATATTATTTCCGTACCACTATTTCCAAAAACTAAAATTTATAATATATTTTCACGGATAAATCTGCACTATGCCTGCATAAATTTATTGTAAATATTATATTATGGAAATAGTGGTACGAAAATAATTAAAAAAGAGTCGCATGTGGCAGCCATGAAATCTGTACCTTGAAAACTTACCTAATCTTTTTTTATAGTGACCATTCTCCAATTCAAGTTATTAATTAAAAAAGAAGATTTTATTCTGGAAGTAGAATTAATTATGTAACCTTCCGGTGAATTTTAATCATGGAATTTAATTTTACGATTGATAAGTTAAAAACGTATTTTAGAACTCATGGAATTCGGTAGTTTTTATTTTAACGGCTAATTTTAGGTTATATTTTGAGGTTAATGCTTTGTCAAATTAACTGTTATATTCCGCGTGTTTTTTTTTTCTTATATGAGGTCTAATGAGATTTAGATTAGGTTTATTAATATCTAATAGATTTTTTTTTTCATACGGAATCAGAGTTCCCCCAGTCCAAATTTTTACAAGTACTCATCCACCACTAATATATAAAAATAACTTTCTTCTTAAATGTACACCGTACGTTTAATAAGAGAATTTAAATTAAGATAATAGTGGTGGAAGACTGCTTATAAAAAGGCGTGGCAGTGCAAACCCTGAAAATGTAAGTGTCGCAGTCTTATTCTTCATGTGCGCTTTATTATTTTGTTACCACTATTTTTAACCAATAACTTTTTAATACTATTAAAAGAATAAAAAGTCTTTACTTTTATTTTTATTTTTGTTGTTGTTGTTTAAAAATTTTGGTTAAAAAAAATAATAAAAGCATGGAAAAAAATAGAAACGTTTTCCCACCTGGAAATGTATTGCTCGACCTAGAATATTGATTTTGTTAGCATAGAGTTAGAAATTAGTTAAATATTTTATTGTATTCTTAAATTTATTTGCTTAGTGGACTTTTGAGTTATTATCTAAAATAAAATCATTAATTGCAGTATAGATTCGCATATACAAACAAAATAACATTCGGAACTTCAAAATATGTAAGATAATCAATAAAATTCACCTATGTAATGTTGATTTTGAACTAAATATTCGTTTAAGTATCATCGCTCTTTGGAATATGTTGAAAACTAATTCTTTTAAACTAAATGTTCCATAAATTTTACGCATATATTCTTATATAAAGATACTATTTAAAATAGAAAATAAGTTTTTTTTTTCAATTTAGGATAGTTTAATTATAATTTCACAAAATTACTGAAAGGAAAAGGCTGCTCTAAGATTTATATACAGGGTGGCCATAAAATAACTTTTCCTTTTTTGTGGCATCTGCATTTGAAACGATTGACAGGAATGAAAAACTGACAATTTTTTTCGAAAAATTTCATATAGAGACCGTGGAAAACCACAGTGGTGCTATTTCACATACGGACTAAGAAATTTACACAATCGAGGTAGATTAAACAACTTTCTTAGTGCATACTTGATGTTGGAGCTGCTAAAAATGAAAAAATGAAAAAAGCTGTCATGTACGTAGTGTGAAATCTACCTCGATAGTATAAATTAAAACGCGTCGCATATGGTCCCCTAATGTTGATTAAAAAAAGAATATTTTTCGTGGGATTAATACTGTTATGTCATTCGTTTTTAGCTATGAATTTTTATTCGAACATTTATGAAACTTTTCATAATACATTTACTTTACATTCTTTGTACGTGTCATTCTTTGTAAGTTTTTTGTTTCCAACAGCTTCAAAATCACGTGTGCACCAGTAAAGTTACGGAATCGACCTCGAAATTTCCCATTGCATAGTGCGTATGTGACAACACTGCTAAAATCTTCCCTTTTGGTTACTTTTTGTGCTAAACGATTTCTTTATGGGAATAATCTCCCCATGTCTTCCATATACCGTATATGGAATTTGGTGTCATTCCTTTTATACATTTTAGCTGCAGATTTCCCCAAACAGGGAAAGTTGTTTTATGGCAACCCTATATTTATTTTCTTATTACTTTATTTTTGCTCACACATTCAACAGATTTTGCTGGAACTTGAAAATAAATGTAATAGTTGAAACAATCTGAAAACATCTTTTTTATTAAATATTGTTGAAATAGCTTCAGTTTTGTACTTTCTACTATATCTATTAAAATGTGTAAATAAGTTACTTAAACAAATAAATCTGCAGATTAATTTAATTACTTGTTTATTTATCTTTAATGATATCCACGTTAAAAAAAAATATGTACATGTTTAACTGGCGGGTTAGTAAAGTGGAAAAAAATATGATCACATAAAAATTTGCTGAAAGTGAAATAAGATGAAGGTTTTGATTTGTTTAGTCAATTTTTTTTCCCCTTATTCTTTAATTACATAATATGTTTTATCAAGTGCTCAGGGATATTTGCGCATTTTAATATTATTATTTTAATATTTTTTATTTTTACAGTTATAAAGAAATAATTTATTATTTAAGGATGTTTTCAACTTCCTAAAGAGCATTTTTTTCATATGCATCATTAAATTGGTAAGTTTAGTCTTCCTAAGAACATTAATCTTTTATGAACGCGAATGTTTTATATTTACCATTTGACTCAGTGTAATAGTATATCTATATATCTATATCTATATATCTATATCTATATCTATCTATCTCTCTCTCTCTCTCTCTATATATATATATATATATATATATATGAATTTTAAGCCCCGTAATCTTTAGTATAATTTTCTTTTTCGATATTAATATTAAAAGGAAAATGTTTATTGAGAGTTTTGAATTTTAATTTATGTTTTTTTTTTTTTTTTTTTTTTTTTTTTCAGGGGTGTCCATGAAAAGAAAATATCTATTTCTGCTTCTCTCTTTTTTTTAAGCGATACAGAATCTAGCTTCATGTAGCTTTAAATAATACGTTAAAGCCGAGAAAATAATGATAATTTGTCTTAATTTTTATTTTTTCAATAAATTAAACGAATGTTTTTTTTCATTTTTTTTTTCATTGAAACCTTATATATATATATATTTTTTTTATTTATATATTTTTTTATTCACAATTTGATAGGTTTCTAATGCAGAGCTGTCAACATTTTAATTTATTCCGTAGCACTGCTTATACCCATCTTTTTTTCATACACCATTTTTAGAACAGTAATTTTCTTCTTATTCAACTGTAATTACATATCGGAAGAAGCTATTTTAATGTGGTGTGAAAAAAAGACGGGCACTAACAACACTAGATAATAAATAAAAATAATGGCAGCTTTGCATATGGCAAGAAATAACTTTATGAGTTTAAAAGGAAATGGTCGTAGAATAAATAATAATTTACAGAATACAAGTTTTATTTTATCTGACCAACAAATGATCAAAGAAGTAGATCGATTTGCAGTCAGTTTTTTTATGTTACACTCAAATAAGAAAATACTCCATAAGTATAACTAAATTTCTTTTTAATTTATTATTCCTACTTTAAATTTATTTTACATGATGTATTTATTTTGATAATAAAAATTCTAAAAGAAATTTTTGAATAACAAATGCAAATAAAATTTTAATCCGTATAAAGACTATTTTTTTTATATCTTGTCCAAAGGTAAAAGTTGCTTATTATTTACATTCAGCAGCAAAAGTATCCGAGCACTAGCCAATAATTCCGATATCAAAAAAGTACACTTAAAATTCTTTTGTTAAACAAATCCTTGTCTAATCATGTTCTTAGACTGACTAAGACCATAACTCGACAAGGATTTATTTAACAAAGCAGTATTAAGTGTACATTTTTTAGACAGGGATTATTGCTAGTGCTCTGTTACTTTTCCTGACAACTGTATATAGATAAACGTGGATTTCTGCTATTTATCTAAATTGGATTTTTAATTGCTAATTAAATTGCATGCGACGTATATTGTGTGATTTCTTTATATATATATATATATATATATATATATATATATATATTGTTTCACAGATAATTTGATCTAACAGTAAATAAAGCTGGCTATGCCACATTCATTTATATTCCTTTCTTTTACTGAAAAAATATCTTGAGGTTGAGTGGATCAACGTCGCATTAGAATTCTGCACCGGGATATTGGCGGCGATCTGGGACTTAATCCGACAGGTAATTCGGAGGCATGCAGTCGTAAGTTGGGCCATGCACGAAGGAAAAACAAATGTGTCGTTTCTTGATTTTCAGAGTAGCTGTAGAAACACATCCTCGGTCTTCTCAAGACGTCAACACGTAACATAGAATGTAACGTCTGCCCCAAAATACACGGGAATGTGATTAGTCGTGTGTGGTATTACTATATATCATTGTTAAACTGAACTTATTGAATATGTCTACAACATCCTACGTAAGTTACATTACTAGTAATTTAGAATATAATTACAAGTTTGTGTAACCAAATAAAACATATAAAAAAAAAATCATTGCTCTCCTGAGAAATGTTATATATCATAATAAAACTATAATTTAATGACAGCCTAAGAAATTTCGACATAAATGATAGTAAAATATTTTTTTCTGAATTTTTCTGAATATTTAAGTATTTATCTATGCTCTCAGATTTATGCATAAATTTTAAAAAAGGCTGTATGTATTTCTTTGATTCAGTAAAAATGTCATACGAATTGTTACACTGCTTTCTTGCTCATAGGAATTCAATGACTGTATAACACAATTGAAACTAGTATGTTGTGGCCACCACAAGACTTTCTTCTATATTTTCCTATACAAATTCACTCAGTAACAATATATTTAAAAAAAAAAATCCAAGTTTTTTTTCGTTAAAAAAAAAAAAAAATCAATAATTTTGTTTTAAATTATCACATACTTATAGTTCAACCATTCGTTTTAAAGGTATTGACAAGACCTTTCTAAAGATACCCATCTTGATAATTTTAATGAAATTAGTGGGGAAGTACTCCCGGGGGGGAGGGGGGGAAGCGATGTTCCCACATGCACAAAATTTTTTTTCTAATTAACTATTACTATTATCAATAATTCATATTAATTTTAGAATCACAGGTTAAGAATAACTCTCATTATGTACATTTATACGAAATTTTGTCCTATACTGCCATGTTAAAAATTAAAAAAAAAATACGATCACAGCGCCACCTGTTGAGCGATTGATCCCCAAATATAATGAGCACCAGTTTATGTCAGGGGCCAACTAAATACCAAGTTTAGTTAAATTTCGTTTAAAATATTTTTTAAAAAATTACCGATTTTCTTTCTAAGTTTTTTTTCGTAAAAAGTAAAAAAAATCGATAACTTTGTTTTAAATTATCATAGATTTATAGTTCAAACATTCGTTTTAAAGTTACTGACGAGACCTTTCAAAAAATACCCATCTTGAAAATTTACTCCCCTCGAGAAGGGACTTTCCCCCCAGGGGGGTTGACGAGGCTCATACACGTACAAAAAAATTTTCCCAGCTGACTATCTCTATTATAAATAATTCTTGTAAATTTCATAATGATTACTAAAAAATAATTATCTTTATGGGCATTTATACAAAATTTTGTCCTATATCACCATGTTAAAAATTTAGAAAAAGCGGGATGGAAACGCAACCTGTAAGACAATTTTTACCAAAAGTTGATAGGCACTAATTTATGTCAAGGTGCAACTACCTACCAATTTGTATGAAATTCTGTGCAGTAGTTCCTGAGATACAGTTGCCACAAAATTTTGTCACACACACACACACACAGATTGACAGACAGACAGACATTTTCTAAAAATGGTCAAATCGTGTTCTACAGCTCTCAAAACGTGTAAATCCATCAAAAACCCGAGGTCGGAAATTTTTACGAATCCAATACTTTCTTCTATTGAATATAGAAGAAAGGAAAAAAGGAAAAAAAAAAAGAAAATTTCTATATCTATGCAAAAACTAGAATTTTTCATAACACATTCTAAAAATACATTAATAATATTTAAAAAATTGGTCTGGATGAACTGTGACATAATTGTTGTATTGTATTATGTACTTTACAAATGTCAAAACTAGTCTGTTTTCATAATAGCCACAGGAAATCTAACTAATGAAGCTTTCCAGACGCATAAAATTTAAGTATTTCTTATAGTTTGCTTTCAGAAAGTTACCGGAGTGCTTTCAATGTACTTTACTTTTGAATTTAATAGTTATATACTATTTTTAATGTATTATCTTGCAATATATTCTTTAAACTAATACAATTATATATTCTTTAAAATAACACAATATTTTTCTTTTTCGCTATATGTTTCAAGTTTAATTAATCTGAAACTACATTAAAATTCGTTGGGCATCCCTGCTAATATTGTATTTAAAAAAAAAATTAATATTACATTTTATTTTATAATAAAAAAATATTAATAACTAATTATTCATTTGTGGTGAATTAAAAAAATAAAATCTACAAAGCTTGCTTTAAAACTAACATTAACTAGTTTTCAATAAAAATATATCAATTTCCACTTCTTTCCACTCGAATAATTCACAAACTCTATTAAATAATAACAATAAAAAAACCTTTTAAATATTTAATGTTTACTTTCTTTGACCGTTTTTATTAATATTTTTTCTATTTTTTATTTCTTTTTCTTCATCATATTATTGTTTTATAAAATATCAGATCCAAATTTATTCCCTCAAATATTTTCAATGGAATTAAATTAATTTGAATATTTTTAAAAACTGTTGATTTGAACGTGAAATAGATGGGAGAATAGAAATGAGCTCGCATTTGAAATTTTCAGCAAAATGCAAATACTATTGATCGATTTTAAATGGGGTTTCCTGCATGTACGCGGATATACCCTTTTCCTAGAATTTAAATTAATTTTTCGAATCAATGTAGCTCTGTTGATAACGGTGGTGATTATGAGAAGAAAAAGGATAGCGGGTAGATGTGTAATGATTGTTGATGGATTTTTAAGTTAATGCTTCATAAATGTTTGCGCTTAGGAAGCTAATGATTCGCTTTGCCTGAGGAAATGACTAAATGATTTTAAATGTTGATGAAATGTTAAAAGCATATTTTATAGGTGAAAGGATTTCCCTCGTACCTGGGGCAAATGTCACAGCCCTGTTGCATGAAGGCGCCTAAAGAAAACCAAAGACTGTTATGCAAAGAAAAATCATTTGATGCTGATGGTCCCATGAAATTCTCTTCATATCGCCATTCATGGGGAGAAAAACGACTCACTAAAAAAAGAACTACGGATACCCCTACATATGCGAATATAATGCACATCCATATTTCTTCAGATAGTGGGTTCATAAAAGAAAAAACCCCAGGTAATCTGTTCATTGGCTTCTTTATCATGATACTTATTCCCATGGACATAAAAGGCTTTGTGAAGTCAATCACTTTTTCTCGAGCAGAAGTAATAGTCAGAGGAGCAATAGCCATATCTGCATCCTATAATACACATAAATATTTTGTTATTAAAAAAACAATACAATATTTTAAAGGAATAAAGAAATTATATAATTACCTTCTTTTAAATTAAACACACAATTGTGAATTTCGCAGAAATTAAATATAAAATTTGTACTTACCTTAATGAAAAATTTAAAAAAGTTATGAACTTAAGTTGCAGAAAAATTTTTATTACTTACATATTTTTAATATATAGTCTTATTTTACTACTCCATACCAGTGTTTAAAAGCTTTAAATTAAAAAGAATAATCATGAATTACACGTCTGTGTTTTTTAACACATGTGTAATTATCACAGACATGTGGGTCACCTAAACATATACCCATGGTATGTGGGTCACCTAAAAGTGCATTTCTTAAGAAAAACTAGTCCAGCCTTCAGGCATTTCTCTAAAAAAATGCTTTCTTTAAAAAACAATTATACGTTTTATGTTTAAGAGCTTATGTGTTGCTTGTGTATATATACTCGAGTGCCTTTTACGGCATCGATTGCTGAATATAAAGCTTAAATCATTTAATCATGAATGCGTAAAATCATTTTTAAAATAATAGAATCATACCTACCAACTTTCTAATTAATATTATTACATATTAGTAACCGCCTATTTTTCTACACCACTTTATTTTTGGAATAGATCTCTGCAAATGTAATTACGATTAAATGAGTAGACAAATTTTCTAAAAAGAGACTTGCGTTAAAAATGGTGGGTACTAACACTACTAAGGAATATTAACTAGGTATATATATTAGCAGGTATGTACAAAGTTATAGAGGAACGCCAAAGAATGGGGTTTGTTGTTTAAAATAAGAAAATACTCCTAAGGAAAGGCTTTTCTAGCACGTAAAATTATTCTATTGGAAATATACATATGTGTGTGTGTGTTTATCTTCTAACTTTGATGAAGATAATTAACTTTTTCTTCATTTTGTAGCTACTTTTTCGATATTTTTAAGTGAAGTGTTTAAAGATTCCATAATGTTACGAATATTATAGAAACATATTTGAATTTATTTCATATATATAGGAGAGATGGACAGTCTAAATATTTTCTAAACTTGATCACAGATGGCAACATAAACTTTGTTCGTTAGAAATAGTTTATTGTGTTCATTCATTGCGGCGTGCAGCTATGCTTTTCGATTATAAAAAAGTAAAGGACATTTTAATATTTATTTAATTTATTTGTTGGAATTTTTTTCTAAGTTAGGTATATAAATGTTTTACAATACGTGCGTTACGTTTATTGTTACTGAACGGACTTTTAAGGCACGTATATAATCCAATCTTTGCTTTAAGCCTAAAACAAGGGCGTACAATGGCTGAGTGACCCTTTAGATGGGGTCGATATCTGTCCTTCAATTGTAGAAGAGGGAGAAATGGTCATCTTTAAAACATCAAAAACTCATGATATATCATCACCAATAAAATTATTTTATGATATTGCACCAGTTCCCGATATAACCATAACACACCAGTGGTATTTGTGGTACATTTAATGGTAAATAAATAACTAGAGTTTGACATCACCAGAAAATATTAAAACCTTCGGAAATTTTCATCCCAGAAACAAACAAAGTTGATTAAAAAAAAAACTTAAAACCCTGAAAAAGTCTAAAATAAGCGTAAGAGAAAAGAAAAATACGACAGGTCTAGCAGGGAAAGAGATGAAATACATCTTAAATTATCAAATTCTGAAGATTCTGAGGGAATAGAATTTGATGAGGATCACTGTGTTGCTTGTAGAGAAGAATACAATACTACAATCAAAATGAATGACTGGATAAAATGCATATGGAACCTAGTGGTTCCATGGAACGTGTACAAACTATCAAGACTTTTGCCTAAAAGGTGGTACAATTTTACGAAAAATGAAGGATTGAAATTACACTTCAAATTCTTTTGATTCGAATTTTATTCACTTATTTTCCACGATATAATTGCATCTTTACAAACTGCTATAAGTTTTTTATGATTAGCCATATAGAATGTGTTATTTTTGCTATTTTAACATTTTTTTTTTAAGTGGATGACCATCTCTCCTCGATTTGAAGAAGAGATGGCCATATGTCGTTTTAATTTTAAACTATATTTACCACGTTTTATTCTCAATATTTAGTTTTTTTTTTTTTTTTTTTTTTTTTTTTCGAAATATGATGACCATATGTATAAGAATTTTAAATATATATAAATATTTCTTATATTTGCATTCTAAGAATTTTTATTCCATCCTTTAAAAACTATGGCCATCTATCCTACACTTACCCTATATATTTTGTTTAAATAGGCTTCATTTTTTTTCTTTAAATTAAACTTTAATATTGCGCATTATTTAATAAAAAAAAATGTAAATATTAAAAATATTTCAGCACTTTATGATATAGAGGCCCGTCATAGTGGATTTGCAAAATTTTGCCTTTTAAAATGTGTTTAGTTTTTTATACTTACAATTTTTACATTTATAGTGTCAAAACTTAAACTTATAGTGTTTCGACTTTAGAGTTTTGGTTGTAAAACCTGAAAATGTATTTAAAATTTTTCGTTTTGTGCCAGATTTTATTATTATTGTACACAGAGCTTCCAACTTAAATATTTATAGAGTAATTTTCGTCGTTTTTAATCGTAATTACATATTGTAGGAAAATATTTAAAAAAATTAAAGTAGTGTGAATATATATATATATATATATATATACAGGTACTAACAATACTACAATGGAAAAAAGATTGCAGCTCTGTTAATATTTAATGATGATGTACAATACGATGAAGAAGAATTTACATTGATTTTTCGAAAAACTTTATATAATTTGGAATAAAAGATTTATAAGAAAAGCTAAAAATCATATTGATATATTTTGCATCTTAAGCTAAAATGACATAAGTATTATTTACAACTTTATGTCTATTGACGAAATATATGCAATAAATTGGACAGCTTCTAATTCCCAAGATATGTGGTTTAAATCTGTCACAATATTTATGTAAAATTAATTTCTATATAAACATAAATTTACATAAAGTATTTTCATCACTATGTTAACTATGCTTTAAACACAAATTTAAAAATTATATTTATGTAATTTAAGTGAAATTGCTAAAATATCTTTATCAAAATAAGACTAACAACTATCAATATTTTCTTATTACTTATTTATTAATTTAAATCGCAACACTAAAATAAATAAATAAATAAATAATAACAATAATTTTTAGTTAAACTACCTTTTTGATTAGCTCTCCTACCATTCCATTCCAGCCAACTGGAGAGGAAGCATCCTTTCCACCGTAAGCAGAATCATTTACGAGTTTAATTACAAAACTAATTTTTAAATTATCAGCTATAAGATCCGCTAAGTCTTTGCAGTAGCCTTCAAATCGATCATTCCCTTCAAGTTTTTGACCGGGTTCTTCTTTCATCATTAAATAGGGTTCTTCCTGGTGAAAAATTAAAGAAATTGAAATATTTTAGTAATCTGTGCAAATAAGATATTAGAAGTCTTACCATTTAATATATTATTCGATATCTAACTAATGCCTCATTTATTCAGTAGCCAATTGCAATGTAATAAAGTTTTTACATAATATATATATATATATATATATATTAGTGAATGTTATTAATACTTCAAACTTAAGATACCGTAAATTTCCTTGCGTATAATTCGCATGTCAGAGAAATCAGTTTTGCACCAGAAATTTTAATTTACAGGTAAGACTATATTTGAAGAAGATTAGACAGATTGTGTGTTAATTAAAATTTCTGGCTTAAAACAGATTTTACTAAACTGCGGATTATACCCATGTAAATATCGTTTTTCTTTTTCTTTTCTTTTCTTTGTTTCTTTCTTTTTTTAAAAAAAGAAGGTTCTTATTTTTTGAGAAATAATATATATATATATATATATATATATATATTAAGTTTTCCCTTTGAAAATTAAGTTTTATTTATTTATTTATTTTTTATAAAATAAAAGAGCAGTAAAATTTGTTTATTCATTTGTTTATTAATCTTTTATTTATTTATTTATTTATTTATTATCATTTGTTATGTGAACACTTTTAAATGTGCTAAATCTTAAAACTGTGTATTAATGGTGCTCTTCTTAAACTTTCACGGGAATTTTCTCAGCTGGAAAAAATATATCTTAAAAAAAGAGAGAGAGAAATCTCTGTAAAGTTTAGAAGGGGCAATTGATTTTAGTTGAAAGCAGGTGTGAAAGAGTTTCCAGGCGAGGGGAATCTCTAGAAAGATCGTCTTATCTGGTACTGGATAAGGGCGAATCGTTAGCCAAATCACATGTTGTTCTATAGAGAAATTTGAAACTCAAATTATTCTTTATCTAATGAACATTTTTTTTTTTTTTTTTTTTTTTTTTTTTTTTTTGAAATTACGTTTTTACATTCAGAAAGTTCACAATCGTTTATTTTGTTTTTGTTTTCCAAAAACCGGCTTTTCAATTGTTTAACATTCCATTTTAAAGTTTATATGTGCAAAAACCGAATTACTATGTGCATTTTTCGCCCTTTATAGCTTTATGATGAAATATTAAAAATTAAAGATATAAAATTCTGGAAAACATGTACAAGTTTAACGGTTGTAAATATTCTGAATGGGGAAACGGAATTAAAAGAAATCATTAGGTAGTGAGTAATTCGTGTACTAAATTTATCCAGATAATAATATGGATTTCGTTTGCCGGGGAAGATCCATGAAGAGTCCCCGGTGAGGCAATCTTTGAATTTTTTTCCCATCTGTGGAGCTCGGAGGGGTCTGTAGAAGATGGAAAAAAGTTGTAATTCAACATATAGTGCAAAGTTTCGAACTGGATAATTTCTTCTACGGTGTTGGAAAGAAACGTTTGAAATAGCTTTATTGACTGATTGTTTCTTATGAGAGAGATTATCTTCTCCTTTAAACTTTAAAGAAAATTCTCTGCATATTTATATGATACACACGACACTGATTTTTGAAAGTAAATTATGATTGAACGAATTGACGCTCAAAAGAGAGCATAGATTCCCTTAAATGAATAAATGACCATGACGAAGTCTTCGTAGTTTCCTAGGAAAGAGAAGCCATGTTTATAGTGTTGAGCATCTATAGAGTTTATGTTTCGAGTTTTCTTTTAACTGAGAAAGCCAAGTTCTTGATGTGTTTCAGTTGCACCTATACGTGGGAGAGTAACATCTTCCTCGTGTAAGTTGTAATATAGTTATAATGCAAATTGTACACAGTTTTCAAGTTACGTTTCGAATTCTCATCAGAATCACATATATCTTTTCATGTTTTGCTTCTGCAAACGTGTGATTCGTATTATTTTTTTTAAAGTTTACCCATGTATGGTGTGTGTGTACATAGACATCACAGTTTTGGTTATTTACCATCAATGATTAGGTATAATATATAAATATATGCTCTGAATACTCCTCCATTTCTTTGACTGATCATGCAAAATTAAGTATGAAAAAATATCTTTGTCAATTTTTGTTTATAATTCTTATAGCAATGTATGCTATAAAATTAATTTTTTTTTTTTTTTTTCTGATTATCGTATTCTAGTAATGTTCTTGTGATTTATAAATTATATGTGTCGAAATAAATTGTTAATAATTTTAAAAAAATTAAGAAAGTTTTTTTAATTAAAAAAATCCATAGATTTAAATTATAAGTTTTCTTCATTCATTTAGAAATAAATAAAGATAGGAACATTATTCATTTATTTAAAAAAAAAGTACATTAAATAATTATTAATTAAATAATGAAATTATATTATTATGTTTAAGTATTACAAACATAATTAATTAATAATTGTTTATTTATGATAATATTTTGAGCCTTGATTAAGTAAATAAAAACTAATTTGTAAATATTTACAAGCATCTTTCTATCAAACATGATTTTCTAATTAAAAAATTATTTGTTTACAATAAGCATGTCAGTGTTTAGACTAATAGGAGCAATTTGATTTACGGTGCAATTATTTTCTATCATTACATTAATTAAATGATTGTTTAATCTATGAATAAACATTATAGCATCAATAATGATGATTGATGATATTTAGATTATTCTACTCTTATCGAGAAAATTTTATTGTAATTTTCGAATAAAGTATATAAATTCAATTAGATTGTCTAATAAGTAATATAGTGTATTAATTGTACATTGGCTGATTGCAAAAGTTTTCAAGGACAGAAGTAGTTAATTTTTTAATTGAAAAGTTTCATGAATCATAACAGAACAACAGCTTATTTCGATACATAAGTAAATTCTTAACATTGCTTAGCTCCACATGGAAGAATCTTGAAATCTTGATGTATACCTGAAATTTTGCATAAAAATTTGTTTCTTATGAATCATTATTTGTGAGTTAATACTGAATTTGTAAACAAAAATTTATGGAATATTTCATTTTACAGTGTTTTTAATTTAAATTGTATTTGTCAACGAATAATTATCTGTTATATTTTTTCAAAATTGTAAATTGTTTCATAGGTATATATTTCACTAGCATACTGCAACTTGAAATCTTGATGTATACATAAAATTTGTCATGAAATTTGTTTTTTTTTATGAATATCTAATTTAAAGTTAATATACAATTGATAAAGAAATTTTAATTATATCTTAGTGTATACTGTTTTTAAATTGTGTTTGTCAACAATTAATAAACTATTGTGCTATTCTCTAATTCTTTATAGCATCAATAAAGAATTGGGGGTCAAATTGGGGGTCAAATTTTGTGGTCAAATGTTTGGGTATGTATTTTTCTGGTATAAATGTTTTGGTGCCGAAACACTGGAACATTTATTATCAGCTGTGAATTGACAGGAAACCCTGAACCCGATTTTTCTGAAAGTAACATAACCCCGTTAGAGCGATGGGTATTATTCCAAATAACTTTTCGAAGTTTCTATACGAGTTCTTGGACTGCCTTTCGGACGTACAAAATTGAGCGAAGGAATTCAGCCAAATTTGGAAGAAAATTACTTGGTATTAACAAAAGATAACATTTAGCACTCTTTAAAGGAGAAACACGGAAATATAATGGAACTGCATCATGGAGAAGATGACAATGTATAAGTAGTAAAACTACAAACTGTACAAAGAGTAAAGAAATGTCCAATTAAAAAAAATTATCAATACATTAAATAAATTTTGTTAAATATAACTCAACTCTCATTTTTTTTTATTAAATGCTTTAATATCGTAAATATATCTTTGTCCAGGTGTAATAATTAATTTTCTAAATCCACTTAGTTATTTTTAAGAATGGGCAAAAAACTGTTGTAGCGATTTGTTTTATTTGTTTGGTTCAATGTTTTATGTATATTAATTATGTTTTTAAAGACATTTTGATGAACTTCCGTTCAATGAGGTGAAGCAAGTTTGAGTCTTGATTAAGCATTCAAAAAGTAATTTGTAAATATTTACAAGCATATTTTTATCAAATATATATATATATTAATTAAAAAGTTATTTGTTTACTGTAAATATGTCATTATTTACATTAATAAAATCAACTGAACAGTGATTTATGGTGAAATTATTTTTTAACGCGACATTAAATAACTAATTGCGTACTCAATTTTAGAAACATTATAGCATTATTAATGCTTGTTTGGTGATATTTCAAATATTCTTTTGCCATCAAGATTATATTGTAATTTTGTAACAGGGTAAAAAAATTCTGTTTGATTGTTTAGTGAATAATATATATTAATTGCATCTTAGCAGATTTAAAATCTTTCAAAGAAAGAAGTAAATATTTTTTTTATTCAGTTCTTTCTTGACCCATAGCTGAGTGAAAGCTTATTTGGCTATATAAATCATTCTTAAAATTGCTTAGTTCTTAAAAGATAATCTTGAAATCTTGATGTACAGGGTGATCAATTAAAAACAGTACCCGTTTGTTTTCCTTATTACCCTTAAATATGACGGATGTGGAAACTATTCTAACAATGGACTATAATTGTCTGAACCTTGTTTAAGTGTGGGAGACTATTTCCAACACTGTTGGACTGTTACAACTTTATTTGTGAGATAAAACAGAAATGGAGACGCACATTTTTTTTTAATCCTGAAATAATTTTATTTATGAAAAACAAAATTTAATTAATTTTTTTTACATTATCATTCCTACATTACATTTACATTCATTATCATTTTTACATTATCATTTCATATGCTTTTCTAGAAAAGTCCTGCAAACATCAATGAATTAAAACAGATCATAACTGAAGAAATCTCGTCAATAACACCACCAATGCTGCAAAGTGTGTCAAAAACCTGGTTCAACGTGTTTACGTTTGCATTCAAAATGGTGGCGAACGTTTTCAACATTGTCTGTGAGGAATGATAATGCAAAAAATTTGAATTAAATTATGTTTTTCAAAAATAAAATTACTACAGGATTACAAAAAAATGTGCGTCTCCATTTCTGTTTTACCTCACAAATAAAGATGCAGCAGTCCAACAATGTTAGAAATTGTCTCAAAAACTTAAACAAGGTTTAAACAATCCTACTTCAATGGTAGAATAGTTGCCCCATCCGTCAGATTTAAGGGTTATAAGAAAACCCCACGGGTACTCTTTTAAACTGATCACCCTGTATACCTGAAATTTTGTATAATAATTTGTTTCTTATGAATACTTAATTATGAATACTTAATATTGAATTTGTAAACAAAAATTTTAGGATTATTTTATCTTGCAATGTTTTTAATTTACATTGTGTTTGTCAACGTATAACAAACTGTTATGCTTTTCCCAATTGTGAATTGTTTCATTAGAATATATTTCACTAGAATACAATAAAAATAATAAAAATACAATACAATAAAAATAATATCTTTTAAAGTTATTTCTTTAAGTATTTTCGATAAATATATATATATATATATATATATATATATATAAACAGTCTACCTTGCAGCGAGCAATTTTTTTTTATACCATTACTGTGCTATTTAAAATTATTCTGAAAAATATGGAAGAAAAGTAAAGCCAAACTTATTAAATTTATACAATGTCGAATTAGCTACTCGATAGTAGCGTCATATTGTTCATTAGAAGCAAAATGAATTTGCGTATCTGTTTTTTTTTTTTTTTTTTTTTAATTACGGTAATTTCGGTAGAGATGAACACCGTGTGAGATGGACCAGTCAGAAATTTCGTTAATGAGCTTCTCCATAGATAGAGCTACTATCTCACTCAGGTACGGAAAGACATTCTGTATGGCGTGCTACTATTTGCTTCTCAAAAAAACATAATATTTTTTTAGCTAAAAATCATTGTTTCTTTTGGTAAGTCGAAGATTTTTTTTTACATCGTTATAATTATACAATCTAAGCTTTTGTATGAAATGTAATCTATTTGCTTTTGGTGCTGTAATGTCTTTGTACATGTCGGCTTCCGAATAACCTAAAATGGCGACGTGAAATCTACAGTGAAGGGGTAGGGGGATTGTACTTTTCACTCAGACGATCGGGAGAGATGGACCAGGTTTTCCATCGGGAGAGATGGACCCTATAAAACCTTGAATTTTTAAAATATTGATTTTTAAAGAACTGAATTTAAAATACTAAAGGATAGTATTTTGCTGTTTTCAGAAAATACCAACTACCTATATTAGGAAAGGTTCGCCCACACGCAGGGAATGGACTGAAGCTGATTTGAAAAATGCTGTTAAAGCCGTCGAAGAAAAGAATATGGGTGTGACTGAAGCGGCAAAAACTTTCAGCGTTCCTGAAACTACTTTAAAGAGAAGAATTAAACCTCATAACTTTACCAAGGGTGCTTTAGGACCGTCGGTACTATGTTGCGACAATGAAAACAAAATTGTTTTACACATACAAATGCTACAGAATCTGGGTTTTTCACATTATAGAGCATTATATTATTGCAATAATTTTCTGAAGAATAATCCTTCCAGAAAAATAAGCAGGCTTCAAATTGGTAATTTACTTAATCTGCTTGGTTAAAATCGGCAAATGCTGAAAATGGCATCAATGGTTTTCGAACATGTGGAATAATCCCTTTTAACCCTGATGTGATACCACCATATGTTTATTTATCAGAAGACGGTGTTGAAACTGAAATTAGTGTTGATTTAGCACAAACACCTGCAGCAGACAATGGGGAAACTCAGTTTCCGAATGTCGTTCTGCAGTAAAAAATACTGTTCCTGAAGTCGACCCTGCTGTTCTAATCACATCTAAGCAAAACACTTCTGAAAATTTCACGCCTACAAAACTTCTGCAGCAAATATCTCCCTTACCTAACGTGAACAAAGAAAAGCCTTTAAAAAGAAAGTCTGAAACTGTTGCCACCATTTTAAGTTCTCGAGAAAATATTTTAAAAGTAAAGAAAAAGAAAGAAGAAAAACTTGAGAAGGAAAAAATAATAGACGAAAAGCAGAAAAAATTGTTTTAATAAAAGGATTTTGCGAAAAGCAAGAAACCAAAGCAAGCATTAATATTAAGGCATTCGAAGAAAAATAAAGCAGTAAAAAAGGTTCAGTATTCGTCCTCATCAGATTCTGATATGGATATAAACATTCCAGAAACAAGTGATGACGAAGATGACTATGTAGAAGATTGGAACGAAAACGAATATGTGGGATGCGGTGAATATTACAATGAGACAAAACAAAAAGGAGATTGGATGCAGTGTGTATCTTGTTTGCGTTGGCTTCACGAAGGATGTTCACGGTTTGAAGTAACATGCGATTATTGTGGGAAAAAATTAAATAGCAAGAAATAGTGACTGCAAAACAATCTTAACTCATAGTGTATAAAAAACATTTTCATATAGTGTTTGAATTCAATAAAAATTCAAGAAATAACTTTAACAACTTAAGTTTGACACATAATAAAAGTCAAATAGTAATACATGTAAACTTAATATTAAGTAATTTACTTGTAAGTAAGTTAATTTGATTCTCATGTAATGAAAATAAACACTAATAATTATAATACATGTACAATTATTTCATTATTTTACTGTGGTCCGTCTCTCCCATTCAAATAGTCCATCTCACCAGGACTACTTCGGGTGAAATGGACCGCATAGCAAAAGTTTTAAAAAATCATAACAGGAATTCCTTTAAAGATATGACCTTCTACATTAGTATTTTTATAAGAAACATCATACACTATATATATATACAATGAAACGTAAAATGTATGTAAATGTACAGCTTTTAGAGAACGAAGAAAAAACATGGTCCATCTCTCCCGGACTTACCCTAAAAAAATTGTTGAGATATTATATCCTAAATCAAAAGTAAAATTTATTCATTGTTACATGCTAAAAGAATTTTTTCATGTTGTATTGAGAGAATTTGAGTCCCCATGTGCCTGTGTAAAGACTTTATTTGATGCAAAAACTAAAAGTTATTTAAATTTATAACTAACATAATAATTTTAATTTTTCAAGCAATAAGGCAACTTAGGACATATTTTTTATGGAATATTAACACAGCCAAAGTTATGTGTTAAAATTTTTAAAAATTAATCAATTCGTAATGATAATAAAATTCATAAATATCTAAATATTCTCAAAGTTCAATTAAAATAAATTATTTTATAAAAGCTAAATAAAGTAAAGGTTATAAAATAAATAAAAAGTGTTGAGTATAACCGATTCCGTGACGAAAATTTTTTATGTTGTGCCTTTTCATTTATTTGCATCTTGACTTTATAATCTTTACCTGTTAGAAGATAATTTATCTTATTATTTTTTACCTTTAAAAATTTACATATTAGATAATTATTTATTTGTAATGCTTTTACATAAAATTACAATTGCTTATTTATTTCGGTTTTTCAGCCACATATAAAGTGCAAGAGATATAACATCCAATTTTTTGTCCTGAAACGTTACAATCGTAATTTGTATTAATTGCAGTAAAATTAATTTCCAATAAATTTTTTAATGAAAATATTAATAGCAACCGACCGTTCGGCGTAATAAAACCAAATATTAAGAATGTAATTCAAATTTCACTGCTAATTGTCAAAAACGATATTCGAATCTGCCCTGTTCCTCTAATGTTTTATTTTCCACTTACTGTGAATAAACATCTTTTAAAACTTATAAGATTAACGACTCTCTCTTTCTCACTTATATTGTACTTTTTAGGTTATATCTCTTTCATGTTTTAACTGTGAGTTAACGTCACCACAAGCGCGCTTTAAATAAATAATAATAATAATAATTTAAAAAGAAATCTAATCTGAACTCTATATTTGGTCTACCGGAAAGTTCTGTCCTTTTGAATTAATAGAAGAACACCGAAAATTGTGGTTTAACAATATTTATATGGTACTTTACCAATTATGATCTCTTAAACGTTACCTAAGAATATCTTCAATATTATCCAGGATAATTAATTCAAAAGGATAGAACTTTCCTGTACGCTTCATATATGGTATAAAATATATATCTCCTCTAATAAATGGCTGCATGCAAAATTTTATTTCAAGTCAAAATGAACAAACATTTATGCTATTTTCACATAGTGGATTACCATTTTATATTACACTTTACCAAGGTGAAAAGCAGAGCAAAATGAAACGAGTAATCATCTACAGCATACAATAATAATAATTAAAAAAAAAAATCGACAGCTGAAAAGAAACTCTTAAATTGCAAAAGAAGAAAAATTTAAAGATAAAAAAGAAGAAACAAAATAAGAAAATCATGGATGATCTATTATCTCATGTAATATTGTAGAATTTTTTGTCAATAATTATAATATCTGAGGTAAGAAAAATTTCTATGAATGATTGGAAATAAAAGTAATCCTAGGCATAAAAGAATGCCAAAATGCTCAATTAAGGCTCGATAAAACGATGTTAAAAATGAAACATGACTTTTCAAAAAGCAGTTTGGATATAAATAGTAAATTGCAGCATTTCGATGAAATGACGATAGATTATACATACAAAAATTGTACTGAATTTTAGAAAGGATAAACACGTACATTCTACAATGAAGATAAAAACATTGTAGGTTTGTAGGTTTGTTTGATACACGTGGACCTGCTTATTTTAGTACAATTCAAGATAAAAAGAATGGAAATAGCTTTTTTTTTTTTTTTTTTTTTTTTTTTTTTTTGTAAATGCGTTTGAAACATGATTTGTTGCTACAAACCCATTTAACTACATAGTGATGATAGTCTTGAGTCTATTGAATTTTCTGAGACACATTACAGTTGTCAATTTGGGCTTTTCTATTTCAAGGATACCATGTTTCAGAAAAAATATGTTTCCAGTAGTATATTAAAAAATGTATTTTAACAAATATTGTAAAATTGACTTTGTAGGAAACACATAAAATATATAAAGAAAAGTCCAGTTTCAGAACTGTTTATATAAACCAACAATATTCTGTTAAAATGTAATACTGCTTTATGATTACTATTCTTCAATTTATTCTACCTAAGTCAAAACGAGTAGTAATGGTACTATTGTCGTATTTTTAGGATTGCTTGTACCGACCAATTTTACAAAAGTTTAGTATTACCATAGCTACCAAACTTTTTAATTTTTAAACCAGATTTGTCACCAACTTTTATTTATAAATGAATTTGTTGCATACATTTTCCACGATTAAATAAACTGAAAACAAGTCTCCCTTGAAAAACGGGAGACTTGGTAACTGTGGTATTATTATATGCATACATTAGCTTATAAAAACACATGTTTAAGAATTTATAAAAAAGAAGTAGAATAGGAAGAACTTTAAGAGCTTGGTACGATATAGGTTAATCAATGCTTTTTAATTTGCTTAAAAAATAAATTTGTAAAATAACAAACTTATTAATGAAATTAAATAGTTCTTAATTTTTAATTTCGGAAAAAAAGCATACAGATCTATTTTTCTGTGCAATAAAAAATATTTGAACCTATCATATATATCAGAGTTGACAACGACCGTTATTTCTCCACCGCATTCTTGTCAAGCAATCTTTACTTTACTCAGTAGTAAAAACGTTTAACAGTGGAGGCTATAAACAAATAGTAATGCAAAGTTTGGCCAAAATAAATGTTACAACCATTATTTCTTAAACCAAGTGATAAAGAAAAATACATCCAATTATGAATTTTGTTCTAATTAAAAATACTTTTAAGAAATTGCATTTTTTCTACAACTATAAAAAATATTGATAGAATTGAATACGATTTGCGAAAAAGTTATTCTCGTGAAGGGAGATTTTTTTTCTTAGTAAAAAGTTACTTCAGTTAGTTTTTTTATTAAAAAAAAAAAAAATCCCCCCTTCAAATGAACAACATTTTTGCAAACTGCGTTAAATTCTACCAATTCCTTCAATTTTTATGAATTTTTGAAATGTCTACAGACTTATGGGACACCCTGTACGTATTAAAATACAAAATGTAATTTTTATACTGTCTCTTCTTTCCTGTAACTTATATTTAGAAAGATATTGCCTTTGATCAAAAAAGAAAAAAAAAATCCCATTTTTCTAAGTGAAAATTTTGTTGAATTATCACACTTTGAAAAGTTTAGCATGTATCGCCAAGTTTTAAGAGGGTATTCTATAAAGTAACAATTGTTACACAGAACATTACATATCAACTGATTACATACTACATATTTAGAACATTACATATCAACTGATTTGTGTTTTTAATCAATCGACAGTTTGTTTTGAACATAAAAATTCTGTTAAATAGAATTATTTTTATAGTGCATTTTTATACTTTTTTATGACATCGATGAAGGTGTTACAATTTTAGTAATATTCTGATTTAAATAAGATGACCAAAAGGTCTCATTTTTTTTAAGACAGTACTATTTTCCCCCACAATTTTTTCTAAGTTTTGAAAAATTGAATGCTTAACCATTTCGTTATCATATACTAATAATAATAATAATAATAATAAAAATGCATCCACAGTTTGATGATTGTAATAATTTTTAATGTTATTCTTTTATAAAGACACTATAATCTGGTCACCATACAGTATACAATTTATGATCGTTTGAAATAACTTATATGTTTAAAAATTTAAGTGATTAGTTATTAAGATGAGTTTTTGTAATATGAATTTTAAATAATGGTTTAATTTATGAGAATTAAGAGCAAGCTTATTTGTAGAAATAGTAATAATATCATCAAATTAATGATATAGGTAATTGTATTTTTGTAACACTTTCGACAAAGTTCAAAAGTGTTAATGACTTCAGTTTGCTTGTCTGTCTGTCTTAACTCTAATCTTTACTAATATTTTTAGAATAAATTAAAACATATTATGATTATTCATGTTTACTATGATATGTTCTTTATTTAAAAAGATAAAAGTAGAGCTATTATGTGTAGACGAAGGCGCACAAAACACTTCGGATATTTATTTTTTAAACTTATTTTAGTATCTTTATATTACACATGATGAAACGGGTCGAAAAACATGATTCAGATGAACAAAAGAAAATGTGATATAATTAACATTAAATTTTTATTATTTTAAATTACGAATTCGTATTCTAGAATACGAATTTATATATATATATATATATATATATATATATATATATATATATATATATATATATATTTGAATCAATTAAAACTTAAGAAAATTATTTGGATTGAAGAGCAGAAGTTTGACTACGGAGGTAGGGTGAAGTTGTACATTTCGTTTGTTCGCTTGTTTAAGTTAGATGAATAATAATAGGGAAAAAAAAGTATTAAATGTTTTATTGCACTTTCTCCTTATTTACACTAAATTCTTTTTTCTTTTTTTCTTTTTCTTTTTCTTTTTTTTTTTTTTTAGTTTTCAGTGCTGAATTAAAAAATAAAATCTGTTAATGTTACAATTACTGTATTTTAAGTAATTAAGAATTTCACCTTGATTAATTTCACTGCATTAATTTTCATAAGACTTTATTATTTAAAAGTATTTCAAAAATGCTTATTGAACATATTTAAAGAAGAATATAAAATATGTGAAGTGAAATAATTAATTATAAAACATATTATTATACCTTATAATATAATTTCCTTTTTTAGTTTTTCGTACCTAGTAATATATGTGCCTAAATAATATTAATATTGAAATAATAAAAATAACTTTTAAAATATTATTACGCTTGTAAATTATAATGTTTCATGAATAAAATTTACTCCATAAATTTTATTCGTGATAAAAGTTATAACATAAATTTTACATTACATAAATTCACAAAGATTTAAGATATTTAAGGGGACATACGAATCTTAGGGACATACGAACTTCAAAAAACATCGATTTAATTATAGTCTTTTTTAAAGTAAATTATTGTTAACTAAGCTTCATTAAGCATGTCTAATTGTTACCTATAAGTTTAGTATGTATTTTGGAATATAATTTAAATTCTGTCGTGAATTATTTAATAATTTATGTGTTAAATAACAAATGTTTTTTTTTTTTTTTTTCACCTTGGACGCAGGGTATTTCTGAAACTATTTAATATTTTTTCTTGAAATTTTCACAGATTATGTAACATATCAGATCCTTCAAACTGAACCTAAATTTGTATCCCCCCCACCCCCGTGTATATATATATATATATATATATATATATATATATATATATATATATATATATATATATAAATAAATAATAGATAACGTAATAAAATTTAATCTAAAAATTTAGCAGTTAATAGAACTAAAACAATAACAGCACACTAAAATATAGAACTGAATTTAACATAGAGGAAAGAATGACACAAAAAGTTGCGATATAGATAAGGAACCAATGAGTTACCATATTAACTTAAAATACTTACGCCGACCTGAAGGATAAAGAAAAAGGACCATTAAACTTGTGAAAGAGAAAAAAGATAATAAACCATATATATATATAAATATATTTTTACAAGTGATACTTCAGATTTTTTTTTTTAAATAAATGATCTTTAAACTTTTTTTAAATATATTTTTTATACGCAAATTTGAACAAATTTAGGCTTAGATTGAAGGATCTGATATGTTACATAATCTGTGAAAATTTCAAGAAAAAATATTACATAGTTTTAGAGATATCCTGCGCGCAAGGTGAAAAAAAACGCATTTAAATTATTAAATGATTTACCACAGAATTTAAATTATATTCCAAAATACATAATAAACTTATAGGTAACAATTAGAAATGCCCAATGAAGCTTAGTTAACAATAATTTGCCTAAAAAAAGACTATAATTAAATCGATGTTTTTTGAAGTTCTAAGTGTAGTATGTCTCATTACTGAAAAAGTAATTCAAAATAGAATTCAACGAATAAATTTCTTTTATGCAATTATGATTAATTTAACTTAAAGCTTTTCTGTGTATATAAATGTGTGTGTATATATATAGAATATAGAATATAGAATATAAATTTTATTAATAAAAATTAAATTTTAATTATTGCTACATTAATGAAATCTTTATATAACAAATATAACTTTTACATTTAGTTTAGTAAGAGTCATATTCATAATTATTTAGTTAGTCAAAACTATAAACTTATTCTATTTTCGATCATAAAATTATACATTATTGCTTTAAAATATACAATGATCGATAATTATATTTCTCCTGTATACAGTTGAAAGCTTTATGCATAAAAAATGGAAAAGAAAAAGAAAAAGAAAAAGAAAAACAACAACAATAATAATAATAATAATAATAGATACAAAAGGTTTCTCATTTTTTTATAATGTTAAAATGTTCATATGTAACAAATAAAAAAAAAATAATTATGATAAATAATATGACAATTAATGATATAGTAAATAATTTAATTCATTAAAGTATATTAATATTTTTTTAAATACAATATCACAGAATTAATTCTTTATATATAAATAATTATTATATCTTTATTTCACTACAATATGAAATATATATTTTTGAACTAAGGGGTATACATCACAATATTTGGGGTCTTATACCTTCTAAAAGTTTTAGTATATGTGAAAAATAAATATATGATTGATTACAAATCTTTAATTCTTAATTAAATTACAGAAAAATTGGTATGATGTTTGAGGTTCATTGCACCTTTTCGATAATTCAAAATTAATACGCTTAAATAATTAGAAAATTAAATGTAATGTAATTTTAATGTAACAAAGTTTTCAGTGTTATTTTGCGATTCGTAAGATAAATTACATATTAACATATAACTTTCATAAAAATGCTTCCAAAACTGCATTTAATAGAATAAGTTAACTAAAGTCAAAAATATATTAAATAAAAAAAAAGAAAAGTAAAGTAAATATTTCATTATTTAAAGGATATTTATTTATTTTGTTGAATGCAGCTCTGGGGACATTTTTTTAAATTAAGTTATACATAGATATGTAATTTCTAACTACGTTATTTTACGAATTATGAAATTACCCAGGAAATTTCGCTACATTAATAGTTTAATTAATTAATTAATTAAGAGTATTAAACTTATGATTTTAGAAAAGCAGAAATATACTTTAAACACTACACAGATTTTCGTTAATGTTATAAAGAAAAACAAAACAAAACACGTGATCAATCGACACATTTTTCGGATATACTAGGTTATTTTAAAGATTACTTAAGAACAACAAAAGCACCTTCCACAGATATTTTTTATTTTTAATGTTTTAACGTTTTCATGATCGTGATTAGAAAGTTTCATTTTTTTAATGTTGAATTAATGCACAATGGTTGGTGTATAGCAAAATTTTATGCTTAATAAGCTCCTTAATTGCGGAATCCTTGAACTTTTTTTCCCCTCTAACAAAAAGACGTGACCTCTTGATGACGCTTCTATTTTAAAGTTTAATCGTTATATTCTTATATATTTTTTTATTTCGTTACATTTTTCATCATCTGCTCTTTTTCTGTAAATTTTTAGTATACTATAATATAGATTTCTCTTCAAGATATTTTGTTTCGGTCATAATTATATATGATTAAATTAGTAAGTTTAAAATCTACGATAACTATTATTTTATTTTTTCGAAACTAAATCTGTAACAGTACAGTTATAGAATATATTTCAATGAAAAATTAAATGATTAACAATTCTGATTTTCAGTTTGCTCTCATTAATGAAAAATATACTTTTAAGAAAATTTATTTTAAACATATTAAAGCATGTATATGTGGAATGTATAGTTTGCTCTGCAATAATTTTTGTAGGAAAATTAAAATATGCCAAAGGTTAACAAAACTAAACTGTGTAACTGTTGTAAAATTGCATCAATATAACGAAAACAATTTTTTGAAGAGAAGTAAAATGTAGGATAAAAGAAAAGGGAAAAGGAATGAATTGCAAATTTCAAAATTATTCCAGGAAACTGAACATTTTACAAAAACTAATGAAAAACCATACTCGGTTAATGAATGTAAGATAATGAGAAAAACGTATTAAATGGAATAAGATAATCAATAAAAAGAATGAATTTATGTTTAATATAGGAATGAGAATGAAATATTTTGAGTTAACGGAAAATTAATCACATTTTCATTTCCGTTAATAATTTCATCAGAAATTAAATATATAGGAAGAATATGACTTTATTTTCTATTTTATTGAATTAATGAGATAAATTTCAGAAATACCAATTTCTCGCATTGTCATTTTTGAGCGCTTGATTTCGGTTTTTAATTAATCACTTTTACTTCTTTTGTTATATTCTAGAAGTAACAGCTATATTTAATTCCTAAATTAATTAATGAAAAATCTTTGCAGGATAGGCTTTGCCCATTGTTTTAATCTGTAATGAATCCAACAATGATTTATTTAAGTTTGAAGACTAAATCTAATTTAATTTAAGGGAAAAAAAGAAAGTAACACATCTATTTTCGACTTGCATGTATTCCTTAGACTTAATTCCAAAAGTTAAAAAGCAATTCGTTATTTCACTTTCTTCTTTTGCGCATAACTTTGAAACAAGCAAACGAATGAACATCTAATCCTTAGTCAAAATTTATACAACTTTAAAATAGATAACGATATTTAAAACGATATAAATTCTATATTTCTCAAAAGTACGCTTCCGAAGAAATGAACAAATTCAACAATTTTAAAAAGCCAACTGAATAAAAATTGGTGTCAAAGATTCATTAAAATAGATGAAAATACACATACTTTAAAAAGTAATATTAAAACTCTTGTTTTAATCTTTTGATTATAATTTTCAATTATAATTTATTTTTTATTTTTAAATTTTTATTTATTTTTTCTGTTTTACCTTCTTTTTTTTTCTATTTCTCTCTCTCTCTACATTTTTTTTTTAAGTAAATAATTCTTTTTAAGGTATATACATACGGATATGCAGTTTCGTAGAGAAGATTGTTATAAAATTATTTACTGATATGTGTATTGTTCTGTGGATATACACAGTTTATACTTTAATATATATATATATATATATATATATATATATATATATATATATATATATATTCAGTTCGTTATGAAAGAAATGGGAAAATGAACACATGGACAAAAAACCAGTTTCAATTTAACATTTAGAAACATTTGTATCTTCACCTAACTTTAATGCGACCTTAATATGTTTCATTTCGTTAAAACAGTACTTAAAAAGAAATTGAATTAATTTCAGTTTGAAAAATTATTTTTTTAAGTTAAAGTTATATACAAATCTATAAATTATTATACAGTGAGCATCTCATTGAAATTTTATGTTCATTTGCTTTAAAGTTATGCATAAAAGAAGAAATCAAAATAACTCATTGTGTATTAATAACCAGTTAAAAAGAATATTGCTTCTTACAGGATTTGTGATCACACTTAAAATGAATATCAACTTTCGCAAAGACGTTTATCTCATTCGCATTTAAACAAAAACATTAAAAATTATACGATTAAAAATACATTAAAATTAGTTTAAAATTCGCACTTCATTTGGTCTGTTTTTAATTTTATTCAATATTTTATGAAATCGACTCACTAAGCGGGGGTTGTCTCTCTACGGTCATTTTATGCGCATCGTGATCCCTTAAATCAATACGACTCAAAGTGGATTATGAATAAATATTAAAAATGATGCTTAAGCGAGGTGAAAACTCGGCATCTGGCAGCTGGAACCCAGGACGCTGACTGTTCGGCTGATAGATGGGTGTAAATTACTTAACTAAATATATTATACGAATGCTTGAAAAATAAAAATGACGCAAAAACGTGGTTAGTAGTTCTTATTCAAAATATAAAGATAGTTTTTTAATTTGATTTAAAAGTCAAGTCCTGTGTTAAAGTTTGTTTTGAATTTTTATTATTTTAGTTTTAAGCTAACTGGATAACTGAGTTCATACCGCCTCATCGGAAAAAAAAATGCAGTGTAAATACAGTGATTTGCTTTCGGATTTCTTTTTATGTATTTTCCCAGGGCGACGCGTGTTACCAGTTAAAGCTAATTTTCCTGTAGATAAGAAATAATCATATCGAATTGTCATCTCAAATACTTTACTATATACCGGGTGATTCAAAATAGATGTTACAGCGATTATCTCGTAAACTAAGAAAGATAGAAACAAACTTCCAATTACAAAATTGATGCAAATTAAGAATAGATTTCAGATATGGCATTCTTTTGTACAAGGGGCTGCATACATATTAAATACGAAATTTAATTTTTATACGGCCCCTCCTATCATATGACTTATATTTAGAAAAATATTCTCCTCGCTCTAACAATCAAAATTAAAAAAAATCATCTCTCTAAGTCAAAATCTCGCTGAGTTATTGCAATTTGAAAATTCTAGCATTTTTCGCCAAGTCTTAAGCGGTTGTATCAAAAGTGAATTACTATTGCTTTTGTAATAAGGCACACGTTGATCAGCGTTTGGGGGGGGGAAGGAAAGAAAAAGAAATCATTCAGGGAAAGACGGCTATTTTAACCTGTTATGTCTCCTATTCCCTAGTGAATACACAAGAGAATACTCATTGATAATTTAACAAATAAAATTTATGAATAATTTATGTACTGAAAGGGAATTTTCAAATTCATTTTTCTTTCTTTATACATTCTCTTACTCATATACACGGTGTAGAGAAAGAATTGTTTTTGAGTCAAATTTCCGAAAATTAGCTTTTGTTATATTTGCACGTTTTGAGATCCTCTGAATTCAAAAATCATGTTTTTAGTGGTTGGTCTCTCTCTCTCTCTCTCTCTCTCTGTGTGTGTGTGTGTCTGTGTGTTATTAGAATATCTCAAGAACAAATAGTAGCAGAAAATCCAATTCGGCATTCTAAATCCGTATCATATTGCGGTGCTACACTAAAGTATTCGTTATGATCAGACAATTGTTTGTTTGCAGGGTTATCCAAAAGAATTCAAATACATTACGTCTGTGAGCGAAATTTCTCATATGTACAGTGTGACATGTACAGACTGCCTTAAACAAAATGAAAAGAACAAATTTTTTATACGCATAAAAGCATGTTTTTTGTAGATTCTGGTGTAGCAGCCATTCATCATTCATTTACAGGGTTACCCAGAGTATTTCGATATATTGGAGCTATACTTGGGAATTGCTGGAAGTGTATTTCATTTTGTGTTACTTGTTTTACATATAACACTAAATTTACGTACACAAAGTCATGTGTATATAGTTTATACACAATATACAGGGCTACCCAAAATTAAGGTAAACATTTTTTTTTATTATTATTAAATGTAATTGGTGTAAGTGTTTGCTGCATTTTTTTTTCGAAGAACACTGCTGACACAGAACGCAAAATTAATTTCTCATACCCATACTGTAAACAAAGTAGCTTTTGGAGAGCGATTTTTTTTCTGTATAATATGATACTTTGAGGCCTCCTGAATACGGAAGGTAAATTTTTACTCGTTGATCTGTATATATATGAATTATCAGCATAATTTAACAACTAATAATCCGGTGTGCCACTCACACGACTTTCTATTACCCTGAAATTTAATACCATAAATACAGGTTGGAAATTAAGAGGTAGAGTTTTAATGATAATTAGTTCTGTGTGAGGGGGATTTTCGGAAATTATTCGTTTTCTGAAATTATTCGACGCAGGCAATAATCAAACATTAAAAAATATGGCTTTGGTAATAAGGAAGCCTTAAAACGTGTAAATACACAAAACACAAGCGATGCCTATTTTGCTTAAAAACATACATTATTTATCATATGTCTAGGAGGAATTCATTTACATTCCTGAGCAGCTTTCCTGGACATGGTAAAATATTATAGTAAAACATTTTCACTAACAATAAAAAAGAATATTATAGCTTAAATATTTGCAACCCTGTATATCTTTTGAAGAATATGTACAAACCACAAAGTGCACCTAAATATAAACCTATAGTAATAATATACGGCACAACCTAAAATGCACTTCCATCAATTTTCAGCTATTGTCGCATTATAATCTAGTTATTTTGTGTAGCCCTGTAAATGAACAGTGAATGATTTCCCTGCCATATTCTACATGAGGCATGTTTTTATGCATATAAAAAATATATATTCATTTCATTTGGTTTAGTGCAGTCTATAGGTGTTAAACTCTACTTACCTGCAATTTTCCCCATAGGCGTAATGTATTTGATTATTCTTGAGTGTCTCTGCACACGAACTATTTGCTTCATCTGAATGAAAAGCTTAGTGTAGCATCCCTATATGATACATATTTAAAATACCAAGTTTGGAATGTCTGCTGCTATTTGTTCTTGAGATAAACTGATAACAGACAGACACACACACACACACACACACACACACACACACACAGACCAACCACTAAAAACACGATTTTCATATTCAGGGTACCTCAAAACGTCTAAATATAACAAAAACTTACTTTCGAAAATTTGGCCCCAAAACATTACTTTCTCTACCTTATGGGTATGAGAAAGTAATAAGTACAGGAAATGCGATATTGGTACTTTGGATTCCATATCTAGTTGCCACTTGAAAAGTTGATGAAGGTTTGCAAGTTTCAAGGAAATTGATAACAGACTTGATTTTTGTTTTGATAAGTATAGGCACTATAATTAAACGGGGGTTGAGAAGGGCGGTAACCCCCTGGCATAGAATTATACATCTATACCATATCATATTCTATACAAATCATTATTTTAGAATATTAATAATAAATATGAATTTCCTTATGATTTTTACAGTATAAAGTTATTTAAATGTAATTCATAAGAATATCTGTCCCAAAACGCAATACATTGGCATCTTTTGTGCATTCCTGTACATAAACCATTTGTAAAGAATTAATTAATGCCATTTTAAATAGGAAATATCATATAGTAAACCTGAATAACATATATCATTTCTGAAAATTTCTGAAAATATTTACAGACGCTGTGGGCGGGCAGACAGACAGATGAACAGTCAGACAAAAAAAAAAAAAAAAAAAAAAAAAAAAAAAAAAATGCAAATTGAAATCTTATTCACAGTTAAAAATTGTTAGAAAATGTTTAATGTAAACGAAAATACAATTCCAGCAAATGTCCAATAATAACCCTTAACGTAACTTAATATTTTTGCGTGCCCTGTAAATCTAATGTTAGTCGTACTGTACAGTATAGAAAGCATTCTTTTGTGCATATGAATAACATATTTCAATTTCATTAAGATTTATGCAAAGTAATTAAATTTTTGTTTATAGAAATATCTTCACATGGAACGCAATGCTTTGGAATAGTTTCGGGTGTCCCTGTATACAAACCAGTGATGGTGTTTACTCCATTTTGTATAGAAAATATCCGATAGAAAACTATAATAACGTATTTCAATTTTATTAATATATGCATAAATTAAAGGTATTAAAATATGGTTTATAAAAATACCTCTCATAGAACACAATGCTTTGGAATACTTTCGGGTGTCCCTGTGCACAAGCTAGCAGATGTATTCACTCCATTTTCAATAAGGAACATCCGAGAGTGACCTCAAATAACATATATCAGTTTCAAGAAATTCTATGAATATTCACGGGAGTTAGAGTGCAGACACACAGAAAGACGGATGGACAGACACACAAATCGAAGTCATTAACACTTTTCAATCTTGCTGGAATTGTTAAAGAGCCGAAGTCATTAAATTTATCAACCATGATGGAAAGTGGTAAAAATAAAGCGCGAAAATTTCACACGGTTTTGCTTGTCTTTTAGTTTTTTCCCTCTCTTAACGTGTTTTAATTTGCAGGTGCCCCCTCAGAAATTTAACTATTAAATTTTTTAACAATACGAAATAATGTAAATTTGCATTAAATTCTTAAAATTGTTGATTTCACGCGTTTGAACGATTTTAGTTGCTATTTTAAAATAAAGGATCTTTTATTAATTTTTCTCAACTCATAGATAACCCCCTAAAGTTAGCCCGTTAGCGTCGAAAAATAGATGCCAAAATTGAAAAAAAAGTGGTGTAAGTCATCATTTTCAAATTGCAATAACTCAGCGAGATTTTGACTTAGAGAGATGATTTTTTTTTATTTTGCTTGTTAGAGCGAGGAGAATATTTTTCTAAGTATAAGTCACATGATAGGAGGGACCGTATAAAAATTAAATTTCGTATTTAATATGTATACAGCCCCTTTGACAAAAAAATGCCATATCTAAAATCTACTCTTAATTTCCTCTAATTTTGTAATTGGAAGTATGTTTCTATCTTTCTTAGTTTACGATATAATTGCTGTAACATCTATTTTGAATCACCCGGTATATATATATATATATATATATATATATATATATATATATATATATACAGGGTGAGTTTGACATAATCTACCAAACGAAAGGAGGTGATAGAACAGTCCATGGGGAGCATAAAACACAATAGAAACCCTGTCCTCTCTCTAACCGTTTCCGAGTTATGGTAGATAGAAGAAAAATCTGTTTTTTTTTTCATCCCGTCTGAAAAAAAACCAATTTGTGAGCTTTCTGAAAAACTTACACGCAAAATAAGCCCATATTTGGAAAGGACAGAAAAACTCCTATCGGGTGACACCATTTACATCAGGATACCTTAATTTGACGACGAGCTACAAGCGCTAAAACATTGGCGAAGTTTAAAATCAAGTTATCGCCAAATTCTTTAACCGGCAATTCTGCAAACACCGTTCAAGCTCCAATCGGTCAAATCTACCAAAAACGTCTCCATTCCACAAGCTTTAGAATGAGCCCACAACAAACCATATCGGTGTTCTAGTTCAGGAGAAATTTAGACTTTTGTTTGAAATACATCAATGAAATTCGTCGAAATTCGGTAAACGAAACGATGGTGAGTAAATGAGACGTATGCAAATTCGGGACTATCTGCATATGGACTCTTTGTGATATGCAGATATATTCAAACATTTCTGATTGCGCATCCCACTCGCGGGTACAAAAGACGAGTCAATCTGTAACAGCTCATTAGCTCGTCAGCTTCTTTTACGTTTTATGCTGCTTCTTGCTTTAGCATTTTCTGGACTTTTCCTGAGCTCGGCCGATTCTTTTCACGCTGCTGTCACATCAACTTCGTCTCTCTTAGTTTATACTTAGTATGTTTTCCTACATTGGCACGAATTAACCAAGTTGGTTCTTATTCCGTTGCACTTTTTTTCTTCTACCTTTGTAAATTAATATCGAAATTTTATCCCTTTTTGTTTAACCTTCTGACTTTTATTTTCAATTGAAGTCATCACATTGATCAAACTGTCATACTTTCGAACCTGTAAACAGATATGCCTAGTTTTACAAATGAAGAATACGCAGATATGCATTTTGTGTATGGATTTTGCGATGGTAACTCTCGGAGAGACGAAGAAGAGTACCGTCTACATTATCCACATCGTCGTGCGCCCAACCGTGCTGTATTTGCCGCAATTCATCGAAGGCTTAGGGAGAGTGGGTCGTTCGTTAGGTTGTACGAAAGGGGCCATGGTCGCCGCTCCGCCACCGCTGAGTAGTCCGTACTCGACCGAGTGGAAAAAAATCCTATTTTGAGTTCACGCATACTTGCGAGAGAAGGTGAAATCTCCCAAAGGAAAGTGATAAATGTTTTGCGCAAAAACCAGTATCATCCATACCACTTCACCCCGGTACATGAATTACGCCGCTCAGATTTCCAAAAGCGGGTAACATTCGGCCGCTGGCTTTTGGAGCGAGATATTGAGGAGCACCATTTCCTTAGAACGATACTGGGGACAGATGAGTAGCTTTTCACTTGGGATGGCAGGATAAATTTACATAATTGGCATCACTACGCTCAACAAAATCCATTTGAAACACGAAACTCATCGTTTCAGACGCGATTCAGCTAAAATGTTTGGCTTGGAGTGGTTGGCGACCGCTTGATAGGTCCACATGTGTTCCAAGGTCATCTGACAAGCAATACATATTTGGAGTTTCTGGAACATCATCTTCCAGGATTACTTGATGTCATTCCTGTACCCCAACGAGCGGAAATCATTTTCCAACACGATGGGGCCCCTGCACATTCTTCCAATGCCGTTCGGGACTTCTTGACTCATCAGTTAATCCGCGATGGATTGGTCGTAATGGACCAATTTCTTGGCCACCTAGATCGCCAGATCTCACTCCATTGGACTTCTATGTTTGGGGTTTCCTGAAGCTAGAAGTTTACCGCACAGAAGTTGCCAGTTTGCAAGATTTAAGCAGCCGGCTCGATGATGCAATAATGAAACTGAGGGATGAGCTTTCGCTAAGCGCTACTGTTGTTTCCGTTCGTAAGCGGACAAGGGCATGTATCAGGTGTGGGGGTGACCAGTTTCAGCAGCGGCACTAAATTTCACACATCCTTCCGAATGCATATGTGCTTTAATCATAAACGTGAGATACGACTTTTTTTTTTTTTTTTTTTTTTTTTTTTTTACATATTCCTTTGTGAAAAACGGGAGAAACGTCATACTTCTTTTGTTTCCATTCAATTGTGTTTGTAAACTTAATACAACTGCTACTTTTCTTGTATGTCTTGTAAAACTTTCTTTTTTGCATCTAAAAAACAGCGGGCTGAAGGCGGACATGAAGTCAGGAGCCTCCCAGTGAGCCTCCTTCTCTTGAAACGTCGAGTTCAGTGAAGAATGTTTTTCAAACAAATGGCTAAATTTCTCCTGAACTGGAACACCGATATGGTTTATTGTGGGTTCATTCTAAAACTTGTAGAATGGAGAAGTTTTTGGTAAATTTGACCGATTGTAGCTTGAACGGTGTTTTCAGAATTGCCGGTTAAAGAATTTGGTGACAACTACATTTTAAACTTCGCCAATGTTTTAGCGCTTGTAGCTCGCCGTCAAATTAAGGTATCCTGATATAAATGGTGTCACCCGATAGGATGTTTTCTGCTCTTTCCAAATATGTCCTTATTTTGCCTGTAAGTCTTTCAGAAAGCTCACAAAGTTGGGTTTTTTCAAACGGGATGGAAAAAAACAGATTTTTCTTCTCTCTACCATAACTCGGAAACGGTTAGAGATAGGACAGGATTTCTATTGTGTTTAATGCTAAACATGGGCTGTTCTATCACCTCCTTTCGTTTGGCAGATTATGTCAAACTCACCCTGTATATATATATATATATATATATATATATATATATTTTTCAAAATCGTTCTAGTCGTCTCCTAGAAAACCAGATTTCTGCTATATACTTTTTTTTCCAGGAGAAGCACAAGTAACCAGCGACTGGTAATTTTCCTGAAGAAAAAGATAAGCCTGATTAGTTTATTATCTTAAAAACCCTCTAACACTTCTTTTATTGAAAATTGTTCCTGCGACGTTCAAGAAATGCAAGCTTCTGCGGATATTTTATGAGTGGAGTACGGGTTACTAATGAATTCCAATTATCCTCAAGATAAGGGTATTTATGATCAAACTTTCTTCTCAAATACACTCTAACTCTAAATCTTTATCAAAATAGTTCGATTACTTTCACAGAAAACGAAGTTTCTGCAGTTTTTTCCCTCGACGAAGCTCGGATTACCGATGAGCGATATTTTTTCTGAACATAAGAGTAATTCAGATTGAATTCTAAACTTAAAATGCCCTTAACACTAAATTTTTATCAAAATCATTCAAGTAGTTTCTAAGGAAATCAAGTCTCTGCCATATAATCATGGGCGGAATGAGGGTTTACAGTGAGCGCTAATTTTCGTGAAGATAAAAATGAATCATATTGCTTCCTCACCTCAAAAAACCTTAAAGCTAAGTTTTAAACAAGAAAAAGTTAGATCCCGAAACGTTAGACAGTGAATGACAATTTTTCTTAATATAATTTTTCTAAGAATAGCTCAGATTGGTTTATCATCACAAAAAGTACATAATCTTAAGCTTTATAAAAAATCCTTGAAGCCATTTCTCAGAAAACAAAGTTTCTGCTATATTTTCTAACGGGCAACATAAGGTTTAACAGTGAAAGCTGAGTTTATTGAAGATGGAGGTATACCAGATGCGTTTGTCATTGCAAAACATCTTCATCCCTAAGTTTTTATCTAAAACGTTTGATGCATTTCTATGAAAAAAAAAAAAAAAAATCTGTCTTATTTTCAACGGGCGTAGTAACAAGGGTGTAGTATTAAGGTAAACAATGAGCTCTAATTTTTTGTTTGAAAATGATGATAAGTGAAATGGGTTTGTCATCATGTGAAACCGTAGAACACATCTTTTCTGTAAAAAATATTATATCCATTTCTGAGAAAACCACGTTTCCGTCATATTTTCAGATTGAGAACTGACAGTGAACAACAATTCTCCTTAAGATGAGGATACGGGAAATGTTTTTTGTCTTCTAAAAAAAAAAAGTTGTCATTAGAATCCATTTCCTTGTAAACCTAATTTTGTATATTGTGGAACTCGCGGAGTAATAGCGCATACGAGTTTTCCTGAAGATGAGTGTAAGACCAATCGGTTTCTCACCTGTAAACCCTTAAACTCAAACTTTCACCAAAGTCGTTAGTGCCGTTTCCGAAAAATCCAAGACGTATTGATAGAAAGTCTAGTTTAACATAAAGAAAAAAAATAAAAATTGAAAATACACGTAGTAAATGAATTATATGTATGAGGCAGAAAAAAAATCTGCTTTTTCCCAAACTTGTACTTTCCAATTTTGCTATTCTTGTTTCCATATTACTAAAATCCGATTTTCTTTCTTTTTTTTTAAGTCTCGGAAAAGGAAAGTTAAAGAAAAAACCTTCATTATTCAAAATTACATTAGATGGCTTATTTTCAGAATTAATTTTGGCAATAATTACATGTCATTTTTTTAATTATTTAATACGAAGATATTAATAAAGTGTTTGTTTATTTATTTTTTTAAATCGCCATTGTGATTCGTTCGTACATTGAATAAGGTTTTATAATATGTATCTTAAAGAATGCAGGCAATTTAAATTTCATTTGTCTTAATAATGCTTATACAAGTAAAGTGTTTCTGCGAATCATAATATAGACAGACAAACAAACAAACAAAAAAACTTTACTATGTAGTATAATACACCGATATCGAACTTCAAATTAAGAAATATAATGCCAAATATTTATCGAATTTGATTATTATTGATTACTTAAGAAGTGTAACTCATTTAATACAGTTAAGAAATACAAATATATTACATGACATAAAATGTTATCAGTAACTTTTCATATTTTACCGCAAAGAAAAACACATTTTTATATGTCTTTTTTTATAATAAAAGTATTTTTAAAATTTTAATTAATTTTAACAAGTGCCTGAGATTAAAGAAATAGTGATTTATGCATTGTATCCAAATCAAATATAAATGCATTTAGAATGTAGATCAAAGTTTCAAGAAAAACTTAAGTGAACTGTTTAATTTTAAGAATATTTTTACTCTAATTTCTTTTAAAGAGTAAACAATAATTAGTTTTATGAACATGGAATTTTTAGAAAATTTAATTTTAAGAGCAAATCAACTTTTTCTTTTTGTTTGAAGCAGCGTATTAAGAGTTTGATAAATATTTATAATATATAATGATAAATATTATAATTTACTTTGTTATTACCAAGATACTTGTTACAACGTATGTTTTGTTTTCTAATCCAGTATCTTGAGGTATTCTTCGATAGTTGGGAGGAATAAGAGTCAGACCATCAGTGTCAGACCACTGAGCTACCTGAAAATGTTCGAAAAAGAGAAACAAAATGTTCAATAAATTATAAATTCTAAAAGTCATTCATAGAAAAGGTGAAATTAAGTATATATATATATATATATATATATATATATAAACTGCTGTACGAATTTGGCAATGAAAGAAGCCAAATAGGTGTATTCCACTTACACAAAATATTAAAATTATTTATTAATCTGAGTTTCCGAGATAATGAAATTTTACGAATTAAAGTTTCGTTAACATTCCTGCATCAATTTACTTTTAATTAATTACATGCTGTTTTTGATTAACGTCCTGAATTAAATAATCTGGAAATGTCTCGATTTCGTGATATTTATCACCTCCCTGCTATATTTTATCGTGATTTTTATAATCTCTATACACTGAATTTCGTGTTTTATTCTTTTAAATAGAAGAGTCTTTTCTAATGCGCATGTTACAAGACTTTGAAAACTACCGAATTAACAAGCAAGTATTCAACTTTACATAAAATAAAGATATTACGTAATATATATATATATATATATATATAAATCAAAAAAATAAAAGAACAAATTGAAGTACCTTTACTTCCTTGTTAGTGGAATTAAAATTTTAATTTAAAAGAAATTGCTTATAAATCGCCTATATGTAGTACATATTTCATGACCTATAATAAGCATTCTTTAAAAGTAGAGATTAGAAAATTTCCGAAAATGACACTTTACATTTAATATTTTTTTAAGTAGTTGTGACTTATAATCATGATTTAAAATAATACTTTAATGAAGGTAGACCTGCCCTTTTACATGGTAAACCATGCACCTGGTGGAAAAAGAAACTTTTATGTGTGATGAAAATCCATAAATAGTTTTCATAAATAACATTTCAAATTGCTATACAAAATATAAAACAATTACTAAAATATTTATAAATCTTACAATTCCTTAGTAAATTTTCTTAAAATGTGAGCAGAAATATTAAATTTAAAAAGTTTTATTCTATATATTTGCATACACTGTTAAAAAAAATGCAACTTTGCTGCCAGAAATTCTCTATAATTACAGAAAAATACGTTTTGTCAACGTAATTTTTCTCTAATTTACGACTTTTTTCTGAAATTACAGAGAAAAGATGGCAGCGAAGTTGCATTTTTCTAACAGTGTATAATAAATAACAAAACGCATGTACATTCATCATAAATAAATGATAAACAAGTACAATATGGAATTTTATATTTCTATTGGACTACCATGTGGATTCCATTACTAACATGTGCTTTGGAACACAAAAGTAACACAGGAATCATTAATTTATTTTACAGATTTTTCAAATTTGCTATATTATTTATAGAGGAACTGTGGGGAAAATGGAATATTTGGGTAAAATGGAATATTGTTATATTAAATCTGAACGGTTCTGCAACCTATCGGAAGGACATAAAACGTTTTCACTAGGCCTCAAAAATGATAGTTCACCTTTTGTCAGAAAGAAGAGCAGTTTTTGTGAAATACAACTTTTCTGCTTTTTCAAGATTTATACATTTTTGGAGGTAAGTATTACGGATTGTGTAACCTATTTACGCAACAGCGAAATCGAGAGAAAAATCTAAAGTCATTTCCGGTTGTAGAGTTGAGTTAGTTAGTATTCTGATTCCATTAACAATTTACTACCAAAAGATATTTCAAGTTATTTATTCTCCAAATGGGTGATTCAGTCAACATGGAATAACAACTATTCCGAATTATTTGCGATTTTTGTAAAACTTGAATGCGGATATCTTTTCAATGCTGTTTAATAATTTCGAAATGAAATGTTGCTATTGCAATTATTCACAATTTTCCGTAAAATTACTACACTGTTCCACATTATCCTTTAAAGAAATAGGTATTCTATGTTTCCCTGTATAATTATTTTATACAAACCGCGTAGTCTATATTTCCCTACAATACATTTTTAAACTAAAAAATTTGCATGTAAACCACCTGCTTTTTATATATATATATATATATATATATATATATATATATAATATAAAGCCATCAAAATACATTTACAGCACTTGAAAGTTTGTCAAGATCGAATCAAAATTTTTCAGATTATTTCATTTTATTATGGTAAGTACAAATAGAAATGATATCCCATATTCACCTTCGTTCCTCTATATTAATGTAATATATCAATCTTATTTATACATATCATATTTATATAATTCCTTTAATTGTTATTTAGATTATAGAAATTTCTTACCTTAACCATTTCACTGTTCATTGACATTTCAACAACATTCACTATGTAATTTTTTCTCCAACCAAATTCGTCGAATGTGATGTTTCCAGTTAATCCCGATAAGTCCGTCTGTTTTAATGGATATGTTTATTAGTATTTTATTTTTTCAGCATGAAACATGCAATTTAACATACAATACAAATATTTTGATTACAAAAATAAGCATGCTCTAACGTTACAGAAACAAGTTAGGATCTCTTTTTTAAAATGTAAATAAAAATGTAATCCAACGTTAAAACCTTTAAAAAACTTAATGACTACATTATAAGTAAGAACAAAAGTGGGAAATTTTGCAGCGTTTTTTTTTTTTTTTTTTAGCATTATTTTTACCCCCCCCCCTTTATATTTCGGAACTCAACAAAATTATTTCTTTATCTGCATTAATAGAAAGGTTAACACGCAAAGATTGCATTAGGAAAAGCTTTCATTCATGAAAGAGCAAGTTATTATTTTTTCTAGCATAGAAGCTGAATAGAGCTTCAATGAAGTCAAGGTCAGCAAGAACACGTATTATTTTTATATAGATTATGCCGAGTATTTTTCTCTACACACTTAAAAAGTGATTTCAATGGCCACCTTTGGAATACTATACGTCAAAGGTCACACACAAGTTGCAATTTTGAAATTGTATTATAAAAGATAACTAAATTATATTTTACAAAAAAAAAATGTACTGATAGAGTACATTGTGCGATAGAGATAAGTGTAACATTTCACCAAAAAATGTCCAGCTACACACACCTAATCAAAAATTTTTAAAAAATCCTTAAATCATAAATTAGCTACCTTTGGCTCACTTACCTTACATATTTTTTACTGTTATCATTTTAAAAATTTATATTACTTATATTATTCCATAACTTATATATATATACTTTAAAGTATAAATAAAACAAAGGAATGAAAACTGCCGTTTATTGATAACACATATACATCAGATTTGTATGCTTGACCAGTAGTCCGCTTGTAAATATTCGTAGACAGCACATGACAAAATTACATTACGAAGAATTGGAAAAAAAGACCAGGACCAGCAGGGGAATCGAACCCGCTCTCCTACGTTCGAAGGCGATTAGCAATGTGGTGACATAACCACTCGGTCACGGAGGGCCCTGAATTAAACCTATTTCACAAATAAGCAAATAAATAAACATTCCCATAAGAGCAGGACTGAACCATGGATTTTTTGAATTCACCACAAACGCGCCACAAACTTCAGTGCTTACGGCTCCACCATCGTAGCACAATTATTACTAATAACGGCTGGAAATTAAAAAACCTTGTTCTCATGATTGGCTGGCTAATGCGCTTTGAAAATGCTTGAAGTGACAGAAAAATTATGTAGAAACTCTGTAAGGTTAAGGGAAGATTCCGTAAGAAGTTCTTAAATCAGAGATGTGAGGAATCTTCATTCTACGAGTTTAAAGTAAAAGTTTCAGATTTTGCGAAATATAGGAAGGCAGGTTACAGTCGGTCAAAAAAGTGTCCGAACACTAGCAAAAATTCCTATGTAAAAAAAGTGCATTTCGTATTGTTTTATTAACTAAATCCTTGTCGAATCCTATTCTTAGTCAGTGTAAGAACATGATTCGATAAGGATTTATTTAACAAAACCTTATGAAGTGTACTTTTTTTACATAGGAATTTTTGCTAGTGTTCGGACACTTCTGTTACCGACTGTACGTACCAAATGAAATTAATGCTACAAAGTATAAAAGGAGGATTAAAACGATCCTCGAGGAGTTTGGAGGATGATTTGAGAGTTCAGAGGAGGATAAAGGTTGGTTGGTTGGTTGGTTGGGTTTTACGTCGTACGAGTGCTGAGCAATGGGCAATTGAAGAAGTTGAAGGAGTTTTGAAGAGGTTTCCGAGGGGAGAGATTATAGTCAAATGCCGCTCAGATTATAAAGAAATATAGTAAAGTTTCATGCAGTTATGCCGCTGAAAATATACGGGTAATATGTTATGCATTAAATTTGTATGAAAGTTATACATCAATTATATTTTATTATACGTTTAAGAAGTAGCCCCATTCTTTCGACTTTGCTTTGATTAAATATTTGTTAAATTGAATATTAAAGTTTCAGTATTTATTTTCTTACGCGTACAGCAGGTTCAATTATGAATGACGAAAGCGCCACTTCATCACAAGGGTGACACAATTAGTCACAATTCATTTTAACTTCATTTCAGATCTTTCTAATTCCCAATGAGGAAGCTCCCTAAAAATTTTTATTTCAGTTAAACTTTCTTTCAAACTATTGTGCTCCTCAATTTGCGATTAACCTAAAATCATCAGTGTTTAAACAAATTCGTTTAGTTCTCTTAAATGACATAAACCTTTTCAGTAGCATTTCGGAATTCAATGTTAATATTCGCCCTTTTCTCACGACTTATCATATAATAACAAAATAAAACATGGTTTTTTTCATAGAATTCACTCATAAAAGTCTCGTAATTTACACCTATTTAGAATTGAAGCGCATATTTGTGCGGTTTTCTTCTCAATTTTGATTTTTATCTTGATCGCATATAAGAGCAGTAAGCAGGAAAATCTCCATGATAAAATACTTGCACTTTCATAAAAATCAGTAATATATATATTGCTACGTAAATCTTATAGTTACTGCTCAGTTTAACTTTGAAAATACCTTAATGCAAGATTTCGTATAATGATGGTTGTCTATATTCTCTTTATTTAGACGTAGGGATCATTGTAATTTATCACTATTGGGATATAAAAAATTGTTTTGTAGTGATTTAATTTTTTTACGAAACTTGTTTATTACACTCATGCGAGTTGCAGATAAAGATAAGTTTGACTCATGCTTCATGCAGGAGTACGTATGACGAATTCTCTTTTCTCCCGCATTCCGCATTTATTCACTTAGAATGGAGATCTCAATATTTTTATAACTATTCTCAGAATTATTGCCCTAAAATCTGTATAATGAATATAATATCTTAATTGATGCCTTTTTATTTTGAGGGGGTCTTTCTTCATGTAGCTCAGTATTAATTTAGTGAATCGGAATTTATGTATTAAATCCAAATTCACATACACTTCAGTGGTGATTTAACTTTTAAGTAGTTTATAAATCTTGGTCGTGTTTTTAAATTATAGCTGCAATCTATTACGAATTGTTATTATTAATTTGTCTGAATAAAAATTTTCGCCTTATTAGTCATTGTAAATCATTACAGAAAACTCACGAAATTTTCAATTAAATATTGGAAGTGGCCAAAAAACAAAGTAGTCAGAAGCTGTGGGTTAATCGTTTTAAATAAAACGTTTTAGGCATTTAAGTAAAGCCCTATACTGTCTGGAGAATGCCACTCACCACTGAGTGGGTTAACACAGATTGAAGATTTGTTTAAATTTTAAAACATTATCATAGCTTCTTTACTAATCCTTCCTCAGTTTCTTTATTGCAATTATCTGAGCATGTATTTGGAATTTTAAGTAGCAAAGACTTTTTAAAAATATCAAATAAATAAATAAATAATTAGACAAATAGAAATCGTATTCGTTATAACAAACCTTTTTCATAAATCTGTTAATTCTTTCTCCATGTTCCCAAGGCATAACTGGTATTTGTGAACAATTTATACCTTTTGTACCATTGTTATATACTTCCCCTCGACGAAAATTGTTACGGAATATATCAGGTTTCTTCTTCAGAAGACGGTTAAAGGCCTCTAATATAACTCGTGTGGCATCATACATAAGTGCGACATCAGTCTGCAAATAAGTATATATATATAGTAATAAATATTCTAAAACTCCAAATATTGATAACGAAAATTAACGCAACATAAAAAAAAAAATAAAAAAAGTTTAAAATAAATCGATTTTAAAGATGAACGCATTTTTTATGTCTGGCACATTAATTTTTGTAAGAAAATGTATTTTAAAAAATTTACTCTTATTGGTAAGCTATCATTGAAAAATACATTGAAATATAATATATAAAATTTCCCAACATGTAAAAACTGAGGGAGAGTGTTTTTCTTTTAGAATATGCATTTTTATCTTTAAATACAGTATAAATATTCAGAAACGTTGATAAAAACTATCATTCGAAGAAAATATACGTGTAAACTTAAAAAAATATGTGAAGAATTTCTTCGAAGAAAAAATTGCTTTATATCAGTTTATATCATCATTAGTTTATTCCTCCTATTTAGACAAATATGCAACTTAAGTATTCCTAGTAAAACCAAATACATTTAGATTTTAATCCTAAACGTATTTACTTCAAAATTTTGCACATAATTGGATAAAATTCTATATCAAAAAAGTAAATAAATACATTTCATAAAAAGGCTTTTACATTATAATTTTTATTATTATTATTTATTTTGAATTTGTATAAATTAAGGCTGTAATTATATTAAACAAAACAACAGATTTCTCTTTTTAGTACTTCTAAAATTGTTTATAATGTTTAATAATTTGATAAATTTTAATGATGTTTCACAAGAAAATGGTCGTATTACTTTCACTGCTTATTTAGAAATAGGATTTTATTTCTAAACTTTTTTTTTTTTTCATGTATTATTCTTTCCCTCTCCCTATTTTTTCATAACATCATTACTTCGTCTAATTATTTGTTCATTTCTATTTAAAAAGATCAAATATTCGGAGTATAGAGGAATTAAATAAAGATGACAATTTTATATCAAACAAATATTTTCAGTTTTATAAATATCACAATTATTGCTTGAATAAGTATATATCTTTTACACATAGATCTATGACGATTATTAAAACACACATTCACAAGAAACAAAAAACAAAACAAAAAAAAAAAATCTTCTAAACTTTTTTTTTTTTTTTTTTTTTTTTTTTTCACAGGGAAAGATTTAGCAGTGTTTTCCTCTTAAACGACATATTTATGAAAATAAAGCTTTTCAATTTCCTGTTTTATAAAATCGTATTAAATTTAGTAAATTATATTACAACTTTTTGTATTTTCACGTTTGATAATTATTTGTACATACGCACAAATGGTTTTGCCGAATTATAAAAGAAATATATTATAAAAGTCAAGTTAACTATTACTTTTTCACTAATTTTTGATATACTAGATTTAGAAATATTCATTACAATCAACGAATAATAATAATAATAAATATATATATGTAAATAGAATAGTTAAATACGAAAATCCTACGTAATTTAATTAAAGTTTATGTAATTTAGTTAAATTATTCAAGCATGAATAAGGCAAAACTTTTACATTTGGCACTAAACAAATAAAAAATATTGTTTTCAATTATAAAGATTAATAAAATTTATAAACAGATTAAGTGAGCTAAAAAAAAGTTTAGTTTAGTTTATTTATTTATTTATTTTTAAATTTCGTATTCAAAAAACTGTTAAGTAGCTTAAAAAATATAAAACTTTGTTCATAAACATGTAAAGAATAATGCTGCTCTGGTAAATTTCTGTGTAACCTAGAAAGTCTACTAATTTTATTGAGATGCTTTCATGAAACAAAATTTGATTCTTAATATCTGATTTTTATAGAAACCTTTGTAAATAAAATTTTGAAGAACTAAAAGACCATTTAGACATTGGTTCTAATTAGAGTTGAAATACATTAAAAAATTATCCAAGTTTCAGATTCACTTTTTCCCAAATTCATTTATTTTATATTACTTTATTCAATTACCTTTTTTTTTTTTTTTTTTTTTTTTTTTTTTGAGAAACTCTTATGGGACTTGTAAAATTTATCAGTTGTTTTTTGCGATGTATTTATTACATAACCGAATTCATCCTGTTTTAAAACACTTTTCACTATTTAACTAGGCAACTTTGCCATTTATGTATTTTATGTTTCTGCTCAAATCATGCAGATAATGCAAATCATTCTGCTCTACCATAGGTAACATTTTATTTATCACTTGCTTGAAATGAACAAATAAAAAAGTTATAATAAATAAATTTTGCATTTATCTTCACCTAAAGCGGAAATTCTTAAAAACGTTAAGCAATATTAATTTTATCTTCACACATAGAAATCTGCGTAAACAAGCTACTAATTCTTTTTTTTTCTTGACAAAAGGTCATTCTAATTTATTTCTTAGCACATTTTTTTCTTTTTTTGTAAATTTATTTATGTATGTATATTAAGTTGGGCTTCATAATAATTCATTATATATATATATATATATATATATATATATATATATATATATATATATATATATATGTATATATATATATATATATTATAGCTTTCTAGTTACGATTAAAAAGTATATAGGTAAGAGCACTTTAAGTACATTTTCTGGATATTTTTGGTGTAATTTTCTAAATTTTAGAGACTCAAAAAAGAGTGTATTACGAAAATTGTTAATTGTAGCATTTATATGTGTAGAAAATAAAAAAAAATCTAGAGAGCTTAAAATGACCCAGTAGTGGACCATTTTTTTTATTCCAGTAGTGGACCCCTTTGAATTTTTCTTTTAAAATTAAGGCGAGCATCACCAATTTGAGGGGACAGTCGCTACGTTTTTTAATTTTTTTTTTTTCGCATAAACGTTTTCCTAAGCTTTTGTCGCAATTTATAATTGATGATAGCGCACTTTTCTAAATATTGCTTTTGACAACATTTCTTATTTTGAAATTGCTGTTAATGTTTGAGGAAAAGGCCGATACACTGCTCTAGGGTCCTAAACCTGAAGAGAAATGACTTCTGTGTAGGTCTTTCTAAGTTGTCCTAGACCGTATTTACGCAAGTTTTGGAGAGAACTACAGAAGCTCTGAACGGCTATGCCGACGAGAGCGACCTGGGATCGAACCTAGTACCTCACGTTTACCAGCTTTGACGCAGGACTGCTCGGCCGCTACTGAGCCTATTTTGAAATTGGAGACACCGTGCTAATTTATCCCCATTTTTCTCTTTAGAATATATGGTCGCCTTAGTATTAACACATTTATTACTGAAGGCCGTGAAGGGATCGTAATTACTATATTTGTCCCCACTTTCTCTTTAGAAAATTTGATATTATTTGTACATTTATTATTCAAAATGTCATCCCTAAATGTTCTCCGGAGACAAACCATTGCACTTTTCATATACGAAAGGATTGGCTCCCCTTTTTGCACCACGACATCTTTCACGCGAAATTGATAACTTGATGGAGCATAATTAATTAACGAGAACATGGTAAGGACAATCTCTCGGGCCCTACGTAAAACAATCATGAGAGGTATAACTCTCTATATACCAGTATCCTCCATTTTCCCATCCAAATTTAACCTTGAGGGTCATTAAATGTCTCCGGGCTATCTTACGGGTGAGTTCCAGACAGTCGCCAATTGTCCATATTACTAGTACGACATACAATCCACTCATTCTCAACCCTCTAAATACTGTCCGCAGTTATGCTATTTCAATGTCGATGTTTCAGCGGGAACCGAACTTAACCAATTAGTCCAACATAGGGCGCAGAGAAAAAAATCGCAAATTAAAAAAAAACTTAAAATGTCTCGAGATTATCTTATGATTCAAGTGAATTCCCATTTTGTTCCGCTTTCTAAATTTGGGAAAGCATGGGAGCCATTTTCTCCGCAAAAGGTCAAAATTGTGATGACATGTCTCTTTACTACTCCTAGGAGTGAGTCCAAAATCGTCGTCAATTGCTCAATGCGTAGCTTTAGTGCGACGTTAAAAACACTCAACTCAACTCTAAATTTGGAAGATTACAGAGCTGTGTCCACTACTGGATCAGACCTTAAATGCCAAATGAGCCAGTAATGAACACTGTCCACTACTGGTCATGATGACATTTTTTGGTACCAGCAGTGGACACCCATAAAAATACTATATGTGAATACAAGATTTAAAAAACAGCAATCTAAAGGAATTATGATTACTTATTTTAATCATTGAAAGCAAAAGGTAGATGAAATCAGTTAAAAGTAATCAGAGGAAAAGCAAACAAAATTGTATTTCCTTATTCAAAACGATAAGAAAAAACGTCAAAATCACAAAAAGTGCATTTTTTTTTTTAGTTAAACTAACATTATTCTAAAACTGTTGACCGGAATTATTTGTAATTACAGACATTAATAGTAAAGGACTATAACTACCTTCCTGAACATTGCTCGAAAATTCAGAAAGATTAGAAAGCTTATTTTCCGAGTTTAAATTTAAAAGTGTCCACTACTTGTACAGGGTCCACTACTGGTGTTTTTACCTTATATTGTTTTTAGTTGTCGTAAAGTGTTTACTGTTTTCATGTTTCACCAGTAGTAGTAGTGTAATGTAAGCATGTAATTAGAATGAAAATATTTGAAGAGTTAAGGTTTATACATAGAAATTGACACAAAAATATTTATGTTATGTAGATATTAAACTTCTTCACACACCATACATTTTAAGCCAGCACAGCCTGTCTTGCTTTTGGCTCCAAGGCAGTAGCACGAGTTTTTTTTTTTTTTTTTTTTTGCACCTGATGATGAAAGGCTACGTCCTTTCGAAACCGGTTGTGCTGTCTTAAAATTTATGGTGTGTGAAGAAGCTTTAATATCTATATATTGATTGTACACCAGTTTTGAATTTAGTTTTGGTGAAAAATATTTTCTGTTAAAACTAATTTTCTATTGCTCTTAAATGATTTATCTCTTTATTTTATTAATATATTTATTTATTTATTTATTATTATTATTATTTTTCAAAGATAGCATACACTCTGATAAAAAAAAAATAATAATCGTGTTAATATGCGTTACTAAAAACAGACATTAATTAACTCTTAGTACAATATTTTTAGTTAAATCACATACCTTTCATTTCTATATGCAAATCTGAAATTATGTGTCGATTGACAAATGAGATCTCAATCTAATATCTGCAACCTTAAGTAAACAATGAGCCTCGTTCAGTAATTAAGATTTTTTTCTTGTGATGTTTCTGTCTAGGAGGCCTTTTTTTTTTTTTTTTTTGTATATTTCTCTCATAATTACTATGCTCAGTCAATATTTCAAGTTTTAAAAATGAATCTGAATTTTATTGGAATATCCAACTAGACTTACAATAAGTATTAAAATGTTTAGATTTATATTATTATGATTGTATTTAAATTTGAAATTTCAACATTTTATTTCTATACTTGACATAGAACCTATCACTAAACCAACAGTTGCAGAATTAATTGGTATATATATATATATATATATATATATATATATACATATATTTTTTTTTTTAAATCAATGCGAAATAATTTATTGCCTAATATTCCGGAGTTTTCAGTATTGAATTTTAGCATTTGCGGTGAAAAATTTGGCTATAAGCTTTTTGAGTTACAATACGTCTGAAGAAAATTTTTTGTTTATATTTAAGTAACGTAAAACCAGAAAATGTATAAATTTTCAATATAAAAAGAAAGAGTACAGGGTCTTATTCAAAGAATAAATTCATTTAAAATACACTAAAAACGTTTCAGTTACGCGTTATGTCAGATTATTTAACGATTTATGCAGAAACAAGCCTGATGTTAAAATAAAGTTAGGTGAATATTGTGAAGAAAAAGAATATCACCGAAATATGCTGTTTCCCAGCTCCTGGCCACCGATAAGGGTCAAGCGATTTCCATGTTATTAGGAACTCTCTAACTTCTGGTCGTGTTTCTTGAAGCATTTGAAACCCAGTAACATTAACAGCACCATGAGGCAAAAGAACGTTATTCCAATCATCCTCTTGAATCTGCAAGAAAGAAACATAATTTTTTAAATGTATCTCTTTTATTACAATGTTTTATTTCTTCTATATATTTTCAAACGACAAAAGTGACTGGTGAAATATTAAACATTTAATCGTCGCAAACTTTTAAGTTAAGTATTTTATAGCAGAAAGATGTTTCGATAAACAGGTGTCAGAAAGTAGAAAATAAAAACCTTTCTAAGCAAACACCAATTATGGTGCAAAAAATTTATAAGCCACTCATCATAATTTGCAATTTATGGTGTTTGGTTATAAAATACTTTATTTATTCAATACCTCTAGATAAATGTTATATGTTCTCTGTGATGTAATATGTGCTTCCTGAATGTAATATGTGTTCAATCATCATATATATTTTTAATTTAAGTAATATTTATTGTTTTATTACATTAGAATAGATGTAAAAATAATATTGTTTATAATAAATAAATTTTGTATTCTTTCAAAAACTGTTTATTTATTTATTTATTATTTTAATGAATGCATAATGTTCTTATTATTCATAAATCAAATATAGAAAAAAATTTATGTATTTTAAAAAAGATATTTTTATAGAATAAAAATGTATAACGCTCATTATATATTTCCATATCATATAGCACAAAATTATTGCCATCCTAAATAAGATAAGACGAAAGCTCGAAAAGTAAAGTGAACTACAACAGAAAATAATAAAACTAGCATTAAAACACGCACAATTATTTAAATTTTAATGAATATTTAATATATAAAAACAGCCAGCATGTTGCATATAGATATTACAGATGCTAAATAGAGTAACTGTCCCAGTTTCTTTTTAACTCAACTCTTTGGTGATCACATTTTCCTCATACGAGGTTGCGCCCAACACCATAACGGAATCGCCTGCTATCTGACAACTGTTGAACTCGCGAGAAATTTGTCTTAAATCATGTAATGGAGCACTAAATGAAAAATATATTATTTTAAATGCTACCGTTCATTCACCGTAAAATGCGACCGTTAATTCACATAAAAAGTACGAATTGTTCATCGAGAATAAAAACAAGTTGTCATATAATGTACGCGTCAGCATAGAATATACTGCAAGTAAACTATTGAAATAAAGTCGGCTTAGTACACTTTATGATTAAAGCTAAATTTTCAGTTTTTTGTCTGTAAATTTATTTTCTTTTTACTTTTACAGCGCACAAATTTCTTTTTTAAGTGTTATTTTTTTTTAATCGTTGTATTGAAAAATTACACACTTTTTTTCCCTAAATAGTAGCAAAGAGTTGAAGGTGAATGGCATGATTTCTCAGTTAAGAAGAAAAAATGGATTTATTAAGATGATGTGTTGAAATAACAAACATGTTAAAAAAAATTTTCAAATGTAGTTTGTAATTAATGGTGAAGAATTACTGAATGCTTATTAGAAAGCGGTTTTTAGAGGAAATTTAAAAACACTTGTTATTTACTAAATAATAATAATAATAAGACGTTTATACAGTTTTCTGAAACTTACCAAACTTGTTACTAAAAAATGGTAATTTTTTCTGTTCATATATGTGTCTCTGATGTGCTCGCTTACTATGTCTTGAGCAACGTTTGCTTCACAGTCTAAAACAATAGACTTTGTACTGTCTCTGTCTTGTTCTTCTAATTTCCGTAAAAATTCTGTTGCGTCTGTAGAGTTACTAATTCTCCTAACAACTCTCATTTCTAATTTAAACATATCAGCTGATAAGTGAAATATTTGTTGGAGCTTCAAAAGACCTGTAAAATAGAAAAGGGAAAACACGTATATAAAACATATAGCAATTATTTACCTTCCCAGTTTAATTCAAGTTTTTTTTGTCATCTAATTTAACAGGAAAGCGAGCATTGCGGTAAAATATAATCACGTTTTAAAAAAAAAAGTATAATGCCAATATCTAGAAAATAATTTTTACAACACTATAAACAATATATTTCTTTTAACATTTTAATAAAAAACGTTTTAAAAAAATAATGCGATTTATTTCTTATAAAATTACAAATTTATATTGTGAAAAAAAAATGTGCGATTCATTAATACAGTTAAAATTTTCACTTAAAATATTTTTTTAAGAAGAAAAGTTATTATGGAATTAAGGAAAAAGGTTCATACAATTAAAAAGTACAACTGCAGGGTATCACAAAATATGACAAACTATATATGTTTTCTTAATAACATCATATCACAATCTCTGAAATTATATTTGCAAATTTTTTTAACAAAATTTTAAAGTCTAAATTCAATTTTCTCATAACTGAAAATTTGTGAATAACCAATTGCTCACAATGCTTCTTGTGCATTAGTTTTTATCCCATTCTTTTAAAATTTTGCACACATTTTACTAAAAGCACTTATGGTCTTGAAATAAAATAATTAATTAACGTTCTTAATGAAATATAAAATTGAGTAAGACGACAAAGAAAGATTCATATTTTATACTTTTTATAATTCTGCAATGATCAAAATTAAATGCATAAGTATGGTCGTTTACACGCACAAAATCCATATTAAAATTTTAGGGTAGTTCAAAAGTAAGTTATACTCGAACAATGCAGGTCGGAATTTTTTTTATGTGCACGCTTTAACAATATTCTCTACACAATATTCCAGTCACAGCAGGCATTTGTCTGAAAGTTTGACAAATCTTTAGATGCCCAGACGATAGAAATTCACTCCTGAATCCCACTTAAGATCGGACTGATGACGAACGAGGGAATGAGAATTGCCAACAAGTATTCTATACTCTTGTTTATCGTATACTCACTACGCCATAACTGAGAATACCCCCCCCCTGCTGCATCGTATTTGATATATTTATCCTATTTAACCTTCTTTGCATCTCCGCATCGTGTTTAGGTCTGTGCGGCCGCCTTTGAACTGCTGCCTTCTTTTCACACAAGCTGTATGTGAATTGTAAGGGACTTAAACACTGCCAATGTTTTACGATGAATCTCGTAAACTTGTGCCAACTTTTGCATACAAAAAACGTATTGTTCTGCGTAACTGAACGTTAGAATAGTTTCCATATGACGTGCCATTGATTATCTCGTACTACCCAGCAACTGTTGCAAGTACTTGAAAGAAATTGCTACTGTGGGAAGTCGTGGAACTCAGTTATCATCTGCGTGAAATTCGCTCTTGTTTCGCAATTTTGCCCTCTGTAGGGTTCAAGTGCAACTTACTTTTTGACTGCCCTAAGTAATTAAAGATTTAAAATTAATAGAATGCACGTGGAGAATTTTACAATAGAACATTATTTTGCATTTTTCACACATAAAAAAACTTTTAAACACCAAAAATTATTTTTCATTATTTAAAACATGCTATATGCATCAAAAATGTAGCTTTTATACCAGTATATGATTTACAAAGCAATAAGTTTCACAAGAACAAATAATTCCAACATCCCTTATCTTCTTAAATGGTGTTCATTGGGTCGGCAAGAAGATAATTTAGTGTTTTAATATTAAATATAACCTTTTTTTCTTATTATTTCCTCTATCCCTCCCCCCCCCCACACACAAACACAATAATCTATATATATATATATATATATATATATATCGATTGTCTTCCATTCTGTTCAATTACCTATAGCCACCTTTCTAATAATTTCATGAATCCGCGCAAATACAACTTTGTCCTTATCAGCAAAAAACTCAACCAAATGCGATTAGAAATCATTGTTATTAGAAATTTTTTTGCCATTAAAAATGTTTTTAAACTTTGTAATAAATAATAATCCGACAGCGTAAATGAAGATGCAATGTCACTTTCCAACTAAGCTCTAATAATTTTTACATGCTGCTAAAGGTATCCTATTGTCGTGGTGAAACACAACTCCTTTGCGATTGTCATTTTTAGCCCATTTTCTTTGATTAGTACTTCGAATTTTATAAGTTGTTGATTTTAAATATTTGAGTTTATTGTTTGCTTGTTTGGAAGCAGTCAAAATATACAATATTTTTGTAATTTAACAAAACTGACAGCATGATCTTTTTCTGAAGAAATTCACATTGGGTTTGTTACGATTCATCGTGCATGGATAATGATATTTTTCAATTAATATTATTGTAGACGATGCATTTTTCGTGACTGGTGGCAATTCGTTTCAAAATGAGGTCGATTGCATTATATTTCCTATGCGTATTACAAATTTTGATTCTATGTGCAAACCAAAGGTACTTTCTTGTCTACCCAATACGAGTAGAAACATCAGTATCTTGATGTAGCATTTAAAAAACATTTTCATACTTACCATTTACTCAGAAAACTTTAATCAGAATTGCATTGAATATTTTTGTGCATTGAAACTGTTTTCAAACGAGTAAAATACTTAGAGAAATACAGAAATTTAATAATTGTTGAAAAATACTCATTTCTTCCTAATATAACTCTTAAAAAATTCAGTCATCGCTGAATTGAAAATTAAAGAAAATAAAACTATTTTTTTCATAAATCTGTAGTGTTCAAACAAATGTTATTTTGAGCAATATTTACATTTATTTTTCAGAATAATGCCGCATAGAAAAAGACAACAACGTCTCCATTAAATTATATTATTTTTACTTTCATTAACTGACTTACTTTCATTACCTCACTATCGTAGATAATGAAAGTATTGTATTTGGTCGAAAATGTTCGAGTATTTTAGGGTCACCAGAGTCCAAAAAAGGTAATTTTGGGAAATTTTCAGTGCAAACGTGTGTGTGTGTGTGGGGGGGGGGGTCGTCTGGCTATCATATCCCTAAAACGAAAACAAAAGTACAACAAAGAAATTTTATAATTAAGACAAGTCTGATTTTCAGATGAATTTGCCAACTTTTGGTAAAAGTTCAAAAACGGAATTTAGAATAAAAGTCTGTATTTTGAAAGCAGCTCTAAAGTTGTTTCTCCAAAGGTGTTATATAAACCCCCTTTTATATGCCTTTTATACGTATTAGTTTGCTAGTATTAGAAATTTGGTAGGTGTACAGTTGAAAAGGGTCCGTTTTCGACTTTGGGAATGGGTGTCTCAGGAAACGGCTCTACCGATTTCGTGAAATTTGCTTTGAACTCTTTTTCAGATATTTTTACGGCGTATGTATTAGTTGTTTACTAAAGTAAAATTTTTATGCATTTTATGTCTGATTCTTCAGGTAAATTTTATGTTTTCCGATTACATTACTTACAAAAGCAGTTTGTAATATGCGTAGCAGTGGGTAATGAAAGTAGTGGGATTATTTTCCTCCGGGTTTTTATCCATAAATATGTTGAATAAGTTAATATACTTTGATATACAATTATTTATAGAAATCAAATTTAATTGCTTGTATCGCCTTTTAATAAAATTTTTAATTTTCTTCTGAACATTTCACGAGTTATATCGTGAATGCTCTGACAATTTTAGGCTACTTAAGAATTAAAAGGCTAATTACTATCTAAAAGGATTTCGGGATCATGATGATTATGAATATTGTTTCACAAATTTCCATTATTTTCAATCATAAATAGAAGGAAAACTACACCGAGTTTCAGAAAGATCAAAGCTTAACTACACATTTTTACTTATAGAATTATTTAATTAATTAAAAATTATAAAACGTTGCATTACATAAATTATGCAAAAAATACATGAATATTATAAATTCCATAAATTGCACACATAAAATCTGTTTTAATTAAACTTCTTTTCTAAGTTAACCTAAAATTAATCTGTTATATTATTGTTATTATTCTACATCTTTAGGAATATATACGACAATTTTTACTTAAATTTCCTTGTGTAGTTTGCCATCCAATTTAAAAAAAAAATGTTATTCATTAAACATGCTCATACTGTACTTTTTAATATAAGTACTTATATCTCATTCAATAATATTATGATACGTTTTTGATTCTAATGTAATGTTTTTCTTCGGCTTGCACATGATCTTCGTAATATTCGTGCAATATGATGAAAATTCTTGTTTTTATAGAAACAAAAAAAAAAAAAAATCTTTGTACATTTACAATTTTTATATAAAAAAATGCATGCAATTATTTCATACACTAAATATATCCATGTAAAATGCAGAAAAAGTATGACGCTTTTATTCGTTGTTGGATTATGTAAGATCCAAATTTTGAGAACAAATGATTAAGAACTTTTCTACAATTCATTTTTTTTTCTGCCCAAGAATGATTCCATTATTTGATTGCATCTATGTAAATTTTGAGAATCCTAAAGATTGATAATCGTCAGGCGTTTCCAAAATACCGGGTGATCCAAAAGTCAGGACAAACTTTAAAAATGAATAATTCGAAAACGAATCAAGATACAAAGATACGGTTTGCACCAAACGGATGAAAAAGAAACCGGGTTTTCTGTGGCAAAGGAAAAAAATTAGTTCTGTTGGCGACCAACAGATGGCACTATAGTGTTTTATTTCACCAAAAGATGATTTACAAATGAAAAAAAAAATGTTGACAACTTACAAGTCAGCTTAATTACAGTTAATTAGTACTACTACAGTAACTGTTCAATGTCCATCATTCAGAAGTACAGCTGTGAGATGATTCACCACATCGTTCACAACATTTAGTAGCATTTCTTGCGTTATGGCAGACACATTTTGGCGGATGGCATCTTTCAGTGCTGCTAGTGATGCCGGTTGGTCGCGGTACACTTTTGACTTCCAAGAATCCCCACAGCAAAAAGTCACAGGGTGTCAGATCGGGAGGTTATGGAAGCCATGCGTGGTTAAAGTAGCGACTGAGAATGCGATATTTCGATGCATATAAGCTTCGACTATCATTACCCTGCTGTAGTTGTTCCTTTTTATATCGTTTGTTGCTTTGCATAATCCTACATCAGAAATACGACAGCGCCATATGTTGGTCGCCAACAGAACTATTTTTTTTTCTTTGCCACACAAAACCCGGCTTCTTTTCCATCCGTTTGGTGCAAACCGTATCTTTGTATCTTGATTCGTTTTCGAATTATTCATTTTTAAAGTTTGTCCTGACTTTTGGATCACCCGGTACTTTAATCCTCCAGCTAGCATTCTTACATTCTTACATTCATAAACGATGAGAATACTTTTCTATATAAAGATATTCTACATGACGATCATCCTAAACTATATTAGAATTAGAATATACCCCTGTTGAAAGATTCATCTACCGTAAAATAATGGAAATAATTTTGGGCAACGTAGGCACTGTAAAAAAAACAATAATTATAACCTGGTGTTAATCGCCCTTTTTAGTCAACAACTACTATCGTTTCATCTAATACTGTGAATTATGTTGCAAACATTTCTATAGAAATCTTTTCTATGAAGGTCTGGTTGATTTTTTCTACCTTAAAACTTTCAATCACAAATGTTTCATTTTAGCTTTAAAATAGCATAGCAGCCAACTTTTTTAAATATTTCTATATTTGGGATAATTCTCTAATTTTCAGCATCACTACTTATTTAAGGAAAATTTGTAGTTTGCTGTGATTAAATAAAATGAAGATTATTAGTTCTAAAAAGGCGTAAAAAATTAAGTAAATAAGTAAGTGTATATTATTTTCTATCACCTACTGCTATAATATCAGAGAACTCTGCAGATTTGGTTTTGAAGTTTATTATCGTTCCACACATACAATCCTATAAAAGGTAACATTCATGAAAGCATTTTTTTTAACAGAATAATTGCTGTACTAAGCCTAAATTTTGCTCAAAGTAAGTGTTTAGTTAAAAATCTCTTTTCATATTAGAATTTTTTATGTTCTAGTGTATTTCACTCTCTTTCACTCGTGTATTTTGATAAAAGAATGCAGTTTCTTTTAGATACACAGTTATATATGCATGATTGAAATGGAAATTGAAATTCTTGAGAAAACATGCAGAAACTCTCAAAGTTATTCCAAATTATTTAAACAGAGAATTTTTTTATAATTTACTTTTTTCTTCATCTTTTCCCTTTTAATCATCCACATTTTGAGCAATGGATAATTTAAAGGACTCTTTTTTAGAAGTCGAACAGTAATCAATGGAAAATTTAGAAGTTTATCGATCCAAACACCTACATCGATCTTCCCATAACTTTAATAAAACTGCTTTACTTTCTTATCAATTAGAGTATATTGTAGATTTCCTATAAAGCAGTGAGAAGTTTAATTCAATTCTAGAACTAGTTTTCAAAATGCATGTTAAGAGTAAAATCTCTGTAGTTTTATTGCAAAATTAAAAAAAAAAAATAAATGTTCCGAATCATTTCAGTTTTGTTATTCAGCAACAAATTCTAACACATAATTTTAATTTATTTTAACCTTTTATTTACCGACGGTACTTTAAAACACCAATAACTTAAGAAACGTACAAAATCAAATTTATAGAAGAAAGTACAAAGTTATATTTATAGGAACGCACTTTAATCTTCCTAGAAGGCACTAGACGCTACTTGTAGTCGCATTTGTTCTAGAAAGGATTTTATGGAGTGCTCTTACTGTTTTTGCTTAGAATTTTTGACGATCTTCGTGCATGTTATAAATAATTTCTATATTACCTCAAGAATCTATCATTAATCTTAGAAAAAATATATATGGAACATAAACAATAACTATATTTTTACACTGTTTAAGGTCCGGTTATCTTTTCCGACCTCTATAGTAGCACATTGAAGAACTACCTATAAAAACTTCTTTAATTGCTATGATGATGTGATATGCATATTTTTTTATCGAAGATATATTTAAGAAATACTCTCAAGTATTAAAAAAATATGTTTTAAATATATATTTTTTGTCTGTTTTACAATGCGGTAGATAAAGGGTTAAAATTCGTTTCACTTTAGTTAACTTCAAAGTATTTCCAAATTTTAAATTTTTTGTACATTTTTTGAAAACATTTAAATAATTTAATTTATAAAAACAACAAACTTAGAGATTGGCTATTAAATAGAGATCGTTAACTTCCGTTTCATAACTCTGATATATTTATATAAAATTCTGAAGTAAGACATTTATAGTAGTCATTAACTTCCATTTTATAACCCTCTTTTTTTTAAATTATAAAACAGGCTTTCCTTTGACTGCAATTATAGTCACCATTATTTATAACTAGCAACTTTTTGTAATACATTTTTACTATTCCATTTGCTAACGATAATTTTATAAAAATATAAAAGTAGAAAGTCACAGGACACTGTAACTGTGTAAACTATTATTAATTCATAATTTAAAATTTCACCAGTCACGTATTATAAGTTAAACATTTAAATGCCGATTAAGAGTCTAAGCTTTTACTTTTAACATTTGATTTAGTACAATAATGCAAGAAAATAAAACTCAAGCAGATAATCATCATAACTCAAGACGAACTGTACATTATTTAAGAAAACTAGTAATATATAAGCTAGACGCAAAAATGCAAAATCATATTAGTTAGAAAAATATTGTATTCTTCATTTATATAGTTCCTATATTTTTTCATCACTTAACACCACATTTTCCGTTTTTTTTTTTTTTTTTTTTTTTTTTTTTCATTTACTAGTAACCGAGAATTTATACTCTTGAAGATGGAAGATGTGAGATGCTGAGTTCGATCCCAAGCCGCTATAACTTTTGGACTTTTACGTAGTTTTCTATGAAACTTACAGAAATACGAGCTATGAGCTATTAGAAAGGCTAGTTAAAATTTCTCGTCTGCCAAATTCTAAAATGTTTGTGAGTATTTGTAATCATAGTTATAAAAATAAAGATTTTGTTCCTTAAATTTGGTTTTCACATTAAAAAAATCGAAAAAGATAAAAAAAAAACTCAAATTGTTGTTCATTTTATATAGAGAGACATGTTGTTAAAAAAGTTACACTTGACAAAAATTGGCTTCGTTTTCTACTTCCTTAAAATAATTTTTTCTACAATTATGTTGTTTCTGTGTCAAAAGATGATGTCTTCTTTCTTTTTTTTATTTTTAAATGCCAGTAAAAAAAATCTTTTTAATTTTTAAATGGCGGGGCTGAAATGTTGACAAGAATGAAATATTTATTTATTTATTTTTATTTGTATTCTAATTCACAGTCAAAAAATACAATAAGTAAAGTAAATGAAACAAAAGACGCTTTGTTTTACATTTTTATACATTCCCATATAATTTGATACAATGTACAAGATAATATATAAACATGAAAAAGAGAAAATCCTTAAAACACTTGCTTAAAATACTTTTTGTGGTACAACAAGTAAATAAAAGACTGATATTTACAAATATTGGTGCATTTAAATAAATGGCAGGTTAGAAGTTTTGGTTAAAAAAAAAAAAAAAAACTTCAATCAGAATTTCCTAAAATTTAACTTTGTAAATTGGATGCATTCTTCGATGATAATTCTTAGATGATAATTATTTTTCATCGCGTACTAGCTAAAACAAAATAAACAAGAGCATTTATTCAGTATTTTACTAAACGAAAGGTATGTTTTAAAAATTTTATATATTAAGAGAATAACGAAATCTTGAACAAACTATAAAATAAAAATGAATTACGCTTTAATTAAAATAATAATAATAAATAAAGATTTCATATTAAAAAAATGCCTTTTAAAGAAAGTTGATCAATATGTACCTAAAGCTTAAAAAAAAAAAAAAAAAAAAAAAAAAAAAAAAAAAGACTTTTTAGTAAGGAAATTACGGAATGGTCGTACACAAAGGTTAACCATATTATATCTTGGGGCAAATACTTTTCAGCAGAATGACAAACACGAAATCTGTACTCTTTAAATAATGACAGGTGTGCGGCTAATTTAATATTCAAATTAATGCTTACAATATATTATCGTAGTAGTGCTGAGTTTTTACTAAATAACTGATTGTTAAATTAAAAATCATATATAGTGAAAAAAAAAAATGTGTTTTATGACAAAATGAACTTTCTTTTATTCTTTATAGCTTTAATTTCCTTACCTAAATGACTGGTAAAATTTTCATTTATAAAATGAATTTACTTCAAAGTCACGCTGAAAAATGTTCTGAATTATAGAGTAACAAAAAGGGTTATAAATAATGCTCAAAAATATTATTCATAAGATGACGTATATGACAGAGTTGCTAAGTTTAGTAACTTCTTCCGAAACATTCTTAGTCCCGCCTTTTTCAATATTAAAGATTTTTAAGAATGACTTTCTTCTTATTTAATCTTGTTCACATATTGGAGAGAAATATTCTACAAAAATTCTGGTTTGTAAAGAAGGTGTGGCTAAAAATGCTCCGGAATAAATTATAAACTTGGCAACTCTGTTCACGATCGTCTCTATAGTTTTCAATGTGAGGGAATTAGTTTATGGATAGTGATTATATCACTTGTGTAAGAATTAAATAATTATACCACATCGCAATGAATTTATACTTTTGATTAAAAATTATACTGAAAGGAAACATAAATTTATTTAATTATGATATGTTTGAAAGGAATAATCTAAAAATCTTAAAATAAAGCTATTCCTGTTCAGTATTCTATACAATTTAGAATAAATAATTATGGCATAAACTATGATCATTATAACTATCATATAGCTTTAACGATGTTTGATGTGATGCTATTCAAAAGAAATAACTGTTTGGTAAAGTTCGCATTTTATGAAAAACTTCACTAAAATATTAAAAAACGAAGCAGATTTAAATACGGGAGTGAATTCAGTTATATATATATATATATGTTTATTAAAAGTTTTTAAGAAAAAACATGTAATTTTCGATTAATTACTGGACTTTATTAATATACTTTTTATTACATATTAACAAGAATAAATAAATATTAGATTGTTTATAAAGGTATAATTGCAATGTTTCTTTTCATCTAAAATCTTCTCAAGCAATCAAATGCTAAAAAGTCATGCGTTTTTTGGTTATTTATTGATTCTTTTAAAAAAATATGTTACAAGTAAAAGTATGTTTATCAGTGTCTTTATTGCAATGTCTCAAGATTTATTCTGACCTTAGAAAAAAAAAAATATATATATAAGTATAATTTATAAGAAAGTTTATGAGAAACGTCTTACACAAATTATTTCATAAACTGATATTTCGAAATCCATTAATATCGGAGTAAATTATACTTGGGCTTTTTATATTAAAATTTCTTGAATCATTATATTCAATCTTGCATTACACACATTAAAAATTTATTTTCAGTTTTAAAATAATCAATAGACTTTCAATGTTTTCTAATTTTACGAATTTCAAATCCCTCCACTTTCATTGTGAACAGGTTTCACTCTTTATAAATGCATATATAAAACCAAAGAACATTTTAGAAGTTCAGTCATAAAGTTTCTTATCTATTTCGGAAAAATATACTTGTCACTATTAAAGTTTCTCTTCTAAGACAAAGTATAAAAGAGTAACTACTTTAGCACTTGTGCTTTGCCTATTACACGTAATATATGTTCAATGAAGCAACAACAAAATTTTATGTGTTTTAGCTGTATCCAATTTTTAAAGGTTTATCTTCTCTATCCAATATATCTTTTATCAGACTTGAACGCATATGAAAAAGATGTCAGACTATTATGTGCGTTGCGCAGAAATAAAGCATAAAAATGTTATTTGTATGGCTAAGCAATAGTGTGAGATGAAGGAAGTGAATACATTTATGAAAGATGTTATTTTTAATCAGTGATGTAATATGTATGCTCTCATTTAACGTAAGTGGAGAAAGTATTTAAAGAGAAAAGAATGTTTTTCGTAATATTAAACACTATAAAGAAGATGTGATGTCTATGATAAAAATCTAAATAATTATAAAACTCACTGTGTATTACACTGAAATGAACAGTGTAAATTTAAAATGCAATAAGGTTAAAAAATGAAACAAATACAATTATAAATGTGAAGGGTGATTTTAACAAGCATGCGTTTTATAAGTGTTTACAGAATATTGTATGCCTAATATATATATATAGGATGAAATGAGGTAAGTTTAACCTCACTCTATAACTCAACTGATAAGCTGAATTCAAACCTAATAGTTATCATATCTGCTTGCTTGAACCCAGTTTGAATCCTTCTTTGTTATATTTGCCTTAAGAATGCAAATCAAACATTAAATAGTGATAGTTTTAAACGTTTGAAGACAAAGAACTACGAAACACAGAATTTTCATATTTTTTATAAGTTACTGATTTTTAAATTACAAAAAGCTCGTTCTTTTTACAAAAGCCAATTGTATTTTATACCTTAAAGTTTTCAAAACTGTAAGTATAATAGCAATTGAATAAAACAATATTAAATTCGAAATATGTTAAAAGTTACCCCTTCCTGATTTTATCCTATATATTTCCTCATATGAGTGGGTTTAAATGTTAACGTTAATGTGCAAGAAAATACTTAAATATTCAGAATAAAATAAACTTCTGGCATCAATTACAGTTTTACTATAATTTTTTTTTTTTTTTCTGTTCTGTGATTTTTTAGAATATAACAAAACAGAGACTATCAAGATTCCCATAGAAAACGGCCTGTAGGTGGAAAGCTCAATCATGTGGTGGGTATAACTGGACTCTCAGTTAAGTATTATGCATTTCATTTGAGTTGGATGATTGCAGCGTGGGTAAAATTGGATCTGAATTTCAACGAAAAGATATGCATTGAAGACTTTTTTGTCGAAACAGATTGAGGATTAATTACAACATAAAAGCCACTGATAGTTTTCAATAAATAGTCCATTAAAAGTATCAAGGGGAATAAAGCAATCTGTGGAAAAATACACTCCTGAACAAAAGTTTAGCAATATTTGCAAGTGATCGGTATTTTTTCAATTTAAAATCTTATCCCTCGGCAACTTTTGTCAAAATTTATTTTAATAGAGTAAAAAATAAGCAAGTTGTCGGCAAAAGAACGAGCTAGATTTTAGGTATTCTTTTGAGTTGAAATTACATTTTCACATGGCGCGTAATTAATTTAAATTCTAATTATTTCAACCATGCTCCAAAAGTAAGAAAAATCCCTTATAAGCTTTTAACTTTAACATATTTTTGTTTATCTACTAAGATGTGTGAGATTATAAAAGGTTTTTCAAAAAAGAAAGAAAAAAAAACATAAATAAATAAAGACAAGTGGTTGAAGTAATTGAATCTTCAAATTAATTACGCGGCATGTGAAAAACCCTTTATGAAATTTCAACTCTTAGAAAATATCTAAAATCTAGCTCTTTCTATTCTATTCAAATGAACTTTTGATAAAAGTTGCCCAATATATCTAGCTTTAACATTATGTAATAAAAAAAATTCTATCTTTCGCACATGTGCAGTAAAAATGTTTTTTCATAGAAATGCTCATATTCAATATATTTAAGGTATTTGTATTCTGATTGCAGTATATTGCTTCAAAACTGTTTTATCAATTTAACTGAAAGTGGGAATAATTTTCGCTTAAATCTCTGTAGATTATAAATAAAAAATATGCTGATTCGTTTTAGAACTTTAAAATAAATGCTTATATTTACATTATTTAATATACTATAGTCACACGAATTCATTCACAAATTGTACTGGGTCCATATTAACATTTAAAGTTACAGATCATTTCGTTCACTTAACGATACAGGGTGATCACAAGCATTATTGATTTTGATCACTTTGTTTCTGACCCCCGAAATGTTCTCTTAAACCAGTCTTCACTGAACAACACGAGGAAGGTCCAGTTCTTTTAATATTTAATATTTGAAAACATTTCATCGAGAGATAAGTTTTTAAATTGAAAAAACTTGATCGTTTGGAAATCTTGCTAAACTTTTGAGCAGGAGTGTATATAGTTACGACGCATATAGAACTTAACATAAATAATTTTTAAACACAGGTAAGTTTATCCCCACAAATGCTACCACTTCATAACATTTTCAAGTGTGTTCTAAATTTAATATTTACATGAAGATGCGTTCATCATTCCTAATTTTCATTAACCCACTCATCAGAGAAAGAGGGTAACTCACTTCTGACGAAAAATCGATAGGCCATCAGCTAAAATACATACATAGTCGAAAGGTGAGCAACCTGTAAATTTATAGGTCCTTTAATGATCTTGCATTTCCTGCCTGAGACATTTACTGTTTTGATATCATTCAAGAAGTTTCTTCCACGTTCTTATTTTACAAGCCAAATCTTGTGATATCGTGAAATTTGATGTTTCTAGTAAATAAGTTTTATGGCATATTTCATTTGACTAAAATTTAATTTCATTTACCTCTTAAACCTTTCGTTAATTTAGTATATTTGTTTTTATCGACATCAAATAGTGGCATTATCTAAAATTTACAAAAAGACGGCAACATAACGTAAAATTTAAACTTATTGAAGGGTATATGTTTATCATCTTAAGAAGTTATCACTCAGTAGGCTTCCGTTAAGCTTAAGTATGCGAAATATGTAATTTTGCTGAATTCCTAGTCTAATACTCCAGGTGCTATAGGGAAGTGAGTAAGCTGAATGTGAGGACCGAGTTACACCAGTGGGTTTTAGTTTGTAATAGATAGAAGATTGCACTGAGAAAAAAATATACCGCCTTCATCTAAAATTAATAAGTGGACATTTTCTACATCCCTTGACTAGAAATAGAGATTTTGAAGCTATGCGCATAATGCACGTCAATAGCCTGAATAGACGAAATGATCGAGAATTTCTAGTCTGCACATTTCTAGATTGTGAAACAATATTTGAATATTCTTTTGTATTGTGAGAAACTCTCGCTTGATTTTCTAGAATTGGGTAATAAACTAAGATTATAGTTGCTAAACCAGCCTCTTGTATTCTCATTTATTTGCAGAGACTTTTAAATAACTTTGCTCTCGATAACATAGGCAAATGCTTTATAATTCTAATAGGAGTTTCTAGAACTCGCTTTCAAAAGAGACTAGAATTTATAAAGATGACATGGAACTATTTTTTTTAGAGCCACAATTTAGATTCTAGATGACAGTTACAGAATTTTTTCTCGGTTTAAAAAAGAGGATTTTCCAGGTGCATATTTTGGCCCAACTTTTTTACCCCTCCCCCTCTTATTTGTAAATAAATTGATGGATTACATGCTCTGAAGTTATTTTAATGATGATTTCAAACATAAGTTGTAGTTTTTCTAATGATAAATATTATGATTGGTTGTTAAATGATATAAAAACAACGACATAAAAACATCGAATTTAAATAGAAATATATGCAAGCAACACAAACAATTACTCATTTCTCTTGATGCATTTACATTTTTTCAACTGCAATATATTGTTAGACAATTTGACGTACATTTAAAAGTTCGAATTAAAGAATATGGCAATAGCTTAGTCATTCGTCGCAGAAGTAAATCACCACTAAGCTTTTCATTGCCAAATAAACAGTAATCAATGGGATGTAATTGTATTTTATGAGCATTTTTTGAAATAAATGAGCCCTTAACAAATGCAAATGCAAAACATCTGACGTGAACATCACTTTCATTAAATTAAAATCGCAACCTATATTTTGAAAAGTAAGTTCATATCGAAGAGTCATTAGCAGTTAATATTTTTATTTATTTATTTTTATTTTTATTTATTTATTTATTTATTTATTTATTTTTATTTTTATTTATTTATTATTTCATTTCATTTTATTTTATTTTATTTATTTACTTAATTTTTTCAGAAAAAGAAATGTACAAACTATTTTTAACTGTTTTAATTGTTCATTATTTAGTTCAAGGTTTTCCAAAAGAGTAAAAAATAAAAAAAATAAAAGATAAAAGGACTGCTTGATCAAAATCCTCAGTTGCAGCTTTCCAGAATTGAACTTTGAACTGCCAAATCTACTAGTAGTACCGCAAACCACTTACAGTAAGTAATGGTGGCAAAATATTGCATATGCTTTCAACGAGGGATTTAGCAGCTAAATGTTATCATAGAAGATATTTCTTTACATGAGAACCGTCGAACCATAGACCTAGACAACCAACATTTTCTAGTTCTTTCCTGTAATAAATTGCCAAGATGAATACATCTGTATCGGCGCTGAGGATAATAACATGAGCTGATTGAATTCTTATTGCATGAAAAATGTGACAAAACTTCCTCGTATCAGCTTCTAAGTCGTTTGATTTTAATTCAAGTGCCTCATAAAGTAAAGACCTTATAATTTGTAACATTTTGTTGAATCATCGAATCCTCCAAAAATGTACATCTCGCAGTCGACTTTTATTTGTGCGTATTTTAGAGCATTAGTGCAAAGATATCAGACAAGTTGTAATTTACTTTGAGTGATTTGCCAGATCCATTATTTCAACATTGTAAATGTACGTCAAATTGTGGGACGATGTTTTTCAGTTGAAAATATCAGTATAATTTTGTGTTTCATTGTGTAAATGTATCAATAATGGTTGTCTAAATAAAAATTAGTAATTGTTTGTTTTGCTTACATATATTTCTATTTAACTTCGCAGATTATAGTTTATTTCATTATTAATAATGAAAGTTATTATTAGTTTCTCCTTCTCTTATTGTTTATTTCATTATTAATAAAAAAATATTACTATTATTATTATTTTTGTTTTTTATATCCTTGAACAACACATCATTACTCTATCATTAGAATAAAGTATAAATTATGGCTGAAATCATTATTAAAATGACTTCATAGCATGTACTCCATGTATCTATTTCTTTTACAAATAAGAGAAGGAGGAGGGTTAAAAAATTGGACCAAAAAATGGACCGGCAAGGTCCATGTGTTTAATCTTTCAGCTCTTATCAACTAAAACACATTCCTAGAATTCGACCTTCAATTTTTGCATACTCACTTCCCTCTAGCGACAGGACTATAAACAGATATGAAAAAGTTAATAAAGTTTTTAATATTAAACGCGTCAAAATCATAACATTCACTCTATCTTTCGATTATATAAATGTACTAAAATCAGGATATAAGTTTCCAGTATTTTTCCATTCGTAATACTACCTTGATCAAGAATTGAGATTTTTTTCTCGCAAATTTCTTAAACGCACTTATAACTTTAAAAAATGTTTCGTTGCCCACCCAATATTTATTTACTTTAAGTTTAATTTTTTTCACTTTTTATTTTAAATGACACTTCAGAAGATTTATATTAACCATCGTAATTTTTGTATTTGTATAGGACATTCTTGAGCTGCTGGACACTGCATCGAGTCCTTCCATCGCGGGCAGTTTTTTTTTTTTTTACAAAAAGACAAATTTCAATTATCTACCATTAACGGGTGTTTTTTTTTTTCTGGATAGAATAATTGGATTTAATAATTAACACATGGATATAATAATTAACGAGTCTTGTTTTAAATATATCTATATATGCTTCTGCTAAAATTTTAGGAATCGAATTTTATAAATCGCGAATTAGTGCGAATTTTATAAATCGCACACATTATAAAATATTTTTAAACTTTACATGATTTATTTATTTAATCCATCCCTCATATTTTTTATTCAAAATTCCTTACAACAATATTTAGGAAGCCAAAAACGAAGTGAATTTAAAATAAAATTATTTCGACCACCGTATATCAACAAAAGAATGAAAGATTTTTTTATTGACCCTATACATTTTTGTGATGCATTTGTGTATGAATAGTAGGTAAACTAAAAATGTGTAAGCTGTTTTAAAAAGTAATTAAGCTCATTTATATAAAATCAACAGCCACCAGAATTTACGAACAAGATTAAGAGAAAAGAAAGAAAGACATTTTTTCGACTAAGTTAAAATAGTTTGAGTTTTCCATCTCGAATTTCTAATCCGCATACTTATTTTAGCTCAGCTTTTCTATTAAATTGAGCCTTGAGTCATAGCTACGCATTTATTTATTTATTTATTTGTTTATTTATTTGAGTAATATATTTCAATAATGTGAATAATTTTTATTATGATTTTAGATAGAACGTTCATAACCTGTTGAAAGTTTAGTTTAGGTTAAAAGACGTAGATATTATCTGTAACGCAATAGTTTGCAGTCATCATTAAAAAAAATAAAATAAAATAAAATCTTAATTTCAGAGTAAAAAAGAAAAAAAAAACTTAAAAAACAGACGCATCTTTAAGATCTTATCGATTTAATCAATAGGGGAGAGTCGGGAGGGATGGGACATTGGGTGAGATGGGACACCTAAAATTATTCTTAAAATAAACATTATATTTAATTTTTGACACTTCCACCAGGTGAAGTAACTACAGTTCCATATTTGTTGCTATGTATCATTTTAGTTGGAGAACTCTGTAAATTTATGTAACAAAAAAAACTATTTTATAACCTTAAAAGTAAACAATTGCTTAATTTTCAAGGCAAGTTTTCAACGTCACTCACTCATGTCAACATAAACACTTTTCATATTTTATATACCTAATAATATAACTTTTATGAATTAGTAGCTAAATTAAGCCTAAAAGTAGCATGTGTCTAATAATAAATTATTTTTTTGAAAAATAATGAAAAGGGAAGGATGGATCAGAGCAGCTCAGGGAGGGATAGGACACGTAAGAAAGGGAAGAAGAATGAAGATTCTGATTGTCCTTAAGCAGAAAATATCAAGAGGCAAATGAATGAATAGATGGAAGAAAAAATGCACAAAACAAATTCAAAATCATGGAAAATAATTGGTGTGGCATTCACACAACTTTTGTTTACCCTTTTAACTTTTAAAAATACTTTATTTACCATATATGTATGAGGAGTTCATTTTCTTTCCTGAGCAGTTTTTCTGGGCATGGTAAAATATACAAAAGAAATTACACTCACCAATTACCGTTAGGATTTCTTTGTAATATTTTGTTCTTGAGATATGCTGAAACACACCCAGACTAGCCACTAAAAACCTTATTAATATTCAGTAAACCACAAACATATAAATATAACAAAAACTTAATTTTTAATATTTGAACTGAGGAACAGTATTTTTCCTGCTAGAAGTAAAAAAAAAAAAAAAAAAAAAAAAAGGTGAACTGATTGAGCATTTGAAAATTTTTATTTAAGGGGTACATTATACTCTAATGTTGGATAAAATAGGTAGTATTCGTAATTAATTAACCTTACATACATTGTGTCGAACTGTTTTTGTCATTTTTTATGGTATGTCTGTACATTATGTATTTATTTCAACTTTATAAACATGTCTCATCCCTTACTCATATAAGGGCATCATGTAGGCAGTCAATCTTCATATTGCTATTAATTTAATAACGAACCATTGTACACAGATATATAGTTTAATAAAAGTTCAGATAATTCAAATAAATCAAAACAATAGTGTAAAGTTTTTTTTTTTTTTTTTTTTTTTTTTTTTTACTTATGAAGATTCATCTTAAACGTTTTAGTTAGTTTTTGAGCAAAAATGTCTTTTTGGAACAACATCAAATTTAAATTTTTATACACACATGACTCCGATTATTATAACTTAAAAAATAAATTGGTATCTGGTGAAATCTCTTAACCACCTTATCTATAATTAGAAAACATGTGGGTGCATATAAATAAATCAGTTTAATAATAATAATAATAATAATAATAATAATAAAAAACGGCTTTAAATAGCATTCAAAAAGCTTGCTCCTACATGTTCAGGTAATGTGATTAAAAGCAAAGGTAATGTAATTACCGTAATTTCTGGTAGATAACCCGCAGGTTATATAATCCAGTTTTGCACCAGAAATTGCAATTGATAAATAAATTTATATTTGTACGAGCTCTTCCTTCAAAAAGTATAGATTTCTCTATTAAATAAAATTTCTGGTTTAGAAATGACACATCATACCTGTGGGTTATTTACCAGAAATTACGGTAATATATATATTTAAAATTTAAAAAAATTACAGTATGTTAAGGGATTTATTAAATTGGTTTAATACAGCAAGTATAAAAATAATAGGATATGTTTATTGTTGCTAATACAAAGTAAGATTTTTTTGTGAATGTAATGGGCATTTTTTCCTATTATTTATTTATCTGAAACATCGAGTAAAAAACTTGCTTTATTTAGCAAAAAAATTAAGAAGTTGATTATTCATCATTATTATATGGGAGAACCTCGAATCTATCTGTGTATTTGCTTATGTACAGTTTAGTTAAGCGAGATAAAATAAGCCGAAAAATATTTATATAAATATTATTTTTATTTTCATTTATTTATTTATTTATTTTTAATAAAGATGCTTTGTTTCTATTTCATAATGTTGCATTCAAAGATTTGTTTTAAGTGAAACATAATGTAATGGGAATCAAGAGTGAAAGAGTTATCTGTTTTAAAAACTTTTACATAACTTTTTTTATCAATATTTCCTATCATGTTACCTCACAATAAAATTACTGTAGATATATGGTAAATATTTCTATATCGAAATAGTGGTAGCCAAATATGCGGACAATTGCCCTTCTGACAGGATTTCTTTCGAATTTTTAGCGTGACAAAATTTTCAATACAGAGTTATTCCGTATGGAAAAAGTCAAATAATAGTTTAAATATTGCATAAAATACTTATGACAATTTTTTGTTAAGCAAAAAATATTTTTAAATAAACATAAATGCCATGTTGTAATCACCAAAATTGCTAAATTATCCAAACTATATTTAAATAATAAAAATTAAAAAAACGTACTGAAGAATTATTACAACCTAATCGGGAAAAAAAATAGAAAAAGATTCTTTTGAAAAATGTGATTAAAATATGTAAACAATTTATTTTAAGATATAACAATTTTATATGTTAATATTTATTTCCTTAAACTACCTGAAATTTTATGTTTTATGCTATTATATGCCTTAAATAGAAAATAAGGTTTCACATTTAATTTCTACTTTTCAAAAGAAGATTATATTCCATATTCAAAGATAAAACGTGTCTCCTAAATACTTTTATCTAAATTTCAGAACAAAATGAACAATTACATAACAGAAGCTTAACAAAAGTCTCTTTTCTGAACTCTCTTGTAACACGAAATGAAATTCTTTATTGCATAATTAAATAGCGAAATAATCTAATTTTACAGACATTTCGTACTTCCCGTTGACAAATAATTTCCATAGCAGTCGAAATATTAAAACACTTTCTATTATCCTAGGACATTTATTTCGTAGCTGTTCGAAGTGAACTGTTTTAGAAATAATTATTTCTGCATTCTTGTGGAGTCGTAAATAATAGTTAGATTATCAATGCACTATAGTAAATATGTATTACAATGTAAAAATTATTCTTGGTCAGTAATTAAGTTTTAATATCAGGATAATAGTTTGATTATAATTATTTCTGACAAACATTTATGCACTCTTACATAAAATATTTAACTTTTTTTTTTTTTTTTTTTTTTTTTATCTTTATGCAAAAGGATACATACATTAATATGTTCATTTAAAAAGTTTTATATGATTTTGTCAGTATTTTATTCCTTATCAAAAAGATACTTTTTTATTGTGTTGCAATAGATGGGAATTGTTTGTTACACCAAGGCAGCCAAGATATGCTGAAGCATATAGCAGAAAATGCGGACATAAAAGGCTAGCTCAAATAAAGGTGGTTGTCAGGAAAACGCCTTTGAAAAGTCTCCTTTTATGACAGACTCAAACTAAAATGTATTTTTATAACTCATTTTTCGGCTGGGTTCTATCCCAGGTCCCGTTCTTCCGCATAGCCAATCCGAATTTTCCGCAGATTTCTCCAAAACTTGAAATATCGGTAAGGTCATCTTAAAAAAACCCCACGGAAGGCATCCTCCACCCCCTTCGGTCCAAGTTCCTAGAGCCGACATTTGGCGTTAACCGAATCAGAAACACTCAACGTATTTTGAGAGGAAAAGAAGGGCAAACTCAACCATAAAATTATACCTGTAGATCTTCTGAAGAACCTAGATTTGGACGGTAATATATATATATATATATATATATATATATATATATATATATATATACAGTAACCGCCGCTTAATAAATTTACTGGTTGGTAAAATCTGCTGCTTAATCTGATAAAATTGCCAGGACCGGGATCAAATCAATGGAAACCAATTTTAAAACCGCCGCTTAATAAAATCAGCATCGCTGGTTAATAAACTAAAAAAAAAAAAAAAAAAAAAAAATCCTTTCAGCAGCAAAAATGTCATTTATGCACGCTAAGCAAATTTTTATTTACACTGGTTTTTTTTTTTTTTTTTTAGATAAAATAGAAAATAAAATACAGAAATCTTTGTGTTATTTCTCTTTGTCGAAAATTTTACACTTAGAACATTAAATTTTACATTTATAGCAATTACACACGCCCCATCACTTGTCTTAGTAACAATTTCAAGGAATGCATTCTTCAAAGCGGGGTTATATGTTACAAATTTGATTTGATTCGCAAGTGCTTTTTTTTTCTTTTCTTTCTTTTTACTTTCCGAACACTATAGTGAGGAAAGTATTGTAATCATGTCAAAAATCCGAATTCGAGATTTTGATGTTTCTATACGTTTTGAGGTGCCCTGAGTCCGTTTTCACTATTTTTACGATGATGTGTGTGTGTATGTGTGTATGTGTGTATGTGTGTATGTGTGTATGTTTGTGAACACGCTAGCGTCTAAAGGCTTTGTTCGATTAACCTGAAAGTTGGTACGTATATTGTAAGTCACCATAGTACGAACCCTATAGATTTTGGTGAATCTAGCACTTATAGTTTTTTTACAGGGACACAAAGAAAAATTCTTTATCATTATGGCCTATGGGACCAAAATCTTAAAAGTGCGATAGCATCTAAACGCCTTATTCAATTGAGCAAAAATTTTATACCCATATTATAGGTCACAGATACTCAATCTGTATAGATTTTGGAGAATCTAGCACTTATAGTTTTTTTACAGGAACACAAAGAAAAATTCTTTATCATTAAGGCCAATGGGGCCAAATTTTTAAAAGTGTGATAGCGTCTAAACGCCTTATTAATCTGAGCAAAAAAATTGTACACATGTTATAGGTCGCATTTGCACCAACTGTATGGATTTTGGTGAATCTAGCACTACAGTTTTTTTACAGGGACACAAAGAAAAATTCTTTATCATTATGGCCTATGAGACCAAATTTTTAAAAGTGCGATAGCATCTAAACGCCTTATTCAATTGAGCTGAAAATTTGTATGAATATTATAAATCACTGTTGCACTAACTATAAGCATTTTGGTGAATCTAGCATCTATAGATTTTTACAGGGACAAAACGAAAAATTCTTTATCATTATGATCTAAGGGCTCAAAGTTCAGTAGCGTTAAATAAAACCTCGTGTGATATATGGAGAAAAAAACACTCTATTATGGTTTTCTCTCTTTTGTTTGTTTAGCAATTCCTCTTTCTTTATTTTATCTACAAAATTGTTAGTTACTCAATGTTCGGAAAGTCGAGTGGAGTCACTCCAGATTTTTTTGTTCTATTTGTAATGTTTAATTAATAAGAGACAATTTCTGGTTCTTATTCTGAAATAATTAAGAAGAAAGAAGCTTAAACGGAAAAGTTTTAAATTATTAAAAAAAAAAAAAAGGCGTAAATTTTTAACAAAGTATTAATGCTTTTCATCAAAGGAAAGCGTTTCGGAAATTGGAATGGGTTTAATTCACTTACTTTGAAGGAACAGTCAAATAATTATCTGTTAAAAATTAGTTAATATTGTTTATTAGTTCCAATATTTGGTACATTTTGAAATTTCTTTCCAAATTCAGGAAAATAATACCTTTTTCTTGTATGCAGAAACGTTCGCCAGATATAAAAATCAGCCGCTTAATAAAATAGTTTTGCTCAGAACAAATGTGATTTTAATAAACGGCGGGTGCTGTATATGTATGTATATATATAAGCAAGCTAACCAAGGATAAATAAAAATTAATCCCAAAATACATGAGGGCTTTCTTCAGGGGAGCGCCCCTCCCATGTAGAAAATGAAATATGAAAAGTTTCTGACGAAACGTTGGCTATTTAGCCAAAAAAGACGTTTCTAGACCCCGACTTCTCACAGATGGAAGCAAGACCATACAGCAAACCAATTGAATTAATAGGAAGCATAAAAAGCAATTAAATTCATAAATAAAGTACAAAAGTAAATAATCAATAAAAAATACAAAAATATAAATAAATACAAGGACAGAAATAGTCAGTAGATTGAGGAAAATTCACCCCCACCCCATAAAAAATATAAAGCCCGTTTCAGCGGGTAGGCCCACTTACCAGTTCTTAAATGTCGCCCGAAATGGGTAAAAAATCTTAAGCAAGATTGTAATCAGAGAGACTGAGATGTTTATTGAGTCGGAAAACAGGATATCGGTTGACAGTTAATGTGTTTTTGAGATTTTCATGAGCCAAATTCAGGTCTAAATGGTTACTGCAAATCACTTTAATTCTGTTAATTTGGGTAAACATTATATTTTTTTAAACTCTATGACTGATGCAGGAGAACCAATTCGTTAAATTACAAACTTTAAAGTTAAAATACTGCCTTTTATAATAAATTGAAATAATCCATGTCATAAATTCCAACAAACCAGTTTTTACCTTTTTTTTTTTTTTTAATCCAGGAAATAAATTTTGTCTTCAGAGTCAGTACGGTTTAAGATAAGGTCGCAGGAATAGATTTCAGCTGCATATTTCTCAAAACTTTCACAATTTATTGCTATTACGTCATCAGTATACCTATAAAACTTAATATCTTTAAAATTTCTCTCAAACATAAATAAAAAAGTGTTAGCAAAGGCTCTCCAGTAACTGGATCCCATCGGGATATCGTTAATTTGTAAAAAATAATTTCCTCCGTTAAACAAAAAATTTTCGAAGATGCAAAATTTAATAAGATGTAAAATTTAATAATTCAGTAAACTTTTTCACAGTCTACTACACGAAAAAATTCCTTGTAGATTTTTTCAAAAATTGCTGGAACTAAGTAATGTGGATTACTACCAAAACGGTTTTCAAAATCATATGTATTAATTGTAAATACATCGTTTTCTTTAAAATGTTTTATTATTGGGTAGTTATTTTGAATGACATGGCAATTATCGCCTGACTCTGAGGTATTTAAGATATTACTGAGCAAATAAAAAAAAGTTTTTTACTGGCCTTGTAATTATAACTAAAATTACCGCAAGTGGCGTAACGAAATTTAATGGGATTTTTAGGAAATTGTTAATAAAAAGGTATGGAAAATTAAAACTGTTCTATCAAAAGCAAAGATTATTTTTCTTATAATTGAGGGGGAATCATTTAATTTCTTGTAAGAGCAATTACCAAAATAATATTTTGTAAGTAAGATTTTATAAAAAACTTTACAAAAAATGGCAAAATTATTTCCAGCTTTATCAACGGTGGCAATAATAAATTTTTCTTTAAATTTTCAACATTTTCTTTTAGGTCTGTATTGTAATCTTCATGAATTTTCCTTCCAAAGTAACTCCTATAAAATATTAAAGCCTTTTCAAAATTTGCAAAATTTTATTTTTCCATAATTTAAAATCTTCTATAGGCCAGCTATATTTGTATGAGAGTTTCAGAATAAAAATTATAAGATAAAAAACTTTTTATAAACCCTGTTTTTAAATTTTCTGTTGAATTATAGCTATAGAACTAACTACATTAGCACTTTATCAATGCGTATGAAATCTTTAAACCGATGGTGACGTCAATTTTTGTGAGATACATAATTTAACTTTTTACAATTTTTTAACGCTCACGTTTAATTAAATTATTTATTTAATCACGTTTATTTATTTTTATGTCGAAAGAAAAGGAACTCGTAATTTTTTTTTTGGCAACAATTAAATTATAGCTAATATTTTAATGGCTATTTATAAGGTATTACTGGGTTATTATTTTCATATTTTAATTAATTATAAGAAAACTATTCGAAAATTCGAAAGTATTGTGTTGTCATCGGGTTGTGAGCGATTGTGAAAGTTTCAAATGTCTAGCTAGTAGGGAAGTTAGTTAAAATTCGATTGAAAGATTTGTACCGAACAAACAAACAAACAAACAAACATATAAACAAACAATCAAGAATAGAAGTTAATAAAAACATGGTAAAATATCTAAACCTTTTTTAATAAAATCCATGATTTTTCTATTGGTATAATTGAAATTTAACCTGAAATTAGCACCTAAATTCATAAGATTTCTTAGCTTAGTATTTTCTATTATATCTAGAATACTTGTAATGATATGTTCATGATAGGAATCCTTAAATTCTTCATAGAAATCTTCATTGCAACAACAATCTTTATCTCCAATAAGAACAATGTTCTTACTATATTTATTATAATTGCAAATTAACTTTTTAAAATGTATATTATAACTGTAAGCAATTCTGATATTACAAGAATTTGTAAGTGGAAAAAATACATTACAATTTCCTATAATTTTTTTTTAATTTTAATATATTCAAATATTTTATCTTTGTAATTCAAGACCAAGTTTCCAATAGGTATTTCTTTTGATAACTTTATTTTCGTTAAATCTGAAACATTAGTTTTATATTTAAAGAAATCAGTAATTATATCTCTAAAAATATCACATTTGAATGAATAGTTATCCATTTTTTATTTAATAAACTATTTTATTGCTTTATTTTTTAGAGCTAAAATTCTGTTTTTAATTAAAATGATATCTTTATTCTCAATCATATCCTTGTTTAATACATCCAGAGTTTTAACTATATCAATTTTCGTAATGGTTTTTCCACTCCCTCTACAATCTCTTATTTTATTATATGTGTCCTTAGTTTCAAAAAGTTTAAATTTATTGGAAATGCAGCAACTTTTTTTATTTAAAATTTTATACTCATTAAATTCATAGTTTAGACTACATGGATAGATGGTTTTTAGTTTAAGCATATGATTCCCCCTCAATTATAAGAAAAAGAAGTTTGGTTTTTGAAGAAAAACTCAGTATAAATAGAAACAGTTTTAATTTTCCATACCTTTTTATTTACGTTAAGTTTCCTAAAAATCCCATTAGATTTCGTTACGTTACTTGCGGTAATTTTAGTTATAACTACAAGGCCAGTAAAAAACTATTTTATTTGCTCAATATTATCTTGAATGCTTTAGAATCAGACGATAATTGTCATATCATTAAACATAACTACCCAATATTTAAATATTTTAAAGAAAACCCAGAAGATATATTTACAATTAATGTATATGATTTTGATAACCCTTTTGGTAGTATTCCACATTACTTAGTTCTAGAAGTTTTTGAAAAAATCTGCGAGGAATTTTGTCATGTAATAGATTGTGAAAAAGTTTACTCGATTAACTTTATTATATTTTGTATCTTCGAAAATGTTTTGTTTAACGGAGTAGACTATTCTTTACAAATTCGCTGTATCCCAATGGGAAACAGTTACTCGAGTGCCTTCGCTAATATTTTTTTGTTTATATTTGAGAGAAAATTTAAATACACTGATGGAAAAAAAAATCCCAACACCAGAAGGAGCTGTGCTAGATAAACGAAATTTGGTAGGCGTGTTTATACATCTGAAAGATGACGTCGATTCAAATTTCGAGCTACGCGCATAAGTGTGGCGCTAGTAGCGACACTATGAACATGCAAATGAGGTTTGCTTTAAATAAGCGCTGTAAGGTTCGTGATCGGTATTTACAGTTGAGATTTGACGTAGTGGGTTAATGTTAGTCAAGGATGCCTCTAAGAAGACGAAGAAGCCATTATCAACAGCTCACTGAGTTTGAACGAGGTCGTGTAGTAGGGCTACGAGAAGGTGGGTTTTCTTTCCGCGATATTGCAGAAAGACTTGGCAGGAATGTATCCACTGTGCATGAGTGTTGGCAGCAGTGGTCAAGGGAAGGTACTGCCTCAAGAAGACCGGGTTCCGGGCGGCCACGTGGCACTACTGAGAGGGAAGTCCGCCGTGTTCGGCGTATGGCTGTGGCTAATCGTACTGCGTCTGCAGCTGAAATTCGAGCTGCAGTTGGCACCACAGTGACACAACGAACTGTTACAAATCGGTTACTTCAAGGACAGCTCCGAGCCAGACGCCCTGTAGCGTGCATTCCACTGACTCCAAACCACTGCCATTTGCGACGTGAGTGGTGTCTAGCTAGAGCTCATTGGAGGACGGAGTGGAAATCTGTTGTGTTTTCTAATGAAAGCCGGTTCTGCCTTGGTCGCAGTGATGGCCGTGTGTTGGTTAGAAGGAGTCCAGGTGAACGCCTGCTAGCGACCTGTCTGCGGCCTAGACACACAGGGCCTACTCCTGGAGTTATGGTTTGGGGAGCAATTTCGTATGACAGCAGGAGCACTCTCGTGGTTATCCCACGCACCCTGACTGCAAATTTGTACGTCAGTCTAGTGATACAACCTGCTGTGCTGCCATTCATGAGTCAGCATTCAAGGGGGTGTTTTCCAACAGGATAACGCTCGCCCTCATACCGCTGTTGTAACCCAACATGCTCTACAGAGTGTCGACATGTTGCCTTGGCCTGCTAGATCACCAGATCTTTCTCCAATCGAGCACGTATGGGACATCATTGGACGACAACTCCAGCGTCATCCACAACCAGCATTAACCGTCCCTGCATTGACCGCCCAAGTGCAACAGACATGGAACCCCATCCCACAAACTGATATCCGACACCTGTATAACACAATGCATGCACGTTTGCATGCTTGCATTCAAAATTCTGGCGGTTACACCGGTTACTAATGTACCAACATTTCACATTTGAAATGGCTCTTCTCGCCAGTGGCTCTACCTGTGATCTTGAAACTTTAATCAATTAAATATGTTACCTAGACAAATGTATTGCTGAAATTTCATTACTGTACAATTTTTTTTCTTGGTGTTGGGATTTTTTTTTTTCCATCAGTGTATATTAAATTTTATAGGTATATTGATGACGTAATAGTAATAAAATGTGAACATTTTGAGAAATATGCTGCTCAAATCTATCCCTCCGACCTTATCTTAAAACTTAAACCGTACGGACTCTGAAGACAAAATTTCTTTCCTGGATTTAAAATTTGAAAAAATAGGTAAAAACTGGTTTATTGGAATGTATGATAAAAGGCAGGATTTTAAATTTTAAAGTTTGTTATTCAAGGAATTGATTCTCTTGTATTAGTTGTAGAGTTTTAAAAAAATATTATGTTTACCCAAATTAACAGAATTAAAATGATTTGCAATAACCATTTAGACCTGAATTTGGCTCTGGAAAATCTCAAAAACTTATCAACTGTCAACCGCTATTCTGTTTACCTACTCAATAAACATCTCAGTCTTCTTGATTATAATTTTGCTTAAGGTTTTTTATCCATTTCAGGCGACATTAAAGAACTGGTAAGTGTTCCTACCACACGAAGTGGGCTCTATATTTTTTTATGGGGGTGGGGAGTTCAATTTTACTGAATCTACTGACTATTTAAGTTTGTCCTTGTATTTATTTACAGTATATTCTTGTATTTTTTTATTAATGTATTTAATTTTGTACTTTATTTATAAATGTAATTGCTTTTTCTGCTTTGTATTAATTCAGTTCGTCAGTTTTATATATAAAAATACATGTTTTTTTTCATCTAATTTTTAAGATTTATCTTATATATATATATATATATATATATGTATGTACAGTCGGTAACAAAAGTGTCCGAACACTAGCAAAAATTCTTATGTAAAAAAAGTACACTTCATACGGTTTTGTTAAATAAATCCTTGTCGAATCCTGTACTTAGTCAGTGTAAGAACATGATTAGACAAGGATTTATTTAACAAAACAGTATGAAGTGTACTTTTTTTACATAGGAATTTTTGCTAGTGTTCGGACACTTTTGTTACCGTCTGTATATGACGGATGACTCGATATAGAATTTATTCTTCGTATCTCCAACGTCTCACATTTTGTTAATTGTAATATTTTTTAAAGCTTGACAGAAATGTTAGCATGGTGTAAAAACTCTTTTCTAAAATTTTGGTGTAGGCATTTAAAACAATTAAAATATAATATTTAACCCCTAAATACATAGTTTCTCAAAAACAAAACACTGTCTTTAACTTTTAATTAAAGTATCAACTGTAGTGAAAGTTTTACTTTTGTCTGTATGCCATATTACTTTGGCCCATTTAAGCAAATTATGAAAAAACTGCAAATCTGATTAATGTGGCATTAATAATCTATACATATTAGATTTTTTTCAGTCAAAAAAAAAAAAAAAAAAAAAAAAAAAAAAAATCATGTATTTAAGGGTTAAACTCTTTATAAAGAATATAAAACAGTTTTATTCTTAATTACCAAAAATTATTTATTAATATATATGTATATGATAAGATTTTGATTTTGTGAAGCAATATTTATTTTATTATTTTTTATATTTACGTAGCTTAAGGAAATTAACTTTGGTTATTAAAAAACGGCCCAAAACCTTCACAATACGATAAAAATTATAGCTACACTAATTCAGAAAATGTTAATACATGTTTGTATGCACTAAATATTTGAAGCATTATTTTCCTGTTCTAGAAATACATAGTTTTGTATTTACTAATTCCCATTAAAAAACAATGAATAAAAAATTCAAATGGAAATTCTAAGCTTTTACTTTTAAGGTAATAACTACGGAGCATTAATAATTGGCATGTATTTTTTTTCTAAAAAATTCGTTTATCATCTGAAAAGTTTAAGAATTCCATATCTTTAACATGGAAAATCACTGAAATGCAAGTTTTAGAAATGACTTTCATAAATATTTGATTTCTGTTTTGGGCAATAAGTTTCATGCGTGCGTATTAAAGCAAAATTTGCTTTTGAAAATAACTACTCTTAAAAATGGTAAGCTAACAGATAATATGTATCTAATCTTTATTCATCTTATGCTTAGTGGCCATATAATAGTAAATTGCAATTAATTTTGGAATTGATATACTTTTCAAAAATTGTGGTCTAAATAATACATTAAATTGTTAAAAAAAAAAAAAAAAAAAAAAAAATACTAATAATTTTAATAGTATTTAATATAAGAATTTTTTATCTGTATTAGTGTGTAAGATACAGATTTACCAATTTTATTTATTTTAATATTATAGTATGCTCTCTAAATAATCACCGATTTTTTAACAGATTTACAGAATTTTTAGTTTGATGATACTTTAAGAAAAAGTATTTAATCATACTTATTTGATTGAGTAAAAATTAGTTTTTACAGTAGTTTTGATTTTTTATTTCTTAATTATCATAAAAGGTCGAGAATAAGGACAAACGTTTTGAGAAGAAAATAAAAATAATATCAATCACTTTATTAAATTTTATTTAATATTTTCATCCAACATTTTCCTCTTTATTTAATATTTTCATCAATCAAAAGTAGAAATTATTGTATTCGTAAACATTTTATCTTGCCTTTTTTTGATGAATTTACATACGTTGAGATGTCCTGAACACGAATATATCATATTTAGAAAATGTACGCTTGTTTGTTTGTACGAGACAAAAATATTCTGAACGAGAACAAATGTTCCAGAATTTCTAGAAAAGTTATACTTAGTTGCACATTGACATCAATCGGTGCGTATCAATTTTAGTACATTTCGCTTAACAGGTAGCGCTGTCGAACCAGTTTATCGTACCTTTAATTATGGTAGTATAGGACGATATTTGGAATAAATGTAGACAATAAGGGTTGATTTAAAAAAATCTTTGTGAAATAATATATATATATATATATATATTTAAAAATATTAACACTCAGCCAATGTAAAACGTTTGTATATGCATAAGTATCGTTCTCCTCTGGAGGTATAAATTTTTAATGAGAGTAATTTTCAAAAGTACTTATCAGTACCTTTGAAACGAATGTTTGAACTGTATATCTATATTAACTTAAAACAAGACATTGATTTTTTTTCATTTTCAGAAAAAATAAACTCTGAAAAACTGCATTTTTTACGATATGTTTATAGGGAACAAAGTTGATTTTCTTTCCATATTTCGAGATCTACTTTTCTGGGGTGAAAATTGTCTGCCTCAATATGAAAAAGAATTTCTATAACTAGTAGATCTGCAGATCAGGAGCCTCAACGTCCTATTTGCATCACTCATTACTCACCAGCTAAGTTTATTTATTCCATGTTATGTAAAATAATTATATATATATATATATATAATTAACTCGCAATATAAATATACTATACGTTTCTGAGAGGGTCTACCGCCTAACTTAAGCCCTGCCGTATCTGTTTGTCTATATCTATCGGCATATATGAGTAGTTATACATATGTGTAAATATTTTCTGTACATCATAGCCTTGTGTTAATTCCTTGTACCTCATAAATATTTGTACCAAACTTGATGCGAATTAATTAAATATCCTATCGACATTATTTTGTGTAGCCCTGTAAACTAATTACAAATACCATGACTACCATTTTCTATAGAAAATAGGCTTTTAAACATTCCAATAACAAATGTTTATTACATTATGTTTAATGGCGCTTAACCATGTTAAAATGCAGTTATAAGAAATACCGTCTATAGACCGTAATGTTACGAAATTCATTTTTATGTCCCTTTACATAAGCCACAGTAATTATATACACAAATAAGATGTATACAAGTAATTCATTGTAACTCATAAATATTTTAACCAAGTTTGATATGATTTGGATGATTACAGAATGCCATCGGAATTATTTTATGTGGTCCTGTAAATAAATTATTTAGTTTATATATACCTTCCTTCTAGAGAAAGCATGCTTTTAAGTATTTTAACAATGAATGTTATTTATATAATGTTGTAATCCACATAAACGGCTTAAAATGCGCTTAAACAGAAATCTATCTAGTGTCACGAAATTATTTTGTGTGTGCCTGTAAACGAACCATATAAATTATACACACAAGTAAAATTTTAACCTATTCTATGTAGCTCATGAAAAATTAAACTCCTGCTCATTAATTATTATGTCTAAAAACACATTTTTCTATTTAATGGGCTTTTATGCATCTCAGTTTATTTCATTTTAATGAATACAGATACCTTTGAACGAAGATACCTTTGAACGAAATTCTGCCCATAAGCCGTAATTATAAGAAATAGTTTGATGTAGTCCTGTACTCGAACCATGAGAAACATACATGCCAAAAACTGCTCAGCTGTTTCTGTGTGGCCCATGAATATCTGTACCAATTTGCAAGTCAGTAAGGTGATTTTTACGGCCGCTATCGCGAGACATACTTACAAACAGACAGCCCCAATAATATTTTTGAGTCTCCACATGGTGGCCTTCACTGACTTTTCGGCAATTATTAAGTTTTATAAAAATGTTTCACTGCGTGAATTTTTATAAAAAAAAAAAAATTAAGAAAGTCACAACGTACCAGTTTTTTTTTCTGTAGGAGAGAAGTTAGTGAATTCTTAGTAATGCCGCTATAAACTCCTTTGTTAACAGTAGGATTTTCTTAATCACGTGCAGCATTTATCGTATGCAACCAGACAACATTATTCCAACAGGGTTCACCTAAATTAAAATACACCATTAGCTGAGCTGTCCCATTTATAAGTTCAAATAGAGAAGTAGGCTTCGCTGCTTTCGATAGTCATTTTTAAGTGACAACAGCGAAGTTTTGGAATTAAACATAATAGATTTTGTAAGATTTCGAGAGACATTTGTCTGGACAGTAATTCTCTCTTCAATAATTACGTTAACTTACATTTGAAAATTATTTTAAGTTTTTCTGAGGAAAAACCTTTAATATTTAGCATACAGCCCATGGAAAGCATTATTTTCTGTTAGGCACAACTATCTCAAGTTTAAATCGTGATTACTTGGCTTAAATAATTACTTTCCTTGACTGAATAACTTTCCTGATACTTTCCTTGACCTCCTAATACCTTTTTTTTTTTTTTTTTAAGTAAGCCAAAGAAGCCCAGTTGACAGAGTGTCAAAAACGTATTAGGAGAATTACGAGTTCGGTACTTAAGCCAACAATAAACTATCATATACATTACTGGTAGCTGGTGCAATTAAAATCCTTCATAATTGCCATGAACTTTTCATTTCATAAGAATAATACTACTGGGGGCTACCAATGTGAGTAATCCCTATTTGCGGAGGACCAAAATTGTGATAGCATGTTTTCGGACCACCCTTAGAGTGAATCCCACGCAGTCACAATTCCTCCAAAGCGTGGCTCTGGTAAGACATTAAATCTACTCTGTCTCAACCTCAATTTTTCCGGTTGCGCACTTTGAGCACATTTTCCAAGAAAACTGCGCCCGATGAGAAAATTGAAAAAGACGATTTATATTTTTTGATAGCCTTAAAATGAAGTATTGATTAGATAACGGCACTCTCAGAACATATGAAAAAGAACCTAATTGATAACGTAATTATGAAAAGCGTCTTAGGTGGAACAATTTATAAAATGTAAAAATTAAAAAATAATAATAATAATAAATAAAATAAAACTTTTTCTTTATTTCCTCTGCGAAGAATCCTAATTGTGCTGGCATGTCTTCGGGCCAACATTAGGAATGATTTCCAGATTATCGCTGATTGCACGCTGTGCATCTCTAGTGCGACATTAGACCCACTCAACATCAAGCATAAACCTTTTTAATTTTTTTTCTTAATCCCCTCCGCAGATGATCAAAATTATTATGGCATGACTTCAGACAACTTCTAGGGGTGAATCTCAGTTCATCTCCAATTTCCCACTGCGTAGCTTTCGAGTGACGTTAAATTCAACTTAAAACTTATTTTCCTCGTTTCCTGTGGAGTATTTGGTTATACAAGTGAGTAGTTATAGATGTAGAGTACGGATTTCTTAAACTGGCTATGGAGAACAATTCCGAGCATATCACTGCGATTTTGGCGATAACCGTTTTCTTGGCAACTGATTCCTGAGATTTTGTATGTTTTAAATGGTTTGGTAGAAATCTGCTTTTAAGGAGGTTGAATGGCTGCTTTGGTGGAAGTAGAATGCCAGTTTGGCTGTTTGGCGAATGAATTGGTGAATTGGTGGGAATGTGATGTTCGTGAACAAAATGGTTACTAATCCAGGGTTTACTCTAATATCTAGTCCATGAATTATTCAATGGTTCGTATTTCTCAGTGTCTAATAACATGTATTCAATCGTTTCGGATTAGCTGAAAGCTTTTTGCGCATTCTGAAATTCTTATTATTTTGGTCTTAAAAAATAGCTTCGCACTTGGTTATGCGGTTATACGATCAAGAATTTGATAGATGCTGGATGTTTTCATTTTTTAAAACGGTTTATAGAAAGAACGCGATATTATAAAAATAATTGGTTCGAGATTTAAAATAAAAAGTTTCATTTTTATGCGTAACTTTATTTACCATTATAGAAAACTGTGATTTATTCCGAAAAGGTAATGAAATTAGGTATGCAAATACGACAAAAAGAAAAAAAAAAACCTTTAGCTGATTTAGGTACACTAAATACATCATTCGACACAAAAAGTTTCAAAGATTACTAGAAGAAAAATACACACAAGTTTCACTTTGCTAACTAGCAAATAGTATATATATACATATATATATTTATTTATTTTAGGAAAAATAATATTGTGAACAAATAACATGTGGATCGATAAATAAATAACTACAAGCCATATTTGAAATAAAATGTAAAATAAATGTGATCAAAAATGTATTTAACCTGTTAAAGAGAGCTTATTATGCAAAATGTTTTATTCCATGTTTATAAATTTTAAATATGAACTTAATAAAGCGAAAAAAAGGGCAAGACACACCAACAGAACTGCCATTCGATTTCCACTCAGTGTAGCGTCACAAACGTTTGAAGTCATGCAAGTTTTTAAAACAGTACTTTTTAAGTTAAATTTAAAATGTCTTTGTAGAATGCCAGACTTTCAAATTCTATGCACCTTCATAACACATAGGTATATAAAAATATTTGTAAGAAATGTAATTAAACTGTCTCATTTCATTTTTTAAATAGTTTTGTTAGTTAATTTTGAAATCTAAAGTTTTTATGGCAAAATCTATGTATAATGTATTACGTTCATTTATCTTATATGCTAAATCATTATTTACATTAACGTATCATTTACAATTTTATTAAGTTAATGCTTTTAAATATTTCAACTATATAAAATTTTCAAATTATTTTTATATTTGATTTGTGAGTTATTCTTTTCGTTTATTTTGATGCGTCAGTTTCATAAAGAAAAGGGGAAAAAAGCATTTTCTTCTGGGAATACTTTTACGCTATCTAAAGTTTCACATGTTCTTAATAGCTATATACTTTTTTAAATGCTAAAACAACGGCTTTACAAATTTATATCTTCTCTCTAAATAATTCCCCATGCTGATGATAAATACCTTTTGAGGTCTAAAATTCTTTGATAGTTTTTATTGGAGTAGCTTCATAGTGGAAGGTGTGTGGGTGATATGAGAGTATAAAATAGCAAAATCGTAAAAATAAAAATGAAATAAACTGTTCAAGATGAAAATGCTTTAAAAATATTAAATTCATTTCAGTATTTTACATCTTTTTCAAATATTTTGACTCGCAGATTTTTTTTGCAAGTGGGATTCATTCTCTAAATTCCCTTTCCTTTTTTTTTTTTTTTCGTCACCTTCCTCTTGATGGTCTTTGAGTATTTATAAACAACTTTTATAGAAAAACTAATTTAGTGTGTCACTCAAAGGAAGAATATTGAGGCAAGGCCCAAATATTCTTCCCTTAAGGTTTATTCTTCTATTCGTCCCTTATTCTTCCTATAAGGCTCAAAACTTGAATACAATAAATACAAATTATAGATTAAGGGGTTAAGTGTTGTATATAAAGCGTTTTAATAACAATTGAAAATAGTTTTAGAAACAGTTTTATTCGATAAATATTTCTGAGTGAGTAGCGGGGAGGGGCTCTCTCAATCTCCCAATCGGGCATAGTGTATATATTCATAAAAATTTAATGTTGTTATTAAATTTAAAAGTTTATTCCAAATTATTATAACAAATTTTATCCACACCCCACTGGTTGAAACTTATCAGTATGAATCAAAATTTTCAAGTGGTAACCGCATATGAATTTCAAAACATCCAATTTGAATTTTCTTCAATTGTTTGATATTATGTTATACTGATAACATGCATACGGTGCAGCCACATATCCTAAAACTAGCAGTGAAGACGCGTCCAAAACGTTGGAGGGATTCCAGCTTGATCGACAGTTTGGAATTTGGAAAACATCCAGTAATTCCGCGCTCTGTCTTATTGCTCATTTTCTCTGAGTCAGATGACTGTCACCCCTATTTTAGCATTGGACTCGTTGAGTTAGCACTTGCGCATATGCTTACATGGTTTCATGAATTGTGGTCGAAAAATACACACAAATAAACAGCTAAAAACACGAATTTCTTATACAGGGAGCCTCGAAATGAGTAATTATAGCAAAATATCACAGTTGAAATATGGACACCAAACTTGTACTTTTTTTACCATAGCACATATGGATGTAATTGTCATTCCTCGGCAGTTTTTCAGAAGTTGGTAACATTTAGTAAAGAACTTCTATTACATTTAAGGAAAAAGGATGTATTCACTTAATTTTCTGTAACCATGTATATTGCCTATTATTTATGTACACACCACATAGTATACTTAAATATAGCATAGTATGAACACAACTTCAAATGTAATTTCAACAATTTCAAAATATAGTCCTAATATATCTGAATTCATTTGTGTGGTAAACGAATGTAATTTATTTTTATCCGCCATATCTTATACTAAACATGCTTTTATGCATATAAAAAATATATGTTCATTTCAGTTTAGAGCAGTCTAAATGTAATCATTTTTAACGTAAGTGCAATTCAGTAAAGGCTTCAGTTAAAGTAGTCTAAACTGTACCTATCAAAGATTTCGCTCATAGACGTAATGTATTTGAATTCTCTTGGATGTCTCTATACACGATCCATTTAGTTGAACTCATTAAAATGTTTAGTATAACATCCCTATTTGATATAGATTTACAATACTGGGCTTAGATTTTGTTCTACTATTTGTTCTTGAAACATGCTGATAATAGACGCAACACTCGCGTGGTTACACAGACGTATCGATTACTTGACTCTTTGATTCAGAGGAGCTCAAAACGTATAAATATGGCAAAAACTTAATTTTAAAATATGTAGACCCCAAAACACTACTTTCTCTACCATATATGGATAAGAAAAACAGACAGAGAGAGAGAGAGAGAGAGAGAGAGATGGACGAACCCCTAAAAACCAGACTTTCAGATTCAGGGGATCTCAACACGTAGAAATATAGCAAGAACACAAATTGAAATATGACCAAAAAAACAATACTTTTCTACCATATATGGATAAGAGAAAGTAAAAAGTGTGTGTGTTCAAGATGTTGCTGTATTATATAACTTAAAAAGTATTCCTATCAATCACATTTAAAAATAGGTTTTACATTCATTTTTTTTAAGGAGTGATGTACAGTCGGAACATTTTAAGACGCAACATTTCATGCTGTAATTGGTGCAGAAAAATGCAATAAGTAGCATTAAAAGAAAAAAATATGAGTATTCTAAAAAATGAAGTGACATGTTTCATTAGAAATCATCTATGTGTTGAAAAAATGCACCAAATTCGTTTTTTTAAATGGTAACAATAACACCTTATTCTGACTACGTATTCTTTGGATTGCAGCAATGAGAAAATGTATATTGGTTGTATATTTTAATTATATATTTTTTAGAATTACATAAAAGTATGAATATGCTGATGTTGAATCCATGTCGCAAACATATTATCTATAAATTCTCAAAAAATCACTGGATTGATATAACTTTTTTATGAGATACAATAAAGAGAACCAAAGATATTCCAAGAAATTGTTTGATTCTTAAACATATTTAAATGTTTAAAAAGATACAGAGAAAACTATACGGAATTTACTTATTAAAACGTTAATTTAATTTTTATTTTGCGCAATTTTTTAACATTATTTAAGGTGGACTTTAGTCTTAAAAATATCAATATTTTTCAATATCATAATTAAACAACTATCCTATCTAAGAAATAATAAAACTTATGGCACAGGGAAAATCATAGTTCTACTTCAAGAATGATTGAAAGTTTTTTTTAGTTATATTCCAATTATAAATCTAAGTATACTCTAAATTTAAATTAAATTATAATTTAATTGTGATTAACCTTTAAATCTTATTTTAAGTTTCTTAATTGAAATAGTCATATTTGTGATCCAAATTTATTTATGTGGGTAGCTATTTTGTCTGAATATTAGACACGCTTTGAAATGTGGAAACGAAGCTCAAATAACTCGTACAGAGAAGTAGGAGGTATTTAACAATTTAGCAAAATAACATATATATATATATATATATATATTAACTTCAAAAACGAATTTGATAGATTTGTATCATTTAGCAAAATTATTAAAATTATAATTACTCTTCAGCAAGAATTCAACATGTTTTTCGCACACACTGCACAACAGCACTCATTTTATTTGACATTTTTATGTAAATGTTTTTCAGTGCAGGTTGATTTTATGTATCATTGCACAAAACAAATTGTTTCTGAGTATATAAAAAAATATATATATTTTTTTGGTTGATCAGTATTACCATAATGAAGACTGCTTATTTAGGATATATCGCACAAATTCTGAATAGTATTGTCTGATTCATCTTGGCGAATATGGAAATCAGCAACGTTTGAGATGGCAATGCTTCTGCATGTTGGTTTATTTCTTATATTAAGGGTTTTCAAATAGGGATGATACAATTTTAAATGGTTAGAATGGCAACACTGTGTAATATTTTTTGACATTTCTTGTGTCATTTGTGTTTAGTATGCTATGCCATTTAATCATGCAAAGATGCACGCTTGAACAACGTTTCGAAATTATTAAATTGTTTCATCAAAATCAGTGTTTATATGTGAATTACTGGGAGAAATTTGAGAAGAATTTTTGGAAAACATTATTCAGTTAATCGACTCGATCGATTGTGATTTTTTTTCTTTTGGAATATGTTAAGTCACAAGTTTATGCTGATAATCCAATAACAATTGAACAATTAAAAACCAGCATTGAACGTGTTATTCGTGAAATAACACCACATGTATGTGAAAGAGTAATGGAAAATTGGGTTGACAGAATGCGGTATGTACAGAAAAGTAGTGGTGCTCACATGAACGATATTAATATCATACTTAATGGCATAATGTAAGCTTTCAAAAAAGAAAAAAAAAAGTGTCTCATTGAATAATTTTAGTTTTCTTTTCTTTTTTTTTTTTTTTTTTTTTTTTTTGTATCACTCTTAATGGAAAACCCTATATATGTATATATATATATATATATATATATATATATATATATATATATATATATATAACATTTCTGGGGATTAACAATATTATTCTATTTTAAATCCACATACGATTTTGATTTAATTTCTTAGATTTTTGTATAAACCTTTAATACTGTTTTTGTAATAACAAATTGTAAAGACAAAGTATACAAGTATTTATATTTCTCACACCACCAGAATTCCAAAAATTATACAAAAAAAAAAAAAATAAATAAATAAATAAAGTCAAAATAGAGTAATACCACCAAAAAAATCAAAATTGACGCATTTTTAATATGTAAATAACTGCTTATCCAAAATATTTCTTTGTTTACGTTTAATATTGCGTATTACAGTAGGGAATTGTAATGCGTATGGAAAATAATTAATATGGGAGTAACGTTGGTTGTTGCGTTTTCCCTTATTGTACATTGTTTATATATTGTATATGCACAATGCTGAATGGGCTAATTTAAAGCAGAATGTTTCAATTAAAACCATACTTATGTCATTTTAAAGCAATATCAGCGTTTAAAAACATATCTAATTATATGAAGACTGAGAGAAAGATCAATAATTATGTTATTGAATATATATATACTTATCTTATATAAAGATGTGTAAAAAGATTTTACAGAGGATTTCGAAAGATAGTTATGTTTTATGTTAATCCTAAAGGTATAAAAAATATTAGCTACTACTAAAATTAAACAGTAATCTACTATTCGTATTATCTTACATTGAACAAGTTAAGAATAAAGTAAACTTAAAACTTACCGTTATCTGAATCATAAAGATAAATCAGCGTTCTCCATTTGTAATAATTCATTATATCTACGACGGCTTTTAAGTATCGTGGTCGAAGGCTAATTCCCAAATGTGCAGGTCTATCGTTGCTCGTTTGTTGAGGAAAGGCAGGACTGACCAGAGGCATTTGGAACATATTTGAATAGGCAGCAAATGTGTCGTAGGAAGGATCACTTGTTGGTGCAATTAAAGTGAAAATACCACGTTCCATTTGAGAGCACACTACAAAGAATAAAAAGTTAAGATTTTTAACAAATTGGTCTTTGTTAAAACTAAAATTATTCATTTTTTCAAAAGATTTTTTTCTTTTTGACTTTTCGGACGGACCATGAGCCTTGGGGAATGTTTTACTATTACTATTTAAAACGATTAAAAAATAAAAGGGAAACTTTTATCATGAAAAATTGGAGACTTTTATTATTATGTTTTTAAAAAACGCCACTATAGCTGAATTTTGGTAATTTTACATGTTAATTTCTGTGTCTTGAAATATTTATTTCTGCAGATGTGAATGTTTTGTGTATTATCTGACACCTTTCAAAGTAAAAAAAAATAAAAAAATAAGCAACTATAAAGAGTCACTTAAATTCAAATAAATAACGATATTCAAGTGTTATTAGTAAATTCTTCATTTAAAATATTAAAATTAACTTACATGTTTGACCAATTTTATACGAATCGTCACTATCTAGAACCTCTAAAACAATTTCCACTTTAAATCTGGCCTGAGTATCATTACTGTTATGTGCAGCTATGGCATAGTTAAAGGCAGTTTGCATATCTTCGGAACCTGGAGTGAAAATAGCACCTGAAATGAGAGATTTAGAGATTTTTCAAGATTTAAAATATATGTAACAAAAGCAGAAAATTTATAAAAAGAGGTAATCTATATAGCTGGGGCTTTGACATTTTAAATCAAAAAATGTTCCCATAATTGTATTTACAAAGTTACATATATAATATTAAAATAATAATAATAATAATTATTATTATTATTATTATTTTAAGCAATATTTCACAAAAGTGTAGGCAAAACGTTCTAGAATTCTTTCATTTTAAGTAGCATATTTTCGCAGACTTAATATTAATGGAATCTTAGTTATTTCAAATATATATATATATATATATATATATATATATATATATATGAGAGTATTTCATTGCAATTTCATTAAGTATTCTAAGTATCTGGTATATAGTACTAGTACTTTATATTTGTAAATATGTACTATATGCAGTATGTATTTTCAGTATGTTGCATAGGTTATAATGTAACCGTTACATGATATATGGATGTTATATGATTATATGTCTTCAAAACTGGTTGGATGGGTGTATGAAAACTTTAATTACTTAACGAACTGGCGGATGATTTTAACGAACTGGCGGATGTTTAAATTACGAAATAAGGATTTTTTTCTTTTTAATAAAAATAAATAAATAAATAAATGTATACTAATCTTCGATACTTTGTTCAGCAGACAAAATCGGATAGTAAACAATTTTTTTCTTTACTTTTTGTAAAACTATCTTGAATACGAAACCAGTTTACAGTAATTATATTTGAAATTTCAGAAATTAACTTTTTCCCATGTAATCTACTGAAGCAAAATTTATAATAAATGAAAGGGATGAAGACTTTATTGATGAAGTAATTACAAAAAGTAGTAATATAAATAAAGAAATTAGAAGAGACTTAAATTTAAAATCGCATAGTTTATAATAAAGTAAATAGTTTTCTCTTCGTCGCTGGTACTCACTCTAAATTGAATATAAAAAATAAACAGATATCAAATAAAGTTTTCGAAACTATTAAAATCCAACTAAATTGTTAGTAATTAACATCATATAATGTAATTTTAAGAAATCGAAATTTACGTAATTAAACATTAATATCCAAAATTAGCTTTTGAATATTAATAATATGAGCCTAACTTCAAAGAACAAAGCAAAACTATCTGACCAAAGTTGCGTAAATAAGAATGGCGGTTTCAATTATTTGGATTTTAAACAAGACATTTTAAATAAATTTTTAATTAAACAATTCACAGTTTCAATTTGAAGGTATTTTGTTTATTTATTTAGTATTTTCTTTTTGTCATTCTTAGAGAATATTTATACATATAAAAAATATCTATAGATCAGAAAAAAGTTAGCGCATTTTTAAATAGATTCAATATATACCGAAAAGCATAAGAGTGACTTTAAATACTACACTGTAAAAAGTTTTGTGTAAGCATACACAGCATTATTGAGGCAGCTTACTTTACACAACCATGTTGAGAAATGTTATCTACTATATCTGTGTAACAGAGGCATGTTACGCAATTACAACTGGTAACATTTCTCTACGTGGTTGTGGCAAGTAAGCTGCCTCAATTACAGTGTACTAAGACATTTGAAAGAAAGCTCACAAGAAAATGCGCAGGTAAATTTTGGTTCCATAAGATTTAAACTGTCATATATGAAATTGTGTCATTTTCAAACAGAAATAGATATAATTAAACAGAACTGAATCTAATATGGTATTTCGTGAGCTCATTTACAAGAAGGCGATATATAACGGAAAAGGGAAACTTTAAAATGTATGTGTTGTGTTAACCAAACAGAAATTAATAAAAACGCTCTTTTGGTATAAGTTTCTCGTTCCTTTTTCGCATTGAAAAGCTTTTTTTTTTTTTTTTTTTAATCATTATGTTTGATATTTGATGAGCTTTATATAACAGCCGACATACTGTTTAGTGGTTTCACCAAGATGAACCATTAAATCTGCTCATGTTTGTCATGCTAATTTAAGGAGGTCTAAAGTAAAAGTCTTCAATACAGTTTTCTGTAATTAATTAAATGAGGTCAAAGTTATCAATATAAATATGCGCAGTCACCATATCAAACAAATGTACACAGACGTTCTCAGAGATTATGAATTATTCTACTATGTCGTAAAACGACAATAATTACATCGCACGAATGAACACACAAAAGTTGAATGAGCTAATCATGGACCAAAAGACATTTTCCATAATATAGAGCATACTCAATAAATCTTCCCTTGACTTCATGTCATTATTTTGAAGAATTTATATAGGAAATAAGTTTTATACAAAGATATTGAACAATCAAAGAGCTGGTTAATATGCTTTAGAGACATATCAATTTCAAGACTTCACATTTTTATGCTTATGGAAAATATCAAGGTTTCTCTTTCGTAAATTACCATAAAATATAATGGTTTTTATTTAAAGTTGCTTATGTATAATAGTTACATACAAAATTTATTTTCTAAAGCCTCCATTTTATATTTGGTTTATTCAGATATTTTAACTGTGCAGTTCTCACCATATTTTTAGAAATGATAAATTTCGATGTCTTTAAAAAAAACAGTCTGCTGAATAACATTTTATAAATAAACCATACAACCTCTTGACGCAACTCATGTCTAGTATCTTTTGTTTATTCCATAATATATATTATGGAACAGAACTTGGAAGTTATCTTATGTATTAATGCACCGGATGTAATGATATTTTCATGAATAGCCATTTTAATAAAAGCAACATAAGGTGTTATTTATGTTGTTTCTTATGTTACATAAACAATAAACCTTTTTATCATCTAATACCTCGAAATTTAATCTAATACCTCGAAATTATTTAATTTTATGCCATCGCACCTGTTAGTATATATACATATATATATATATATATATATATATGAAATTATAATATATGTTTTCAGTCATAATAGTTTTAAATAAGTAACAAAAATAACTAAAGAAAAACTTACGAGAAAATTAATTAATATGAAAAATTCATAAGAAAAACTTACTGCAAAAACATAAAATAAATGATTTAAACTGTCAAAAATGCCCCATATGACTTGAGACATATGTGTGGGGTTAAAGCATGCTTTTAATTGATCAAACTCTCCCCCTAGGCAGACAGTTTAATAAAAAAGCACATATATGGCTAAATAAAAGATCGATAAAATAAAATGAATAAAATAATATGGAAAAGACAAAAACTTATACGGATTATGCAGAAAATTGATCAAACATTTACATAATTTTACATATATACATAATTTTACATAACATTTATACACACACACATATATATACATATATATATATATATATATATATTATGTTAATTGAAACGGGTAATAAACCTTTAAAGAACAAAAAAATAGAATATAGAAAAAATTCCTAAAATCATTACAGATAAATATGTATTACCTACATAACTGGGATTTTTTTTTTTTTTTTTTTATGTATAAGCATGAATATGATCGATGTGGGAAGGAATCTTTGACCTTAAGCAAAAATGAAGGAAGAATAATGCTAATGAAAACAAATAATATTTTTATCATGTTATACCTGAAAATTTAATTTTTTGCTAGCGCACTTGTTAGTTTTTTTTTTTTTTTTATTTACTAGAATTTTTTATAAAACATTTAATCAAAAAAAAAAAAATATTTTCTCAAATTATCAAATTACGCACAGACAATTAAATGTATCTCGTTATTCAAACCAACTGCATTTTGATTAAAATAATATATTTAGTTTTTACACATTTCCACGTTTATTATCTCGAAAAAATTATTTATTTTTCCAAGCAACATATAACTTCTGTTGAATATTCCATTAAACATGTTACATGAGCATAAGAGAAATGTTATAACATACTGATGATAACAAATTAAGCAACTGAAGAAGATCATCTTCTTTATCACTAAATTTGTAAAATTAGAATAATAGTAACATTTTAATTAAATTGTTAGATTTCAAACCTCAAAGATGCAGAAGTTCAAAATAAATACATTTTTATTGGTTATGTATTGAATAATAGTTCATTAATAGATGGGGTTTTAAATAAATTCATTGTTTCTCTTCAAAATTTCATTTATTTTAAACAGAAGTTTTATTAACTTTTTAAAAGAAATCTGGAAAATTCCTTCTTTAATGTTATGTTTCGTATTGTCGCATTGCAGACCATTTCTTAAGATGTTTAATTAAACTAAGACTGTTGATTAAAGCTGAATCAGTGAATATCTCTTTTGTTTTCGCCCAAGGCAAGTATTTTTAATGATTTTCCATTAAATAAAATTTCTTCTTGAAACAGGTTTTCGGCTTAGAAACTCTAAATATATTCTATAAGAAATACCAAGAACAGATTTACATTCTATTAAATGTGATTTTATTATTTACTATACACATAAAACCTGACTCATTAACTTTAATCTAAAAATGTTTTTCATTAATTTACTTTAGTTTTCGATACGTTTAAACAGATTGACAAGTTCGATATTATGCCGCTGTTTTTGATATATTGCCTTCTGCCGTCATTATAATTTTTATCACTCAGATCTTCAGCGGTTGGCGCAGTCACTTTACTTGATAATACTACATTAAAAAGCCATCTTTGTAATATTCAAATGAAGATAATTACTGCAAAAATTACTAATTATTTTTTTTTAAGTGATATTCAAAAAGTGACCGCGCCGAATCCTGGATCTATCTTTAATGTTCTACCCCTCCCCTCCCCAAACAGTTAAAACCAAACATATATTTGAAGGTTTCATGCCAACATATCAAATATCTCTTTAAGGCTTTTTTTTTTTTGGGGGGGGGGGAAGCTATTTGGAAAGGTGGACTCTGCTCTGTTCCGCATTATAAATTTGCTCTCATAACTTTCTAGAATAGAGCATACGAAAAATTCTTTTGTGGTCTACGATCACAAATTTATTTGCTGTTATTTGTCAGTCAGCTGACTATGAAAAAAAAAATTATATGTCAACATAATAAATCATTAAAATGTTTTTAATTTTATTTTAATGTCGCCCACTAAGACAATCGTTTTGATATCTCTAGCTAAATAAGATAACAGCTGCAACGATTAACTTATTTTTATGTATCCGTATGTATTATTGATTGAATGCACCGTATTATGATTCGTTGCACAAGATAGATTTCACAAAAAAGACATTCGCTTCAAAAAACAGAAATATTGAAAGCCATGGAAACTTCAAAGAGAGTCGTTTAGAACAGACACTCCAGCAAGCATTATAACTGACACGTGTCTTTGCACCCCTTTGGCCTTGGAACTCACAACAACATTCTTCTGATTAAATGAATCTAACATCAATTAGATGCGGGAATAAAAATCTTAAATACAGCTATGTAATTATTTATTTATTAAATTGTTCTCCAGAATAACATAGAAATTTTTAGGTATTTTTTTTCTCAGTATTTTTGAATGCAGGATGTCCAAAAGATAATTGTTCTGTTTAGAGGCATCCGCAACTAAATGTAACAAACGGAATGAAACGAAATTTCATATACAAACTTTTAAAGACATAGAGTGAGAACTTATGCAACGAAAACAATTAATACCAAAAATTGAGGATAGGAGAGATTTTGGCGCTGTTGTCACGTATGCACTATGAAATTTTTATTATCGAGGTAGATTAAGCAAATTTCCTAGGGCATACTTCTTTTTGAAATTGATGGAAACGAACCACGTTTATATTTATAATGAATGCATCGGAAAATGGATTATATAAAGTTTCATTTATGTTCGAATAAAATTTCACAGGCAGAAAATAATGTCACACTGTATTAAACACATGGAATTTTTTTTCTTTTATTAGGCAGCATTCGGAGCTACAAGACCATGTGCAATATGTGTAAATTTACCTACACAATCGAAATAGATAATGCCAGTTTTGTTGAACATGCATGACAGCAGTGCCAAATTGTCCCCTATCGGTGAATTTTGGTACTTTTTTCGTACTGTTTTACGCATAAAATTTGATTTCATTTTGTTTATTATTTTAGCTATAGATTCCTGCAAGCAGTGAACATTATTTTATGGCTGTCTTGTATTACTAGAAAAAAAAATATACACATAAAGTTTTAAAGTTTTATTTACCAGAAAGTAATAGATCTCCAGAAAGCTGCAGTTCGAAAACAAATTTTTGACCTCATTAAAATATAATATAAATTATTTCATATAAAGAAATACATGGTGTAAATTCAGAAATCTCTTTAAGCAATTTTATTATACATTGTGCTTAATTTGTTTAATAATAGAAGAGTTATTAAAATATTCTAACAAATATATTTTAAAAATTCTTCTAGTGGTCAGTCAAGTAGGACGGCAAATTCCGATTAATCAAACAATTTTGCAATGTTGTAATCTAAACGTTAAACACTTTTATTTGAAGAGGTAGGGGATTAAGGGATTTATTCAATTTATTTGCATAGATTCAGTTCTTGAACAAGCTATATTGTAAATGTTTACTGAATGGTATACTCTGTAATAAATTGCATCAATGTTTTAATGGTAGAAAATGAAGAGAAAATAGGAAAACTATTCACGCTTACATTTTATATTTTAATATACTGCTTGCTATGCTTGTAATTTTTAATATGTCTTTAGCTGTATTAAAATAATAAATTATTTATAGCTTCACACTATGATATATCAAGAAAAAAATTACCAAATACTATTAACTTCATTCATTTAGGATATTACATATATATATCATTAGCTGGAAAAAACATAGTTTATTTTTGTAGCTATTCTGACTGTAAAAAAAAAAAAAAAAAAAAAAAAAAAAAAAAACTTATTTTGTGCTGACAGCTAAACTTCGTTCAGTTTCTGCTATATTTCATTTATTCGGAAAATGTAAAATTAAGTCCAGTAGTTTATGATTAATTTATGACTTAATTCCTGATTGTGGTTAGAAATTTGAAAAAATATTAAGAGCATATTATATTGAAAGTGCAGACATATTTAATTATGGGGAAAAAAAAATAATAATAATACATTCAGCACCATGATACTTCACAACATAGTTGAAAAGTTTCCTTTTTTTTTTTTTTTTCCTTTGTATTTAAATGTCTGCCTTTCCTACTTGTTATTTTTGTAAATATACATAAATTACAATAAAATTTAAATGAATTATAAAATGCAACTAAATCATATTTTCTGTTTAATATAATGTATCTAAAACATAATTTTTTGTGTATGTTCACGTTATCAGTACTTCATGCTATCAGTAACTAATTTTCATGTAACTAAACTAATCTTCATTTTGACGGAATTATGGAAACGATTCATGTTAAAAGTAATTCACGTTAACAGTGTTCACGTTAACAAGGTTCGACTGTATTACTTCGGAAAAGAAGAGAAAAGCTAATAAAAAACTTTAAGGTTTACCGTATAACTATTTCTTTACACATTATGCACGTTTCGAAAATATTGTTTTTTTACAGGTAAATTCAAACTTACATTCTCATAACAACATTATACAATTATATTTGAGATTATTTCTACATATAATTTTAAAATAAATCTAAATACATTTTAATCTCACCTTCTTAAATGTTTTTGTAAAAAACGTTTTGTGAACGCTTGTAAATAATTAATGTAATATTTTGCACGAAAAATCTCTGATCCAGAAAAACGCATTTTTAATAAAAGTTAAAAACACTTTATAATTTATGCTTGGTACTTTTTCGACTTTATGCATTTTTCTCTCTTTTCTTCCATATATAAATATATATTATTCAGTACAGATTTAATATCTTCACTGAAACTTGGAAAGTTGTGTTATTTTCACCAAGTTAACATAAACGGTTTTTATTGAAAATTTATTTTCACTCAGTTGGAAAAATAAATTTTCTATAAATATGATTTTCTTCCCAATCTGTTGATTGTGTGATATTAATAAATAAACGGTTTTTGCTAAAGAAAATGAAATGTAATCATAATTATACAGAGCTACCAACTTTTTAATATTTTTCCCGTAGCATTGTTAGTATTGTAGTTATTATTTTCACACAAACTTTCTTTGTTCAGTACTTTTCTCCAATATGTAATCACGGGTAAATAAGAAGAAAATTACACTTCTAAAATAGAAGTAAGAATAAAAGGGAAGAAAAAACGATACGGAATAATCTAAAAAGTTCGCAGCTCTGATAATAAAACAATTGCAAAAATACTCATTAACACATGAACTGAAAAATTAAGTAATTTTGGCGCCTTATGGCCAAATATGGTTTTGATTTTAATAATTAAATAAGACTGCAGTTATACGTTTCGATTATTTATGATCTTACATTCCAGCAATTACTTAAAAACGGTATTATGCATAATTTTGCCACACTGAAAAAAAATTCTGTTACTGACATCTAGAAACTAAATTGTAGCTCTTGTAAAAATAGTTCCATGTCATTTTTATAAGTTTTAGTTAGCTTTGTTAGCAATATTTAAAAACCCTATTAAAATTCTAGAATGTTTTCGTGTATTATCGTGGTCAATCTCATTAAAAAATAAATAAATAAATAAATGAAAGTAAATGCGAACACAAGAAGCGGGTTTTAGTAACTATAATTTTATTTTATGACCCAATTCTACGAATTCAAACGATAATTTCTCGCAGAACAAAGGATTCGTAATATTAATAATATTTATAATATTCTTTCACCATCTAGAAAAGTGTAGACTAGAAGTTCTCGACCATTTCGTCTATCCAGTTTATTTGATTACCTTATACGCATAGTTAAAAAATTTATATTTTTAGTTTAATGATTCAGAAAATGACAACTTATTCCTTCTAGATGAAAAGGGTATATATATATTTCTTTTTCTTAGTTCATTGTTTTAAAAATGAGAAAATACACTTAAATTAGAATAATAAACAGACAATTAATTGACTTGATTACAAAATATGACTCTTAAAAGAAGTTTGATAAAAGCTATCTACATATATTTTATTTATTAATTTTATTATTTAGTTATTACTTGCTGATTAATGAGGCGTATGTGTCTTCTTAATATAAAAAATGAACTAAAAGTATTTATTAAAATATAACCCGCAAATCCTTTGAAAACCTTCAGTAGTTCTCTGAATATCCTCTATGATGTTTCAATGTTCACTCTTTCTATAATTTTATCTCCTGAAACACTAAAAAAATAATGTCACCATGATATGTTATCTGTCGCGTTAGAGCTTTTAAAATTTAAGAAATTAGTCACCTTATAATGTCACTTCTCTAAAATCTTTAACCCTACCAGTGGCAGAGAGGTTTTGCTCTCAAGGCTGGTAGGCGTAAGGTGCCGGATTTGATCCCATGGCAGTCTCGTAAGCCTAGCCGTTCGGAGTTTTGCATGGATTTTTACCGAAACTTGCATAAATACGTTCTAGGACTCCTTATAAATTCCTCCCAAAGGAGGGCACTCTCCCTCAGGCCTAGGACCCTAGCGCAATCAATCGGCTTTACTCCCAAACACTAAACAATTTAAAATAATCACACGAAATGGATATTTTCTTAACACAGGACAATTATAGTATATCTCTTGTGGATGTTACAAGGGGTGTTTGTAACTATCATAAACCTGCTAGTAAGAATGTACTTCGTAAGTATTTAAATAAGAAAGCATTATGTGAAATAATATTTATTTCCATGCAATTAAACCTTTTATTTTTTAAAAGAAAAATGTAAGTTTATTAATCCCGTTAGAACCCTAACAAAATTTTTCTTTAAGTTATTTTCCTTTATCTTACAAAATTAATAACTTAAACAAATTTAATTACGTGGTGCCCATAAATCTATCTTGTATGATGTAACTTAAATAATATGGTTTGGCGTTCAAAACAGTTTTTTCTTACCCTGTATTTGATTAATATGAAGACAAATTATAGATGAAGAGTTAGATGACAACTGTTGTATATATTTATACTCTAAAACAATTAAAATAGTTTTGGAAATATTTTTATTTGGCATTCATTTCTGCGTGAAGGAGTTTATTGCTATTCCCCACTTTACATTAGAATACAGCATGTATATTAATAAAATAAATTTAAGACTGTTATTACGATATTTACCAGCGTATAAATTCACAGGTTAAAGAAATTAATTTTACACTAGAATGTTTAATATACAGATGAAAATCAATTTGTAAGAAACAAAATCGCGTTTAAAATATGGTTTGTCTGTTAATTGCAATTTTCAGTGTAAAATGGATTTATAGTTCATTTCAAACTATTCATAAAACTTTCACAAATAGCACTCCTTGAAACTTATGAATTAAAGGACATATTCATATATACCAACTGCTAAAACCTTGAGCTTTATATTCAGGGGCCTTAAAACGTGCACTTATAGAAAAAATTTAGCATTTAAAATCGTAAATCGTATTTTGTCTACCATACGACTATGATAAAATGTTTATCATTAATCAGCAGTTATTCTGGAGTTGGGAAAGTAGTGTAAAGAACTTTCATCAACGTCATTAAAAAAATCTTAATTTAATTTTGTATCGCCTTATATATCTGTACTGATAAGTATAAAGGATTGAAGTCCAAAAATGTCGATTTTGAGTTAAGTACATAGTCAGACTCAGAAAAAAATTCTCAATCGATTGGTATGAAGGATTTAAGTCTATGTCATTTAGTCTTTGAGAAAATCGATTGGTAAAAAAAGGTTCAAATCAGAAATTTACCATTCATGTATGGTGTAAATTTTTTAATTCAGTTTTTTCCTGTTTTTAAATGAAGGTTGACAATCACTGAATGGTATAAAGGGTATAAATCAACATAATCCCTTTTCCCTAATCGATTCTTCTGATTTGTTTTTAGACAGTTTAATTTTATTTTTCGTTTCCTGAAAAATCAAGAATATGGACTTAAATCCTTTATACTTATCAGTACAGATATTATCTATAAATTGTATACAAAGCACGTAGTGTACTTAAATTAAGCCCAATTTGAAAAATATAAAGAATAACTTGAAACGGACTTTTAGCAATATTCTAGTGTTATATCATGGTACTTTTGTGTTTCCCGTGTAATATTGATGAATGATTTTCGCATCATATTTCATGCCAAGCATATTTCTATATGTATTAAAATATTTGTTCATTTCATTTTGTTTGTTGAAATCTGAAAAAAAATTAAACTGTATTTTTGTTCACAGACGTAATGTATTTGAACTTCCTTAAAATTCCTTTTTTACAAACTATTTGTTTGGTTTTAACAAAAAAATTTAGTAGAATCCCCTTATACAGATTTAATTTTTTTTTTTTTTTTTTTGAGTTACGTTGATAACAGACAGACACACCATCCTCCAAAAACCAGATTTTCGGATTCGGGAGACATCAACACGTGAAATATATTAAATTCTCAATTTTAAAAGCAACCGAATAACAGCATTTTCTCTACATACATGGGTAATAGAAAGTAAAAAATAGTAATATCTCTCTTATGAACTTAAAAGATGTATTAAAAGGCGTACACGAAGAGCACGAAAAAAACCCAAAAACAAATAGATATTGAGAGTATATGTGTTCAGTTTCTCTAAAATTATTATTACTACAATCGTGATATTTAAAATTATCATTGTGTTTTTTTTTTAATATTGAAAAAAAAAATATTTATAATTTTATTAATGCCATTATTATTTGAATTGTAGTTAGTGAAAAGTTATTTCTAAATACCGTAGAAATATATATATTGTTACGAAATTGTAAATAATTGTGTTTATTTTTGTATAAATTCTTTCAAAGAGGCTTAGTAAGTTGATAAAGTGCTAATTTTGTGCATTTATAGTCGTTTAAGCGTTGAAATAGCCGTATTTTCCCTTAAAAACGCATTAAAAAGCCCCAGTAATGCACGTAATGGATTTGGCGCCAAATTTGGCGACTTTTCCCACCTTGGCGATTTTTTTTTGGCGACCTTGGCGAGAAAATCCTTATATGGGATATACCAAATATGGAAGCTGTAAGTTGATTGGTTGACCACTTTCTAGAGTTTTCTCGAAAAATCTGGGCTCCATGGAACAGCATATAAGGAGCGCTTCCTCGCCAAGGGCAGTCAGTTCAGTTCAGATCTCAGCGAGCTTCGCTAGTGCTTGCATTGCTCTTGAGCCTCTTTGAGAGAGACTTGCTTCAAGTGTTATTGGTATACAGTCTGTACTGTGGATTTGTTATCGACAGCTGTTGTTTAAGCTGTGTTTACTGTTTGAATTGAAGCTGATACTTGGTTTATAGACCTGCATTTTTCTGGAATTTTCTGTGAATAAATTACTGAATTTTTGTACGTTTGGCCTTTCATTCTCAGACAACTCACGAACCCCCAAGTACGCAACATTTCTGGTGTCAGAAGCGGGATTGTCTGTGAATGGTGATAACGAGGGCTATGGAGCAAGAGATGAAAAAACTTCTAGAAGCCTTAGCTACCCAGATAAATGAAATGAAAGCCGGACAGGAAAAGATGGAAACCGGATTGATAGAGAAAATGGAAACAGGACTGGAAAAGATGGAAACTGGACAAAGAGAGTTGAAAGACGGTTTGACTGAAGAAATGAAGGTAGCACAAGAGAAAATGGAAACATCGCAAAGAGAGTTGAAAGACGGTTTGACTGAAGAAATGAAGGTAGCACAAGAGAAAATGGAAACATCGCAAAGAGAGTTGAAAGACAGTTTGACCGAAGAAATTAAATCTAATCAAGACGAGATGAAGAGAGAACTTTCGACAGTAAAGGAAGTGATTGAAAGTAAATTATCGGATATGGAAAACAGAATGGATGGAATAGAAGAGAAAGTTATAAAGATAGAAGAAAATTTTGAAGAGAAAGTTTTGAAAGTGGAAAAGAATTTTGAAGAGAGATTTATGAAGATAGAAGAGAATTTTGAGGAGAAATTTAAAGAAAACTTTGATCAAGAGCTGAAAGGAAAGGTTTCAGAGATAGAAAGCAAGTTTAAGAGAATGGAGGAAGATCTTGAGAGAAAAATGAGAGAAGAGTTTAGCGGAGAGGTAATAGGGAATGATTTGCAGAGCAAGATTCGGAATCTCGAAGAAAAGTTAGAATCCAAGCCCCAGGAAACTGAAAGGAAAGAGAGAAGAAACCAGAATCACGAATTTATTAAGCTATCTACCTACGACGGCAGTTCCTCCTGGCATGTATATAAGACGCAGTTCTCCATCGTGGCTGAAGCAAACGGCTGGGACTCTGTTGCAAAGACGGCTCATCTGGTAGGGTCGTTGCGGGGCGACGCCGCAGATATTCTGGAGACCCTTTCGAAGGAACAGCGATATGACTTCGATGCTGTAACCAGAGCACTAGAGCTACGTTTTGGAGCGAAATGGTCCAAAGAATATAGTCGACTCCAGCTAAGGTCCCGTCGCCAGAGACCAGGGGAAAGCTTACAAGAACTGGCATCAAACATCCAGAGGCTTTCACATTTGGCTTTCTCAGACTGTCATCCTGAAACACGCAATGATCTGGCTCTAGAATATTTCATTGATGCTGTCGAAGATCCAGATATTCAAAAAGCCCTCAGACTCTCCGGCGTGAAGGATGTGGAGTCAGCCTTGGTGTATGCCCTAAAGCTCGAGACTGCCCAACAAGCCTCCTGTAAACATCGCCAGAACAGCACAGCAGACAAAGTGAACGGCTCTCAAGATGATCTTAAAGAGATTCAGGAAATGATTGCAGAAATTAATAGAAGACTACGCATTCTTGAGAGGAAGAAAGAAGGGAAGACTCCAACAACTAAATACTGGGGCTGTGGAAAAGACGGGCATATCAAACGAAGCTGCCCAGTAAGAACACCTAGAAAAGCAACCAAGAATGTCTCTGAAGTATGCTACCCAGAAGGAGCTCTTCGGGAAAATTCAGATGCATTCTTGCGGAAGCCTCCATCTGAAGATCATAAATACATCTCTAAAGCCGAGGATAAACACCAAAGAATAAAGCCAGTTGTTCGCCAAGTTACTGTCGCAACACCATCAGAACAAGATCCCGACCCATGGAGTGACGAAGAATTTAGAAAAGCCCAGATGGAAGATCCTGACGTAAAGCCTATATTACAACTGAAGGAGACGACCAGCAACAGACCTACCTGGCAGGACATTTCCAGTTTTAGCCCCATTACGAAAAGTTATTGGGCACTTTGGGACTCTCTTCATATCAGAAACGGCGTATTATACAGAAAGTGGGAATCTGATGATGGGAAAAGCTTCAGATGGCAGATTTTATTACCAAGATCAAAAATTCCAGCTGTTTTAGAACAACTGCATAGTAGCTCTACCGGAGGCCATTTTGGGGTAATGAAGACTCTGCAGAAAGTTCGGGAACGCTTCTACTGGTGCAAGGCAAAGGAGGATGTGGAGAAATGGTGTAAATCCTGTGATGCTTGTGCGGCACGTAAAGGCCCGCAGAAACGAAGTCGAGGGAGACTGCAACGGTATAACGTGGGAGCACCATTTGAACGAATTGCAATCGACATCTTGGGTCCTTTGCCACGGACCTCCAGTGGAAATAAATACATCCTCGTCGTGATGGACTATTTCACCAAGTGGCCTGAGGCATATCCCATTCCCAATCAAGAGGCATGCACAGTCGCAGAGGTCGTAGTGCAGCAATGGGTGTCAAGGTACGGCACGCCCCTACAACTTCATACCGACCAAGGTAGGAACTTTACCTCTGATGTTTTCAAAGGACTGTGTCAACTACTTGGCATAGACAAAACCCGGACAACACCTTTACATCCCCAGTCGGACGGCATGGTCGAGAGGTTCAATCGTACCATCCTGAATAACCTCTCTCTTCTAGTATCAAGGAACCAGCAAGATTGGGACTTGAAGTTGCCATTGTTCCTGCTGGCTTATCGAAGTGCTGTCCATGAAACCACCGGCTACACTCCAGCCCAGATGCTGTTTGGACGTGAACTTCGTCTCCCTTGTGATCTCCTGTTTGGTTGTCCACCCGATGCGCCTTCATCGCCCGAGGAGTACATCCAAGATCTCCAGGCACGATTTGAGGATGTTCACAACTTTGCTCGGGAGCGAATTCACATTGCATCGGAGAAAATGAAGACAAGGTACGATCTAAAGGCTACGCAACATGAGTTTCAGGAAGGAGAGAAGGTCTGGTTGTGGAATCCTGTTCGACGCAAAGGACTCTCTCCCAAGTTACAGTGCAGCTGGGACGGACCATACACAGTCTTAAAAAGGCTGAATGATGTAGTGGTGCGGATCACTAAAACACCTTCATCAAAACCGAAGGTGGTGCACTATAATAGGCTAGCCAAGTACCACAAGTAACGGTAATATTAAAAATTAAAAATGTAAATACTGGTAAAATTTGCGCATGCGTAATGTAAATATTTGTACATATTTGTGAAATTTGTAAATATTTGTATATAAATATTTGAACATATTTGTGAATTTTTTAAATATTTCTCACTTGATTTGTATTTCTATTTTATCGTTATATGCAACTTAGTTTTTGTGTTTTAGATTGTGTAAATTTGTTTAGTTTCGCCTCTTTACCAAGGGTTGCACTGCCCGGGACGTGCAGTCCTTGGGAGGGGGGCAGTGTTACGAAATTGTAAATAATTGTGTTTATTTTTGTATAAATTCTTTCAAAGAGGCTTAGTAAGTTGATAAAGTGCTAATTTTGTGCATTTATAGTCGTTTTAGCGTTGAAATAGCCGTATTTTCCCTTAAAAACGCATTAAAAAGCCCCAGTAATGCACGTAATGGATTTGGCGCCAAATTTGGCGACTTTTCCCACCTTGGCGATTTTTTTTGGCGACCTTGGCGAGAAAATCCTTATATGGGATATACCAAATATGGAAGCTGTAAGTTGATTGGTTGACCACTTTCTAGAGTTTTCTCGAAAAATCTGGGCTCCATGGAACAGCATATAAGGAGCGCTTCCTCGCCAAGGGCAGTCAGTTCAGTTCAGATCTCAGCGAGCTTCGCTAGTGCTTGCATTGCTCTTGAGCCTCTTTGAGAGAGACTTGCTTCAAGTGTTATTGGTATACAGTCTGTACTGTGGATTTGTTATCGACAGCTGTTGTTTAAGCTGTGTTTACTGTTTGAATTGAAGCTGATACTTGGTTTATAGACCTGCATTTTTCTGGAATTTTCTGTGAATAAATTACTGAATTTTTGTACGTTTGGCCTTTCATTCTCAGACAACTCACGAACCCCCAAGTACGCAACAATATATATATAATAAAATGTCTTTCTCTCTATCTCTTTTTTTTTTCTTTTCTTTCTTTTGTATTAGATAAAAAATGATTTTATCTTATTAATATATTATTATTATTGTAAGATATTTTTCTAAAAGAAAATCACTTCTGAACAACGAAGTTTAACGAAAAAAGGAAATCATTTAATTAGCAACCAGTTGTTGTAATTAAAATGTTCTACTTATTTTAAATGTATATTTAAAATTACAAACCATTTATTTTTCATAAATTATTGTAGGTAATTCATAAAGCCGGATATATTTAATTTTCAATATTTCTGTTAAAAAACAGAAAATTTTTAAAGAATACATTAATCTTAAGAAAAGAAATAGTAATAAAAATATTAGATATATTGTCAAATTAAACTGCAATGTAAAAGAATTTATTTTAATACATGTCAAGGTTTAAAATAATCAGAATAATCATTAAATGTGTATGTATATATATATAAACTTTTCTAATTACTTTTTACGTGCCTTTTTCCTTTTCAAATTTTATATGTACTCTTACACCCACTGTTTTTCTTATACAAACATACCTGATACTTAAACACCCACACATTAATATATATATTGGTATGCGTAGGTGGTTTAAATATGACTTATGTTGGTGATTTGAAATCTCTCAGAATAAAGCAAATGGATCTGAAGAAATAATTATACATTTTGAAGCGAAATATTAAAGGAAAGTAATTAGATGAAAAATACATATGGACTGGATACATTTTTATTTAAATTATAAATTTATACGTTGTAAGTTGTTATTTGGAGCTCATTATAGATAAAATAATTTATTACTTTAAAATTGTTCACATTCAATAATAACGAAGGTTTAAAATTTAAACATACTTTGTGTAAACGTACAATGACATTCCTCTTAAAGTCCACTTCTATTAAAGGATCACTTCTCTTTAGGGCCATCTTTTTCTGTTCCAAAATTTCCCCATAAGACTTACCGTTGAGTTACCGTCATTAAAAGCCCGTTTACAGTTATGCACCTCTCTTAGAAGCCATATTTTGGAAAAGTAAATAATTTATTTTTTCCTCTTTTGCGGTAAACAAACCGAGGTCCACCGTATAACTAAGCTTAATTTTATTATTATTATTTTAAAAATCAGCGTTTAAAGAAAAAAACTATTGATAAGAGATCATGATTCTATTTTAAAAAAAAAAGAGAGAGGAAAAGAAAAAGAAAAACATCATTACTCTATTTAGCTAATAAAGTTAAATGCAACGGCTTCCAGATGGGTGATGTTGACTTAATACGGCAAAATGAAAGTGTGAAACCTAGTTGAGATTAGAAATTGAAAGAGTTAAAATTAGTATCTATTGTCAGAAAACAGCACTGGAAATTTATTGATTAATAGAGGTTTCTGTTACATTCAAAAATGAAATGCTAAACTGAGCAGTTTGATCAGGTATTAAAAAAAAAAAAAAAAAGAAAAGAAAAGAAAAGAAAAGAAACTCAGAAAACAAGTTATTGCTAAGAAACCTTAAAATTTAATTAATATTTATAAAACCAAATTAATATTATTTTATTTAAAAGGCTATAAAGTAATATATATATAGAGAGAGATTGACTGATTGATAGATAATTAAAACCACTCAATTCATATAATTTGTTGCCTGAAATAACTCTATTTTTTTGAAACAACTCTATTAAAAGCCACCTCTCTAAAAAAATAATTTTCCATGGTATGGTGAGTGGACTTCTTAGGGAGGTTTTAATGTATATGAAAACAAAAATTAACTTCATCTTAAGTATTAGAGATGTTTTATTATATGCAAAATAAATTTAATTATCATTCTACCATGTTTTCTAAAACATAAGTAAATGTCATTAATGCTTGGGATGATAATGAGATATTCATACTATTTATTTAATTAAGTACTGAGTAAATATTCCTTTATTACTACAGTATATAAACTAAATTTAGAAGATTGAAGATTTTTCTTTTTTTTAATAGTTTTCTGTTAACTGATAGCAGACAAAATAGCGAGAGGAATATTAGTTTTAAACTTATTAAAAAGCTTTAAACGTTTGAAGCTCTTCTAGGATATTGCACTACAATGTCATATAAATTTCCTTTTGATGAGAATTAAACAATAACATTAGACTGGTAAATACACATGTGTTAGTACTACTACTGCGTTCTTATATCATGCATTATACTAAAAACAAATTGTTATGTATTTTTAATAAACTGTATGTGCATTTCATTTATTCAAGTGAATATTTATTTACAATATGTAATTTGAAGTATGCGGTACTTAACACAAAAACTGCTTGCCATACCTGCGAAAAAAATTGCTGGTACAAAGCATATTTTCTTCCGGTGACAAACAAAATGCAACCATAGAACCTGTTGATAAGATGTGTAACAGATAGCCAAAAATAACAACCATATTTTTTTTGGAAAAAAATATCTGTACAATGGCTTTCAATACTTTTATGGGAGTACGTGCATTTTAATTTATCACGTAGCTTCTTACAATACAATGGCTTCAGAAAACTGATATAAAAATTTTTGTCTTCTTATTTTCTACATCAAACTTTGCACAATCTTTTGTTCTTTAATTCTATAAGACATTTAAGTTAGCGGCAATTTTTCACAGTTTAAGTTCAATTCACTTATTAGTTTATTCCAAAAAATATATTTTTATTTTCAGCAGAAAATCGTATATATTTATTTCTATTATAATGCATTAGTAAAGTTTTTAAATAGAAAAATTTATTTATTTATTTTATTATTTTACTTATTTATTTGACATACGAAATAGTAAATTTTAAATTTTATATAGCCAATCAGTAATTTTTCAATTAAATTTATGTCCTGTATTAGTCCCAGCAAAGCAGACATAATTTAAAATTTCGAAAATTGAAAAAATACAAAAATAAAAATAACAAAAACAGACCACTAAAACTACAGACATTATAAACATTTTGCTCCGTTTTTAGTCATTTGGATAAATTGTAACCAAAATCAGTGATTTATATATGCAGTTTTTTTTTTTTTTTTTTACATACAATTCAGAAATTAATGAAGTGTTAAAAAGTATTTATAATTACATTTAAATTATTTTCAATTTAATAACAAGTTTTTCTCCCTAAAGAAATAATTCATATTTTAAGTAGCAATTCATGCATATTTATTTTTGTTTCCATGATATAAAATAATTCTAAAAGAGAAGAATTTTTTTCTCCAATAAATTTTATAAGGCATATCACACACATTTTTTAAAAATTAATTTCTTCAATTAAGTTTCTGTTGTGCTCATATATATATATAAACATTTTTTGTTAAACAATCTTTAATAAAACAAACCGCTTTTAAAGATTATCACAATACGAAAAAACAACTCTAAAGCTGCAAACACGACAAACGCTTTCTTGTGTTTCTTGTTACTTTATCTATTTGTTACTTAAATCAATTATAGAAACAATGTATTACATAAGTATAGCTCATTTAACTTTTCACATAAAATTCGGCATTGGTTGATATGTTAATCAGCACTTGCAAATAAAATTTGAAATATGCATAATATTTGAAAAATAAATTACAATACATTATAAAAACTTTGTTAATTTTAATCGAATAAAAATTAACTAAGCTAAAATCAAGTAGGTGCCTTACCGATAGGTATCTTCTCCGGCACTGGATGAACTAAGGCAAGGATATAGGTGAAACACAGTAGTTTCCATATAAGAACAATGCCTTGCATGGTATCACCACCTATGCACACGCTGAAAGATAAATTTACTAGGTTCCCATAGTACCAGGATCTCTGATATCTGTTCCCTCCTTTGGAAGTGGGGCTCATAAGAAAGAGTGGGGTCCTGCCATCGAAGGATGCATCCTTGAATTGTTCCGTGGTGGGTTTAGCGCGCGATTCTGGGATGCTGCACGCATGCGCGTTAATTGTTGGCGGATCCATCTCTTGACACAGAGGAGAATGAGCTTTTTCGCATTAGAAAAATTGAGTCTCTCTCACAGATGAAAATTCTCTGATCCTCAGAACGATTCGCTAGAAAATAAATCACGTTCATATTTGTATCATGGGTCAAATATTTCATTCAGAGAGCCATTTTGAGTTGGCTTTCGAAGATAAAATCAATTCAAAAAACTTTCTCTTTAGATACGTGAAATTTTCATATTTGTTATTACAGTTTTTCCTTTTAAAAAGATTGGCATAGGTATAAGTCATTAATATTAAAGAGTTTTAATATGTAAAAACTGTTTTATGCGCACTGTAATAAAATATGTATACATGTGTAGCAAAACCTTAAAATTTTAAGAATTATTATAAATCATGTAAAAAAGTTATCTATCCCAAAACGTATGTTCACGTATTAATCACGCAATTGGTTAGTATTGAGGAAAACATTTCATATGTTGAACTTTTGTGCATTTATATTTCATTAATGATTTAAAAAGAAAAAAAAAATCACTTTTCCTGAAAATGTATTATAAGTTTATGTTAATGTAATTATAAAATACCTTTGTACTACTCTTTCCAGTTTTTCGTTACAGATATCATACGTAAAAAGGAACAAACAACTTATCTCGCAATATTATCACAGAAAGTTATTTGAAATATTGGTTATCTATTATAGATTTTCTTGCATTATAGCGTCATAAACCAAAGACGAACTTAAAAAAAAAAAAAAAAAAAAAAACTGTTCTTGTGAAAGTTGAAATATTTTGTCATGATTGTATTTATAACCAATATCATGAACAAAATGCTTGAATTTGAAATCATTGACATTGAATACATAATTATACATTTTTTCTTTCAACATTAGTTACAAAATAAATGCAAGTTTAAACTTTACTGCATGGTAAATTAATTTTTATTAAAATAACTTTGGTAATCTATTGTTATCGTTTAATTTGAAATAAATAAATCTTGAAAAATTCAAGAAATTGGCAAATATATATATATTAGAAATGATTTAATTTAGAAGGTTTTCGGGTTTTTTTTTCCCACAATTGCCCATTAAACAGAAAACTATTGGTTATCATACGTTCTGAATTAAACCGAACATCCATGCCTTAACCGGTACTTTGACCAGGCATCTGGCAACTGAAGGTCAGAGCACCTGAAAACTGAAGGATATAATTTAGAATCGAATACCTGCAAATCTATAGTAATCCATTTCCTTTACCATTTCTTTCAGAGACTTGTGGATTAACTTCTTGTTGTTTCTATTGACATGTATACTTCCTAGATTTCTTAAAGAGAAATAAAAGTTTCAGGCGACATTAACATTACAAAAAATTATCTATTGCAATTATTATAGCATTTCAAAAGAAATGCACAACCGGGAAAAAAAAAAAAAAAGTCACCTGACGTTTTTTCATCACAAGTAGACATAGAATGATATGATAGGTATAATTTGACTAGAAATGTATCTATGATTAGAATTGAGAGAACATTCTAGATGAAGGATGTTATATATAATAAACTTGCTTAACTTCGATTTATCGAATATTAAAATCCGTTGATGCACATCATATTTGAATTTAATGGATAACTTCACTCTGAGAAATATGCATAATCTGACTTCATCTAAGATTTTTAAAGTAAATTTTGAACAGAACTTTTGCTTATTTTCTAAAAGATGCAAATAATAACAAAAGATGGCTTCCTATGTCGGCGTCTATCTCAGAAACTAAAAATCCTAATGAGATTTATACAACTATGTTCTTTACGATTTTGATACATTTCCTTAAACATTGAAGTTGATAATAATTCATGATTTATTAGATATGAAATTATTAATAAGCTTCCTAATTAAAAAAAGATTTTTAATCAAAACAATGCTTGGGATAAGTTTGGGACTTTAAACTGTATCTAATAAAAATAAATAAAAGAAATCAATCGAATTTATTTCGATTTATTTCGAAAAGTTACAAATTTAGGTTTTCCACAGGATTTGTCAACTTTCTCCTCAAACTTTGAAAACTACTCACACCACGAAGGTTTGTTAAAAACAATAAAATGTGGATTTTTTTTTTCGGACTGCCAGAATTCGGAAAATTCAAATATGTTGTCAAAAACGAACGTTAATATTCGCAAATAAAAGTTCTTAGAATTGTTAATCTGTAGATAAACTTTAATCGAACTAACTTTGTATTAAACGTAAACGTAAACGAAATTTGACCAGTCGAATTGTGTTTACTAGAGCCCCTAAATAAAACATATAGGCCTGCGTGTCGCCGCCATTTTTTTGCTTTGGAAGAGGACGGCATTCACGCTTGGCGTCCTTATTGCTTTCCTGGTATTTTTAAGAAATCTTGATCTGAAGCAACAATCGGTTAACAGAACCAATAAGTAACATTAATATTCCTAAAAACATATTTTTTTTCACAATACATTATCAGGATATCCTGTGGATGTATTTGAAATGGGATGTGTTATTAGGGCTGTTTCTGTTTCTTTTACAAAATGTCGCCAAAGCTCAAAATAAAAGACAGTAATAAAAGAACTTCTTAAATGGATTTATCAATATTAATATAAATAATATGATTAAAACAACACATTTCTCAGTATTTTTATATTAACACATGTCAGAAATACAAAGAAAAATATAAGTAAATATACGTATATTGTTTTATTCCTCTTAAATTATCTTACGGAAATCTGAACATTTTATGTTCTTTTCTTGAGTGATTACAGCTATTTCTCGTTAAATAAACTCTCATACCATACTTTATTTAGCTAAAATAATGAAATATAATAAAAGGAGTTACTCTAAAGTAACACAAGACGATAGAAATAATGACTGCCGTTTATTTATCAAAGGAACGCGCTGGGTACATGTGGCAACCCTAAGGCAACAAAATGCCTGATGCGCCAGCTCGTATGCATGGCAGCCTTAGTATTTACCACATATTACTACGTCAATTAATGAAGAAAACTACGAGTGATGCGTTTTTCAACAACTATACAAAAAGAAATATGATAATATATGAACAAAAAAAATCATTTAAATTTAAAGAAAAATTTGTTTGCAATTTTTTTTTTTTTTTTTTTTTATGTAAAAAAAAAAAAAAAAAAAAAAAAAAGTATAACATTTTTATGCTAAATAAAATTATCATTTAACTAATGCGAATTCATTTTAAATTTAGAAAATTACAATTGTGAAATAAAATTTACCCCGTAAGAGAGTTAAAAAAATAAATGTTTCATTTTATCATTTATGGATAGATTATCTAATTTATTTTTTAAACAGACATAGTATGTACAGGCTTAGTGTGAATAGGAATAGTATGTACAGGCTTAAATATTTTATACTTGAAATTTTACTAATTAATTAAAGAGATTTTCGGATTGAGCGATTTTTTTTTCCAATCAACATGTGCAACGCTCATAATTGCACAAGACAGCGTTTAGCGTTTAAAACTTTTCCTATACAAAATGAATAATAATAATAATAATAATATATATATATATATATATACTAAATTAAGATAAGGTAATGCATGAATATAAGGAAAGGTTAGAACTTGTGTTGGGAGAATGAAGTTTTCTTTCTAATTGCATTCTGGGATAAATCCATAGACTAAATATGAGTTTTTAAATGTTCTTTGCATGTCTGAAGTTCCAGACCATTTCGTCCAGCATTTATTTTTAATATATATATATAAATCTAATAATTTGATTAGTTGCTGTATTTCTTTTGTATATGCATAATTCTTCCACAAAATGAAAATGACTAATAAGGAAATCGAAAGTTTTGCTTTACGGATAAAAATAAAGTAAAATAAACGGCCGATGGCATGACAGGCGTGTTTTCTACTACTAAAACATTGGCTGTAAATTTTTAGTGATTAGTTAGTAGTTCCAAATCATTTTCGGCTGAGATTAATCATACTAGTTATAATTTCTACTTCATCTAACATTAAAATAAATTTATGATATTCTAACAAAAATTCTTAAAACATTGTTTTAGAATCAGAAAATTCCTTTAATAAGCAGAAATTTTATAGTAGCTTGAATGATTCGGAAGAAGATAAAATATGTAGATAAATAATTAAATTATTGTAATCAAAGCTGCGAAGTTTGTTAAATAACTACAAATTAGAAAAAAAAGAAAAGAAAGAAAAATAAACTATTTTCAGTTCGTTGTTTCTCGCAGAGGCGTATACTATGGACCATCGTGTAATACGGACCATGATTTAATGTATCTGTTCACCACTAGATGTTCACCACTCACCATTCCACTGTCTTTAGTGGCTATTATTGTTATTGGAAGCAAGAAGAGACATTTGGGCGATTATGAAATCGTGTTTTCGGTTTACATGATCATTGATGTAACAGGTATGTTAAAATGAACGTATTACTTTCTGCTGTTAGGTAATTGTAAAATAATTTTCACGCTAATAGAACCAAATATACTTATTTTTTGAACAATCCAGACTTTTGTTTTATGCACTGCAATATGCATAAAGGAATGTAACTTAAACAACGTTACTCCGTTTATGCGTGTAATATGAGCCATGTTCTGTTGTGTAATATGGACCACTGCTCCGCATTCCACAATGCGCCCGTTTCACAATTCAAAGTGTATCAACTGCTGAAAAAGGCTTATACACGAATCGAATCTCTTGAAACTGCTGCCAATGGTTTCTGTGTCGGTCGGATTTGGCCTGTCAACCGCCATGTATTTCACCATTTCGACTTCGCTCCATCCAAAATTTCTGATAAAACACCACCACGAGTCACATCAGGAGACGAGACCAACAACCACTTGCCAGACAATGTCCAACTGAACACGTCTGTTTCCGAAGAGCCAACTTCAGAAGATGCAGTCCAGGAGAACATCCCAGTTACTGTTAGTTATAAAATGTTCTCACTGAAAGACATCAGTCCCTTTCCTCATTGCGTGCAAAGAAGTTTAAGAAATACAAAGGAAACGCTTCTGGGGCCACTGTTCTAACTCCATCCCGTTTCAAGAATGCCGTTGCAGAAAAAAAAAAAAAAGAAACAGAAGAGAGCAAGGCTGGGGATCCGACAGCTTCGGAAGGAGGGAAGAATGACAATTAAAGCTCAAAAAGAGACACTTGCATAGAAGACAACAAAGCGAAAACGCCCGGGATCTCTGAGGGATGCAACAGACTGGCCCGACACCAAGGTGGGGAGGGCGGTTTCTATTCAAATTCCTTTGATGTGTGATTTGAGTTGTCGTGAGCCTGGAAGAGACGTTTTCTCCTCTGAAAAAACTACTGCCATAATTAGAATGGAGAACATGGGTCTATTTTGTAAAATTCTTTTGTATAAATGAGCAATAAAAAGTAACGTCTTTCATTGTAAACATGTCCAAAAGTTCAAGAATCACTTTCCGGTAATGGATAATTTACGACTTTCCCACACTTCTTTGGTCGCAAGTGTGTATGCAGTCCTTAAAGCTGCCTTCAAACTCTGGCAACTAAGTGCGGCTCTATTTATATTTCTTTCATGTGGTTTAGGAGATCGAAGCTCACAAACACCCTAGTGCGATAATTGCATGAGAAGGGGATCTCTTTTGTAAAAGAGCAATAAAAAGTAATGTCCTTCATTGTAAATGTGTGCAAAATTTCAAGGGTCACTTTCGGCCAATGGATAATTTATGACTTTTGAAGCTCTGAATGTTGCCAGAGTTTGAAGTCTCAGTAGGGACATCTCCAGGAACCACCGGCAAGGGTACAGATGCGAATTACCCCCTGGGGCATGTCTCACTTTTCAGTTTAGAGGTATAACGCCACAGGGAGAAAAAATCCAATAAGCGGCTGGTTGGTCAGACCACCCGCTAACATCCTTCACAGATCCACAGACAGGGGCACGGGCCCAAAAGCGTTGGCGGAGGGAGAATGCGAACCGAGCTACCGAACTTACTTTCTGCGCCTTCTGCCGGGAGAGTATGGATGAAGACTGAATTTGCTGCGTGGATGGATGGTTGGGTTTTTTCGTCGCACTAGTGCTGCGCAGATAGGCAGGATTTGCTGCGTGAATTTTACGCCAACATAACGGATCTATTGCACTTTTATTGTGATGAATGCTTTACTTGAATTAAATTTACTAAAGGCACAGCTTTGTGCGTCAGTCTTTCATTCTACATCTTATTTTTTGCTCTCGTGTAATATGAACCACTTGGTCCATATTATACAAACGTGTGTGTAATATGGACCACCGACACGTAAATAAAATAATTATTTTCTGCAATTACTATCAGTCCCTAGAGTACTTTACTAAGTTTAAACCATGTAATTATAGAATTGCAATGACTAGCCATCAAATTAAATCTTTCTATTTTAATAATTAAAGTTTTATAAACTTTTTTTCTTAGGGGGTCCATGTTACATGGATCTCCCCTATTTGTAAAATATTATAACTTTATTTTAAAATCGTTGTATGTATTACGTTTTAATGTATGTAATAAAAATGTAAATCACGTATGGACTCTCATGCTTTCGTAATAATAGATGGATTTTTCTTTGACTTCATATTTTAGATTATTTTGAAAACAAAAAGAATAATAACGTTCTATTACATAGATTTTTTATCAACTTATTACTAATGCTAAAAAATTTTGTCAGCTGTATCTGAGAATCTTTATAAAATATAAAAATATTTTTTTATTTTTCCATTTTAATTTTGATTTAAAAATTTTAAAAATCCCAAATAAATTCTACTAAACAACTAAATGAAGGTATATGATTGGAAAACATAATATCATAAACTATGTGTCATTCGAAATATGATTAAGCAATAGTACAACTAATATATAACAAATAGTACAGACAAAAAGTTGAAATCGTTGTAATCTTTCTTTTTGGCTGCTAAGATATGAATTTACAGCATGTTATGTATAGACTTCCGTTCTATTTTATATTATAAAGTGTTATAATAACTGTTTAAACTTTTTTATCGAATAAATCTTTTAAATTTTTAATCACAAATGCTGTAAATCATTAAAGTTTGAAAAAGTGAAGCTTTCATGTCCTAACGTAAAAATTACATAAACATATTTTGCAACATTCTTCCAAACAAATCGATTATTACATTCCTTAAAAGTTAATTGAAACAAAAAATCTATAACTTATAAAGGGAGAAAACAATTTTATTCAACATACAATAATTTTGAAAATTCAGTTGTTACAATTTGTGTTCCATTTTACCATTTAAAAATATACTTCATGGATATCACCAGATCAACACAGTTCCATAACTTCCAACATTGAAAATTTGTTTTATCAAATTTACCCCTCCCCCCCCCCCCTAAATTATAATAGAATCCTATACTTTAAAAAATAAGTATTAAGTACGTGGTATTTCCTATCATAGCTTTGTTAATTATTATGTTATTAGTTTAGTTTAATTAGCTTCATTTTTAATATTCATATATTGCAAAGCATAATTTCTAGAAATTTTTTTTCTATAAGTTAACTTTATTTCTAAACACCAATTTTTATTTAATTAAATTAGTAATAATAGATAAAATATTTTACAAGATTTCTTAAGAATTTATTTATAAAATAAAACTTCATCTTTTTTGCTTTAATGCAGAAATGAAATTCATTTATACAAATTAAATCAGTTTTAAAATACTACTACTACTTAAAAAAAAAAAAAAAAAAAAAAAAAAGACTTAATATTTCCTGTTTCGTAATTATTTAATAAAACTGCTTTTCTTTCTTTTACTAATTTATGAAGTTCTAGATAAAATTTAAAAAGAAAAAAATTACAAATGTATTTTAAGCTTTATTTTATTTATTTATTTATTTGTTTATTTATTTGGATCACTTACATTTCTTAAATATATCTAGTCGAGTTTTTTCACGCATATGTTCATAATTATTTATATGCCCGGGCTTCAAAAAATTAAGGTAAAACACATATTTCATGGTGTGTCGTTCTTTTGAAAACCCTTTATTATTTTATAAACAAGAAAGAAAAATCATGCAGTACGCATTGATTAGTAACACTTTCCAACTGTACGCAAATGTTGTATCGAATAACTATTAATATTCTTTGCCTGCGTTATCGCACTACAGACAGAAGGACTAAAAAACATACAGATAGACTAATTGATCTTAAAATTACTCTTAGGCATTTTGGAAAGTGTTAAAAAGGCTTAACGCAAAAGAAAATGCAGCAGATAGACTATAATTACAGCTTTTAAACACTCTGAATATTTTACTGTAGCCCTGAAAATCTGAAAGTTAATGATATCATATTCTATATAAAAATATATTTTAGATATTAATAATACACGTCAATGTTTTTAAGATTTTTGTAGTAGACAGTTTTTTAAATATAACTTTTAAAAATTTCTGTCCTAAAACGTAATACATTGGCTTTTTTTTATGGTTGTTGTTGTTGTTGTTGTTGTCCCTGTAAACGAACTAGTTGTACAGGACCTATTAATGACATTTTAAATAGGGAACATTCCATAGGGATCTTGAGGGTATCATTTTTAAAAAATTCTCAAAATATTCTCGGATGATAGGAGCCGGACACAAACAGATAGAAAGGTAGACAATCGGACAGACAGATGAACAAATTGAAATCATATTCCCACTAAAATTATAAGAAAGTGTTAAAACGCTCATGTAAACAAAAGTGCAATTCCAGCAAATTTTTATTAATACCTCTTAATGTAACTGATTATTTTTGTGTGGCGCTGTAAATCTAATGCTAACCATACTGTATTACATAGAAGGCACACTAATTTGTGCATACGAATAATATATATCAATTGCATTAAGCACTGTGGAAAATAAAATTATTAAAATTTAGTTTATAAAAATAACTCTCATACAACACAATCCTTTGGAGTACTTTCAAGTGCCCCTGTACACAAACAAGTTAGAAATGTACTCTATTTTACATAGAAAACATCCGATAGGGAATTGAATAACATATTAAAATTTCATTAAAGTTTCTATACATTAAAGGTATTAAAATATTATTTATAGAATCTCCTCTCATAGAACACAATGCTTTCGAATACTTTTCGGTGTCCCTGTACACAAACCAGAAGAGATATCCATTCCATTTTCAATAGGGAACATCCGATAGTTAACTTCAATAAAATATATCGGTTTAAAGAAATTCCATAAATATTTACGGGAATTAGAGCGCAGAAAATTAGACAGAGAGAAAGACAGGCGGACAGAAGAACAGTCAGACAGATACACAAATTGAAATTATATTCACACTAAAAAAATGATAGAAAGTGTCGAAAACGCTTAATGTAAACGTAAGTACAATTCTAGTATTTTTTTTATTAATAGCTCTTAATATAACTGAATATTTTTGTGTCACCCTGCAAATCTAATGGTAACCATGCTATATTCTATTCAAAGCATTCTTTTGCGCATATAAATAACATATTTCAATTTCCTAAAACTTCGTGGAAAGTAAAGTTATTAAAATTTGATTTCTAGAAATATCTCACAAAGAACGCAATGCTTTGGAGTACTTTTAAGTGTCCCTGTATGTAAAACAGAGTTGGTATGTAATCTATTTTATATAGGAAACATCCAAGAGTGAACTTGAATAACATATTTCTATTTCATGAACATATTGTACAGAAAAGGTATGAAAATATGGTTCATAGAATTACCTCTCATAGATCACAATTCTTTGAAATAATTTCGGGTATCCCTGTACACAAACCAGTAGAGGTATGAACTCCATTTTCTATAGGAAACATCCGATAGTGAACTTGAATAACATATATAAGTTTCAAAAAATTCCATAAATATTTACGGGAGTTACAGCGCGTTCAGACAGACAGACGGACAAATTGATATCGTATTCACACTTAAAAAAATGTTAGGAAGTGTTAAAAACGCTTAATGTAAACGAAAGTAGAATTCTAGCAAATTTTTAAAAATAGCTCTTAATATAACAGAATATTTTTGTGTCACCCTGTAAATCAAATGCTAATCATGCTATATTCTATGTAAAGCATTCTTTTGTGCATATAAATAACATATTTCAATTTCCTAAAACTTCGTGGACAGTAAAGTTATTAAAATTTGATTTATAGAAATATCTCTCATAGAACGCAATGCTTTAGAATACTTTTGAGTTTCCTTGTATATAAAACAGAGTTGGTATTTAATCCATTTTATACAGGAAAAATTCAATAGTGAACTTGAACAACATATTTCAATTTCATTAAGATATGTATACAGTAAAGGTATGAAAATATGATTTATAGAAATACCTTTCATAGAACATAATTATTTGAAATACTTTCGGGTGCCCCTGTACACAAACCAGTAGAGTTATAAAATCCATTTTCAACAGGGAACATCCGATAGTGAACTGGAATAACATATTTCAATTTCATTGAGGTATGTGTACAGTAATAGTATGAAAATACGATTTGTAGAAATACCTCTCATAGAACACAATGCTTTGAACTACTTTCGGGTGTCCTTGTATACAAACCAGTAAAGGTATAAACTCCATTTTCAAAAGGGAACATCCGATAGGGAACTTGAATAACATATATCAGTTTCAAGAAATTCCACAAATATTTACTGGAATTAGAGCGCGGAGAGACGGACAGACAGACAGACAAACCGAAGTCATTAACACTTTTCAACCTTGTTGGGAAGTGTTAAAAATGTTAGAAAGTGTTAAAAACGCTTAATGTAAACGAAAGTACACTTTTAGCAAATATTTATTAATATCTCTTTATATAACTGAATATTTTTGTGTCAACCTGTAAATCTAATGCATGCTATATTCTATGCAAAGCATTTTCTTTTGTGGTTTTTAAATAACACATTTCAATTTCATAAATCTTCGTGCAAAGTAAAGTTATTAAAATTTAGTTTATAGAAATATCTCCATAAAACGCAATGAAATACTTTTGTGTGTCCCTGTACACAAACCAGTGGTGTTATTTGCTCCATTTTATACAGGAAACATCCGATAATGGACTTGAATAACATATTTCAATTTCATTAAGATTTGTGTACAGTAAGGGTATGGAAATATGGTTTATAGAAATGCCTCTCATAGAACACAATGCTTTGAAATACTTTTGTGTGTCCCTGTACACAAATCAGTGGTGGTATTTACTCCATTTTATACAGGAAACATCCGATAGTGAACTTATATAACATATTTCAATTTCATTAAGATTTTTGTACAGTAAGGGTATGAAAATATGGTTTATAGAAATGCCTCTCATAGAACACAATGCGTTGAAATATTTTCGGGGGTCCCTGTACACAAACCAGTAGAGGTATAAACTCCATTTTTAATTGGGAACATCCGATCGTGAACTTAAATAACATATATCAGTTTCAAGAAATTCCATAAATATTTATGGGAGTTAGAGCGCGGACAGACAGACAGACAGACAAACCCAAGTCATAAACACTTTTCAACCTTGTTGGAAAGTGTTAAAAATAGTTTCAGGGATCAGAGTATTCCATATTTTGAATACCAATATTTTAAGTAATATTTATCAACGGCTTGCGGTATATTTCTTTGCTTGTATATTACAAAGGTTACTTTATACATATAATGGTATACAAAATAAAGACTGATCCGACGTCTTTAATTATTATAAAAAATAATGCGTCAAACATTGAAATTAAAATTTTTTTAGTTCTTACTCTCTCTTATAAAAAAATTGATTATCTAAAAAATAAACAATACTTTTCCAAAACATAACTTCTTTAGAATTTCAAAGATTTCTGAAATTTGCTTTAATAATCTCCAACATTTACTGACATAAAAATATTGTCCGTTTGTGAATTAGAACATGCTTACCTCATTTATTAATATAGAGGTCCCTCGGATAGGTGAAAATTAACCTATCCCAAGATGTGAGTTCTAGGCTACTTTGACTCTTAACTTTTATAGGCCTGCATATATAAAATTATTAGTATGAAAATATTGCTTTATATAAATTTTTAAAAAGAGCAATTCTAATTGCTAATTTTCTATTAATTAACATGAAAAATATTTTATTTTTCTTTTTTCCCTTAGAAAATTAATTTCTTTAATGTACCGATTGCCGCAATTTTTAGATAATCATGCAACTGGTATTTCGTAATTCAGAATTTTGAAAACATTTCTAAATATTTTTCACTGCAAAAATTACAGCGGCATATTACACTTGTTTCCTTGAAGATTATCCAATAATAAAGTGAACAGAAATAAATTAAGTTATCAATCACGTCATATGAGAGTACAGAGAATTTCATTATTTGCATAATAGATCTAAAATTTCTCTCAGTTTATTTGCATATGCTTCTTTAATTATAAAAAAGGTTATTTTTAAAACGCAGCAATATTCTTGAGACGACCAGAATGAATTCTTAATATGAGTATCACATTAAAGTGAAATGTTCATTGAGAAAAGATATTTAGTAATAAATTGTTGGCTGACACGGAGAACGCAGTGGTGTTTACTTTGTGGCGCGTTTGGCGAAATCTGAAGGGCGAAAATTCTCATATACCTGGATCAAACGTGTTAATTACGTCCACTGGGAGTATGCATGAAACAGAATGATTAATAATTGAAATTCGGAGATGCAAATAAAAAATTTATATATCGCAATAATTAGATGTTTCATAGAGTTAAAAATATCAAATTTTATTACCGAATGATTATTTAATTATAGATTAATTGGTTTTAGAGTTGTAACTGAATACGAATGACTTTCTTTCTAATCAAAATGTGACAGATGACTGCAGTATAATGTCATTTTCGAATGACCCTTGTTTATCGTAACAAAATGTCAGATGTTGATTTTGAAATTTATTTTGAGAAAATAAATTAATTTATACAATTTATTTTCTTGATATCATGCCATTAGATCGCTGTAGCCGAGTAAATGAGTTAATTTGCACCCAGTTTTAGTTCATTAAAAACTAAGTTTTTTTTTTTTTTTTTTTTTTTTTTTTTTACTTGTGTCTAATTGAGTTTTATTTCTTTTTATCAGAATAGTACTGGTCTTTGTCTGGGTTTACTTAAAAAAAATTCGCCTGGTACGTCAGTTTCATTAAAAATTAAATGTAAATAAATGATTTAATCTAAAATTTACGCATTAAAAAAAGTTTAACTTATTGTTTTTAAAATATTAGTATACTTATTCATTAAAAGCAGGTGTCTTAAGTTATTCATATCATAGTGGAATATGATATGGTATTGGGTTTAAGACCAATTTTGTATATTGAAACCGAGGCCTGGGTGAAATTTCTGATGTTTCTATGTGTTCCTAGCCCGTATTAAGCAAATTTCCAAGAAAACTAAGGATAAAACTGAACAGCTAAGCCAACAATCGCAGTGGTTTATTTTTATATATGACATCGCAAACCTGATGATATCAGTGTTTTGTAAGTTTTAAATAAATGTAATGTAAATATATTAATAAATTTTACCATACTATATATGCATATATTGTTTATTATTAACTTATGTAAAATAATGGATAGTTGAAGCTTAATGCAATATATTATGGTAAAATAAAACCTGTAAACATACCTTTGTGTTAAAGTTTTTAGAGAGGGGGTATTATTACTTATGCTTATTTGAACAATAAAATGCCTCTATTAAACTTTATAAAATAATTTATATTTATTGCCATCAAAGGAGAAGGAAATTTTTCGAGGTATAATACTTTAGGAAATATAATAAAGTTGTTGTTCAATATTAATTACTGTTGTTGATTGCTTTATTAGAAAGATGTCAGTAAATTTTTCTATGTCGTTTTCATAACATTATTACAAATCACTTGATTGTATTTCTACTCTTTATGTTTGATTTTTTTTAAATTAATTTATTAATGTATTTATTATTAAGCGGAATATAATATTTCTTTGGTTTGATTATATTTTTTAACGCATCTGATAATTAGGGAAACAAATTCCGCCTGTGGCCTAAACATATGCTTTTAAATGCAAAGTGCATTTTAATTTATATTTTTCATGAAAATGTATTTTAAGTATTGATTTAATTTATTTCATATTTCCATCTATTACTAAACAGAAACGAGAAAAGAAGAAGTAAAAACTAGAGCGTTTGTGAAACGTATACTGTGCTTTTTTTTTTTTTTTTTTTTTTTTTTTTTAATAAAACATTGCTGACTACAGAAAATCATTGCTCTTTCGCCACTTGAAAGAAGAGGAAAAAGCAAGATCATCAATTTACAAATATTTTGATAGATATGATCTTATAGGAAAAACGGAACATAAAAGTCTTCCACGACATGCAAAATTTTTAATCTCGCATTAATTGCTGAAAAGTTTTAAATCTTTTTTTTTTCCAAGCGATACCATGAGCTAAATTTGCATATGAATTATTACACAAATGACATTCAACTCTTTAACAGTTGAAGAAACAAATCTTAAGATAAAAAGAAAAGAAATATGAAAAAACTAAAAAGAAAATGCCAAAATATGTGCAAATTCTGCGCAATGGAAATTTACAAAATTATGTAAAATCTACATTATTTATGATAAAACATTCTTACATTTTGATCCTTCCAAAATTTTAAGAGGGACGTTTGATGATGTAAACAACAGAAACGTTTTATAGTAAAGTGTAAACGTCATTTCCACATTTAAATTAAAAAAAAAAAAAAAAAAAAAGAAAAAGAAAAAAAAGAAAGAAAGAAAGAAAGAAAAAGAAAAAGAAAAAAAAAATTGTATCTAAAAACTGCTATATTTTCGAGCAAAGTGCAAAAATATACGCATGCAACTTCGACTACTTATTTTAAAGAAAAACTTTTAAAAGGTTATGTTTTACTCTGAATAATCATTTCTGTTTTTTACTATGCTATGAATGTTACGAATTAATTGAAAGTGAAAACAGTAGATTTTATAAAATAAAATAAAAAAAGGAATGATGCTACAATTGTAGCATATGTTCCTGGCTCAGGGAAAATTTTAGAAGAATATTTTTTTGTGATCAAATGCAATTAACAATTTTGTTTAATTCAAAATAATGTATAGAAACATTTCACAAAAGTGTTTGGAAAAGCTGCGAGGAAATAAGCTTAGAGGATATCACAAAACATTTGTTGTGAATAAATTGAAAATAATCTTTTTTTTTTTTTTTTACTTTCTCTTTCCAACGTCAGGTAGAAAATTATTGTCCTTGAGTCAATTTTTGAGAAATTATCAGAAAGCTAAAATTCGGTTTTTTAATTAGCTATTGTATAAAGATGTTGCATGAAACATTTTGTTGAAATTTAACAACCAGTTAATGTACAAAAACATTCAAATGCATTCAAATACATTACGTCTATGGGTAAAATTTCTTATTGGTACATTTTAACATTTTCAGATTGTATTAAATTAAATAAAATTATGCTTTTGTTAAGAAAAAAATCATGTTTTACCTAGAATGTAGAATGAAATGATGTAGAATAGTCGCACAAAATAATTCGGATGTATTACAGGCTATATCTGAAAGTACTGGAAATACACTGCTTTGGTATTACATACGCTGTTCTAAACTTATATAAATTTTGTTATGTGTATGAAATTTACATATAATATACATGTTACTCCAAGTTTTAGTAAATACATCCTTTTTTAATAAATATACGAGATGATCAAAAAGCCTTTGAAAAAGGAAAACATATATTATTCAAAAGTATTGACAGCAACCAAATGCGGATTTCATTGAAATTCACAGAAAGACATGGGATTTTTTTTTTTTTATATATATATATAAGAAAAGGTTTATTACAAAATTAGTTTATTTATTTATTAACCAGTTAGCGCTTTAATAACAAAATTACTTTTTACAGTGACACAGTACATTTAACGATGCCACTAAAACTATTAATGTTCTGTATGACGGCCGTCATTCATAAGAAGGACCATAAGATGTTGCGCAATTACACACTGGTAATTGTCGTAATAAAGGTTAACTATAAATGTTATATCTCTTAACATTATCAAGATTTTTTTAAAGAACAATTAACAGCAAGAGCAAGCAGTAAATGTTTAATTCAAATATTTTCTAACATCTGAAATCATCTGCAATGCAATCATTCGCAAAAATAATCCCATACTTTTCGTACATTATAGTGAAAACCGCAATGCTAAGGTCAATAGTTTTTGAATAATATACTTCTTCTTCTTTTTTTTTTTTTTTTTTGTGTGTGTGTGTGTGTGTGTGTGTGTGTGTGTGACTTTTGCATTATCTGATATTTGATAAAAGTGCTTTTGAAAACTAAACTTTTCACAACGAAATTGCTACTAATAATATTACTAATTTGAAAACGAAATTGCTACTAGTCTAGTTATCGACGTTGCGTTTTTGCTATAATTACGCATTTTGATGTCCCCTATATACGAAAATGAAACTTTTGGCAAATAGTCTGTATGTCCGTTGTCATCGGAACTGCAAAGGAGATAACTAAAGAAGTTCAAAGTTAGTATTTTGAAGATCACATTTGGATGCTACTTAAAAAATTTAACTAAGAACTGTAAGTTTCTGAGTGTGGTGTGTTTGAAAGTTATGTAAAATAATTTGAAATAAATTTTGAATTTTAGTACACAACAATATTCTATGAATGTAGATACAATAATTAAACGGAAGGATGAGTGACACCCCTCCCCCATATATATATATATATATATATATATATATATATATATATATATATATATATATGTATACATAACAGATTCTAAATATAGCAGGATAAAAGAAAGCAGTGTAAGTACTATACCAGATTATTTATGAAGTATTAATCACAATAATATGCGGAATATTATAAACTTTTAATCGTTATAATTTTATTATAAGAGATTAAATTCTTTCTCCTAATGTCTTTCTCTTTTTTTTTTGGGGGGGGGGGGGGTTGTTTTTCATCACATTTTATGACACAATTTCTTTAGTTACAAACAAAAGCTCAAACTTGTACTTGATTGGTTAGAATTGGCATTGTACAAGTGAGTGTTATATGCTTTCATAGCGAAAACTTTCAATTTCCTTGTAAGTTAGACAATATTGATGCGATTTTCATTGAAGATAGATATAAAGGCTAAAAACAATATTTTAATATTTAATGAGCAATTAACATATAAGGAATATAAAATATTCTCACAGTAAGGACCTATCAAGTGTTTAAACTTGTTAGAGATATAAGAATTTGAAATTTATTTGTTATCTTATTAAAAAAACATTAAAACACCATTAAAAACTTACACCATTAAAAAAAAAAGAAAAAAAGTTTCTGTTAATTTTCTTGTCGCTTTGTTAATGGGATCAATTAAGTATTAAAAACTGAATTTATTCATATTAAATTATTAAACTTAAAGTAAATCACTTTTTTTTTTTCCCTTTTGTTTTGAGAAATAAATAAATGAAAATAATTCTCTAAATTTATGGCAATTATAGTCACCACTTTGTGCAATAAATTAAATTAAGAAATGATTTAATTAATTTAGAACTGAAAAAATAATTTTGCAATTTGAGAAATTCTCATTTGTTTAAGATATATATCTCAGTATTTTATTACATAATAAAAGCATAACCAAGATGATGAGATAAAGAATTTCAAAAACCATACTTAAATATATTTAATTCATTTAGATTAACTACTAAGTCATGTTGTATTTCATGTTCACTTTAATGCTTACAATATCATATCAGAAACAGTATTGTCACTGAAACGTATATATAAATGGAAGTTGTAATACTAATTCTTATTAGAAAAACTGAAGCTGTTTATTTTACTTTTAAAATATTTTTTCGTTATTTAGTGTATTTTATTGATAGTGTAATCTAAGATTAAAATGCTTGCATGTATAATATAATTTATAAATGAAAGTTGCATTGACCAAAACACACCTCTTATTACAGCTTTAAGTGTCTTTGTATGTCGCCATTCTTTGAATTAAGAACCTTTCGGTTTCGTTTCTGCTACGTTTGACATTTAGAGGTGATAATAATAATACAGTGTTCTATCTACATGGGTAAGCTTTCTCAGTAGATTTCTAGTTCTTATTTCTGGTTCCTAGAATGACAGGCTTTATTAAATAGGTTTTTAAGTATAGGACTATTTGATTATTAAATCACTGCATAAGTTCGTGAACGATCTCTTAAAAAACTACAAATGAACAAAATTTATACAATATAACTTCATTAATCAAGAATAAATAATTCATTATTCTGTGTGACAGTTTTTCCTAAATCATACAATTTGATAATTTCATTTTTGAAAAATTATTCTTAACTCTTCTTGATAAAAAATTCTTGAAGCGTTTTTGTATCATCCTCAAATTTTTGCTGCTTAAACTGTTCTGCAAATTCCAGGTGATAATTAGATAACTCAGAAACGTGAGAATATGGTGGCGGATCAAGAATTTCAATTTGAACCCATAAAGTTTTCATAACACTTGTCCTGCAACATATATTGTATTTGCTTGGGCGAACCTCTTTTCAGTTCGCCTGAACCGGACGTTTTTCTCTCAATTTCAATACTTTGGAATAAAATGATTTTAACTAAGGGAAAAGAATGCCATAGTGCCGTATATATATTTTGGCTAAAATTGATTTTATATATTTTACGTGCTATGTATTATGATCCTAGGTAACTTATGTGGATAAATTATCGCTAATTTAATATTTACTGAAAATGAGTAATAAGTGATGTGCAGTTAAACTAAATTTTAGTATATAATGTTGTGTGCTTAAATCTTAATGATATGCATAACTTTGTAAGTGATTTTGAATACACTTTTACAAGTGTTAACTGATTAATGTGCATTATTATTCTATATATTTACTTAAGAAATTGAATTCAAGTGTACTACGTACTGGCCGGCCAGGTGGTTCGGTCGGTAGGACGCTGCCTTCCGAATCTACTGGTCCCAGGTTCGAATCCTGGTGCGGGCATGGATGTTTTGTGTTGTCCTATGTCTTCAAAATATTGTGTACTTGTATAATAAAAACTTGTAAACCCTTGTGGTGTGGATTTTTCGAGATATAAGCGGCCTTAGAGGCAAGCAATAAATCTCAGTACTCATCAAACCAAACCTTCAAACCAAACCAAACCAAACCAAACTACGTACTGAATTTAAATCATTCTTACAAGATAGGTCGCTATAAAGAAAAACATAATTAATTAATTAATGACAATTTCATGAAATGATTTAGATCTGAAATTTTTGCTATTATACACTCCTGCTCAAAAGTTTCGCAAAATTTACAAACGATCATTTTTTTTTTTTTTTTTTTTTTAATTTAAAAACATATCACTAGATGAGAAGCTACAAAACAATGGGTATGTAAAGAACAGAGCCCTTCTCATGTTTTTCAGTGAAGATTGGGTTATAACAATATTTAGGGGTTCGATAACAAGTTGAGCAAAATCAATAATGTTTATGATCACCCTGTATCACTAAGCAAAGGAAATTACCTGTAACTGTAGGACATGTCGAAACAGACCCAGTATAGCTTGTGAATACATTTGTGTAACAATAGCATGTTAACTAAAGAAGATGTAGGCATTTTTTTTTAACTCAAAATAAATAAATAAATAAATAAATAAAAATCAGCTTTTAAAAAAATACATATATATGCAGAGTTTTAAACGAAAATTATTCCCATTTTCAGATAAATTGAAAAAATACTTTTGAAACGATATACTTCTATCAGAATGCAAATATCTATATCTCATGAAATATGAGCATTTTTATGAAAATTCTTTCCACTGCGCATGTGCGAGCGATGAAAAAAAGTTTTTTTTTTTTTTTTTTTGCATAATTAGATAGCCAAATGTCTTGTACATCTCATTCCACGAGCATTGTCAAATGTTACTGAAAGTCAGATAATTGTACAGAAAAAATACAAGCAGTTTTTCAGTTATTGACCAAAGATGATTTTCTTTTCAGGGATCATCCTCACATTGACGTTTTTGTATTAAGTCAATGGAGAATTACGCAGAATTAAGCAAATCTACTTAATGTTTTAAATAAGCCTAAATAATAATAAATAATAACAGATACGTCGTGAATATCGTAGTATATTTGTTTTAAATCAAAACAAAATGTATTTATTGCCTCAGTTTAATAAATAAATAGTCATGAATTTGTTATTAATACAGTAACAGCCGCATAATAAATTCACTGGTTAATAAAATCAGACGCTTAATATGATCAAATATCCAGGATCGGAATCAAATCATTACAAATTACTAATAAAACCGCCGTTTAATAAAATCAGCATGGCTGGTTAATAAACTCAAATATATATATATATATATATATATATGTATCCACAGCAGCAAAAATATCAGTTATGCACACTAAAAATGTTTTTTATTTACGTCGGGATTTTTAAAAATATTTTTGAAAATTAAATTAAAGCACAACAATCCCTACGTTATCTCTAATTGTCGAAAATTTTACACTTGCAGCATAGTTGCAAATTAAACGCGCCCCATAAATTATCTCCGTAACAATTTCAAGGAACGTATTCTTCAAAACGCAGTAATAAGTTACAAATCTTATTTGATTTGCAAATGATTGTTTTTAATTATTAAAAGACAATTTCTAGTTCTTATTTTGAAATAAGTATAATTGAAGAGATTTAAATTACGATTACGATTTTCCTCAAAGAAAAACTCATAGGAGCTTAGAATGCGTTTAATTTACTTATATCGTAGGAACAATTAACTAATTATCTATCAAAAATTAATTAATATTGTTTATTAGTTCCATTATTCGTTACCTTTTGAAATTTCTTTTCAAATTCAGGGAATTAATATCATTGCCTTGAGTGCAGGAACGTTCCCCGGATATAAAAATCAGCCACTTAAAAAAAATCACCTTGGCTCAGGACGAATGTGATTTTAATAAGCGGCGGGTACTGTATAATGAAATGTAATAAAAATGAAAATTTATTAAAACTTATTTATATATTTAAACTTTTAATAAAAATATATAAAATATTTAACTATACGTTGTTGGGCAAAGAACTAAAATAATTTGGTGTGACACTCAAACTTCTTTCTCTTATCCGACATTATTTACAATTTAAAGTGTAACATATGAAGTAGTGTGCTTGAATATTTCTACTGTCTTTTAAAAAAATTCAAAACAGTTTTAGAAAATGTTTTATTTGAGAAAATTTCTGCATGAGGCTAATATAACAGAATTATTTTAAGTGATTACGTTACGCATTCAGAAAACCGGGTTTGAACTTCCTGCTTTTGTATGTTATTAGGATATCATAAAGAGAAACACACAGACCAAGCGCTAAAAAAGTTAATTTTGGTTTCAGAATACCTCAAACCGTACACAGATGCCAAAATCTCAATTTCGAAAATTTGACCCAACGACAAAATACTTTGTTTACACTATAGATAAGAGAAAGTAAAAATATATCTATAAAGAATATTTATAAAACACATATCCCCACGGAGGGCATGTCACACAGACCTAGGTCTCTAACGTAGAAAAACGGCCTTAATTTCTTCACCAAAACCAACAAATTAAAACAAAAAATTGGACTTTACAATTCCAAATCTTCTGTTTACCTGTAAAATATTTATATATTTAAAAAAAAAGATTAAATTTATATTTTAAAAAGTATAAAATCACTTGTAAAAACACGTATATAAAAATTTCTTTATTAAAACCAGACACAAAGCTTTTCGCTATTGTCAAAATAGCATCATCAAGTGTACTTAAGTAACATAGTAGCCAGCAATATATAATTGAGAAGTTCAATACTGTTAAAGTTAAATAATAATAAAAAAACGTTCAGTCCACAAAAGGACGCACAGGAACTACATGGAAAAAAACTTGAAAAAAAGGATTTGAATACAATTTTCAATAATCTTACGAGCACAACGTGTGCCATATTTTATGAAGAGATGCAGCATCCTTAAGACTGATTTTTTTTTTTTTTTACTTTAACCGTATTGAACTTCTCAATTATATATTGCTGGCAACTATGTTACTTAAGTACACCTGATGATGCTATTTTGATAATAGCGAAAAGCTTTGTGTCTGGTTTTAATAAAGAAATTTTTATATACGTGTTTTTAAAAGTGATTTTAAACTTTTTTATATAATATGTGTACACGTGAAACGCTTTCTAATGGTAAACTTTCAGTAGTTTTTAATTTTAATTAAATTTATAATTAAGATATTTTTTTTTCTTTTAATTTGCTTTTTTTTTTTTTTTTTTTTTTTTTTTTTTGTAATTTAATGAATAAAATAAATTTTATTACAATACTCGCGACGCATTCACTATGCGCTTTTTAAATACTAGCAGGCTTTGTCCGCTTCGCTGGCCACTAAATTTAAAGGAAACTCTTTTCTATATAGCTTTATAAAAATAAAATAAAATAAATTACTGAAATTGTTCAAAAGCTCGCTCCAGGTCCCTGCTGCATTCGGCAGCGATTTGGTCATCCACTGCAACTCGGGCGCTTGTCCCTATTACCTGCGACAATAGTTTACCAATGAGCTTCCATTTAGGTGCTTATTATATAACAGTTTCGAAATAGATAGTATCGAAAAAATTGGAGTTTCCCTTTTATATTTGAATCCCAGTTACATGTGAACAACACTATACGTGTTGTTCACATGTAACTCGGACTGGACTCAAATGTAACTGGGTTTAGACAAAATAATATTTGCTTTTACGTTATTTCATATGTTTATTTTGTTTATCCAATCAACAATTAAATGACAGCAATTTCACGCCAAATATTACAATATACTGTGACCGGCTACGTCTGTCGCATGAGACAATTAATTTTTTGTGCTTATATATAATTCATGGGTTGTAAACCTGATAGTACAGCCTTAATATAGTTCTTTTTGGCGGCTTTTGAATTTTTGTCACCATTTTATACTTAATCCATTGTAACAATAAGACTTAATCCCTTGTAACAATATGCTATGAGCGCTATTTCTGCCGTATTTTAGACGACTAATCTTTTTATGGTTATATATATTTCCCATTAAACATATTTTTATTTATTTATTTAAATATTAATTTGAATTTTTCAAATATTTCTGTTCGACAGCGTGCAAGTGCAGTAACACACAGAGGCTCATTTGTTTGTATGATAAATTAGCATAGTGATTATTATAAAAAAAAAATAAATAAATAGGTAAACATTATCGTGTTACACAACTTTATTATGTCGCTCCACTGGCGGCTTTTGAATTTTTGTCGCCAAATTAGCGATGGATTTTTTTTTTTTTTTTTTTTTTTTTTTTTTGTATGAAAAGGGGAAGACTATTTTGCTAATAATTTTATCAGACTCTTTTTTGTTTATACATAAGAATCCTTTATATTCTGCTTATATTTTTAATGGTTTTTAGGTTTAAAATAGTGCTTGTTGAAATAAATTTCCTATCTTTAAAACTCCATTTATTCTGTAAATTTTGTGAAAAAATAAATCATTTATGTTTTTATATATTTGATGCGCTACTTAGATTAAAATGGCTGTTGCTATATTAAACTTCTTGTCGAAAAACGTTCGGTGTACTTCAACACCAAAATTTAGAAAATCCCCAGCAGGATCTGTTAATGAAACTGATAAAATAAAAATATGGTTCATAGAGTTTAATTAATCTATTTAAAAAAACTTTTAAAACCTAAATTATTAATGTATCGTATCACATAGATAGATATAGTAATAATATATAGATTGATCATTGGGGACAAAAAAGTGATTCCTTTTCACTCTAGAAACGACGTCGATTTTACCAAAATATGGCAGTCTTTCCCCGAGTGAATACACACGGGAATGCACACGAATGTTTTAGCAAATAAAATTCATGAATAATTTATTTACTAAATGTGAATGAAACGCTCCAGATATAGTTTCAAATTCATTCTTCTTTTTTTCCTTTTTTCCTTCAATACCACTTAATGGCTGATTCCAAAGAGGAAAAAGGCATCCGAAAAAGGCATCAAAAATCTTTGCACGATAATATGGGGATGATAGATCTATATATATTATTATATCTATGATCACATAAACCTTTTCGAAGATAGGATAAAACTTAATTTGAAAAAAAAATAACTTTTGTTTATTAACCAAAATAATTGATGAAATTTGAAATGCAAGTTGGTCTTGTGGGGTACAGGCTGTATATTATATTTTTGTGTTCGTGAGAGAAAATTTAAAAGAATTTGAAAACTGCAATTTTTAATCCCACTTAAAAATCATGTGACTTAATGTGAAGCAGACTTTCATTTTTTTTCTCTTAACGGTTTCCATACAATCTTCTGCTGTTGCCATCTAAAATTCATACTTTAGTTAATTTTTAAAAATCTAACTGTCCGATTGATAAGCTGTTTAATGCATCGGATTTACAAAAAATTTCCCTTTCATTTGCTATCTTATTTGTAACGATGCGACTGATATTTCTAATTTATTTTCTAATCTTTCTGATTTATTTTCCTCATTTTAAATAAATGTACTTTTTTTTTTTTAATTATTATTATTTTGTCGAAAGAAAATTGGCAAAAATTAAATTATGGACAAAATTTTAAAATTTAAATGGCTTATTTATCAGAAATTAGAAGGTTATTATTTTAACATTTTAATTAATTAAGAAAAAACGAATCATCCGATTGATAAGCTGTTTAATGCATCGGATTTACAAAAATTTTCCTTTTCATTTGGTATCTTATTTGTAACGATTCGACTGATATTTCTAATTTATTTTCTAATCTTTCCGATTTATTTTCCTCCTTTTAAATAAATGTACGTTTTTTTTATTATTATTATTATAATTATTTTGTCGGAAAAAAAAATTGGCAACAATTAAATTATGGATAAAATGTTAAAATTTAAATGGCTTATTTATCAGAAATTAGAAGGTTATTATTTTCACATTTTAATTAATTAAGAAAAAACTAATCAAAAATTCGAAAATCTGACTTCGATGTGCACAATGACCCTTCGGGGGGCACCTTTGTGTTAAATCTCGTGACTGTCCGAGCTACCGTTTTCGAGAACAGTGAAATATACAAATATTCCTCATTTAATAGTATAAGATTAAGTGAATTTCTGTAAATTAGCGTAATTCTCTAATGACTAAAAAAATTAAACTGTGTGAATGACCCCTGAAAGGAGAATCAACCTATGTCAATAACTGAAAAAACACTTACTGTTTTTCCTTACAATTTTCTGAATTTCAATGATATTTAACAATGCTTGTGAATAAGATAAAAAAGACATTTGAATATCAAATGATGCACAAAAAGTTTTTTTTTTTTTTTTTTTTTTTTTTTTTTTTAGTTCGCATATGCGCTCTGAAACACTTTTCATAGAAATGCTCATATTGCATGAAATATTGAAGATATTTGTATTCCGATTGCAGAATATTGTTTCAAAAGTGTTTTCTAAATTTATCTGAAAATGGAAACATTTCTCGTTTAAAACTGTGCATATTATAAAAAAAAAAGAAAACAAGAAAAAAAAGAAAGAAAGAAAGAAAGAAAGAACGAACGAAAAAAAGAAAGAAAAAAAAATACTGTTTTTTTTTTTTTTTTTAATTTTTAAAATAAATGCTTATATCTTCTTTAATTAACAAACTATCGTTGCACAAATGCATCCACAAATTGTACTGAGTTCATGTTGACATATACTATTGTTACAGATCATTTCCATCACTTGATCTTACAGGGTTATCACAAACAATATTGATTTTGCTCATTTTATTGCCAGCCTCCTAATTATTGTCACTACCTAATCTTCACTCAAAAACATAAGGAAGACACTGTTATTTACATACCCGGTGTTTAAAAGCATTTCATCCAGAGATAACTTTTTAAATTGAAAAAAAAAGAGCTGATCGTTTGTAAATCTTGCTAGCAGGAGTGTATAATGCATTGAAATTTTCTAATGCTACCTAACACGAGAAATTATACAAAAACTTACCATTATTAGACTAACTGTTGCAAATACTTTTAGAATGTAGCTAAAGATCCGTGCCTAAACGACTGCAATTGGTAATAACATGTAAAAATGAGACGACAATATACTGACTGCAAGGTGATATTTAAAATAAACGATTAGAATGTTAAGATTTTGTCTTAAATATTTACATTTTAATGACATTATACATATTTTCTACATCTGGCTACATCTAGAATGGTCTGCCAAATCTCTAACTGCATCAATCACATAGATTACCTTCTGTAACAGAGTCTAGGCATGAAATTTCTCTTCCGTTTTAAGCTTTTTCTGACCCATTGTGTGAAGTAGGAATAACGATGTAGATTCTCAAACTTTTGACAAATAAACGAAATATTGGCCGGCGGTAACAAAGACCTTATAATCTGATTGTAAAAGTCCACGAGACGAGATTAGTGGTGATAGGATAGGGAAAGGTCGTCTGTGGCCGACTAACGTCACGTGTCATCACTGGGGTCGACACCTTTTTATGGCGGGAACGGCATTTGACATGTAAAGTCTTTTTGTCGCTCAACTGTAAAGATTTTTTTTTTTTTTCCGACACTGTAATTTCGAGAGTTTTCATGTATGATTGCTTTTATTCTTTAAATTTATGTTTTTATTATGCACTTTTCATTATCACTCATATTATGAAATCTAAATCTGGATGACAGTAAAATGTTTTTCATTCTACAAAATATAAATAAAGAATTTATTCAGCGATAAAAGAAATATCTCGCAAAAAGTTTTTTTTTTTTTTTTTTTTTTTTTTTTTTTTGTTTGTTTGTTTTTGGCTCTATAACAAATTCTCATTTTTGTAAGTATGATAAATACTAGTTCGTAAAATGATATTCTTTTCTAATCTGAAAATATTGCATTTTTAAAGAAACACTTTGTTAACTGCCTGAAGTCTTATTTTACTGATAATTTAATATAACATATTTGGAAGAAAACTTTTTATTCTAGCAAATACAATAATTTGATTACGTTGCTAGACGTTATGTAAATACGTGAAAGGAAAAACCGATTTTTTTTTTTTTTTTTTTTTTTTTTTTTAATAAATATTTTAGTGGAATAAAATTTCTGGCAGTGTTATAAATATTCATATTAATTTAGTGTATATTACAGACGACAGATAAAATTTAAAATTAAAAAATAAATATTACTTATTGTGTAAGAGTGAATTTAAAAATTGAAAATTAACATTTATAAAAAGAAGGAAAAGAAAAGTGAAGTTTATGAAGTGTTATTCAATATTAAAATATATTGTTACTCAGAATATATATTTGTTTACAAATAAAAAAACGAATTGTTTAGTTCTTAGAAAGATTAAATTATGTAATATTTAATAATCGCAACTCGAAATTCAGTTTTTACGCAGATTAGAGTAATATTCTTATTGTTTACAAGAGAAATCTCCAATTATTTAGCGATAAATGTGGTTGTGTATGGAGGGGGGATATTTCTTGTCTTTCAAATAAAATAAATCGACCATTTAAAAAAATGCCCTAAATCTATAATTTGTATTTCATTCAATAACTGTCTATAATTCTGTATTGTATTTGAATTCTTTTCTGAGGATATACATATCCCTTTGCACATGCTCAACAACAAGAATGTTCTTCAGTTGGAAAAGTATAAGATAATTAAAAAACTGACTTTCAGCGATTATAACCAATGGAAGATTAAACTTGTATTTCCTTCCTTTTGTAGAGATCTTAAAATGAAAAGTATGCGATAATTCTTTCTTATCTGTATGGAATATATATTTCTCCTGCATAACTTATGTTTTTTTTTTTTTTTTTTTTTTTTTTTCAGTTTAATCTAATATATCATCTTTAAAATATACCTTCAAAAATTACCTCCTATTTACTGTTTTAATTCGAATTTCTTTTGCATCTGCTCAATTTTACTTAAATCGTTTTTCTTGTTCCATTGGATTTTGTTTTCATAGTGGCATATATGTGTTAACACAACAACATATACAAATATGGTGGCAATCCAACGATTTTTACAAGGGATATTATGTGTACATGAAGTATTAAAAACTTTTAAATATAGATTGAAAGTTCTAATATTTCATTAATAGAGGTAATAAATTAGTTTGCAATTTTCCGTTTTAAACTTTTATTTTATATAATTCAGTACAAACTGGTTGTCTCTAAATGATATGAATGGTACAAACTAGTTTTATTCTATTCGTATAACTGTTAAAGCAATAAGTAATTTAACAACACGTATAACACTATGAGTTAAACACGCATTCACTCGCTTATACAAATTTACTTAGGTAGGAAAATGATCTGCTTTAAGATGGCTGCTAATGGTGAGAAAATGGCAATTTACAGGCTGTGGATTTTAGCTGTTTGTCGTTTATCCCAACGAATTTCTATAAACTAGAGTTATGCACTTTTAAACCTTTTTTACTTAAATGATACGTTAAGATGTAAAATTCTTTTTCTTTATTTCTAGCATGCATTTTGAAACAGATCATTCTACTTCTCGAATTAGTTGAACTTAATGTAATAATGGTAAATTTTGTGATCGTTATATTACCAAATATGTACAGAATATTTTATTTCTATCTTTATTTATCTTTATCTAAATTATTTTAGCCATTTTAAATAACTGCATATTTCCTTACTATGTAATAAGAGAATCTTCCTAAAGTAAACATTTTTAATCTCACATTTCCGCTTTGTCTCTCATTTACACTGGTAGACAAAATTAAAGCAACAACCTGTTTTCTCATTCTCTTCTTTTGCACATAATTTAAAAAAAAATAAACATATGAACATAAAATTTACCATATTATTAACCGAATTTTATGTAACTTTAGCATAAGAATAATTTTTAAGTTAAAAAATATTATTTTTTCACTCAAAAGTAAGCTTTTGAAAAAATGAAAATTTTCAATAATTTTAGGCAAGAACATATAATGAAAAGTGGTATGCGTTAGAGATACTATGATTGTTATTTATACTGCTTGAATGTGTTTAATTATGCACGAATGACGCATAGAAACATCAGTTGGTTTAATAAGCTATTGTTTTCTTAATTTAATTCAAAGAACTTCCATCTGACTGAAACTGAATAATTGTTATTGATGAAATTAATTTTCTTTGTGTATTGACACGAAAACATTAAAAAAAGAAAGCTAAAATGGTTTCTTGATTTGAAACCAGATTTGTAAAACACGAACTACAACCTAAGGGTTATTTTATCCAAAAAACGCATTTTTTTTTTTTAACATGCAGCATTCTAACTGCTCTCAACCCTTTAGTTAAGGCTTAGAAAACGGAAAATTTTAATGTTGTTTCCACAATGAAAATTTCGAAATATTGCAGTCCTTCCTCCAATCAATGGAATACAGAAAAAAATAATTCTTCTGCTATTCTAAAATGTGCAAATAAGCCTAACACTTCATAAACACAGTCTGAAATCGGTCCTATAATGAAAATATGTTTGGATGAGTATAAATAACGCTCTAGTTATTTCTGCTTTACACCCACTATAGAAACCATAAAGATCGAAAACCACGAAAAAAAAAAAGTGTTAATTGGAGACACAAATTCTCTGTGTCCAAGTAAAAGATTTATTATTATTATTCAAAGTTTATTTGGGGTCTCGATTAATTTTCAGAGATCTCCCATAGTTTTCAAAAGTTTCATTTTGCTTTTGAAGAAGGGTGAGAAATTCTCACCCATTATTTTCCTCTAATGCGAACCTTGAAATAAGAATACATCTTTAGTTCTAGTGTTTACGAATAAAAAGGATTTCGAAAAATATATTAGATTTTCTTTCTTAAAAATCAGTATCATAGTCTATATATATATAAAAAAAAAAAAAAAAAAAAAAAAAGGCTTTCGTTTTTCCAATATGAGAATTGATTGACTTCTTAATTTTGTCAAAAATAGCAAAATAAAATTTAAAATAGTCTAATAAGAAAATAATTTTTATGCATAATTTGATCGTTTACAATATTCAATATTAAAAGTATTCGGCAAACTCAAACTTTTCATTTTAATTTTACGGTCAATACTACTTTTTTACAGGTTGGTTCTATGTTTCATCACAACGTAAAATTACTGGCGATACATCATTCATTGTCTAAATGCTTTTTTTTTTTTTTTTTTTTACGGGCTTTGTCTGGAATCTGTGTTGCCGGGCTTTGCCCGTAATGTTACTGCAGCATATTTTACAGTGCATGTTATACCTCATATATTTTACCAAAAGTTTTGTCCTGAAGATGAAAAGGGGACCAGTAAAAAATTAAACAAAAATCAAAACGTTTTGGGCCACCTTTTAAATATTATTGCTTGAAATGCGTTTTTGATGTAGCATAAGATTATGGAAACTATTCTAATTCTCTGTATAAAAATTTATGAGGATACCGCATATAATAATTGAGATATAGCGGTTTCTTTAAAAAAAATTACGACAAATAGCAACATTCATGCAGAGTATTAAACCCAGCGCAAAGTCATTTTTAGGAAACTTGCCGTAATACATTAGACACAGCGTACTACAATCAGAAGGCAAAATGTTAAAAATATCTTACGAAGTACAAACATTTTACTAAATAATTTTTAACTACGCATGCACAAGCTTTAAAAAAAATTATTTGCATAATTTAATAGCTAACGGTATTGAGCTATTTAAGCAAAAACTCCAAACCTGTTTGGATGAGTTACAATTAGACTCTAGTTATTTCTGCTTTGCACCCACTACAGAAACCATAAAGATCGAAAAACATGAAAAAAATCGTATTAATTGGAGATACAATTTCTCTGTGTCTATGTAAAAAAAATATTATTATTATTCAAAGTTTATTTGGGGTCTTGATTAATTTTCAGAGATCTCACATAGTTTTCAAAAGCTTTTATTTTTATTTTACTTTATTTTATTTTATTATTATTTTTTTTTTAAGAAGAAGGGTGAGAAATTCTCATCCATTATTTCCATCTAATGAGAACCTTGAATTAAGACTACCGCTTTTGTTCTAGTGTTTACGAATAAAAATGATTTCAAAAATTATATTAGATTTTCTTTCTTCAAAATCAGTATCCTAGAATTTATAGAAAAAAAAAAAAAAAAAAAAAAAAAAAAAAAGCTTTTGTTTTTCCAATATGAGAATTGACTGACTTCTTATTTTGTCGAAAATAGCAGATTTAGATTTTAAAATAGTCTTAAAATAAAATACTTTTTATGCATAATTTGAACGTTAACACTATTCAATCACTGTAAATAATTTCTGTAAAAATAAAGCACTTTTTTAACATAAATACAGCATAGGTTGCTGTATATTTTTACAGCTAGTTCTGTAAAAATAGTCGAAGATTGGTTACTTCACATTGTGCTGTAAATCGGTATAAAAAATTTTCCGGAAGTCTTTTGGTGCGTATGACAAGATTTATCAACCTATCAGTGCTAATGGTGACCTTATCTGTTTTTGTAAAGAAAAGTGATTTTAAGCCCAACGTCGCGACTGGCAAAGTGCTGGCCTCTGGAACAGCTGATTATGAGTTCGAATCCCGGGCTACCCGAAACTGTTTGGTCTGCATGGAAAAATTAAATAAGGTAAATTATATGTGTAAAAAAAATAAATAAATAAGTTAATTACTGTTGTGGAATCTACTACAGAAAACTTTACAGTGTTATTAACAGTATTCGAGAAACTTTAACTTTTAATTTTACGGCCAATACTACTTTTTTTACAGGTTGTTTGTTTGTTTCATCACAACGTAAAATTACTGGTGATACATCATTCATCGTCTAAATGTTTTTTTACGGGCTTTGTCTGGAATCTCTGCTGCCGGGCTTTGCCCGTAATTTTACTGCAGCATTTTTTACAGTGTAGGTAAAGACACACATTCCTTGAAATGTTAGACTAAATCTCGATTTTTCTTTCTGTATCAACTTTTCTTTTGCTTTTATAATGGATATTTTTTTTCAAATATAATTAATAATTCGTAAACTATTAGAATCACCAGAATAATAAAAATGTCGATAAATAGTTTTATAATGAACATCTTATTCGATTTTCATATTTGTATGTATATTTAAAAAAAATCTATTGACATGAAAAAAAAAAAAAAAAAAATAAGAAACATTAAAGTGAATACAGGTATAAATATTTGGTTGTAATCTAACATCCTATCTGTAAGGCATCCTTACGATCATTTTTCATTAAGAGTTCTTTCCAAATATTATTGAAATTTTTGTTTTTCTAAAGCCTACTTTTAAGAGAAAAATTAATATTTATTAGCTTAAAAATTATTCTTATGCTAAAGTTACGTAAATAATATAACGAACAGACCATTCAAATTTTATATTCATATGTTTATTTGTTTAAAAACTATGTGCAAAAGAAAAAAACAAGAAAACAGGTTGTTGCAATAATTTTGTCCACCAGTGTACATCATTTAATTTCTGTAAAGATTTTTTTCGTGTATTATTAAGGTTAAGCTTTTCTATACATTTTTATCTATGTATTTTGCATTTATTTAAAAATTTAAAGTAGTTTTATTTAATACCAGGCATAAAAATTCAGCTTCTACACCGTTGCAAAATATACAAATAAATCATTAAAATGTTTATCGGTGTCGTAACACGTCTGAAAAAATATCTTGTTGTTCCTATTATTTTTGCAACGGCACACATAGTATCTCATTTTCAAACCGCTGTAAATTTGTCACTTCGTTTGGCGAAAATAAATGTTTTATGACTTTTGAAAGTGCCCATAAAAAAGATTCTAGATTTAATCGAAGCTACGAAACATATTTCGTGATATACTCCGACTTTAAGCAACTTTATCACAATAAATTAAAAACAAAAGTTGTGTTTCATAAATAGATAGCATCAAGAAATAACTTTTGGGACAACATTTAAATAAAAATAGACTCTAAATATAAATATTTAAATGTGTAAAAGTAATATAAAAAGGAACTTTAAATTTATTCTAGGATTAAAACAAATACACATTGCTAGGTTATACATATTATATATATTATGCATTTCCATTTTAATAAAATATTTTAACTAACAAAAACAATTGTAGCACAAAATCAGTAAATACCATGACTTAAAGTTTTTGGTCCATTTAAATTAAAATTTCCCAAACAATAATTTTAAGGCATATTTTCTTCAATTTGAAAATAAAGTTTTCTTAAAAGTGTTAAAATGGATGAATAAAATGAAAGTAATATTAATGATTTTTCGTTAAAAGTTCTCGTACTCTTACTTTATTCTGCATTATATTCAAGAAAGAATTGGATTTGTAAATTTTATAACTTTCAGTTTTCGATGGATTTATACGTTTTCAGAAGTACAGAATATGGTTTGACCATCTTTGGAAAATGTCTGTCTGCGTGCCTCTGTGTGTAAGAGACAAAAAAAAAATTATGTCAGCTCAAGTTCAATATGTATTGTACAGAATTTTATAAAAGTTTATATTTTTATTTGCACCGTGACATAAACTGGTACTTATCAACTTATGGTGCAAATACCCCAAGAGTGGCGACGAACAAGTGGCATTGCATTACTAAGATTTCCATTTTTACAGAAAGACTATAGATCAACATAAATTTTGTATAATTTCCATTTGTGAGAGGACCATTATAAAACACTATGTAACTCAGTTTGGATCACATTGGCATTGCTCTACTGCATTTTCCTTCATTTATAGGAAGGCTATATCTCAGTTACTTTAGCGTATAAGAGCATGAATCTATATATGTGAGATAATCATTACGAAATTGAATTCTGACTTAATTTGTCTGTTAATATGACGGCAGGTGGCGTTGCTTTGCTATAATTTTATCCGTTCATCCGAATGCTATATATCAGCTTCTGTGGCCTATAAATGTACCAAACTTGATATGTGAGATGGTCATTACGAAAGCAAGTGCTGACTTAATGTGTGTTATTCTTATTCACCACCTCGGATATTTCACATGGCTACATACCAGAAGCTATTGGTTAAAATTGTACTAAACTACATGTGTAAAACCATTATAAAGAGAAAATATGATTAATTTTTTGTGCATGTTTCACCAGTATGTATCGCTGGGATAGATAATGATATAAAAAACGTTTCGTGGTGGTTACAATATACTGGTTATCACATGTTTTCAGAGCTGGTAAAATGTTATTAAACATTATAAACTAGTTATATTTACATTTCTAAAAAAAAAAAAAAAAATTTTTTTTGTAATAAACTGTAAAAGTACATACTAAATAAATTGTCATGATTTTCTTTCTTTTATTCTTTCTTTGTTTATTATTATTATTATTATTATTATTATTATTTTATTTTTTTATTTTACAAATTTTCAGTATCTGCAAAAAAGTATGTTCTTGTTCCTCTCGATTAGTTTTAATTTTAACAATTTGGAAATAAAATTCCCGCATTTATATTTAATCTTATATTTTGCTCATGAGCTTAAAAATATCCTTATGCAACATACTATCCTTTTCATAACTGTCTAATTTTAGAATAGCTTGAGAGTACAATTATCCAAATATAGTACAGTTTTATTATTCGATAAAATAATTAAATGCCTTTTTATCACTTTATAAAAAAATATTTAATAATTACATTTAATACAGCCATTAGATAAATGCTATAATATTACAATCTGATAGGGGAGAAGAGGGCTAATGTGGACAACTTAAATAATTCTGCTATTTAACTTCAAAATTCCTCTGTGAGTTTTTAAAGTTTGGTCCAACCGGTATTCAATTCTAAGGGCAGTTACACGATAAATTGCTAATTCAGCAGTAATTAACAGAACAAGATTTTTATGGCAGAAAAATAAATTACATTCCTCTATTTGAAAAAAAAAAGTGTTATTTAAATGATTATATTTTTATGACAAATTTCGATAGTTACTATTAATTTACATGGTTTATATAAATCAGTATAATGCCTAAATATACAACGAGTTGCAAGTGATAGTATAGTCACAAGGCGTTAAGGGATCAGATACTTTTGAACGGTGGAAATATCAGTAAGATATGATCGTGATTCTTTTTACAATAACTTGAAAAATATAATCATGATGAAAAATATGATCATGCTTTTAAAACTTGCTATTTTTTAAGAGTGTTAAGAAATGTTTTATCTATCTATTACAGCTGATGAAATACTTATACGTTTTTAATTTTATTTATTTTCTCTTTAAAATGGCAGATCTAATTTTTTGTCGATATAAATCTTGCACACAGGATTACATTGTTTAAATATTATACCTCTGATTTTCTTTACAATTTCAACATTTATTTTATGGACGTAATAATAAAAAGTATTTTATGACCTTTTTATATGATGATAGCCATATTTTACTAAGTTTTATTTTTTATTGATGTAAACTTTTTAACACTTTGTATAACTGTTTGCAATTATTTAAAACTATTTTAACTTTTTTTAAGTATCTAACTACCTTAAAACTATTTTATCTCTTATCATTTTAATACCATTAAACTAACTTAAAAACATTTTATCTCTTTTATTTTAATAATAACTTAAAAGTATTTTATCCTCTTTTATTTTAAGAATAGACACATTTTTAGTAGTAAAATGTAAGTATAAGAATCGCCAAACGAGGAAACATTGAAATATAAATATTTTAGTGCAAATTTCTCAAGTGCTGATTATTTAAATTGCAAAGTATTTAAAAAAATATAAAGTAAACTATTGAAACAATAAAAAATGATTATTACTTTACCACTTTTTTTTTTATTTCGTATATGAAAGTGAATTATTTATTTCTGTTATAAAAAGCCACTATCTAAATAACAGCGTTATTATCATTAATTCGAAATTTCGTTCGAAGGTATTTCAGATATGGTGTAAAAAAATAAAAATAAAAATAAATAACACAATATTCTTCCGATAAGTATGTAAAGTAAATTTTTATTTGAAAAATCATTTTATTAGACCTTCCACAACGCATTTTTTTTTTTTTTTTTTTTATAAAATATGTACAGAAATGTCGTTTATAGAGTTTTTCATTTCCTAATCTCTTACTTTTCCCTTTCTATTTCTGGGATACTCCAGGAAAACAAAAACAACATCGAGCAATTCTATCCCGTAATAGAGGCTCAAATTGAAATTTTCCCCATGGAATAGAGTAGCGTTCTGGGGGATACATTCGTCCACCTATTTCAGAAAGATACAATTCGAAAAGCGAAGTGAGCTTGCGCAGTTAAAAGAAAGCACGCTGGAGTAAAAGCACGCTTCCGGAACACAGGGAGAAGAGCCATGCAGCACCATTGCGATGAAATGGGGAAGGATGCCGAGTGCCTAAAATGAAGGGAATGTTTCTCACTTGGAAGTTACTATGTTTCACTTGCATTTGGGCACTGGTAAGACCAGTGCCTGAAAAGATTCCTATAGGTATGTTTATCAAGTTTCTACTTTCTTTAATGTTACACAAAATTCGATAATAATCTGAGTGTAACAAATTTCGTTTTGCTACAAACTTGCATGTCATTTGATAAAATGTAACATTTTAGAAGATATTTATTTCTACTCTGAAGACTAGTTTTACAAACTATCTTTAAATGCATTATTATTATTTATTTTAACAAAATAATATTCGTTAATAATTCTTATTTATTATGGAGTTAGTCACTTTGGAAGTTACTATGTTTTGGAAGTTAGTATCAGTTAGGGGTTACTATGTTTCATTTGAACTCATGCTCTTTTAAGACGACTGCTTTATAAACTCTCTATAGGTAATGTTTATTTTATTCTGATTATTATTCATGTTTCTGATTATTGTTCATGTTATTGATTATTATTCATGTTCTGATTATTATTCATGTTTCGTTCCATGTTCCATGAAATTAGATAATAATGTGTATTTAAAAAAAAATTGACTTTGTTACGAACTTGAACTTAGTATGTGACATTCCATAAATATATTTCGATTTAAACGAACCCTTTTTTTTAATAATAAGTGTCTTTAAATGCGTTGTATTATCTATATAAAGTTTTAAAAATTAATATTTATTTTATATTATAATGTTTCATTTTATTTATTGTTATTATCTGTATAACATAAAATTAATTCTGTAAAGAATTTTTACAAAAAATTCTATTTTAAAATGCTTCATTATATTTATTGTTATTAATCGAACAATTTAAAATTAATTCTGCATAGAAATTTTGCAGACAATTGTCTTTTTAAATGTTTCTTATAAATTTATAACTCATATTCGTTCAACAGTTACATATTGTTTTATTAATACAATATTTTATCATTTTATAATTGTATAAGCAGAATATTTCCAAAATATTGCGTCTAAATATAGTTTTTTACGTTTTTATTATTATTTTAATTGTATATATATACAATCAAAATAATAATAATAATACAAAACAGATCCTAGACAATTATTTCGTCAGATTTAAGAAATGATTGGCTTTCGACCAAAGTTGTTTTTCGTTAATTATTCTGTGTCATACTATAAAATAACCATTTCTATTTTTGTTACAAAAAATAAAAAATAATAAATAATAATAAATAATAAACTGTTAAAATGAAAATAATTAATGGTTGCACTTTAAATTATTTTTATTTTTAAGATTTCCAGTATATTAAACAGGCCTTTAAATTTTTTATGCAAGAAAATTAATAATTAATTCATAATTCTGAAATTATAGAATACCTGATTAAAAATATTTTTTTTTCTCTACTGTGTTAAATATAAAAAAAATTCCCGTCAACAATAGTTTTATTTCTTTAAACATTTATATATCATACTGTTAAATTAAGATTTTATGTTATTAATCTAAAATATAATCACATGTTGGAAACCTACATAATGAATACTATTTAAATATATTTTTAGATTTGTAAGTGTCTCGGTTTCTTTTTAATGTTTTCTTTACCACCTTAGCACATATATAAATTTGTCAATATATTTGAATAATCATAAAAACTAAAACCTAGAAAAGATCTTTCTTTTATGCATTTTTTCTTTTATATAGTTTAAAACTGTATCTGGGTTTCATTATGATTTAAAAGATAAAATAAAATTGTTTTAAAAATATATATAAAATATATATAAAATAAAATTGTTTTAATAAAAAAAATATATATATATTAAATAGCGCTTACGAGAACAAAAAACTGATAATGTTTAAAAACATGTCCTTCATAATAATTATTCATTTTTTTTTCTTTTTAGATAAATTTCTTATATTCTGTTGGTAATGACAAAAGGCAACGATACTTTAAAAACTTATCTGTATAAACATTGCAATAGTTTTCACTGTAGATTCTCTTCTTAATTTCTATTTAAAATATACTTTTATTAATAACATAAATTAACGTTTCATACTGGCACTACCCAGATTAAAAAATATCAATCATGTTAGTTTTTTTTTAAATACAGAACATTTGGGAGAAATATGCATATTTAATGAAGTTGGTAACTATTTTTACAATTTCCAACATCAATTGTTTAAATACTTCTATTGAAACCAATGTATTGTTATTTTTATAGTTTAAAAAACTGTTTAAAATTCAATAGTGACAATAGACCTTAAGGAACAAAAACAAAAAAAAATCTGGAAACATTTCATAAAAATATGATACATATAATTTTTTTCTGAACAAAAAATACAGATATTGTTTATAGATTTTGAAAAATGTGATTAATATTATGCGAAGCAGAAATGATTTTATGCTAAGGTTAAAGGTTAGAAATTTTTTATACCAAAATATATTTTGTATTTTCACAATTGTTTCACTTGTGATTACATATAAAACGCAATTGTGTTTATACATCAAGCAGTTTTATTTGCATACATATATATATATATATATATATATATATATATATATATATGGTTGGTTGTCGGGTTTAAGGTCGATTGATTAGGCTATAGTCTTAGATCTATAGGGGGAATGCCCTCCTTGGGGGTCTTTCTAAAAAAAAAAGCTTTGGAATTAATAAAAAAAATAAAAATTATTCATTTTTTTCAAGTTCATTATATTTATATTTTACAAAAAAGATAGGATCAAATTATATATATATATATATATATGTGTGTGTGTGTGTGTGTGTGTGTGTGTGTGTGTATATACTGTTTATTATTATTATTATTATTATTTATTTATTTATTTTTGTTTTTGTTTTTGTTTCTAAAGGATAATAAAAATCTTATATAAATAATTCATACATATTATCAAATATTAACCATGTTAATAGTAAACACTCGAAAATAACTTTTATTTTACAAAGTGTTTCTAGTTTTTAGTAAAATTTAGTTGAGATAGATTTTATGTATTAATATATTTAATGCCTGTAGTTTATGTTTCGAATTGTATTTCTGCTATGCAAAAATGTTTTACAATTTTTTTTACTGTTAAAAGTGATAAAAAAATATTTATAAGTTATACGGAAAACAAATACCAATAACTTTACAATAACTTTAATAAAGAATAACATTAAATTTTTTATGTTTTTTTTTTCTACTTTTTCTTCTTTTTTTATATTTTAAAATATAAACAATGATAAACACGAAAATGTTTCTTTTCTTCTTAGAAGCAAAAGCAAAAATATTATATTTTTGCTGATATATATAAAATATTTTTTTTTATATTCATTTCTATTTTATGTGATCTACCTATGCATTACAAAAGCAAAACGTTTTATGCACGAAATATATAACTCCCAATGAAGTTTAATATATAGCAACAAATAATAATTTTAGCCTAATAGCATGTAATTGTTATTTATGAATTCTTCTAGTGCTATGTAAATGTAATTATTTTCAGTGGATAATTTTAAAATATATTTTTACTCAAACCCGAATATTTCTCTAAATATTTCTCTAGCCTTGATAATATGAATTTTTCAAAGGCTAAATAATAATTAAATAAAGTTAGATTGATCCTTGAACAGGCAAAATATTGTAAGGAAACCAGAATTAAAAAAAAATATCCTTACGTAAGAATCTAAATTTTCTTTTAACGAAAGCTTAGAAATTTATTAGTAAATCTATAATGTCTATTCGTGCTAATATTTCTTGATAAGAATAAAAATTCAGAAATCCAACGGTTCTGAATAACATTTCAATCTGATGTATGATTAATGTTTTGATTTCTCTCATAACTTGATAATCAACAATCAAAAGTAAAACATAATTACATTTTGGAACTATCAATTATAATACTTTAAAATGAATGACAAACATATAACATTTTCCGTGATTTTTCAATTATTATTATTAATGAAATATTAATTTTGAGTAAAGATTTATAAATTGTACATAGATAATGTCTAGATTTTAGGTTTTAATAAACTAATAAAAAAAGTAATGAAATGTATAATTTATTTTTTAAAGTGTGTTTAATTAATAAATATTTCTCTTACACATTTAACAGATCAATCATTCTTAAAGCACTTACATCTCACTAGTGATTCAAATTTTCTAGAAATTTTTATTTTCATAAATTTGTCCTACTAATATTAGGTAAATATATTTCCTACAAACGTTTTAAACTTACAATATTTTAATCTGTCTGTTGTTCATACACATATTTTAATCTGTCGATTGTTGATAAAATTAATTAGACTTAGTAAAAATTTATTTTATTCATATATCACTTACAAACGTTATTGTTCCGTGATTTTTTTTTCATTCGTTCGTGTGTTTTTTCAAACTGTACAGTAAGTCACATTCATTCAACTTTTTTATTTATTTATTTTTATTTTTATTTTTTTATGTTACAAAACATCAGATGTCAGTATCAAATCATAAATTTTCAAATTATACTTATTTCTGAGATTTTGCTAAAAACACTAGTTGTGAAATTAAATGATTTGCCCATAAGTTTGTTTTGTAACGTGTATAAAATATTTTCAGCATGAATTAACTAACCAAATTCAAACTTCACAACTTAAGTTCACGTATTAAAAAATGAAATAATGTTCAAGCTACAATTTTTTTAAAGCCAACAAAGTGCTTTAAAATTATGCTATATTTAAAGAAAAGAAACCTTAACATGTAAAGATATTTATAGGTGTCGCTGAAATGTTTATTAATTTTACAAAAGAAAGTAATCAATACTTCAGATATAATGTGTTCTGCATATTAAAGATACTTTTAATAAATTTACCCTTCAATTTAAAACTGAGTTTCATTTTCCCTAGTTTCTGCATTTACATTAAAATTCATATTAATAGATTATTATAAAATTGATTTTATTCTTTTGTAAGATTTAATAAAAAAAATAATTGACTATATATATATATATATATATATAATATTTTCATGCTTCTAATGCCCTCCGAAAAAATTTCTGAAACATTAATTAAATTTTACTAAAATAAATTCCCTTTGATTGCTTTATAAGCAGGATCTAACGAACAAATAACACCAATAAAGTGTATGTCAAGTTGATTTCTCCGTAATCAAAATTCTTTGGCAGCCGGAATTAACTGAAATGCCTTGTGCGGAAATTTCCATTTCCATAGATTCTTTAGAGACCAAATGATAAGACAATAAAAACTCTTTAGTATCCTGTTGGGATTTATCAGTCACTCTAGAGACTTTAAGTTTTCCAGTTTATTCAATATATATCCTAAATCGAAATTAGATTGTTTTTAGAATCCTTTTTACATCCTTTTAAACACATTCCTTTGATTATTGAAATACTGTTCTTTAAATTAGTTTTTGAAAACATTTTCTGTATCTTCTTTAAGGAAATACTAGAAATAAATAAATAAACATTTATTTTATTTTTCTTCCTACTGAAAAAAGACTTTTTAAACATAGTTCTTTAACGATTATACATCTCAAAAACGAAAATGCTGATGTAGAATATGCCAAATGTGTGAAAGGCAAAATATGATCAAATTATTTTTTTTGACAATAATTTGTTTATTCTTATGTATTAATTAAGTAATTATCAATATTTCAGTCTTTAATTTATCACAATTAGAAAATTTTTCAGTCCTTCAATCTTCATTTCAAATAAAACCCGGTCTGTTTTTCAAAAGTCAAAAAAATATTCAAGAACTTCATTTCGAAACATTTTTAAAACATTAATTAGTCAGCACAGAAACTTTGCGCGGCATTTTGAAGCATTAAGTGCTTTTTCCTTTTCAGGATCTCCGTTCAAATTTCATTAAGTGTTTGAAATAGATTTTTACTTTCACTTTTACTGAGGAAGGGGAAATGATAAGAGTTTTTAGCGATTTAATATCATTAACTGCATAGTCAATTGTAATGTTATAATTTAGCGCCTGTTAACTATTTGTTGAAACTTCCAAGATAAAATCTAGCTATTTTTGATAAAATAATATTTCTTCTTTGTACTTAGTACAATGTCATAAATTTTACAAAAAAATTGTAAATTATCGAATTTGAATAAAATAAAGTAATATATAATTTGTATGTGATTAATTTTTTATTACTAGAAAGTTTAGAGGTAACTGTGAGGCCTCTTTCCTCTAAATTAAACATTGCTTAATTGCATAATCTCAATGGAATAATGAAATAGGATTTTACAAAATCATACATTTAGCAAAATAAAAATAATAATAATAACAATAATGAATCATATTAAGTATGTTTTCGAGTATTAAATCGATTGTTTGTGAAAATATCCATATAAAATTTTTAATTTTTATAACATAAATTACAAAATATAAATTTAAAATCAGTATTAACAGTAATGTGAATTTTGGTTAAATGAATTAATTTAAATTCCATTGTTTAGATAAGGAAAACTCTTTTTGAAAAAAAAAAAAAAACATACTTTGTTGAATTGGGTCTCCTATGGAAATCACAAAAAGGACACCATTTAAACTTTGTTGTAGCTTTCAATATGGACGCAAAAGGTAAATTACGATATTTTAAGCAAAATAATTATTTACCTGTGATACCATAAACCAAGGGTTAGCTGAAATTTAAAATTTAAATGTCTGAGAAATTTATATTATTTTTTCTACTATTAAATATTAACACCTGAAACGAAAGTTTCATAACAATATTTACCCAGTCAAAAAATATTTAGGTGTGTGTGTGTATTCAAGCATTGAGATTACAAAAATTTAAGCACCGTCTCCGCACAAACACTTGCACAAATGCATATACATATAATCATAAGTGAGAGAAATTCATTCAAAATTTTAGGACTAACGCATACTATGAAGTGATACATAGAAAAGTGTATTGTAGCGATCTGCATAGCTGCCAACTTATACGGTTTTTTAACACAATTTTTCCTGTTAAAAATATAGGGTAGAAATAAAAGTAGATGTGTTGTTATATAAACTAACACATTATGCGTACTCATACAATCGTAAATTTCTTGTTATCAAATATTAAATATATGTAAGGATGAAAAACTCAAAATCTATTAATTATCTAAATTTAAAATATTTCAAATTTCAAGCAAATTTCCTCGAACGATTTAAGATTTATAAATTATTTTTAAATGACTTATTTTGCTACTTCTTTGTTGAAATCTAGGTTAACTATCTAGGTTTAATGTTTGAATTTATTATAAATAAAATGCGTATTAATTGCATATAATAATTGATTTTAATGAAATCTTAAATTTAAGGTAATCTAATGCTACTTTCCTGGTTGCAAAACGTATTTTAAGGGAATCGTATGATTTAGATTATATATCTATACAGATACATATATATATAATTTTTAACCATCACACAACCAACATGTATTTTTCACACAAATTAATTCAATAACTATTAGAGATTTATGCATTTTTTTGTTAAGAGACAAATTTTTTTCTATCTTTTTTGTTGATATATGTCTATACAACTTTTTTTAGAGTTAAAGCTTTTCAGAATTATATATTTTCCTTTCTTAAAGTTGCTTTTCTTATAAAATAAGAGAAAATTTACCTAACATTTTCCATTTTTATAATTAAGAAACAAAAATTCTGCAATTAAAATCTATTAAATTACACAAAGAAAATTTATTCGTCTACAGATTGTTGCACAATTTTTTATACCTTTTATTAAGCAATTAATTGAAACTTTATCGGAAGATAATAGTTTAAACTGCATAAATTGTGTAAACTAAATTATTCATTTAAATCCAAAGCAAAGACATGTGGCAAGTAAATATTTATTTCATACTCTATTTAACAAAATTACAATTATACAAAGAATTAGCATAAGGATTTTTATTTTATTTAAAAAGTTTAAAAGAAAAATCTGAGGCAATTTTATATTAGAAACAGATTTTGAAACACTTGAATTCTAAATAATTTTGTTCTGAAGATTGGATTGTATGAAAGCAAAATTTTAAAGAAAAATTAAACAATTAATTAACAATAGATACAGATGTGACGTCAAAATGATTGGTATGAAACCTTAGAATAAGTTTCATATAAAAACATTCCTAAATTATAATTAGTACGTTCGGTATAATTCTGAAAAAGAAAGAATATATTATCTATAATATTAAAACACAAGGGTATTTCTTTAAGACCAAAATCGCCCGATCTGCGCGTGCGCGAGAAAATTATGAACCAATGCGGAATGAGAATATTCCTTCCCCTTGATGCAGTGCAATATGAACATCAATGATAGAACTCGAGCAGATGACAATGATACTTCGCAGACCCAGACGCCTCATTAAAGCTCAATAATAAAACAATTCACACGATTAATTCATTGATTCATATTTTCCATGGAAGTATATTAAAAATAAAGCAATTCGCGAATACTTATCGACTATCGCTGTATGCCTTTTCATTTCACCCCAAAATTTTCCTTCACAGGATAATATTTTAAGAGTTTTTGTGGCGCCATCTTTTATCATTTAAACATACCATACCATATTCCTAATATTATTTTTTTCAGTTTCTTAAGAGAGAAAAAAAAATCTTTTAAAATTAATAAATTGTCGGTGTTTATTGTTCTTTAAAAGTTAACTTTTATCAATTAAAAACTTTGTTTAGAAAAAATGAAGGTAGATGTTTAAAATCAAAGGAAGTTTTATTTTATTTTATTTATTTATTTATTTATTTATTTTTTAATCTAATTTTAAATTGATCTCTTATATTTCATTTCTGTACTATATTACAGAAAAAAATAATTTAAAAAGAATAACCTTAAAAATATTGATATTTTATACGAGTAAAAATATGAATGGAATAACTTATTATTAAAAATATAATGAGCAAATTAACTTGCTATAGTATTAAATGCATTCTTACTTATTCGGGCCCTGAGTAGTATATTCTATTTCAAAGGGAAAATAAATTGTAATTATAGAATGTAAAGAAAACACAAAACACTTTTAAAATTTATTTTAAATTAAATTATTTTGCCTTATAAATTTATGTGATTTTAAAAGTATTTAAAAAAAAAAAAAAATCTGAGAATTTTTTTTTAATTATTATTATTGACAGATTATAGATGGCGCCACTGTTATATTGTAACTGAAATGGAATATTATAGATGCGAGCAAATTAAAATAATATGTATGAAAAACATTAAATATTGATGTGTGCTTTCTTTCTCCATTCTTACCATAATTTATAAATTCTGTCTCTCCTTTAACTATTCCAAACATTCTTTTGGTCATATTTAGAGTAAAATTAGAAAAAAAATCTTCGGATTTTAATTTTATTATATGGATTACGCTTAAATTTTGCATATTGAAATTTCATGAAATTTATTCCCCCTTCCCCTTCAACCAAAAAATAATTGATTACAGCAGTGGATTTTAAACTGGTTAAGAGCAATGCGGAAAACAGGGATGTTTAAAACTTTATGCCGTGAAAAGATTTAAGATGCACATGATCCGTCAAATTTTGACGGGTATTAACTAGTATTAATTAAAAGACAATATCCCAGATTAATATATATACATACAAAGAAAACGTGTATCAAGATAGTTTTGTTTCCGGAAATAAAATTTCTATGCTACTGCGGAAAATTTGTGAATTTGTTACATAATTATGCTACGTTGTTGCTTATACTTAGTTCAAATATAAAAGTATATGTTTTAAAATTTTCTTTAATTCACAGTTAGTTCTTCAGTAATTATGTATAAAATTGAAATTAATAACATGCTTGTAACTTTTGTGTGACTCCTTGCATCAATACATTGATATAGTAATTTTTCCCTTACACTGAGGGGGAAAAAAAAGTAACACTTTCAACTCGAACGAATGAGTACTCATTTTCTGAATCCCTAAACTAGAAATATAGATTTCTGAGTTATGTGTATACGGTAAACAAATAACCTGGTTAGACGAAATAATTCAGAATTTCTAGTCTACACTTTTCTAGATGGTGAAACAACATTTTGACTGATATGAATCATTTCTATTGCGATCAACTTATAAAATAATGCTTAAATATTTATTTAAAATATATATATATATATTGGTATTTTATCATACTTCCCTTAAAATAATTTTGCCTTATTATAAAACACATTTTAATAAAAACAGATTAGTCTGCAATTATTTTACTCAATGCTTAATTTCCTACTTTAACGTGCGATTATTAGCCGAACTACACAATTTAACCCCTTAAGTGCCTCGGGCGTATATATACGTTTTTTTTCGGAGTACGATCCTTTGAATTCCACTGCTACCAGTGAGACTAGTGAATTAGCACTCATAAACTTAAATCAAAGAGATTTGTGTCAAAATGTAAAGGTGTATAAATTTAATGTTTAACCATGAGGACGACTTTTGATGACCTGTATAAAATCCAAGGCCAATAGTAGAGAAAAAATAAAATTTATTGTAAACATCTCTCATGTGTGCCTATAAGGGATACAAATATCAAAAGAAAAGAAAATAGTCGAGCAACATACTTCCATGAAATTATATGGACTGACTCAGAGATTATACAAAATTCAAATAGTAAAGATAAAAATAAATTGTTTGAAATTTCGCATGCAATTTTGAATGTATTAAGAACTTTCTTAAAGAGTTTCAATTAAAAATTGAATGTTCATATTAATAATACACTCATGCTAATCAAATTATTAAAAATTTTACATTTGACCTTGAATTTTTGACCTATTGTAATTATTTTAATTATTAAGTTACATCAGTATAACTAAGCATGTGACACCTTTACCTTATGTTTTTAATACTAAAATTTAAAATTAGCACTCATAAATTTAATTAAAAGAGATTTGTGCCAAAATGTAAAGGTCTAATAATCTCATATTTAACCAGGTGAACGACTTTTGATGACCTATATAAAATCCAAGGTCAACAGTTACCTTGAACTTTGATCTACTGTAATTATTTTAATTATTAAGTTACATCAGTATAACTAAGCATGTGACACCTTTACTTTATATTTTTAATACTAATATTTAAAATTAGCTCTCATAAATTTAATTCAAAGAGATTTGTGCCAAAATGTAAAGGTCTAATAATCTCATTTATAACCAGGTGAACAATTTCTGAGGATGTATATAAAATCCAAGGTCAACAGCAAGGAAAAAAGGAAAATTTGTATAAACATCGCTCTTATGTGCCTATAAGGGACTCAAGTATCAAAAGAAACAAAAATAATCTAGAAACGTACTTCGGCGATATTATATAGACTGATCCAGAGATTATTTTAAATTCATATAGTATAGATTAAAAAAAAAAAAAAAATTTAAATTTTGCATGGAATTTTGGATGTAATATGAACTTTTTAAAAGAGTTATCAATTAAAGATTGAATAGTCATGATGAAGATTAAAATTTTAAACTTTCTATTTTAAAAGTTTACGATGCGACTTTCAAGTTTGTTTTAATTTAAATATCTTGTTATTTTATAAGTAACTCTTAATTTTTTGGAAAATTTCATGACAATATTAAATTATTATGTAACTGATAATACGCTTACCATGATTAAAATAATCTAAACTTATTATTCAATTGTGCTCAATTACAGTGGTTTTTATCTGAAATTATATATCATTTCCTAACAAAATCAAAAACTCTGTTTGTGATTCAAAATTCAAAATACAGTTTTCTAGCTATATGTACACAAGACATCATTCTAGTACTTCTGACATAGGTTTGATATTCTACAGTAATTATATTAAACACATCTGTAATAGCTGTAGCACATCTTGTACTAAGTACATCTGTACGTAGTGCAAGAAAAATAATTTCTTTCGGTATGTATAAACAAATGCTGTTATTAAAAATGCAACTAAAAAATTATTATTCAAAAGATTGAAGTATTTTTTATTATGTTTGATTCCTGGGTTAGAATTCAATAGATCTCAATATTGACTAATTTTTTTTTACAAATTGAAAAATTTCTTTAAATTGCAGAAAATATAATTATCCAAAAAATATTTACTCTAACAAAAATTTTAAACTTTTATAGGGTGCTTATAACTAACTTCTACTTAATTATCTTTTTTTTTTCTTACTGTTTCTCGACAGTAAATCTTGTAATGAATTTTATCGTAAAATTTTAAAATTTCACAAGAAATCCATAATGAATTTTACTAAAAATTTAAATTTATATTCATTCTAGTATTATAAGCAGTTTTCTCAAAACTAAGTTCATTTGTTCGAGTGGATCTGCATGGGCCAAATCTTAACAATCATTTTTGCTCAACTTTAATAAAAACCACTGTTGGTTCAGTTTGCATAGAAACAAAAACAACGGAATATTTAATTTTTTCGTTGGCATTCTCAATGTCTGGCGACATGGGGTTACACAGTAGACGCATTCAATATATGTTTTGATAATTTTCCGACGAACGAACTTCGGCATATTTTTAATTAATCAATTAATTATTTATTTATTTATTTATTTATTTATTTTTCCAAAATTTAATATGCAATATCGATGGTCATTAGAATGTTGCGAGGATTGAACTCAGGAATGATCTCTAAGGTAAAATAGTTCCCTTGGGAAGATCAAACCATTTAATTCAAACCTAATTTGATTGAATTGCAACCAACAGGTCAATGTCGTTGACCATGCAATGTTAAAGTATTTCCCGAGATAGTTCCATTTGTAGTTTATTCTGTCAAACCAAATTTGATTGAATTGCAACCGACAGGTCAATGTCGTTGACTATGCAATGGTAAAGCATTTCCCGAGATTATGTTTTTTAAACAAACTGCAACGGTTATAAAACCTCCTTTTAATACCCACATATGCGCAAATCATGACAATTTACTATTCTCATCTCACAGATCGAATGTATCGCTGACATGCTCAACATCAACATCAATCGTACAAGGACATTCGAAAACTTCTTATTTAAGTTACTTCCCTTTTCAAAAAAACTTTTTTTTTTCAGTGTAAGATATTATTGCTCGATAGGGGACCATTCTGGTGTACTCTGCTATAATTCCTCGGTGTTTGCGTTATTGATTTCGTTTCCATGAACCACCATACAGTTTGCACTTCCTCTTGTGGTGTTGACATTACCCTCATTATCCAACGGAAACGTCGAATGAAACATCGAACAAACATATGAAAACTAAATATAACATTTCATTCAATTCGTTGCCAAAAAAGAGAGAAACAGGATTATATAACACGCGCAGACATAAAAAGTTATTCAGATAAACGAGAATTGCCTATGGAAATATTCACTCTATAAAATAAAATATATAATTTGTTCCATGCATAAATATCATGAATTTGCCGATATCTGCAATATTTTATGAATTATCAAACATCAAAATGTATCAGACATAGTGTACTTGCTTGTATCAACTTAAATATCTAAAACTGACGATATCAAATGTATCTTTTCTTGTTATTATTTCTTTGTTACAAAATCAGCTTTAAATAAATGCAATAACATTACTTTCATAAATCATTCCTAATTTACTTAACTATATACTTTAATAAATTACATAAAAATTTATTTTTTAAAACCTTAACAATCCATGCATGGAATTCTTTAATTTTCATAATAAATATGTTCAAAATACACCTCTATATTTGTTAAAAACATTAAACGTTTCAAACTAATACAATAAATTGTTCTAATGTTACACAAAAGGAATTCAAAAAAAAAAAAAAACTCATTTTAAAAATTTGCTTAAATTTGCCTTTAATACAAAATAAACTAAAAACTTAAAATTATATTTTACCAGTTATTTTTTATTCAATAAATTGAAAAAAAAGGCGCTCATTTGCGAAAACTAAATAATTTAAACTTTAATTAATACTCAGTATCAAATCCATGTTGCAATTGTGACTTGTTTGGATTGTTTTGATAACCTTTAGATTAACTTGACTAACGATTTATAACTGTAGGAGAAAATTTAAGCACGCGTCAAAGAAATAATAATCAAGCCTCAAATTATTTAAAGTAAAGTTCGATATTTTAAATTTCTTGGAAAAGTAAATTATGCAGTTAAAAAATATTAAAGAAAACAACTACCTTTAATTAAATGTATTAGTCAGAATATTGTTTCAGAATCGTTTTAATTACACAAGGTATTGGTTCTTTTCCTCAAATTAACCCTTTGACCGGAACATGACTTCATCGTGCTTACCGGGGACATCGGTCTCAAAGACCGCTTTTTGAAAACAATGGCACTGAATGTATTTGTCGAAATTTTGCGACAATAAAATATGAATTCTTACATCCATAACTTTACTTTGTCAGTCATGACGTATCATAGGGACGACATATAAGAGCCCCTTAAATAAAATATATAGGCCGACGCATTGCCGCCATTTTTTTGCCTCGCGAGGCGACAGTATTCCCGCTTGGCGACCTTATCGCTTCACTAGTGATTTTAAGAAATCTTGATCTGGATCTACAACCGGGCAGTACAAGAGTAATAAGGAACAATAATATGCCTAACACAGTTTTTTCATAGTACATTCTCAGGATGTCCTTTCATCTTGAGGATATCCTATGATGTACTGGGGTAAGATATGTTGTTAGGGCGGTTTCTAATTATTATACAAAATGTCGCCAAAACTCAAATGCAAAGTAATAGAAGGTTTTCTTAATTTAATTTTTCAGTATTTATATAAATACTAGCTGTTACCCGCGACTTCGTTCACGTAGAAATTTTGATGTGTATGTGTGGGAACTGACGGTTTGATCATCCGCGTTTGTAATGATCGATAGATGGTGCTTTCTCAACTGCAGTTGTTAGTAAATATTGCCACGTGTATTTATTATTGTGCTCTATCATTGTTTCAGCGTGAAAGCTATCAGTGGTATGATGATTTCACCTTAGCCCACCAGAGGGCGAGCATTTCATTACAATCGCGGATAATATGTAATGTAATGAAACCTTATCATTGTGGTGCTGTGCAAAATAGAGTCTGATAAAGTATACTCAAAAAAATTTGTAACTCATTGAAAGATCTACGGGAAAAATATACAATTTATTTTTATTTTAATACTGATCTGTATACAACATTAAATGACTTATTATTTTCCGTCAACACATGCAAGTTCTGGGCACTTGAAACACGTGAACAACCAACATATAATTGACCGTGTGAGAAGCATGGAGTTCCTAAATGAATGCCTGCCACTTTTAAGGTTTGCCCCTGGGATTTGTTGATCGTCATTGTAAAAGCCAATTTCAATGGAAATTGCAATCTCTTGAAATGAAATGGCAAGTTGTTGGGAATAATAGGTATGCGGGGAATCAAAACGCTGTCTCCTTTAGCAGTTCCTGTAATAATGGTACATTTTATAATATTAATACCCAGCTCTGTGATACAACTCGTCTCTTGACTTCTAGCTACTTTCATAGCCCGAGCTTTATTATTTCTGTTGGAAAGATTAGATTTGCGTTTCCCGGGCATTTCGAAAAACTATCAAATAATAATAATAATAATAAAACCCTTAAAAGGGAACTAAAAACAAAGTACTACTATGAAATAATAACAAATCAAAAGAATTAAAACTACTAACAAATAAAAAGTAAATTATAATTCAAAAAAGTAAGAAAACGCACGTTAAATGACAAAGTGAAATAAAAAGTTAAAAATGAGAATAGTAATTAACGAAAAATATTGAACGTGTGATGCTTTCTACTTATCTATATAATATTTCTTTAACGTGGTCCAATAGGGCAGTTCCTTGTTTGTAAACAAACATCTCAACTTTTATGAGTGGCTGGCAAAAAGGCTTGGGAAAAGCATAGCGATGGAGGATCACCAATATAGTAAATTGCGCGGGAAAGTCGAGCGCGCTTTTTTGCCAACCACCAGACGTCACGAGGAAATGCTCTATTACGATATACATGGGGATAAAAAATAGTATTTATAAATGGACAACATTTACACACGTGGAATAAGCTCAATAATTTAATAAGAAAAACTGACGACATTTGTCTGGTAAGAGTATTTTATATACTTCATGCTTAGTTAATAGTAGTTGGTATATAGAAAAATAAATAAATTAATTAATGTGTAAACTTGATCATGGTACAGCCTTAATGCCCTTGGCGACTTTTGAATTTTTGTTGCCGTTTTAGACCAAAATAGAATTTATGCGATTATTGTTCCTATACGCAAGAGAAGTGTGACGTCACTGACCGTCCGTGGATGCAAGAAATTTGATTTCCTATGTTAATCGCCCATTGGATTTTTTGTAAAAAATTATTAAAAATCGAGGAAAATTATTTCCCGATTTTAATCCCTATATTTGGGTATATATATATATATATATATATATATATGCAATTAGTTATCATGTGCATGTGTTAGATTGAGTTATTTTGCTGTCAAATTGACAACATTTTAATTTTAAATTTCAAAACTCTGTCGTTCTTGGCGCTTATTGTATTTGGTGATCAAACACGTAATACGAAAATATACACGCCAGATGCATATTTTCGTAATATGCATAGTACGAAATATTGTTTCATATTATTCATTACTATCTTAATATAAGTTGTTAAAATAACTATGATTTTTGAAAGGAATTAAAATATGTTTGCCAGATAATTTGGCGATATTTTTTTTTTCTGCAAAGGATGACCGGTATCAAATCTATTCCGCTGCAACATATTAGTATCTTTATGAGACACTTTATTTAGACATTTGAAAACAAATTTGACATCAAATTATGATAGAATATTTATCACTTTCCTTTTAATTAGTATATTAGTTGGATATTTATTGTGCAAATATCATTCTTTGAAATGAAATGTTTGTGTTTTCAATCGAATATGGAAGTTTGCCATTTTTTTTCTAGAGTTTTGAAATTAAAAATTCAAATTTTGTCAATTTTACAACTAACATAACTTAATCTAACGCATAGCCATGATAACTAATACATATCTATACCTAAATATGGGGATTAAAATCGAGAAATAATTTTCCTCGATTTTTAATAATTTTTTACAAAAAATCCAATGGGCGTTTAACATAGGAAATATTTTTCTTGCATCCACGAACGGTCAGTGACGTCATCACTTCGCTTGCGTATTTCTTTCTATCTTTTCCTTGGCGAAAAATGTCCGATCTACTTCAGCATCAAAATTAAAAAAATTGTCCAGAATTATCAATAACAAAATACCTTTAATATAATGATGAATTAGCTTTTATGCCAAGCGTGTTCATCCGCCGTACTCAAAAAAAAAAAAAAAAAAAAAAAAAAAATCTGAAGTTGAGGTATATAAAAAAATGCTATGAAATAAAATTCAGAAGAAATATCTTAGATTTGTAATATTACTATTTTATTTTAAAATTATAAAGTGTCATTTTCTCATCGACCAATTTAACATTTAGTAATTTTTTATTTTTCGCGTGAAAGCATATTTCATTTTATGTTGAAAAATAAATAAATAAAAATACCTCGTAAACTTTTTTGGCAACAATTAAAAATTTAAATGGCTTTTATTAAGTCAATTACCGGTTTATTATTTTCAAAATTACCGGTTTTTTTTTTAAAAATCTAATCAAATTTTCGGTATAAATAGTAGCCTATGTTCTATTCCAGACTATTCTACATCTCTGTACCAAATTTCATCCAGAACCGTTTAGCCGTTGTGGCGTGATTGAGTAACAAACATCTATCCATCCAAACTTTCGCATTTATATATTAGTATAGATAATAATTAAAATACCACATTTTTTTTTTTTTTTTTTTTTATAACACGTATGTCAGAAGTGTAAAGAGAAATATAAGAAAAATAAAAGAAACATGTTATTCTTCTTAAATTACCTTATGGAAATCTGAACATTTTATATTCTTCTCTTGAATGATAATAGCAGTTTATCGCTAAACAAACTCCTATATCGTAGTTTATTAATCTAAAATTATGAAATATAATAAAAGAAGTTACTCTAAAGTAACGTAAGATCATAAATGTAATGATTGTCGTTTGTATATCATTGAAACGCTCTGGATACATGTGGCAACCCTAAGTCAACAACATGCCTGATGCGCCAGCTCGTATATATAGGATTCTTAGGGTATATTGTATGTTGTTGTTGTCGGTTGGGTTTAATGTCGCACTAGTATTGCGCTATGCGTAAATGGTGATGGTCTGGGACGCACCCCTAAGCATGGTCTGGAGACATGCCATCACAATTTTATTTCTCCTCCGAGGTGAGGGTGAAGTATATGACTGTATCATCTAATTTCTGAAATTATTCTTTCACATATATATATAATTATCTTGACCAGTTTAGAATACTTTTGAGAAAACGAATCATTAAAATTATTACAAGAAAGTAATTACGGCGTTGTTTTTTGGATTCTAAGTAACCACACAAGAAAAAAATGCGATAAATAAACAAATTCTTAATCACCAAAACTGAAGAAAATGTGTCTGTTCCCGGATTCCAGACTATCTTATCACACTAGTTTTGATTATTGAGGTACCAAATTTCGTGCAGTTTGAGATTCATTTACAAGCAGTACAGTGATTTTTTTCATATCTACAAAGCGTATAGTATTCGTGAGTCTTAGTGATTCCTGCGCTTTCTTGAAATTTGATTTATTTGTAGCAATGTAGCTGCATTTATTGATACTTTCCTTCGTTGTTTTTATTTTATTTTATTTTTGATTATTGCTATACAGAAATAAAACCATAGATATATTAATGAGTTTTTATTTTCATAATTTGGATATTTTATAAAAGAATGCACATTCGACAGCAAAATTGAATCACACATCCACACTTTTCAGATTTTTTTTCCCTTAGATTAATCGCTAATATTTATCATCAACCAAAGCGAGTACATATTAAGCGGCTCAATGTACCGTTAAATTTTCGGCCAACGATAACAGTGCCAATACTGCGAAGTGGTCGTTCGGCAAGCTAGAGCGGAGCAAAGCATTATGGGTAAATAACAGAGGAACGTTATCCACTGCCTCATTTTGGCAACTTAGCGCCTTGGCGAATGCCAAGTATTTGTTTACGTATTACCAATTCGGAACTGATAATACTTAAACAAATATTTGGCAATTGTATATTTGGCGCTAAGTTGCCAAAATGAGGCATTGAATGACGTTCAGTTTCATTCTGGCTCATTTATTTCCAAACGAATTTGTTGCAAAGCTGTTGCTTGCTTTATTTTATTTATTTATCATTTTAATTTACAAATTTTGTACTTTACAATGTTTAAAAATGGACAATGTCTTTAATCTAGATAAGAATTTCAAAGCAAAAATTAAAATAAATATAAATAAATAAATAAATAAATAACTGTAAGATTTTATTTTTATTATTAGAAAATATGATAACAAGAAAAAAAAAATATTTTGAATTTTACAGCATATTTTTCATCAAACAATATGGTTTTATTTTATTTATTTTTTTAGTTCCGAATACACTTTCTGCATTATACATTTAAAAAAATAATTATTAAAATAGACTCGTGTGAAAAAATTAATTTACACACTTCAAGTTAAATTAATCAGTGAGAGCATGTACACTTTCCCTTTTTGTTTAATTACCATTATATGTTAATATTCTAGAATCTAGCTAAATATTTATTTTTATAAATTAAAAATAAAAGTTATACAGTAATAATTGTTATATTTAAATTATAATGTAATTAATGAACAAATTTATATTTACATATTCTTAACTATCCAAACAAAAGATACATATTTTTATTTATTATCCTCTTTCATTAAATTTAAACAAGATAATGATATTGATTGATAAACAGATATTATCAGAAATATATGAACTATGTATTTGTTATTGAAAATTCATCGAGTTTTGGAAGTGTTATTTTGAGTATCTGTATTGAAAACAAGAACTTTCATTAAATTTTAAATTAATGAAAATTGTGTATAATTTTGACATATCAATACAAAAAAATTTTCTTATAAATATCCTCTGTCGAACAAAACATATTTTGTAGTTAATGATATGAGTATATTAATGTTCTTGCATAATCATGTCCATCATGCAATTAATACCAAAAATGATTTAAATTAGACATTTTTACATTAGTACGTATGGCGTATCTATTTAATTTTAACTATATATCAGTTTCATATACATAGAGCTTTTGAAACTCAAATTTCATTTAATAAAAAATTAAGCCTTTTTTTTTTTTTTTTTTTCGTAAAACAGTGCTTAGGACAAAGGGATAAAAAAATGTTCCCATGAATTTGTGCATTCCTTCAGACCAATATTATAATTAGGAACAATTTTGTTGGCTTAGCTTTTTTCCTCCAATATTTTATTTAAAACCTTTTATTTCTAGCTGTAATATGATTCTTTAATACAATTTTATGAAAAGGTTAAATCAATTACTTTGATACATACATATTTTTTTTATCCCCAAAAATGCATTAGATAATTTTTTAACTACTGGGTTTATTTAAATTATTCTGATATTTGGCTGTAATTCAACACTAGTCAAACTTTATTATTACTGAACTATAGACAGACATTGATTAACGATTCAGTTAAGCACCAGTAGTTCAGAATACAATTGAAGAGCTTAGTGGATAAACATATTAAATGAAAGTTTAGTACATTCGATAAATTAAACAGTAAAGAAGTAATAGAGTAGAAAGAAACCATATACATAATAATTTCCTGTGCCGACAATGTTAACTTAATGTTCGATAATTAAAAACAATAATAAGCTCTTCCAGACATCTAATGTTTCTCAAAAATGTCACTGAACAGGTTCATGCACTTAACTCTTCAATTGAAAGAAGCTTAACCCTCTCAGCGTTTGAACCGGAATTTTGTAACACGAACAAACTCCCTCGAAACGGTTTGAGACTGATTCTTGTAATGTAAGAAATCTCTCTCTAAATCGTGCGAACCTGATTCTTGTAACTCTAAATAACTACTCCAAAATCGTTAGAGGCGGAAACTTGTAACTGATCCTTCCCCCTTTTACCAACACGGATTGACAAGGGGCGGACAATGACGATAAGGTAAGCTGACAGTTGATATGCTTCTTTGTTGAAAGAGAGGGTTGATAACAAAAGAATAGAATAGTGAAAAATGTTCAAGAAGAGCTGTTGATAATTTGTAAAATCAGTTAAAATACTGCTTGGCTAAACAGAACTTCGCATAAAAACTTTTTATTTTTTCAATTTAAATTATATCTTTTAGATGACGATTTTTTTTCATAGGAATCTTAAAATTAATAATAAAAGACATTATTGTTAGAATAAAATAATGACAATTATTTGTTAAATCAGCAGCTTTATTATTATTGTTATTATTCTTATTATTTATGAACTAACCGAATATTCTGCATAAAACAGTGTTTTAATTAAATATTAATGTAAAGCATTTTAATATCCTGAAACAGGTTTTTCTCTTTTTATATTCAGTACCTGAATTACAGTTTACTTGGTTTCATTGTAAAAATTATTCATAGTGTAATACAATGATTCGTTTTCGGAAGTGTATTATATATATAAAGGTAACTATTTTAACGAATTTATGAGTTTACCAGACCTGCCAACTGCTACGAATAGTTCGTAGTTGCTACGAATTTGAGCCGTAAACTACGATGCTACGAAAATCGGCTCAAGATTACGAATTTTTATCTTGCACCAAAACTGCAACATTTCTGACTATGTTTTGTTTTGGGATTTTCAGTCTTTTTCCATCCACTCCATAAATGTCAATTTTCATTTTAAACTTGCTTTATTAGATTCTAGAATGTATAAAGAGATAGAATTGTTAAATATTTCTCATTCGTGTATTTTTTTGTGTCCCCCCTCTCGCCCCACCCACCCCCTAACGATCAGCAAACAAACGCCTTTCGGCACCTTGGGATTCCTAACCTTTTTCCGTCCACAACATAAATGTCAATGTTCTTTTTAAATTTATTTTATTAGATGCTAGAACCTGTAAAGAAGTAGAATTGTTCAATATTTCTCACTTTTTTTTTTTTACCTCCCCCCCTAACAATCAATGATCAAATGCCTGCATAAGACTTTGAATGTGTTTAATATTTATATTTTAATATTTTTAAAATAATTATCCCAATGCTAAGATTATAATTTTTTGCAATAATTATAATTTATATTTAAAATTATACACATAATTAGACATACAACAAAAATATTTATTGATTGGCTAGCATTTTTGCGAAATTTTAATAACTGGTTGAATAAAGTGTAAAAAGAGCAATTCTGAATTTAGAATAAAATTATTTTACACCTGATTTCATAAATCGTGTTTGTTTCTTAAATAGTACAGTCTTTCATTATATATGAACACTAATGCAAATTATTTCAATAAAAATAATAACTTTAAAAATATTTAATCTGGGGGGGAAGGGGGGGGGGTAAAAAACATTTTAATATAATGTGGCCGGATTGCTGTGGCAAATAAAAGCCGGATGTCTGGCACCCGGCAGTGTGTATTATCGATGGAAAATTTTTCATCAGGGCTGAAAGTAGTAGTACCCCGTGAATTATACACAAGAAAATACAGTAATATACATTTATTTGTTTAGGATTCGTGTGTTGCATGATAAAAATGAACCAACCAACCAACCATCCAATCCATTTTAAAATTGGTGTGCTACTAATTGTCATTTTCAAATGTTGGCAGGTATGGAGTTTACAGATAAGAAAAAGAAAAAAAAAGAGAATTGCAAGCCAATGCGCAGAATTGCTACAAAAGGAAATGCAAAACTTAAATATAGGAATAAATTATCAATGAATAAAATGAAATAAAACCCCCAACCCCCTCTCCCCCCCCCCCCAATATATATATATATATATATATATATATATATGTGTTTGTTTCGGGGGAACGCTGGCTACCAGTGAAATCTAATTTTCATGGAGATAAGACAAATTCAAATCGAACTATCATCGGAAACCCCTAAATATAGCAATTTCCTAGAAAATATTCTTCTAGGTTTTGCGTTTACTAATATTTAAATCTGTTACCTAATAATCAGATATATTTTACGTCTCAAAAATATATCTGAGAGTGTTGGAGATTCCAACACTATCTATATATTATATATATATATATTTATTTAAATTGTTCTAGCGATTTCCAACAAAACCAAATTTCTGTCATATTTTTTCCGGATTTAGTGCGAATTACCAGTGAACGATAATTCCTGAAGATCAAAATATTTAATATCAAAATATCGTCGAAAAAACACATAAACTCTATCTTTTTTTTTTCTAATCTTTCAAGTATTTTCGAAGAAAACGCAGTCTTTGCTACTTTTTTTTCCCCCTGACAAAACGCGCGTTTCCCGTGAACGCTAATTTTACTGAAGAAGAGCACAATTCAGATTAAATTGTAAACTCAAAATATACCTAAATCTGAATTTTTATCAAAATCATTCAAGTAGTTTCTAAGAAAATCACGTTTCTGCCATATTTTCTCACGGACGAAGTGAAGGTTAGCAATGAAAAGTAATCTTCGATAAAAAGAGGATAAGTCAGATGTGCTCTAATCTAGAAAAACTTATTTTAGTCACATTTTTCATATAAAGACATGCAGGAACTCTTTCATTCCCTAGCAACGGTTACTATATTCATTTCTTAAAATTACTTTAGTACACCTTTAGCACAGGGGCCCCTTGGCAGTTTTTATATTTTTGTTTTCATTTTGACGATAAACTAAAATGGGTATCGCAATTACGTAAGTAAACATCTTGGTGAGAAGCGACCGAGCTATTTTGGTGATAAATTTCAAATTTTGCCAAGAGGTTCAAGCTGCTCCATTGCTTTAGCAGAATTTTTTCAATTTTTTCTAATTATTTTTTTAACTTAATGCCAGAGGAGAGGGGGGGAATTATTGGTCTAAATAGACAAAATATCTCCAGATAAAATATTATCAGTTTTTCATTCTGTTTATTAAACGAAAGAAAATGGCCAAAATAGTTTTTTTCAATATCGTTGACATCTCTATAAATTGAAATTAAAATATCCAGTACTTTTTAATTTCAATCTACATGCGCACTTTTTATTTTCTAAATTAAATATTATCTAAATCTTAATATACATATCAAGGTGTAATAAAATAAAAGGCGACAGCACAAAATCGGTGTCTGAAACAAATAGTCCTATCGTACTAAAAATAAAATAAAATAAAATAAAATACAAAAATAAATTTTGCTTCAGGTATTCGCTACATTCGACAGTGTTCCTCGCCGGTACTGCGTTGCCAAGGTCCCCACTACCGTCAGTATCTTATCCGGACATTTCAATTTGGTTTTTTATGGAACAAGTAGCTCTGCTTTTATTCAAGAAGTGTAATTTTACAGATAACTATATACCAGCTTCTATTAAACATTTTAGTATTGGCACTATGTATTAGTGAGACATGATTACACGTTTTTTCTAGATTTTGCTTTCTGATAATAAAATTACATGTGCAAAAAATTACAATTATACTGCTATTAATTGTATTATAAATGTATAAATAAAAATAAATTTTAATTACATTTATAATTAAAATAATAAGTTTAATTATTTTCACTATATAACAATATTATTTCTATAAATACAATTAAATAAATAAAAATAATTAAATTGAATAGTAATCATTGCTAAATGTGAATATGAATTAAATAATAATAATAAATAAATAAATTATAATTTGATTGTGAGATGTAAGAAATGTGACGAATAAATTATTATTATTATTATTTTTTTTTTTTTTCGAAACATAAAATGATTTAATCCTACATGGCAAACATTTATTACTTTGTAACTTAGATTAAAATCTGCTTTTCTAAATTTAACCCTTTGCCAGCCCAGACGCTTCTAAGTGCTGTAAACATTGTCGCCAAATTTAGTAACACCTTTATTCAACTATCATTAATAATTCTGAGCAATAGCATTTGATATACAGAATGAACGAATTACCTTCGAAGGGATTAAGCAACCGTTAGAGTTAAAATTTTGTAGTGGTTATTGAATAAAAATATCCCTGAATTTGTCAACACTGGTAAGAGGAGTGGTATTAAATAGGACCGGCAAAGGGTTATAAATAATTTTAAAATATCATAATCATAACAGTACCATTAAATAATTCTTCAGCTGAAAGATTTATTATTTTTTATTTTCCCTTTTCTTATCCCATAAAAAATACGCTAAAAAATGCCTATAATATATTGAAGGAATAGTTGAATTAAGCATACTACACTGAAAAAAAAAAAAAAAAAAAAAAAAACATAAAATATATCTGTTATAATAAGAACTTTATTAGAATGTTTTTATATTTAATCGGTTTGTCTATCTGAAATTTTCTTTAATATAAATTAAATATAGAATTTTCATGGAACGTTATAGTTTTTGTTGTAAGCTTAAGGCAGATTGACTGCACTAGGGTCCTAGACATGTAATTGGAATGCCCTTCATAGTGGTCTTCCTAAGGGATCCTAACCCGTATTTACGCGAGTTTCAGAGAAAATCATGGATAACTCCGAACGACTAGTCGATGAGCGGGACTTTGGATCAAACCCAGCACTTTCTGCCTACCAGCTTTGAGCGCAGGACCACTCAACTGCTGGCCCCTCTTGGAATTTTCTAGAAACTTCATGAAATCTTCTAGATATTTCATGAATCTTCTAGAAACTTCATTGAAATATTTAGAAACTTCATGAAATCTTCTAGAAACTTCATGGAGCCTCCGTGAAAGCATCTAGAAATTTCATGGAACCTTCTAGAAAAATTTACTTTTCAAAAAATTTCCAGAATTTTCTAAAAGGTTCCTGAGTTACACAGCTAAGATAGTTTTTTAGCTATGTAACATAAGTTACACAATTAAAAAGTTAAAATAAAAGAAGAAAAAAAAAGTGATATTTTAAATAGAATACGTTTATAGAGGAACCCTAAAAAGTGGAAAACAAAGAAAGTTTTGAAAATTGTCGTCAGAATAATGAAAACGAATGAATCAATAGATAAAAAAATAAATAATAATTGAAAAGTATCTAAACTTGACGAAGGTATAGTTACGCCTAGACAAAAAGAAACTACTCAACCTTTAATATTTTGAAAAAAATTATTACATTTTTCTTGAAGCTGACCATAATTTTTCAAAATTTTCTTATTTCTAATATTTTAGGAAACTTTTATAAATGTTTATTTTCAGAAATGTTTATTTTCATAAAATTTGTTTATTTTCAGAAATTTCCATTTCTTTTATTAAATTTAAGACTTTCGCATTTATTTTAATGTATTAAATGTTGCCATCAATATTTTAGAAACTTTCCTTTCAATAATTTAAAAATGTTAATTATATAAATATTTTTAAATAAGTTTCTCAATTAATTAATTATGTTATATCTTTCTTTAAAAATGATAAATAAATGCAAACGTACTTTCCTTATAATTATGTTCAACATCTTTTTTATAATAATAAATGGAAAGGTTTGTCTGTCTGTCTGTCTGTCTGTCTGTTCTTTTATACGTACAGTTCCTATTGAACGCAGAAGTATAAGAATTCACATACGGATGCTCTGGAGCCTTTCCGATGTTTTCCTCGAAACAGAATTTAAAAATCTTAATTAGTTTCGGAGATATTAATTAAAATGTTGACCCATGTCGATCGAAAAATGACCAAAAATCCTTATTGCTTAAAAAGAGGCACTCTATCAGCATTCAGCAGACGATTTTAACGGCTGCCTCTAACGGAAGCAAAACATGTGAAAGTCATTAATGCCACATGATCTTTAACTGGGGTTAAAATTGCAAATTTCAAAGTGCTTCAAATTTTCTTTTTCGTACACAACACTTAATATACAGCCTATTCAGCACAAAACCAACCTGCAGTTAAAATTTCATCAATTTTCATTAATAAACAAAGCAGTTACATTTTAATTGCAAATTAAATTTTATTCTAACACGTAATCTATCTTTCAATAGACGATAGGAGTTTCCATAGCAACAAAATAATTTGAAGGAACTAAAAAATACTTTTTATTTTTCTTTTTACTTCCATTACCCGACTACAGTGGTATATATAGGTTTTGGGAATGTCCTGATTAGGTTTTCTTTTGTATCTCAGCTACTAATTAAAATAATTTCATAAGTAACACATTATTTGAAAGCTTTGTTGATTTGGAATTGAACAGTAGATTACAGAAATTTCTACCGCAAGATATTTTAAAATTTCGATATTTCAAATTCTAATTAAATTATTTTTAATACATCATTCGAAAGATATTTTAAAGTTCTTTTAAATTATCGAAAGTTTTCTCCAGATATACACGTTTTGAGGTGTCCTGAATCAGTTTTCTTTTATATCTCAGCTACTAATTAAAATAATTTCATAAGTAATACATCATTAGAAAGCTTTTTTGATTTGGAATCGAACAGTGGAATACAGAAATTTGTACCGCCAGATGGCGCTGCAATATTTTAAAATTTCAATATTTCAATTTCTAATTATGATTAAATTATTTTTAATACATCATTGGAAAGATATTCTAAAGTTCTTTTAAATTATCGAAAGTTTTCACCAGATTTACACGTTTTGAGGTGTCCTGAATCAGTTTTCTTTTATATCTCGGTTATTAATTAAAAAAATTTCATAAGCAATACATCATTTGAAAGCTTCGTTGAGTTGATACACATTTTAAAGTACTTTTACATTATCGAAAATGGAATTCGAGATTTCACCCGATTTACACGTTTTGAGGTGTCCTGATTAGGTTTTCTTTTGTATCTCATCTACTAATTAAAATAATTTCATGAGTAATACATCATTTGAATGCTTTGTTGATCTGGAATGGAACAATAGATTACAGAAATTTCTACCGCCAGGTGGCGCTGTAATATTTTTAAATTTCAATATTCCAAATTATAATTATGAATTAATTATTTCTAATACATCATTCGAAATATATTTTAAAGTTCTTTTATATTATCGAAAGTGGAATTCGAAATTTCACCTCATTTACAATTTTAAGGTGGCATGATCAGGTTTTCTTTTGCATCTCAGCTAATTGAGTAAGACCGTTCAAAATTGGTATATGTAAGTTAATTAGGAGGGGCTGGAAGGGGGGGGAGGAATTCTGCGCTACCGAAAGCAGTGGGGACCCGGTCCGACAATTTACCTGATGAGAAATGATGTTTTTAATTTTCTTTTCTTAAGAATAAGAGTTTGATTTCAGAAGGAATATGTGCGCGCACTGCACATATATTTTAACATGTGCGGGCGCAGCGCGCATGGGTTTGGGACCCGGTGCGAGTTTTTACCCGATGATATTTATTTATTTTTTTTTAATTTTATTTTCTTAATAATAAAAGTTTGAGTTGAGAAGGAATATGCGTGTACAGCGCACGTATATCCTCAACCGTGCGCGCGCAGCGCGCATGCGTCTGCGCTGCCGAAGGCAGTGTGGTCCCGGTGTGAGTTTTTACCCGATGCTAATTGATATCTTTTTTTATTCATTTTCTTAAGAATGAAAGTTTATGAGTAATAACACGGATTTTTGAGAAGTCATAAGGATGGTGAAGGAATACGTGCGCGCAGCGCACGGGTCTACGCTGCCGAAGGCAGTGGGGACCCGGTACGACATATTTCCCGATCAGAAATTTTTTTTTCTCTTTTTTTATCACATGATAAAAATTAATGCAATTTTGAGAATTCATTAATTATTGTGATTCATTTAAAAATAGTGACCAGCGAAGCGGGCGTAGCCTGCTAGTATATAAATAATAATAATAATAATAATAATAATAATAATAATAATAATAATAATGCATGTGTACCATTCTATATTGTCTCAGTTCTTTAGCACGATTCTTCTCAATTTTATTTTAATTATTTAAAAAGGAAATATGCTTGCAGGTTCCCCCCCCCCCTCCTTTTTGCTTTTCCCGACATAAAAATAAATATTTTTACTTCATTTATTTATGTTTGAAATCACTATTTTTTTCTTTTGATTTTAAAGTTATAACGTGCTTTTTATTTAATATCTTACGAATGAATATCCGATTGAATAAAAACATACAGCATTAACTATATTTGGTTCTGATTAATAAGTGTTCGAATTTTTGATAAAATCTAGTAATTCGAACAGATACGATGGCGATTTTTTAATTTTATGTATTTTAAATAAAACAAAAATATCTGCACGTTCATTGAAGGTGTAATACAATATATGGTGATAACTCATAGTCATTGTCAGAAAGAAATAGTATAGATTTTGAGAGTATTGCAAATTTGTGAAAATGCCACACCCCTCTGATATCGTACACAAATCGGATTAGACAAAGAAACATAACCAACTTTGTTAGTGATATCACTTTAAAAATGGATTAGGAGTATTATACTGGGTAAAATCATTTTGCACATTGCACTGTAAATGTAAAGATAGCCAATTAAAAAAAAAAAAAAAAAAAAAAAAAAAAAAAAAATGTTTTGTCAAATTTGAATAAAAATTCTGAATATATATATATATATATATTCTTAATGATACCTGTAAAATCAGAGTAACCCAATATTTGTATCAGAAGGAATTATTTAAACTAAATGCATTGCAGAGCTTTAAAAGGTATTTAATAGAAAGATAACAATCTGTGTATTGTGAATTACTGCGGTAAGAATCAAAAGCTTAAGTTTTAACCGCATACTCTTTTTTCTTTCATTTCTTTTAATCATTTGACAGAGATTAACTAAATTTCTTGCAATTACAAAGTCTGAGCAAAATATGTAAAAACTAAATATCGTACAAAATGGTCAAATTTTCTTTAGCCATGACTAAATGTCAGAGTTTTTTTTCTTTCCTGATTTATTTCTGAAATCATTTTTAATCGTAAACGTATAAAACTTGCAGGTATATGTTTTTTTTTTTTTTTTTTTTTTTTTTTTTTTTTAATAGATAATTGAATTAATTTAAATAATTATAATAAACAACCGTTTTTCGAGAATAAAATGACAAAATGCGCGCATTAAGCCGGCTTATTACTTTCTTCCGATTTTTTTTTTTTTTTCAAATCTTTCAACTAAATTTTATTGCAAAGGCATAAAAACACTTGTAATTATGCTTGCTTTTACGTCAAAAAAATTAATGTTTTTTTTTTTTTTTCTATAAAGACATGAGATTTTTGGGAAAAGATTTCAGAAAAGGTGACATGAAAGAATGTCCTTTTGAATTCTGTTATACTCACTGAAAAATAAAAAATGTCATTAGCTTATTTTCTATTTCATTAGACAATCCGCCAAATTTTATTTATTTATTTATTTATTTTTTGGAAAAATAGGTTTGACATGTTAAAAAAAAAAAAAAAAAAAAAAAAAAAAATTAAATGTAATTAAAAAATAAAAAAAAAATATATATGTATTATTTGCGATGAGAAAGTGAAGTAGCTTGCTATTAATAGTTAAAAACATTAATAATAAAAAAAATCGTTTTTACTACGATTTTCAGGGTTTAGTGATGTACTAAACATAGCTCATTTGATTCTATAATATCCTTTATAAAAGTTTCCAATTTATCATGTATATTTTCTACAAATATATAATATACAAAATTATATGCAGAATGCATTAATTACGGAAATTCATAAATATAAACGTGAATTTAACAAATCATAATATAATCATTTTCTATATACTCAAAAAGTTTCACACCATAAGTTAGTTTTATAAAGGAATATGAATTTCAAACAAATAAAGTTGTGTTGAAATATAGTCTAATACTTTTCCCAAACAGCTATTTATTTATTTATTTATTTCCTTTAGTAATTTAACTGAAGTGTTGATGTTTCGATTTATTTTAAGGAAATTCTTTATCATTTCCTTACTATTATTTTTGTTGTAGTTGAACTTTTGAGAGCTCCTTTCTGCGTCTGATCACGTATGTTGCTGTGTTATTATAGTTAAGAAATAATTCATATAATGGAATAAATTTTCTTTGTAAATTGGTTATTAATAAAATATTAAAAGAAAAAAAAAAAACATTTTTTTTTATTTCAAACATTTTATTATATTTCATTATTTATTATATATTTATTGATTAACCAAATTAAGCTGTCATTGAAATTAACTTTACTAATTAATGTAGATTAACATAGTTACAATTTTGAGAAATGAAATCGAAATATATACATTTATTTATTTTCCTTATATCAACAGCATTTTTATTTTTATTATAATTTTAAAAGAAAGTGCAATTAAAGAGAATAAAGGTAGCTGTAAAATATCATATAAATTAATTCATTCATTCAAATAATAATAATAATAATAATAATAATAAATAAAATAAAAAAAATAATTTAAAACATTTATAAATTATTATTATTATTGTTATGGTATTTGTATAAATAAGAAAGTTTTACAATTCATTTTTGCATACCATTTTAATTTAAAATATCTATAAAATTAGTAAATATTACGTTCAAAGTGTTTATAGTTTGTGCTGCATATAATTAATTAATCATTTATGATTTCTGATAATAAAAGTTATGGAAATTTAAATTTATGAATTGGAAATACAATGCAGACTAAATTTTGCGCTGCTAAAGCTATTTTAAATTACAACTTTAATTTTTCTGAACTCATGTTTCTTGCATAGAAATGATAAAGTCTGTTGCTATATTTCCAAAAGGTTTTTGAAATATCAATCCAGTTTCTTCTACTTGTACATTCTCTTCTTAATCCCAGTTTGGAAATATCTTCGGTCACAAAGGGCTTTTGTTCGAACGGACACACCCCCAGTTGTGGGGGGAAAAATGTTCGAAAATTTTTGGTGTAACTTCAACGGACATAACAGGGGATTTTCAAGGTTGCTACCTCCTAACAATGAGATTATTTTTGAAGTAGAAACGTGACATTGAGTCAAACGCTGAGAGAGTTAAGCACTTGGCCCTTTTAGCAGACTACCTAAATTTGTTTAAAATTAAAATGATATGTGATATTAATAAAGAAAAAAAAAATGCCTAAAACTATTCTTGGCTCTAAACATGTTTAAAACGATAAAATAAGCTAAATCAATTTCCACGCCTTGAGGTTTTCCCCATTTTGATTCCTGTGAATTTCGGTAACCATACAATTTGTTCTGTTTACTTCCGCTGCATCAACTCCGGAGCGACCGCCTCGCCTGGCTGTGGAACCCGTTTGACAATGACCGTTGTGTAGGCTGATCAGATCAAAGTACCTTTATAATAGAGAAGCATACCAAAATTGCTGCAATTATCAAACTATGGATGCATTTTTTCATTCCTAATAAATAAGGACTAAAATAAGGTGTTACTGATTAACAATTTAGTTTCTACATTTTTTTAAACCTTAGAAAAATGCCTTCAAAAAAAAGGACGTCTCCATTTGTCCCCAGAAAATGGGGACGTTTGGTCAGTATACCGTTGTGCCGCTTAATATGTACACGCTTTGTCATTAACTGACTTTTTTTATAAACAGTAAACTTCTTGAATATAAGACTAAGATCATGAATTGAAAAATATTTACTTAACAAAACAGTATTAGGTGTCCATCTTTTAAGTAGGAATTATTGTTAGTACTTCAATAATTTTGTTGCCGACTGTACGTTTTTAACGCCAGTAGAATGATCATACCGTAGGAACTTTCCATGTGTAAAATCATCGACTAGATATTCGAGTAGACCCCGAACTCGTAACCTTTTTTTTTCTGAACATCACATTCCCACCATTCCACTAATTCATTCGCGAAACCGACATTCCATTCCACGAAAGAGTGTTTTCTCCACTTTTGTTATTGCTGTTTTATATTTCGACTGGGAATAAGTTAAACACAAACCACAACCTACCTAGCTGAAAATAAAAGCAAGTAATCTAATTCTTGTTATCGATTTAAAGCTGTTCTGTTTGACTTTTCTTGGGTTGATTGGTTGGGTTTTAATTCGCAATCGTGCTGCGCAATAGGCAACTGGCGACGGTCTGGGACTTACCCCTAGAGGTGGTCGGGAGACATGCCATCACAATTTTTATCCTTCACGGAGAGGATGACTTTCCCTTTTCAGTAAACCTCAGAGGTATAATTTTTATGTTTTTTCATGGACGTTTTGGTGGTAAGAGGAACAAACCATTTAAAATACGCAAAATCCTAGGAACCAGTTGCCAAGAAATCTATTATCGCCAAAAGAAGGCGTAAAGACTGCAAATATGTTCCCGGAATTTTTCTCCATAGCCAGTATAGGGAACCCGTACTCTACTAGTATATCTGTTTGATGTGTGTGGTTGAGGTTTGAGAGGGTTTTAAGTTGCGCTATTGCTACTATGTACAACTGACGACGGTTCGGGACTCACCCCTGAAGGTTGTTCTGAACCATGCCATCCTCTACAGGTTGAGGTTTAAGTGGATTTTACGTCACACTACTGTTTCAGTTAGACACCCTTAGCGTCTTGGCGAATTCGACATTTATCGCGAAACATAAACAACGTGACGGAAACTCTGTTCAAGGAATATGCATCCGCAAATCTCTAGATTAAGCCTAACCTGTAGCGGTCTCAGAGACCGATGTTCCGGTACAACGGTTAACAAAATTAAAAAACAAACTTAATAATCAAACATTTTATTAAATTGAAACTGCGTTTGATAAATGTTTCTTCGCACTAATATTAAACGTACTCACAACTTTGAAAATGGTTTGTAAGTTCTTTATTGATAAATTTCCTTTAACTTAGTATATCTTTAGAAAAAATTATCCTTAAATATTCCTTAATAATGGTTACTTTTAATATTAGATCTGCATGAGCACTATACAAAAAAAGTATCGTAAACTGTAAATGCAAATTTGAGAAACCTTTCAATCTTGTTCTTTTTTTTTTCAAATAAGATGCTAAAAATATACAAAAAAGGATAATTTTTAATGTCCTTTTCATTTTATATGGAATTACATCTCATAGAACGTAAAGTTTGAAAATTAAATAATTAAAGAATTTTTTAAAGAAATAAATTGTTCTAGACATAAATTGTAATTTTATAAAAAATCAAGTCTGTACTTCTTATTAGTACAGTTTTTTTTTTTCTTATATTTTAAATAAGATTATTGAATTTAATTTAATTAATTTTACATCGTAACAGGTATCCTAATACTATTTTATATTATGTTTCTATAGTGAAGTTTACTTTAGAGCCATAAAAACATAAGTTAAATAACCATTTTTAAAACACTGTCTTTTTTTTTTTTTAATTAATCTAAATGACAGTATCACTTAGGTAAACTAGAAAAAGCTAAAATGTTTTTGAAACATAATAATTTGCAGCAATAATTCTATCTAAGACGAACATATATGACAAAGTATTAATTTGAAAATTCATATATCACTTGCCAAAATGGTGTTTTAAGGTGTTAATTTTTTTATATATATTAGAAGTTGTACATTATCAATTACATTCTAACACCCTTACGTTATATATTTCTTATACATGTAGCTGATTAATCTTGATTTTTTACTGTTTTTTTGTTTTCAATTGAAAACGAACTGTAATTATTCACCTAAATTGGATACTTATTAATTTAAAGCTAAAATTTTGAGCCCTTTCACTCTTTCTTTTATAATTAAGCTAAAGGTTTCGTTGTATTAAAATAATTAAACAATATAGGAGTAATTATTTTTAATATAGCTTAATTTTAGAAAAATGTATAAATTATGAACAAATCATTAATATGAAACAAATTTGTTTTCATTTTAAACTTTTATTTTAACAGTATAAAGTATCACTTATATGGAAAGTGTTCTAAAATTCCAATTAAAATATACGAGAAAATCATGGTGTTTTATGCTTTACATGTAGAGTAGTTAAGGTTTAATTCTAAAACTGTAGCACTTCATCTGTTAAACTGCCTAATTTTCGTCGTCGTCTTCAATTTGTTTTTCATGTTAGAGTACCAAGATTTTTTTTGAAACCTAACTATAGAGAACTGAGTATTATATAACGAAAACATTATTTTGTTATCTCTACAAAAAAAAAAAAAAATAATAATAATAATAATAATAATAATAATAATTTTTTCGCGGCATGACATTATTACTCAATTCATCTACTCAATTTTGCAATGGGTTTTGTAATTAATCGATTATCGGTTGAAAAGCTGTGGACCATGTAAATTAGTTCTTATCAGAAATTTAAATTAATTAAATGCTATGTTCAGATCATTGAAAAATGTCTCAGAAAAGTGCCTTTAGGCTAATTTATACTTTTTTTTAAATGATAAATAAAACTAAGTTTTATAACTAAATAAAAACTACCGTTACATAATGCAGACTCAAATAAATAAATAAATAAATAAAAATAATAAAAAATGAGAGTACATGAAAAAATTGCAATTAATTAGTTATCGGTTTATAAGCTGCAGGTCACATAAATTTGTTCTATATCAAAAATGTACGAAATGCAGTTTAAAAAATAAGTGAATAAAAATAAAAATAAGGAAGGATTCAAGAAAGACTAATTAAACGGGCAGGAAGGCGTAAATTAAAAAAATTACTTGAAAACTGTGAAAAAATATGCTTATTGAGAAATGGAAGCATAAAAATTACAAATAATGCATGAATGTTAAAATATACCGTTACGCAAAAATAAGATAAATATTTTGGTACAGCTTACAAACGTACATGGGACAAATATATTTATGTCTGTTAAATAAAATTTGTAGTGTAAAGCGGATTTCTCACCTGCGGCTCTTTTCTCTTTGACGAACGATTGCCAAAATTCAGATTGTCTAATGATAGCATATTGCACCTTGTATCTATTGAAGGGGTAGTTCTGCATGTATGTCTGCGTATCTGTAAGGTTCCAAGTCTGAAACTCTTGAAATTTATCACATTTCAAATTTTTTTTCCCTAAATATTGTTAAGTTATTTACAATAAGTCAAATTTTTAATTTAAAGGGAACGTGGGCATTTAAAGAGTAGTTATTAAGGCTTTCAATTTACCTAGATACAATATAAAATTTTAATTAATAATTATTACAATATATTGCTACTGTCATCGATTCTATCAAAAATGAACCCTTTTTTAAAATGTAATATAATGTTCATCCATTATTTTTTTTTTTTTTTTTTTTTTTTTATAGGATTATAGTGATAAGAAACGAAAATTTTCGAATCATTTTGTGAAACGGAAAATTTACTTTAAGGAATCACTAGTATAAATTTTTCTATATGCGGAGACTAAATTCTCTAAGCCAATAACAAATATTGGTCAGAAATGTTTGTAGTTTCAAATACTTTGATTAGTAAATTACTTCATCAAACATTCTTTTTTTAATAACATTAAATTTATTTTTTGAAATATCTGTGTTTATTTTCTTTGAGACTTACATTTTGTTTTGTTTATCTCATTTTAGAATTTTACCTGTTTGGGGTCCAGTGGGTGTGGTGCGTGGATTTTGAATCAACATTTCAGCATTTTAAATCATACTCATATATTGATATTCTGGTGTCGTGTATTCATTAATATCCTTACAAGCATCATTTTCTTACTAATATGCTCCACGCACTACTGGCGAAACCCCTTTTTATTTTACATTTTTTTCTTTGCAAATTACTCGACGTACCCACTGCTGACGAGCCACGTCGATTTCTTTCTTTCTTTTTCCTTTTTCCCTTTTTTTTTTTTTTTTTTTTTTTTTGAGCTTATGTGAATTACAGTACTAGAAAAAATTTAAATATTCAATTAAAGTAAGAGCACACATTTAAATGTATAATGTACTCCATGATTTTCTGGTAGTAATTTATGTCAAAAGAATATTTTCGAGATCTTTTGAGAATATTTCATTATTTAGTAATGTAAATATTTAAGCATTTAGGATCTAAAACGGAAAGATAGTTATATATTTATAGTTATATTTTGAATATAAAATAAATGAAATATCTATTCGTGATATGGATCTTTACATCAGACAAGAAATTTTCCAAGATATAGTTTTATAAACTTTGTAATTTACTAAAATATCATCCTAAATTAGACTGGTCCACAAATTCACAAATTTCAGTGAAGTTGTATTTTGTTACAGTGTGTATGATAAAACATCAGTATAATTTCCCATGAAACAACACGTATTAAAAATTATATCTAAACAGGATAAGTCTTTTAGTAGGTATTTTTTATAACAAATAAGTATAAGAAACCTCTAAACCGCATATTTGTAACACACCTTTTGTAACACATATGTACCTTTTTATTTATATTCAGCTCGCTTTTCTAGAAACATAACTTGAATTTGTAAATTTATTTGTTATGCATGTTTTTATTAATAACAACAACAACAACAAAAAATCTATCAATAATCTATTTAATATAAGCATGCCCCAAAAGAGAAAATTATTTAAAGAAACATTTCGTTTAAAAAATTCTTAAAAATTCTATAAAAAATATAAACACATTGCTTTTCAAATATTGCACATTTCTTCAAAAAATGTACATAAAAACACATCCCAGCCTTAAAAAATCATATGTTAGACAATGAAAAAAAAAAAAAAATGCGTAAAATATAGGGAAAAACAGACATAACTAAACAGGAAGAAAGAAATAACAACCATTTGAAAAAGTTCAAAAAATGCAAAAATAGAATAATTTGAAATATTTAGCAATAAATTAAAATGGAAAAAATAATAAAGTAAAAATCGAGAAGAAAAATATTTATAAGATAAATATAAAAACACTAATAAGCAGAAATAAATATATACTTATTTAATGAACCGAAATTTAGGCATACATTGTGGAAACGGTTTTCAAATTTATTCGTGTATATAAAGTTTGTAATTATTACGGCACTTTTGCTTTTATATCGTATAGAATTGTTTGTTTTTTATATATATAGATAACTATAGCTCTTCCTTTAATTTTTCATAAAAGGAAACTTTTTCCTAACACCGTAATATCAGTTCTATCGCATACGTGTTGATGCGTTTTTCTGAGTCTATTGAGTGTAGTTGGATGTCATTTTTAAGTATTCGCTTTTAGAAATCGAAAGCACAAAAGCCTATAAGTTATAGCTTTTAAGGTATTTCCTAATATTGGATATATATATATATATATATTTTTTTTTTTAATTCTATCCTACATTTAATGTTAGTTTTCTCTGAAACATGCATGAGTACGACCTAGGGCCACTTAAAAAGACACCCCATGCACAAGGAGGGTAAATTACAGACGCCAAGCTACCAAGAGTAGACAAATGGTTTTAATCCTACAACACAACACCTGCTTTTAATTGGAGGCATTTGACTCCGATGTCATGTTCTCTTTTACTTTCGGAACAAAATTTGAGCTGAAATATACATGATACTACATTTTCTATACGTCCAGCAATTTCCAAGCGAATGCATCAATTATTTCTGTAGATATTCGACAAAAAGCTTAAATTCGAAAGTGTCACATTAATTTATAACTCATCTTAGTGTATGCAATGAGCTATTTAATATTTTTGTCCGCAATGTCTTGATGTATACCATTCTGAACATAATCATCTCTTTTAACTAATGTTTGTCAAGAATATCCATTTCGGGGGGAATTATTCTCAGCAATCTGTATACAAATATATACACGGTTTACACGTAAGTAGTTGACTTTTACTTAGCATAGTGCTCAAAATTACACAGAAAACCTTGCTTATAATATTCAAATTATGCCCCTGACAAGATTTTGAATATTGCAAGCTTTGGCTTAATTTACGTGATTTTGTCTAGTCTTTGATATTTATATATGCATATATATATATATATATATATATCTTTAAATTTAAACTTCTTAGCATAACTAATTGTATGTCAAGAAATTCCTATTCATAAATGACTATTAGTATTTTTGCTTTATGCCATAAGGAAATTTAAATTATTTGCGGACGATATACATACATAAATACAGAGTGTATCCTGTTGATAGAGAAAATCTTAACAATGTAAGTATACTTTAGCTTCCTATTTTAGTGAAAATTTATTATTCACTTGGAAAATTAAAAATCGTGACTTATGACTATTTGATTCATCGAAAGTACAACCTTAACGAAAATAAATCATCATGTTCGAATTGCTAAAAGAGTAAGCATTAACCGTCATGATGGCATGACGAAAAGTCGTCCGATTGCCAACATCCCACAAATGCGAAATCCTTCAAATCCAAAAATCTTATTTCACAATATCCAAGTGTTTCCAGGCAAAAGTTAGCCAGAGCATGTTTATTCAATTGGAGATTTGTCCAAAAAGTGCCAAAGAGAAGCTAGGGTTCAATCTTACAAATTGCAAAATGTTTAGAAGTTCACTAAAAATAACGAGAGTGTAAGGCTCTAAAAAGACCAAGTTACAGTTTGAGAGAACTCACATCAAGCCTGACAAAATTTTCTGCGCACAGATGAAATATTGTCGCTCTAGAATAAGTCTATAATCATGAAATTACATTTATAGTGGTCTGTAAAGAATTCAGGAAGGTCTGTATGGGTGTATCTTCAACAATCTCTATCCGCCATGGTAAAAGGCGCATTTATTCATCAGTAGCAACTTCCTGGTGTTCATCAAACAGAAAATCAAAATGAACATAGAAAAATACTAATCGAAAATTTCCTAGTCTCTGATACTTCAGTCGTCCCAGAGGATTTTTAGATACAATAACGCAATATTCTAACAAGACTCAACAACTGTCTATTATACCAAATTAGAGTAGGGCGTGCAGAACAAATCTCCCCTAATTCATTGGCGAAACGTCAGTGGAGGCCTCCATGAGGAGACAAAAAGAATTTGGGGGTCTGTCGGTTTGTCTTTTTATCTCGCGATAGCGGTCGCAATAATCACGCTACAGACTTGAAATTTGGTACACATGTTCATGTGCCCGACGGTATTAGCTGTATAGTTTTGGATGTGTATTCCATTTGTAGTTCGTGTACACAGACACGCCAAAGTTTATCTTATCACTACGGTCTATGGGAAGAATTCGTATGTACCGCGACAGCGACCGCAAAAATCACGCTATTGACATGCACTATGGTACACATGTTTATGAGCCACACGGAATTAGCAGTATAGTTTTGGATGTGTATTCCAGTTGTAGTTTGTGTACAGGGACACACCGAAGTTTTTTACGGAATATGGGCAGAATTTGTATATACTGCAATAGCGGCCGCAAAAATTCTCCGATTGGCTTGCAAATTGGAACACACGTTCAGGCTCTGTATCGAAACAGCTGTATAATTTATATGTCTATATTGTTTATGGATTGTGTACAAGGACACGCGAAAATTCTTATCATTACGACCTATGGGGTGAATATCGTTTAAACGCATTTTAACATCATTACTTTGCAATCAACAAAATGAAATTAGCATACATTAGTGAGATGCTTAAACTTACGTTTTCCGCATAAAACATGTACACTTATACATCCTAATTAATATACAGGACTTTACAAAAGTGTTCCTACTAAATCACTTCAAATTATGTCCAATTTCGAACAATTATTCATAAAAATCGTATAATAAGTCGAACAGGTTTTACTGATGTATACAATGTTTACGGTTCGCTTACAGAGACACATAAAAGAATTTCCTGACATTATTGCCTCTAGACAAATTTTTATTTAAGCGCATTTTAACGCGTTTATGCTGCATTCAACATAATGGACTAACACTATAAAGATATATGAAAACATGTTTACTCTAAAAAAAAGGGATATCTGTAGACTAAATGATTTATTTAAAGGACCACACGAAAGATTTCGGATGGCATTCTGTAATCATAAAATTAGGTTGAAATATTAATGAGTTATAGTTATTTAAATAGGTGTATTCTTTTTTAGTGCATATAATACTGTGGCTCCTTTTACGGGTTACATAAAACATTTTTGTACTATTACGCTCTATAATCGGTATTTCTTAAAAGTGTATTTTAACATGTTTACAACCCATTAAATATAAAGAAATTTTAATAAAATTTTAAAAGCGTATTTTTCTGTGGAAAAATGTGGGCATAGAATAGGTAATTTATTTACAAGGCTACACAAAGTAATTCCGATATGTTATGTAATCATTTTGCATTAAATTTGTTACAAGCATATATGAATGACAGGGAATTAATAAAAGACTAAGTTATTAGGAATACATATATATACATATATACAGGTAGTTTTAGAAAGAGAGATAGAGCGGCAGCACCACCTAAAAAACGTTTATGTTTATGAACGAAGTTAATCGAATCAATATATATATATATGTATATAATATAATAAGGAATAATTAAAAATGATCTGTTAAGTAATGAATGATGCAAATAACACGTTGGGGCTCCTGAACTACAAATCCACTATTTTCCGAAACGCCAGTGGAGGACTCCTTGTTGAGACTCAAAATGATTTTGGGTTCCGTATGTGTGTCTGCCAGTTTGTCTCACGATAACTGCCGCAAAAATCCCGCTATTGACTTGAAAATTGGTACACGTGTTCACGAGCCACACGGAATTTAACTGTATAGTTTTGGGTGTATATTCCGTTTGTAGTTTGTGTACAGGGACACACCAAAGTTTTTCTTATCGTTACGGCATATGGGAAGAATTTGTATATACCACGATAGCGACCGCAAAAATCCCGCTATTGACTTGCACTTTGGTACACATGCTTAAGGAATTAGCTGTATAGTTTTGGGCGTGTATCCCATTTGTAATTCGTATACGGGTTACTGCCAAATTTTTTCTTACCATTACGGCTTATTGGGAGAATTACTATGTACCGGAATAGCGGCCGCAAAATTCACGCTGTTCACCTGCAATATGATACACATATTTATGTGCCACACGGAATTAGATGTATAGTTTTGAGTGTGTATTAAATATGTAATTCGTGTACAGGGATACGCCATTTTTTTTTTCATTACGGCCTACGGAAAGAATTTGTATGTACCGCAATAGTGGCGGCAAAAATTACGCTGTTGACTTGCAATTTGGTACACATGTTTATGAGCCACACAGAATTAGCTGTATGGTTTTGTGTGTGTATTCAATATGTAGTTCGTGTACAGGGACACACCAAATGTTTTCTTACCACTACGGCCTATGGACTGATTTTTTATGTACCGCAATAGCGGCTGCAAATGTCCTCCGATTGACCTGTAAATTAGTTCAGGCTCTGTACACGTTCAGGCTCTGTATAGCTGTTCAGCTGTATAATTTTTATGTCTATATTGTTTAAGGATTATGTACAAGGACGCGCCGAAATGCTTATCATAACGGCGTATATGGACTCGGGAATTTCGTTTAAACACATTTTAACATCATTACATTGGAATACAAAAAGCCTGTTGAGTAATGTGTAATGCAAATAAGACGTTGAGACTACTGATCTGCAGATCCACTAGTTGCCGAAACGTGAGTGGAGGCCTCCCTGTAGAGACTCAAAAAGAGTTTGTGTTTCGCTGTGTGCCTGTATGTTTGTCTCGCGATAGCGACCGAAAACTTCCCACTATTAACTTGAAATTTGGTACACGAGTTGACGAGACCCACGGAATTAATCGCATAGTTTCCGGTGTCTATTCCATTTGTAATTCTTGTACAGGGACACGCCAAAATTTTTCTTATCATTAAGGCCTACGGAAGAATTTGTATGTACCGCAATAGCGGCATTAAAAATCACGCTATTGACTTGCATTTTGGTACACATGTTTATGAGCCACACAGAATTCGTATAAAGAGACACATCAAACGTTTTCTTATCTCTATGGCCTATGGGAAAGTGTCTATGCACCACAATAGCGGCCGAAAAAAATCACACTTTTGACTTGTATTTGTGTACACATGTTTATGAGCCGCAATGAATTAGCTGTGTAGTTTTGGGTGTGTATTCCATTTACAGTTCGTGTGGAGGAACACACCAAATATTTTCTTATCATTACGGCCTATGGGCAGGATTTGTATGTACCACTATAGCGGCCGCAAAAGTCTTCCGATTGACTTGAAAATTGGAATACACGTTCGGGCTCTGTATAGAAATACCTGTATATTTTTTTATATTTATATTGTTTACGCCCTGTGTACAGTGATACACCAAAATTCTTATAATTACGGCATATGGCCTCGTGAATTTCATTTAAACGCATTTTAACATCATTACTTTGCGATCAACAAAATGAAATTAACGTACATTACTGAGATGCTTAAAGTTATGTTTTCTGCAGAAAATATGTGGTCTGAGACTTCCTAAGTAATGTACAGGACCCTACAAAAGTGTTCTGAAAATGTCTCGTAACCATCCAAATTATGTCCAATTTCGAACAATCATTCATGAAAAACGTAGAATAAGCTGAGTAGATTTTACTGGTGCATGCAATGTTTATGGTTCGTTTACAGAGACACACAAAACAGTTTAGTGGCACTAGAACCAAATGGACAAATTTTTATTGAAGCACATTTTAATGCGTTCATGCTGCATTGAACATAATGGAATTAACATACATTATATGATGCTTAAAATTATGTTTACTCCAAAAAGAGGGGTATGTACATACTAAATAATTTATTTACGTGACCACACAAAAGAATTCCGATGACGTACTGTATTAATCCAAATGATGATTAGTTTGAAAAATTAACAAGCTATTATTAATTAGGTTTTTTTTTTATTATTGGCGTACTATATAATAACTGTGGCTCCCTTTCCGGGATACATAAAAGACTTTCGTACTATTACGGTCTATGGTTGGTATTTCTTAAAATTGTATTTTAACATGGTTACACCCATAGTGAAATTTTATTAGAATTCTAAAGCGTGTTTTTTTTTGTTGTTGTTGTTGTTGAAAATTGTGGACATAGAATTGGTAATTAGTTTACAGGTTTAACAAAATAATTCCGATATTCTACGTAATCTTTTTGCATTAAATTTGGTACAAATATTTATGAATTACAGTGAATTGATACAAGACTGTCAGTTATTAGGAATACATATAATCGATATATATACCCACACAGCCACTTACATCTATAAGACATCTATAAGAGTATCTATTAGACATCTATAACAATCCTATAGATATCTATTAGCACGACAAATATCGCTCTTTTTTACATCCATTATATGTCTACTGAATTTCCAGATATCCAATAATTGGACTTTATTTAGACTTTTCTAAGATATTGAATGGAGATAATAGACCAAATTTAGAGATTTACTGAAAGTCTAATAAATGTTGTTGGACATATTATAGATATCTTATTATTCAAAATTGAACATTATTTAGACACTGAATGGATATATATACCATATTTAGACATCTATAAAACATCTAATGAATGTTGTTAGACATATTATAGATGTCATAATAATTAAATTTGGACATTTTTGGACTTGTCTTTGATATTCAAAGGAGATAATACGCTAAATTTAGAGATCTACAGAATCTGTAATATATCCAACAACATTTATTAGACGTTCAGAAAATCTCTAAATTTAGTGTATTATCTCCGTTCAATATCTAAGAAAAGTCCAAAAGTGTCCAATTTTTAATTATTACGATATCCGTCTATTAACATTTGTTAGATGTTCTATAGATCTCTAAATATAGTATATATATCCAATCAATGTCTAAATAAAGTCCAATTTTTGATATTAAGATAGCTATAATATGCCTAACAACATTTATGAAACGTTCAGTAGATCTCAAAATTTGGTCTATTATCTCCATTCAATATCTAAGAAAAGTCTAAACAAAGTCCAATTATTGGATATTTGGGGATTCAGTAGACATATACTGCATGTGAAAAAAGAGTGACATTTGTCGTGCTAATATATATCTATAGGGCGTTTATAGATGTCTAATAGATACTCTTACAGGTGGCTTATACATGTAAGTGGCTGCGTGGGTATGTTTTTATTTGGTCGAAAAGTGTTACATCTAATAGATATTGAAAATATCTAAATCTTGTTTTGATCTAACATGTTACATCTATTAGACATCGAAAAAGGCACGTCTAAATTTCGTCTACATTTAAACATCTAATAGATATCCATAATTAGTACAGGATATCCAGGACTTTTAATGGACATTCTTAAGATATTTTGTATATTTTATGGATCAATTCGATTTAATTTAGTTATCTAATAGGTATAAGTGGCTGTGTGGGTACAGATAGGTATAGAAAGAAATGGGGGTTTGAGGAAGCGGCACCCCTTCCTCCCTCAGAGACATATCTGTTTATGCAGCAAGTCAATCAAATCAATATATTTATATATATATTGTATAATAAGGAATAAATAAAAATAATCTGTTGAATAATGTGTGATGCAAATAGGACATTGATGCTCCTGATCTGCAGATCCACTAGCCTAGGTAGAAGTTGGTTTTGTATTGTTCTATATTACAGGGGACATATGGAATCATAGGTTCAGTATATGAGTACACAAATTGACAAGCTCCTGATACATAACAATATCAGAAGGGTAAATTGAAAACCATGCATTCAGTGTCATCACGGATATGATCATAAAGCATTAATTTCAGTTTTTTGAGTTTTATAGTCATATCCGAGGTAAGTCCTTCAAAAATTCATAATTATATCTCAGTCATGCAATATGAAGTAAGATACCTTTTTTATTTGTTGGTTGCGTTTTGTTGCTTTTAAAGGAATAAATTTGTCACCTTGTACATGCATCTTATAGATAATAAGTCTGGACAAAACAGAGTGTTTAATTTAATTATATTAAGGAGTTTTTTAAATAGTTCACATAGATATAATTTCTTATTGTATGATTTTAGAGCTGATTTAATTCAACTGATAAAAATTTAAATACTACAAAATGTTAAATTTAAAAGAAATAAATAATTAGAAACATAAAGAAGTCTCTTTTAGTTTTATATAATCTTAATAAACAGTAAGATTAGTGAAAAGAATTATTTCCTTACTGCGAGATTCCATGCGCAGTGAAGATTAAAAAAAAAAAAAAACTATGAATACTTTTTGAATTAAAAACATTCAAGATTATCTCACTGTCTGAATAATTTTATCTTTAAAATGTTGGTTAGGAGTAATTATATTCTTCAGAAAACGGTCTGTAGAATAATGAAGTAATTTCGATTCTAAGGGTAATGTTTAAAAAGAACATGTGAACATTTAATTAAAACACTGTGTTATATAAGACAAAAGACTAAATTAACATACGAAAACTTTTATCTGAATAAAGCTTTAAAGAAATTTTCTAACTCTGAAGTTCTTAACGAACATTTACTATCTTTTCAATCTTTTAATTATACAGAATTTTTTTAAATTATGCGATACTTTTTTACACCGTAACTATCAAGCAACTTTGTATTCTTTGAAAACTACATTGCTTATAAACTAGGGACATTAATACCTCAGTAACTATCTTAACAACTTTGTGAAACTGGATTATTATTATTTTTTTTTTTTTTTTTTTTTTTTTTTTTTACACTACGTACAATACTCGTTCTTATATGTTTAACACAATGTTTTAGTTTTAAAAGCAGTAGTTGCATACGAACATCAAACAAAAATTCAGAAAAATTAATCGTCATGGATGAAAGTTAATACGTAAGAAAAATAACCGTTAAGTTTCGAGATTTCAACCAAATTCAAAATATTTTAGTCTATAGTGATTAGTGTTTGGTTGGTTGGCAGATGATATGTGTTCAGTTTTTCCCAATGTTAGTTGAATGTGATCGGCTCAACCGTTTTATATTATTTTTTGGCGCAACGGTAAATTTATATGGTAGGCTTAGGCGCTGTCTTTTGCTATTGTAAAACATCATTTATAGTACTTTGGGAGAACGATACCTTATTACCTTAAGCAGGTATTTTGCTCTAGAGGCATAAAATTTGGATTTTCGTCAAGCTCCATTAAAAAAAAAAAAAAAAAAAAAAATTATTATTGTTTTACATATAAGATACTTATTTATACTTTAAAAACATACAATTTTTTTTTTTAATAAGTAAAATGTTATAAGTTATTAAATTGGGGGTTAAGAAAAGAGGGTGTTCTGGTTTACACGAATGCAACTTTTCTAGTTATTTGAAATAGAATTAAGAAAAAGTTTATTAATTAATACGAATATCATTATAGCCCCTACCTAAGAAAAAAACAAACAAAACTATCGCAAAATGGTGAATATCTGAAAAAAAAAATAAGAAGCATTTTCCGATTTTTTTTTCATATTTTCTATATTTTGAAAATAGTAAAAAAAGAAAAAAGAAAGATACAAAAGTAGTAGGGGCGATAGATCGTTATATATTGAAAGTTCGTACAAAATTTGAAGTAAATTTGTTAAATATAACTTGAGATATCATGTCAACCTTTTTGAAAAATTAATTTTGAGAAAAACACGTTTAAAGTTTTGAGCAAAAGTTTCAAGCAGCTGCACAAGTCATAGAATGGTAGTCATAGAATATCATGACAAGCTTTCGTGATACTATAAGACCGTCATGATGCAGTATTGTTTCATTTAAACTTGAACAGCAACGATGCCTTGCGTCTACCACTTTATTTCTGATAGTGCAGGATAGTGTGTAGAGGGAATGTTAGCGATGACAAAGAGATTAGCCGTTTATTTTCCCCTCCTTGTCCAGCCCATTCTTCCTATCAAACTCCGAGTGATTTTTTATTATGGAGATAATAAAAGACCGTGATTTATCCGGAAATATAGCAACACTGGCTGAGGTGAACGAACGTATAACGTGGCAGCGACAGATCACTTGTGATAGCTGTTAAACACACTGCTTATCACCTTCCCATTTTGCACCTTATTGCGATGCCCCAAGATGAGCAAACTGCCTTTTCTCGCTAAACACTTTGTAACGAATAAACCATGTTTGTATTGAATTTGTAGCTTGTTTGTATTTCGACGTAAAGTTCTCACTAGCAAATTTTTTTATATTTTTTTTTTTTTATCTTTTAGAGGAACCTTTAAATGTTTAGCTACAAATTTTCGGGTGAATATGCATTTTAGTTACAAAAACCGAGTGCTCTGAATAGGTTAAACCTATTCACTGCCATCTGGTATAGGTATATATGTATATATACAGGTGGTTTCATAAAAGATAGACAAAATTTTAGAAGTTCATAGCACAGATCCAAATAAACAACAACTTTCAAGAAAGAATGCATGGTCGGAATTAACGTAGAAGTGCTGGCACATTTTCAAACTTGATTCATGCAAACATTAAAGCTCCTTTTCTTTAGTGATTTACCGGACGAAGAATGACACTAGTAGCACGCAAATATCATATAGGAGGGAAAAGAAGCAATATGTAAAATTTCTCCATAATTATTTTATAAATGCCGCTGATATGAGTGTGCAAAAACTAATCACGGATGTAATGTATCGAAAGATGTTTCCCTTCACTTATAGGGAAATGACTGATATGTATTTTATCTACGGATGCAAATGAAAGAGCTCAGAGACTGAACGATTATACGAAGAGCGTGATCCCAACATTCGGTTACCCGACAATAAATCATTTGAATTCTTGCACCGAGAGTTTGGTGAAACTAGATCCTTTCTTGCTTCCCAGTCGGATGCAGGTCGGGTGGAACGTTAATTGTAGTAGAAGCCATTCGAGATATGGTATCTGATGAACCAAGTACAAGTACACGAGCAGTGGTTAACAATTGCATATATCACACTCTACGACATAGCGAGTACTAAAGGATGATGTTTAACTCTTACGATGTTTAACGAGTCCAGTAACTGACTCAAATGGATTATCCTCGTCGTGAAAACTTCGTTGTTTGGATAAACGCCCGATAAATGCATTCATAGGATAACTGTGCTTTTCACCTGCAGTCAGCAGAAAATTTATTGAGCGCTAGCAATTATTCGTATTTAAAAGATGTGCATCTAACACTATTTTGTTAAGTAAATATTTTTCGAGTCAGGATCCTAGTTTTTAGGCTATTTATAAAAAAGTAAGTTGAAGAAAAAAATTAGCGATCACACTTTTGTGTGTATGAAAAATGTGGATGTGTGCTTCAATAATTTTGCTGCTGACTGTATTAATGTACCTTAACACGTGAAGGTAAATTTAACATCCACAATGAATGTGAATCAGGAGATGCTCATCTACATGAACATAAGCGACACTTCTCTGTCATTGTCTGGGCAGGAATAATCAGCGATCACTTACTAGTATCTTGTTTTCTTTCAGAACGACTTGACTGGGAAAAATACCTTTTTTCAACTGATTCCAGACTTATTGAACGACGTTTTCGGACACTTTCGGCGGGTGATGTGGGGCTAGTAGAATAGAGCACCAATCCAATATGTACGAAAGGTGCTAAACTATATGAAAGTAACATTTCCGATCTGAGGGATTACGCGAGGTGGTCCTGTAGTGTGTTTACCACGCACATCAGATCTTTTATATCTCGATTTCTTTTCGTGAGAATAGCTGAAGGCTCTCATTTATGAGACCCCCATTGAATCTGCAGTAGTGCTCGTTATCAAATTTACAGCCGTTCGCTGCATGAGAAGTAGAGAATATGCCTGGTGTTTTTCAGAATGTTCGTCAATCATTTTATCGTTGTTCTTCTGCTTACATATGATCTGCTTTTGTCACTGATTTGATCACTTATTGCAATCACATGTAATTAAACTTGCTCTTATAATATAATCGTTCTTTGTGCGTTTTTGCCCCGCATAACAACACCACCTTTGCGCCCTCTAGTACCTTTGTGTTTTATTTCGACCATGATTTGATTAAAGTTCTTTTGATTAAAGTTGTTTGTTTGGACTCGCGTCTTTTAAAGTTATGCCTTTATTTTATAAAACATCGCGTATTTTATATAATAAATTCGAAATGAATTTTAACAGACTTTTAAACATTGTTATAAAGTGTTATCGCAATCTTATGATTTATATATTATGATAGCAACATTTTACTAAACTAAATTTATAATGAAACATTCGCATGTAATAAAAAGAAAAACTTACTGGTGCTGGATGATAACTATTTCTTATAGAAATTATTTAGCACAATCCTTCGGCAGGTAAAAAAGACATGAAGCACGAAAGCATCAACGTCCGAAGAAAAAAAAATCACTTGCACTCAAAATCAATCTTGTGCAGACTACTTAGAGGTAAGACGTTAATTGCAATAAAAACCTTGATAAAACCGATGTGAAAATATAAAATCAAGATCATTATATTAAAAATAAATAAATAAATAAATAAATAAAAACAATAAAATATGCATAAACATGCACAATATGTTTTCATGTTGCCACCAAGATTATTTGATTTGCCGGATGAAACCTCATGCTATATTAAGGCGAATCGAAACATAATGACTTGTTCAGGTATATTATGACATTTAAAAAAAATAGTTCTTACCCATTATTCATTAATGTATAATAGCATTATAAAAGTTTCACTAATGAATTACTTAATTAGGCAGTAAAATTTATTAAACTGTTTATTTTGGTATGGTTAAAAAATTATTATCGACCAAAATAAATATTTTTCAATAATTTGTTGGTGTCGAATTTTAAGAAGCCTTAGGAAGTATTTTAGTTTTCAAACATAAGCCTTATATTAATTTTCTTCAAAAAAAAAAAAAAAAAAAAAACCCTCAAATGTCAGATATAAGAAAAAGAAATACTTTTACATTTATGAATTTATCATATATTTTACCAGCGATCATATGTCACATATATGTCAAAACATTCTATATATTACACTGATTTGAAGCTTTTCTTTTCATAATTTACATGAAGATATTTTTTGTTAAAATCTAAAATGTATAAGGCAATTTTGGTCTTGTACTTTTTCAATTTTTGAAAGAATTTTGAGAGAAAAGTAAATTACGGATCAAAGATACAACAATTCAATACTGCTACATAAATAAATAAATGATAAGTAAATAAATAAATAAATAAATAAATAATAAAGGATTAAAAAAAAAGTTTTTGCATGTACATTAAAAATTTGAAAGTTATAAAACTGACAGCATGCATCATTATAAAATGATAATGAGAAATCAATAAATTTCCCAAGCCGACTCGCTGTCGTCCTGTTTGACAATTTTCTCAAAAGAGATGTTGTTTAATTAATCATGGTAACAAAATATGATTTTCAAAATCAGCGTGAATAAGTCTGAAAGCGCATGATTTCTCCCTTAGATATGAAAGTATCTGTGTCAGTTCAATAATTTTATATTCAGTTAATGGAGAGTTGGAATTCTAACAAATTTTTTATGAGAGTCAAGATATCAGTAAATGAAAAAAAAAAAGCTGATTTTTATTTATTTATTTATTTATTTTTCACAAAAATTTCGTTTTGCAATAATTAGCTCAGATTAATATAAATACAAGAGATTCATTAATTTATTAAAAAGGATAATGTAATTTTTCTGAATAAGAACATTAATTTTGTTTCTTTTTTTATGATGAGTAGATTTAATGTCGTTATGAATATATGGTTTTCTTTATTGTATATATGTATGTATATATATATATTCAGAACACTTTAAATATATACTTAAGAATACTTTAAATGTATTTTAACAAATTCAACTCATATTTAATTATTTATTTTTGTTTACACATTCCTGATGAGCGAGCTTCGGTAAACTGAACATGTGCTTAAAAAATTATAAAAACTATAATTTATGGGTTTACATAGGTTTCGAAGGCTGAAGAAAAGGATATTTTCTATATTTTACTTAATAATAAATAAAATTTATCATTCAATATTTTGAGAGTATAAAAGAGCAACAATAAATAATATTTTCTGTAATTTTCATTAAAAATTTTTGAAAATTCAGCCGATGGGTGCTAGTTTCTGCAGACCTAACAAAAAAAAAAAAAAAAAAAAAAAAAAAAAAAAAACGGTGGATACGTTTTTTCAATTAATTAATTAATTAATTAATTAATTAAATTTAATTTAATTAAAATTAAAAAATAAATAAATACACCGATCTTAATGAAACTTTGCAATCTTCTTTAAAATAGATCTGACTGCAGCCTGAATGAAGGATTAAAAAAAAAAAAATTCAATTATGAAGATTTGGCAGAGTTGTATGCAGAATCACAACAACTTTTGGTACATTTTAACCCACGTGCAGCCTTGTAAAATTAGTTGTAATCGGAAAAAGAAAGAAAAAATTCTTTGTTCAAGCACTAGTAAATTCTACTTTGAGAAAATGTGCAAATTTTCAATAAGATACGCTCATTAATTTGTTGGAAATCGTGTCCACCAACTTTCTGAAGGATCTTTGGAAACTAGGATCCACCGGCTGAATTTTCCAAAAAAAAATTATGAAAATTTTATGAAATGTTTTTTATATGTTGATCTTGTATATGCTCAAAATTCTGAATAAATCATTTTATTTATTATATAAAGAAAAATAGAAAAAAACATTCTTTTTCTAGCCTTCGAAACACATTTAACCCTTAAAAAAATTCCAGTTTTTAATTGTACTTTTCTTTTCTACCATAAAAAAATAAAAATAAATAAAATAAATCCGTTAAAAATAAAAAAAAAATAATAAAAAATCCTAAAATATAGAAAATTTCCTACGAAAAATGTATATTTTCTAAGTTTTACAGAAATTTGTACGGAAAAGTCGTTAAACATTGCATCTTAATCTGTAGAAAACAATTTTTTTCTGTAACCGTTGTTACAGATTTAATCTGGTTGTTACACTTTTTTTTTCTGTTTTACATACAGAAAATTAGTACCAAACAGGATTAAGAAGTAAGAAGTAGAAGAACAAATTGCGCTACTGTGTTTGAGGGGTAATATTGTCGCTTACAATGTGGTAGGCTCTGGTTCGATTGTGGCTGGTTGACCTGGAGGATTTTGTTTAATGCGAGATCTTTTACTGTGTGCACTGGAAAAAATATCTGTTTTGTACAAATATTCTCCATATTGTTTTAGTTCAGAAAATTTTTTTAGCGTATTTTACGCACAGCTTACTGATATTTAAGATTTTTTATGTAATATAAAATAATTTATTTTTGCAATATATATACAGAGAGAGATAATTTTACACAAATTCATAAATACTTAAAATATTTAATATGAAATATAAAAATTTGTCTATTTAAACAATATTTCAAAAAGACATGCCAAAATCACTAAAAAAAATGTATTAGTTTTGACACAAAATCTGCATTTAAAACAAAAATAAAACACTTTTTATGCACTATTTTTATGCACTACTTGTTTAAATTTACCATTTAACATTTTTCCATATCCACGTTTTTAAGTATATCATTAATTGGCTCTCCATGTTTCAACGTTGGTATAAAAACAGTTTAAACACTTTACATATTTTACTCCTCCATCGATAAAGTTACGTTACTTCTTTAATAAAAATAAAATAAAATAAATAAAAATAGCATACAAGTTTTGTTATCTTTGTGACCATTCATTTGCACTTCATTCATAAAAATATATGTCTACATTTTTAACTAAATCTAAATAATCCATCGAATGATGGTTTATATAATAATGCTTCCATTTTTTATGGAATAAAAACAGTCATCGTAATGTTGGAAATCTCATTAATATAAATGAATATGAAACATATTAACATTGGCTTTTTAATATTTTTAAGATACAATATTTGACTTCCGAAGAAACATACGAATAAATGCTGTAAAATAAGTAAAAGTAAAAACCTAAAAAATAAAAATTAATAAATAAAATTAATAAAAATTTCACTAGAATTGTTAATTTGAACGTACAAAAAGCTTAAAGCTTAAAATAATAATGAAATTAATTTTAAATATCAAATTTAGATTTTATTCAACTTCAATGCATTTTTCGTATGTATATGCTTGCGTATACGTATATCCAAACCACTTATGCAAGTGGTATTTAGCAAAAAAAAAAAAAAAAAAAAAAAAGAAAAGAAAAGGGAATATATATGTGTATACGTGAATGTGGGTTAAGATCGAGTGCCTACATTTATAACCTAAGCCTGGGGAAAATGGCCCCTATAGGGGGTCTTTATAAGGTTTTAAAATCCTCATTGACGGATGTTTTTGAGCATTCGATCGGCTATGTAAATGAGCGTGAGCTCGCCTGCAAATATCACCTAGCTTAGAGAGCAGAAAATTTTGACTTGGAGAGACTCATCCAGTGAGTGACAAGTAACTCATCTTCTGCTAGAAGAAGAGACGGGATGAGTGACAAAAAGAAACAGTTACATAGTTTTTTAAATATAAATTATTGCACTAAACTATTTACCTGTAAATTCAAACAAAACTTATGTCTTTCACTGAAAAGGGTTAGGTTATACACTGTTATACGCTATCTGCATTGTTTATTTAATCTGATTTTTCAACAACGTGGAGATGGTTTTCATGTTTATAAACTACAAGAGTAGTTTTTTTATGTAATTTTATAAATTTAAATAAGTTGAATAAGATAAAGGCGATGCCGTATTTTCTAATTTTGATTATTTTCTAAATCTGATTTTGCCATATTTTCTGAGTCGTAACAAAAAAGAAAAATATGGTTTCTAAACCGTCGAGTAAGGATTTTGCTTCATATATTCAATAGGAATTAATTTCTTAGGACCAGTTTAAAGACTGGTTGTGGAAACAACAAATCTATCAGTCAATTCCTAGACAACTGTTAAAACAACTGATAAAGAAAATGCAATGCATTTTTATCTTTTGCAAGCTTACATTAAAAATAGTCTTTTTCAAAAAATTGATTCAACACTCATTTTCCTATTTCTCGTTTAAACCCAATTTTAGAAATCTTCCATATATTCACGAATAATATCAGTTTCATTTTTTACGATCCATATCTGATAAAAGCACTTTTACACGAATCGTTACTTAAGTCATCCATATATTTCCTTTTTTTGAGCCATTTTGTGAAAGTGCAACCGCAGGTTGTTTTAAAGTTTTTGAGAGATAAGATAAGCATATAAAAATTTCTGTTTGATAAGTTTTATTACACAAGTTGTGAGATATTTTAAGAAATAAAATGTATTTTTAAAATCAAAACACGAAGAAAAAATATATTGTCGTTTTTTATCACAAATATGCAACAATTTGTTAGGGAGCTTTGAATTCTCCAACAATATTTATCTAATAGTTTTATTGTAGTGAATAAATGTTTGAATAAATAAATGTAGTGAATAAATATTTTATTATATTAGAAGTATCAAAAATTGTTTGAGAATTTTCGGAAATGCTTTCTGGTTTTTTAAGCCATTTAATATTTACCTGATACAATATAATATTCATTAATCGTTTAATGTTTACCCATAAGACAACAAGAATTCACTGCTATAAGTTGCCATGAAATTACGATTTAACACATTTTGATTTAAATTTCAATAACATTTTGAATTTTGTAATTACATTTGTAATTGTTTTGATTGTTTTTTATAATTTTGGTTAAATATTAACTACAATAGAACTAATATTTGGCAAAACTATTATATAACCAAACAATACTTTCGGTAGTACTCTCAGAATAAAACTGATTTAACTTTCGTATATAATTAACTACATATTTATTATAATTTCAAAATATTTTACATAGTATTGTACAGGAAGTTAAATATATTATAATTCTTTAAAATGATGGTGTTATAGTGGTAAAAATTTGTAAAATACGACAGCATCTGATAAAGCATACAATTGTATGTTTTTTTACTTCATTAAACATAAAGTACAATAAATAAATAAATAAATAAATAAATAAATAATAGTATTTTACTTTAATTATTGAAGAAAGGGATTAAATATTTAAACTAATTGCTTTATATATTTTATTTAAAATAATTTTTGAGCGTATAAAACCCCTTTTTGTTGCACATAAAGGATGATTTTATTGATACATCTTATATTATTTTCCTTACTTGTGGAACTATTTGTATTAAGAAAAATATAATCAGAATATATTTTAAAAATGTATGTAGATTCATATTTTTCTTATTTTTTTAAATTATTATTATAGTTTAAAGTGTATAAATTCATTTTAATGGATAACACATATCCCAAACATACGGACCTAATAATGCCAGTTTATTTTTATTTAAATATTTCTTTAATTTTCTAAATTGGTAATATTAATCTTTTTTTTTTTTTTAATCTAAAATTATATACGAATGACAATACTATATGAAAAGAAATTATAGATATCTGTGTTCTGAACCAGGAGCTAAGATCTTAACATGTCAGATTTAAAGTATCATTTAATTATTTCATCGTGAGGAAATACTTATTTGTGCAATAAATTTCATTCCCGAAACGCCAGTGGACGCCCATGTCTTCGTTTGCATTATATATAGTCATAGCGGTTACAAAAGTACCCGATTGTATTGGAATTTTGTACGAATACTTATATGGAAATCACATAGAAGTCAACGTTTGATATATCTATATTGTTTGCGGTCCATATTTAGGAACAGACAAAGGTACATTTTAACGTGAGGATTTATGAAAGTCATTTCCTTTTATTGTATCTTAACATCGTTATACTGTTTTCAACATAATGAAATTAATATAAATTAATATAAAAAAAGTAAGGTTTCGATATAAATTTGTGCATATAGAATCAATAATACACCGAGAAAATATATACTGCCTTCATCTAGAATGATTAAATGGTCATTTTCGGAGCACCTAAATTAGAAATAGAGATTTCTGAGTTATGGATATAAGGTAAACTAATAAACTGGATAGACAAAATGATCGAGAATTTCTGGCGTACACTTTCTAGATGGTGAAACAATATTATGAACATTATGAGTAGGGGAGACCGGGATACAATGGGCCATGGGGTAAAATGGACCAACCCAATTATTGATTTTATTTGTTTATTTCTATGCTTTGTATTTTGCAAATAGATAACGGCACTACAGTGATGAAACTTATCTATAAACTTCATTCCTAACTGAAAATTTAGCCATTTTTTTCTAGAATATTAGTTTGTGGTAGCGAAAATTAAATATTTTTAGTTTAACATTTTTCTTTCATCATTCAAGAATTATGATCTGGAAGAGGTTATTCAGCACAATAAAGAGCTAAGGTCATCTGTTATTCTGTGTTATATAAGCTTTTTTAAGTTGAACATTATATGTAGAATTAAGAATTAATAAACTTATTAACAAAATCTACATTTTTGAAGTGTTATCTATAAATTATACTTACAAATTTCCAAGTTATAGTAATTAGATCTATTATACCTCCAAAGATAAATAACCAAGCAATTTACTTTGAAGTTTTTCCTATTTATTTTTAATAAACATTCAGTTACTTTTGAATAATTATATTTTTACAAATATCATGCAACTAAACGAACTGAATTAATTAATGCAACTAAAAAGTAATAATATCACACATAATAGTACATATATATATCGTAATCTGTTAAAAAAAATAAAGAATCTGTTTTTGTAAGATAAATGCAACGAAAACCTAAACGAGATATAGACATTTTTCCTGATAGTGTGGACGAATCTTCAGTAAATTTTCTACATATCGTAATAATGAGTCTTCCAGGCCTTACAAACATCACAAGAAAACGGCAGACTTTCAGTGACACAAAAATCTTTTGGTTCATAATTTTTTATTTTTAATGTTCATTAATACTACATTATTTGTTTGAATCTAAGACTTAAATAAACAAACAAAATATATTCTACATTTTGTATTATATAAAAAAAAAAAATAAAAAAAACACTACATTAATATACTTTTTAAAATTTACCTTTTGTTCATAGTGCCCCGTGCTATGAACCATTTAACCACGTGCTTGGGGTAAAATGGTCCACTTCGTCAGTTTCTATTAAAGAAATTATATTAAAAAAAGTAAACATAATTATTACTTTTGACTTGGTGCAATATGAACCCCAATATATATTTAATATGCACAAATATTTTCAACAGCCAAAAATCATTACTTTATAGGTAAGCATTTAAAATTCATAAAAGTGGTCCATTTTGCCACTGTCTCCCCTATTATGAATGCATTCTATGGCGAGAAAAAAAATTGGAACTGACAGAGATATTTAAGATTTTGCATGATATTCTTAGAATTGAAAATTATTATACAGGGCTACACAAGACAATTCAGAAATGTTATGTGTTATGTGATGTTCGTTACACTGCATTCAATATACAATACGAGGAAAAAACACAAACAGAATTATTGAATTACAAAAGTAAGTTTAATGACATGCTATTACACTAAGTGTTCAGAACAATGACCGGTAGTGCCTATGCACTCAGTATAATGGCGAAGAAAAAATTGGCACATATTTCTCGAAAACATTAGGCATATCGCAAGTTTTCCTGTACCAACCGAAAATATGGCAACAAGTTCTGCTGCTGATTCAATGGGTTTCTCTTATATAAAAGCTATCAGTTGTCCCTACAAAAAAGAAATCGAGACATGAAAGGTCTGACGAGCGCAGTGGCATTTCCTTAATCAGTGAAGAACAACATTTTAAGATACGTTACAACTACGATTGACAGTTACACACTCGGATCAGCGGCTTTTATGTATAAATCGTGACGAAAAGTTGTATACGAGTTCTTCTTCTTCAAGATATCAAACTTGCATGGTATTAGTGTCGTTCCTCTTCCAGTAACTCGAAACAGGAATGAACATTTAACCTTTCCGTAGCCATCCCAAATGCTCCAGCACCAAAATCAATTAAATTCTGACTATATATTCTTTGATTAAAGTTGTCCATGTTTTATGAAACACACTGTATATATATATACACACATATGTGTATAATAAAAAATAAACGTTCATCACTCAGTATAGAATAATACAAAATTAAAAATAAGGCATGAATTGAAGTCTGATACAAATATGGAGATTGTGTTTCCGAAACAAAATTTGAATAGTCTAATAAGTTAATAAAAATAATTATTTTATTACAAGCTTGGAACGATAAGTTAAAACTAACAGAGTTACTACCTGACTCATATATGAATAATCAGAATTTTAACACATTGTCTTTATCTTAGCATAAATTTTTATCTAAGGATTTTGCTTGTTTTTAATGCATATGGTTTAATTGATCTGTTTTCCATCTAAGTTTCATCAATAATATATTTTTGAATAAAAACCAACTTTAAAAATTAAATGCGTAACTTAAAACGGATTTTTTTGCTTTTGTTAAACAAAGAAATTTTCTGTGTATTTCTCTACATTTTAAGATAATTTATTTTAATAGATTAATAGCATTTAGATATGTTTAGTTTTGTTTAATGATTCCACAAATATCTCTCATACGTTTGATTACAAATTTTTTCAACTTAAAGAAAGGAAATCCTTTTGTCCAGTCGTAAGTGTAGGCTGCTTTCTTTAAGTTGTTTAATCCTTTATCTAACGCATTATTAAACGGATAAGAAACGTATTTGAAGCATATTTTTTTGGTTACTTAAGAATATATTTTAAAGATACACTACCTACAAATAAGTATTTGGATACATTTTAATTTAGACGTTTCGTCAAATACCTAGAAAAGACCTTTAGGAATCATCTTGAAACTTTGGTTAGTGTAAAGAACATGTTATACCTCATATATTTCAGCAAACGTTTTGGCCTAAAGAGTAAAAGTGAATCAGTAAAAAAATTATACAAAAATGAAAATGTTTTGGATCACCCTGTAAAAAGTAATGATTTGAATGCATTTTTGGCTGTAGCATGTAATTATGAGGATTTTTCTCGTTATCTGCATAAATATTTTTGCGGCGGCTACCAAATATATTCATGGAGATAACACTTTTTTTTTAATTAAAAAAAAAAAAAAAATCCACTTTTTAAATTAGAACACGTAGGGTATACTACAAAGCCATTTGCACTACAAAGGTATACTACATAACCTAGGGTATACTACAAAGCCTACTGCAAAGCCATTTTTAGATCATTTGGCGTACTACACTAGACACAGCATACTGCAATCAGAATGCAAGAATGTTTAATATCTTACAAAATAGGAGCATTTTAACTGAATAATTTACATAATTTAATAGCCAAAAGTATTGAGAAACTTATACGAAAACCAAATATCACGTAAACTCAAAAGGTTTTTAAAGATAGAATGAGTAGAATTTCAGTTCTTCTTTAAAAAAAAAAAAAAAGAAGGAAGATGATAATGGGTTTTATCAATACTTATTTATAATCAGTGAACACCCCGTTACCATTGCGCATTGATTGAATCAAATAAAAATGTTAGTAAAACCCTTTATAGTTAAGTTTTATTTGTGAGAATTGAAATTTTATATAATATCTAATTTTCATAAATTTTTGAATTTACCTGATATTTGTATTGGGTTTTCATGTAAGTTGCTCAATACTTTAGGCTAGTAAATTATGCCTATGAATTTTTTATAAAGCTTGTGCATGTGTAGTTAAAAATTATTTAGTACAAGTGCTCATATTTCGTAAGCTTTTTAGAATTTTTGCATTCTTATTGCAGTATGCTGTGTCTAGTACAGTATGCCAAATTTCCTGAAAATGGCTTTAAACTGGGTATAATACCGTACGTGTCATAATTTAAAAAGTAGATTTTTTTTTTTTCTTTTTTCAATTACAAAAAAAGTTATATCTCCATAAATATATGTGATACCCTAATAAAAATTTATGCAGATAATCAGAAAAATCCACATAATCACAAAGTACAGCAAAATACATTTAAAGCACTACTTTTTACAGAGTGATCCAAATCATTTTGATTTTTCTTTAATTTTTTTTTACTGGTCCACTTTTCCTCTTCAGGCCTAAAGTTTTGCTGAAATATATATTCGGTATAACATGTTCTTTACACTACCAGAGTTTCAAGATGATTCTTAAAGAAAATTGCTAGATATTTCAGAAAACGTGTAAATTGTAAAGTGTCCAAATACTTATTGATAAATAGTGTATATGGAATAAAAAATATGCATATCACGCCATCATAGTAATAAATGATGCTTCTGTCAGGTGGTATTTTAGTGTACCTCTGGTACGTAACAGCTGGAAAAGATATTCGGACATAGAAAAAAATGTAAAAATGTATTTGCTTTTAATGTTTTTTAATTATTTTTATGACTTTGGTTTGTCTGTATGTCTGTCCGTTTGTCTGGCTTTCCGCAATTTTATTCCCGTAAATATTTATGGAATTTCTTGAAATTCATATATCTTATTCAATTTCACTATCGGATGCTCCCTATTGAAAATAAAGTTAATATCTGTACTGGATTGTGTACAGGGACATCAGAAAGTTTTAAAAAGGATTGTGTTCTATTAGAGGTATTTCTATAGACAGTATTTTAATACCTTTGCTCTACACAAATCTTAATGAAATCTAAACATGTTTTTCAAGTTCCCTATCGGATGTTTCATACATAAAATGGAGTAAATACCACAATTTGTTTATGTACAAGGACGACGGAAAATATAATAAAGCATTGTGATGTGAGGTATTTCTATGAGAGGTATTTCTTTAAACCATATTTTAATACCTTTACTGTGCACAAATCTTAATGAAATTGAAATATAGTATTCAGGTTCACTATCGGATGTTACATATTATACGATACAACAAATACGCACAGTTGGAAATTAATTAGCAAAATAATAAACGCATTAATAATCAATGCATGCTGCATGATTTTTCGTTCTTCTTTAAGATTGATGAGAGATTCTTGAGATAATATAGGAATTAATTATAACACACGTGAAGACCGTGAAAACTCCATAAAATCATTTCTTGACCAACAACGGTTACATGTCGGGTTTTCTGGGTTGTGGTGAGATTAAAATGAGATTCTTGATACACGTTCTATTCTTGTAAATACATTTGACATTTCTTCTATAAATTGAATTTTATACTCTTTTTAAGCTAATGGTACTTCAAAGTTCCATCAGTAGATAAAAGGTTGAGAGATTGCCAATTTGGAATTGGATAGCAGATGGAGTTGGTTAACAACTTTATTTGAGAATTTGATATCGACGATCGCATACCCAGTTTAAAGCAAATCCGTTCATAAATATATTCTTATGTGAGTTGAAATTTTTAAGGTTGCCACCATTTTAAACATGATAGCATATAGAGTTGATTAAGAAACTTGGTTAAGTCCATGATAAGGGTTATGTACCTAGCGATTTTCATGCATATTGGTTCATAAATACTTTTTTTTTTTTTTGCTAGTTTGAAATTTGAAATTAGCCCACATTTTGAAAATAGATGGAGAATATATTTAATAAACATTGCTCAGACACTGATATGAGTTATGCCCATATCGGATTTTAAGCAAATCGATTATAATTATGTTTCTTTCTACAAACATGAAAATTAAAAGTATCATACACTTTCAAACAAGACAGCAAATCAAGTTGATTAACAAACATTGTTGATATGGGTTATGCACTTATGAAGAATATCGATTCATAATTACATTTTTTATACGAGATGGACATTTTCATCCCATCAGCATTTTGGAAGATGGGAATGCGAGTTAATTAATAAACTTGATTTAAGACTTGTTATAAGCTATGTATCTATCGAGCATAAAGTAAATCGGTTCACAAATACGTCTTGTATACACGTTTGAATATTTCAAATAGCCGCTGTTTTCAAATATGAACAACAAACTCGTCTAAGATTTTTTTTATGATAAGATTACTGTTCAGTCTTTATTTGATTTGATTCAGTTTTTCAGATGTTAATGTGGGAATAATTTCTTAGTTATATGTTATAACAAGAAAGAAAAATCATGCAGTACGCATTGATTAGTAAAACTTTCCAACTGTACGCAATTGTTGAATCGAATAAATATTAATATTATTTGCCTACGTTATCGCACAACAGACATAAGGACTAAAAAACATACAGATAGTCTAATTGATTTTAAAATTACTCTTAGGCATTTTGGAAAGTGTTAAAAAGGCTTAACGCAAAAGGAAATGCAGCCGTTAGATTATAATTACAGCTTTTAAACTCTCTGAATATTTTACTGTAGCCCTGTAAATCTGAAAGTTAATCATATCATATTCTATACAAAACAATATTTTAGAATATTAATAATACATGTCAATGTTTTTAAGATTTTTGTAGTAGAATGTTTTTTAAATATAACTTTTAAAAAATTCTGTACTAAAACGTAATATATTGGCTTTTTTTATTATTGTTATTGTTGTCCCTGTAAACAAACTAGTTGTACAGGACCTATTAATGATATTTTAAATAGGGAACATTCCATAGGGAAGATGAGTGTATCATTTTTAAAAAATTCTCAAAATATTCACGGATGATAGGAGCCGGAGACAAACAGATAGAAAGGTAGACAATCGGACAGACAGATGCACAAATTGAAATCATATTCCCACTAAAATTCTAAGAAAGTGTTAAAACGCTCATGTAAACAAAAGTTCAATTCTAGCAAATTTTTATTAATACCTCTTAATGTAACTGATTTTTTTTTGTGTGGCCCTGTAAATCTAATGCTAACCATACTATATTACATAAAAGGCACACTCTTTTGTGCATACGAATAATATATTTCAAATGCATTAAGCTTTGTGAAAGATAAAATTATTAAAATTTGGGTTATAAAAATAACTCTCATACACCACAATGCTTTGGAGTACTTTCAAGTGCCCCTGTACACAAACCAGTTAGAAATGTACTCTACTTTACATAGGAAACATCCGATAGGAAATTGAATATCATATTGAAATTTCATTAAAGTTTCTGTACATCAAAGATATTAAAATATGAAAAGCAAACACGTTTTATTTATGAGACAAAAAATTTTAAGTTAAAATACATTTAAAAAACAAAATTACATATAAAAACAATTAAAATCAGACGTTTCGAAACCCGTCCAGGTTTCCTCATCAGTAATTACAACATAATATGCAAACAGGATATGAACACTCAAGGAATTTAAAGGAGTACAGAATATTGAGGAGCCAGTGCGCATGCTTCATTGATAGTGTGGAGATGCTTGGCAGTGTGCCAGCTCTCAAGGAAAATACGCGATTTATAATTATGAACACCAGAATTTAAAAATTTTATATTATCGAAGTCAGGAATATGATCGGTTTCTATTGAATGGATTACAATTTTAGAATTTTGGTTGCAATTTTTAAAAGATCGTCTGTGTTCTTGTAGTCTAATTTTTGCTGTACGGCCAGTTTCACCTATATAAACAGATTTGCAATTTTTACATGGAATTAAATATATTACACCAGTTAAATCCAGAGAAGGGGTTATGGGTTTAAAGTTGAAAAGGACGTTTTTTAATTGTTTAATTGGCCGGAAAGCAGTATATATATGATGTTGTTTAAGTAATTTAGAAATAAATTCTGAAGGAAAACCAAAATATGGCATAGAAATATAACTGTTTTTATTAATAAGTGAATTTTTCATTTTCATTGGAGTAGAGGGGGAATTTGCAGGAGGAAACGAAGGAGGGGGGAAGCTGATAATGTTTTCACGATAGATTCGTTTTAACCAATTAAGAGGGTAATCGTTATTTATTAAATCCTGGAAAATTTTTTTAATTTCCAACTTAAAAAGTGTCTCGTTACTGCATAACCGAAGAGCTCTATTGACCAAAGTTCGGAAGACTGCAATTTTATGCGAATTAGGATTAGCGGAATGAAAATTTAGATATTGACCTGTAAATGTGGCCTTACGATAAACAGAAGTTTGAAAAAAACTAGGTGAAATCGAAATGCGTTCAACGAGAACATCAAGAAAAGGCAAACTGTTATTCTGTTCTATTTCCAAAGTGAATTGAATTTCTGGGCATAATGAATTAGAAAAAGTAACGACTTCATTTATATGTTTTTCTTCAATTAATATTAAACAATTAAAAAACGTCCTTTTCAACTTTAAACCCATAACCCCTTCTCTGGATTTAACTGGTGTAATATATTTAATTCCATGTAAAAATTGCAAATCTGTTTATATAGGTGAAACTGGCCGTACAGCAAAAATTAGACTACAAGAACACAGACGATCTTTTAAAAATTGCAACCAAAATTCTAAAATTGTAATCCATTCAATAGAAACCGATCATATTCCTGACTTCGATAATATAAAAATTTTAAATTCTGGTGTTCATAATTATAAATCGCGTATTTTCCTTGAGAGCTGGCACACTGCCAAGCATCTCCACACTATCAATGAAGCATGCGCACTGGCTCCTCAATATTCTGTACTCCTTTAAATTCCTTGAGTGTTCATATCCTGTTTGCATATTATGTTGTAATTACTGATGAGGAAACCTGGACGGGTTTCGAAACGTCTGATTTTAATTGTTTTTTTATATGTAATTTTGTTTTTTAAATGTATTTTAACTTAAAATTTTTTGTCTCATAAATAAAACGTGTTTGCTTTTAATATATATAATTGAGACGGTTTGATGTTTGTGTACGTTAAATATTAAAATATGATTTATAGAAACTCCTCTCAAAGAGCACAATGCTTTCGAATACTTTTGGGTGTCCCTGTACACAAACCAGAAGAGGTATCCATTCCATTTTCAATACGGAACATCCGATAGTGAACATCAATAAAATATATCGGTTTAAAGAAATTCCATAAATATATACGGAAATTAGAGCGCAGAAAAATCAGACAGAGAGACAGACAGACGGACAGAAGAACAGTCAGACATATACACAAATTGAAATTATATTCTCACTAAAAAAATGATAGAAAGTGTCAAAAACGCTTAATGTAAACGAAAGTACAATTCTAGCGATTTTTTATTAATAGCTCTTAATATAACTGAATATTTTTGTGGCATTCTGTAAATCTAATGGTAACCATGCTACATTCTATGCAAAGCATTCTTTTGTGCATATAAATAACATATTTCAATTTCCTAAAACTTCGTGGAAAGTAAAGTTATTAAAATTTTATTTATAGAAATATCTCACAAAGAAAGCAATGCTTTGGAGTACTTTTGAGTGTCCCTGTACATAAACTAGGGGTGGTATGTAATCTAATTTATATAGGAAACATCCAATAGTGAACTTGAATAACCTATTTCAATTTCATGAAGTTATTGTACAGTAAATGTGTGAAAATCTGGTTTATAGAAATACCTCTCATAGAACACAATTCTTTTAAATACTTTCGGGTGTCCTTATACACAAACCAGCAAGGATAATTTCCATTTTCAATAGGAAACATCCGATAGTGAACTTGAATAACATATATCAGTTTCAAAAAATTCCATAAATATTTACGGAAGTTAGAGCGCGGGTAGACAGACAGACGGACATACGGACAGATACACAAATTGATATCATATTCACACTTAAAAAATTTTTAAGAAGTTTTAAAAACGCTTCATGTATACGAAAGTAGAATTCTAGCAAATTTTTTATAATAGCTCTTAATATAACGGAATATTTTTGTGTCACCCTGTAAATCTAATGCTAATCATGCTATATTCTTTTAAAATCATTCTTTTGTGCATATAAATAACATATTTCAATTTCCTAAAACTTCGTGGAAAGTAAAGTTATTAAAATTTTTTTTATAGAAATACCTCTCATGGAACGCAATGCTTTAGAATACTTTTGAGTGTACTTGGATACATAACAGAGTTGGTATTTAATCCATTTTATGCAGGAAAAATCAAATAGTGAACTTTTGTAACACATTTCAATTTCATTATGATATGTGTACAGTAAAGGTATGAAAATAAAATTTATAGAAATGCCTCTCATAGAACACATTGCTGTGAAATAATTTTGTGTGTCCCTGTACACAAATCAGTGGTGGTATTTACTCCATTTTATACCGGAAACATCCGATTGTGAATTTGAATAACATATTTCAATTTCATTAAGATTTGTGTACAGTATGGGTATGGAAATAGGGTTTATAGAAAAGCCTCTCATAGAACACAATGCTTTGAAATATTTTAGGGGTCCCTGCACTTAAACTAATAGAGGTATAAACTCCATTTTCAGCAGGGAACATCCGATAGTGAACTTGTATAACATATTTCAATTTCATTAAGATTTGTGTACAGTAAGGGTATGAAAATATGGTTTATAGAAATGCCTCTCATAGAACACAATGTTTTGAAATATTTTCGAGGGTCCCTGTACACAAACCAGTAGAGGTAATCTCCATTTTCAACAGGGAACATCCGACAGTGAACTTGAATAACATATATCAGTTTCAAGAAATTCCATTAATATTTACGGGAGTTAGAGCGCGGACAGACAGACAGACAGACAAACCCAAGTCATAAACACTTTTCAACCTTGTTGGAAAGTGTTAAAAAGATACGTAAACTAAAGGGATTGCAAAAGGGCGATTTTTAAAGGAATCATCCTAAAACTTTTGCACTTTCTATTAAAAATTACGAGTCATTTTACCATGTTTTTATTATCTCGCTTTCTTGTTTGTTTGTTTGTACAGTACAAATCTTGCAATCGATTTTTAACTAACTTCTCGATTAGCGACACTTTTGAAACTTTTTAATAGCTCAGAACTCGATGACAAAGCAATACCTTGAAGCCCTATTTTCGAATCTTTGATTACTTTTCTTTCAATTAATTAAAATATGAAAATAATAACTTCCTAATAGCTTTAAAATTAGCCATTTAAATATTAGCTGTAATTTAATTGTTGCCAAAAAATGTATGTGTTCATTTTCTTTCGACATAAAAATAAATACGTCTAATTAATTTACCATTGATTTTATCACACTAAAAATTATAAAAGTTAAATTAGGCATCTCACAAAAATTGACGTCATTATAACTTTAAAAATTTTGTACACATTGATAAGCTAATGTAGTTCATGAAGCTAATATATGTTGTTCTAAAAGGATTAATATTTTATTTTTAATACCAACGTTTTTTTATGTCGCTTTCAACTCGCTTTCTTGTTAATATATTGAACTGTCAAGTTTATATGATTCAATAGAACATTTAAAAACATGGTATATAAAAAGATTTTTTTAATTTATAATTATTTACAATGTCATTATTTCATTGATCAAATTTTTGTACGATTCACTATTTTATTTTTAAAAAAATCATTAATCGTTCTAATTTTATTTATCTCTATGCAGTCGATCGCCAATATTTAGAAATATAAAACATCCTTTCTATATTAATTAATTATTTTTCATTTCATTGATTTATGAAAAATCAGGATTCAAAAGTCATCTCTTTGTTCTTTTAATTCAAAGATAATTCTGTAAATTTCGAAATAAATGTTTATGAAAAAACTTAATGACATTGCCTGTTGGCCTCGCTAACGAGAATGTTTGAAAATATATATGTAATACTTAAAAAAAAAAAAAAGTTATATCTTACAGCACTTTTTTTTTGTGTGTGTGTGTATTCTTAGCTACAGCATTTGTATAAATGAAATAATAGTAAAATACTGTATTGAGAAAATAGCAAAATTAAAAGTAATTGCCTACGGCTTCTCTTTTTAGTTTAATTCATAAGAACTTGTCCCAAAATGCATAAAAAAAATATAAATGAATATTTAAATCGCTATAGTACCTTAAATTTAACTTCAAATTGAATATATAACTTTATTTGAAAATCTGCTTATTTTTTATTCGACGAATCAGAATTTGAAGCAGTTAAAACAAACTAAGACAGAAAGTTATACATAATCAAAATTTCATTCTTGATTTATTTCTTTCTGCCTCTTTCTATGTTATTTTCCTTATAGTGTAAAACTGAAATCATCCCCACAGACAAAAAGCCGAGAAGGACATACAATTTGTCCAACGAAGGACACAATGATTGCAAAAACAAAAACCACGAAGACGGATACCGTTTTAAGAAAAAAATAAACGATGTGTATCTGGTGAAATCTTCAAAAAATTTATACAAAAATTCGAAATTAGTAACAAAAATTCTCCACAAATGACGCTATGCGCTCTTATACCAATATAGTGTCCTGTTAAATAATGTTTTGATTACCAAAGCAATCAGTTCCAGCATTGAAACAAAAGTTGAGATTAACATACAACGGGAGAGGTTGAAATCATGTAATGCATAAAATAATGTGTTTTTCACGTATTCGAATATTAAAGGTTAGATCGTAGTCTTAAGGCAACAAAAGTCTTAAGGCGGACTTTTCAAAGATTATTATAATGTTACAAAACGTCCTGATTTCTAAACCACTCACAGGTTCATTGACAAACTATATGGATGGGCGGCGTGACTTATGAACCAGCGAAGAATGTTGGTCCCACGAAAGCTTTTGTTAGTTTTGAGAACGTCATCATATTTTCTGAAATTATTCTGCAATATTTGAAAAAATTTGCCCGAAGAATTGCAACTGTGTCGGGTTTAAAACATCTCAGCACACACAGTACCAAAAAACACTCAACAAGTGTTTCTATTCAAAGTAAAATTTCAGTCATCCTTGCTTTTTCAAACTGTATGACAAATGGAGAACTTTGTGCACTAGATTATCATAATGATTTTTAAAAAACGTATTGAAAGTCGTTGCATTTGCTTCATTCTGGAAAGTTTTAATTTGAATGCTTTCGTAAATAAACTTAACTGATGATTTTTTTTTCCCGGAAAATTCGCCATTTGTGTGAATTGAATCTACTGCATTCTTCGAAAGTGAGTGCTTGTTTTACATTAAGACGCAAAAGTATTATTGGCACTTTTGGGAACGTTATGGTGAAATTTTGGAACAATTTGTCGCACCCCGGTAAGCGACAGAGTATCTACCAGGCACTACAATTTTCATGATTCAAGATGGGGCCGGACCCCATTGCACTGAATAAGTGCTTCACTTCAATCTGTGCTTCAATATGTATGTGATAGTCATTGCGTAAGATTACACTACATTTACCGAAACGGGCATAGATGACAACGATACTCATACTGGAAAACTATGTCTTTCGGAACAATCCTACCATGATGGATGAGCTAAAACATTGGTGTGGTTGCATGTATGTCCATTTCTGCTAAGAAATTAAAAGCGGTGGTCGCAAATTTCATTGTCCATTTGCGCAACCTCTGTGCTGAGAGCGGTAGACATATTTATCAAATTGTAATGTAACTGCAAAGACTACTTGCAGAGTATAAGTTTGGTCTCTCTAGAACTCTGTAGAGTTGGGTGACCATGCGTCCTCGAAATTTGAGGACAGACCTTATACTGAAATGCTTTTTTTAAGTTTTGAAAATTTGTAACAAAGAAATATATTTTTAATGCTTATTCTATTATAATGCACTCTAATAGGGTCACAGTACTATTTAGAGACTCAGTACAACGTACAGCGTCATTTATTAGCAATTTTTGCTACTAACTTTAGAACTATTGAGCAGATTTTTTTTTTAAATTCACATAAACATACCCTTTGTTCAATTTTTCTATCGTTTTCGATAAATTTTATTTTGAAGTTTGAGCGTTCATCGTTAGGCACTCTGATTATTTATTATAATTCGTAATATATTACAGCGGACTCCGGTAGCTTGGTCGATAGAGCGCCCAGCTTGTGACTGGATGATTGCGGTTTCAGTACTCAAGGCAGCCGAAAATTGTCGTGCACACTAATGGTGGCGAGTACATGTAAAATCCGTCGTGGACGCAATGTCTTTCAATTTCCATCCAAATTATACATATGGGAATTACTAAAATGCGGGAACCATCTTCTCCGAGGAAGATTAAAATTGTGATGGCATGTCTCCGAACCACCCGTAGGTGAGTCCCAGGCCATCGCAAATTGTCCATGGTGTAGCACTACGAAGATCTAAAACTCAACTCATAATACACTGTACAAAAGAAATCTAAGTTTCATTACTCTTAATGATAATTTGTCATTTCAGATTGCATGTTAATTATTTCTAAAATATTTAAATGTGTTTATAATGTACAACATTTTGTTATTATTTTTTCTTTTTTTTTAAGTTTCTTATACAGAAATGGCAAAGTAAAAAATCGTTAATTTAAAAAAATTCGCCTTTATAGACTTTTTTTTTACCTTTTGAAAAAATTCAATTTATCTGAAAATATAGCATGAATCTATCTTTTTGGCATTAAAAAACTAAGCTTCAAAATGATAAATGATATTTTCATGGTTATTACTCACCCATTTTTTGTTTCTTTTTTAAACAGGAGCTATTTTTACTCCGGGTACAGAAGAACAACAAACTGCCTTCCTCTATGCAATTCATCATCATAATGCAAATGATTCACAAGCACGTTTCAAAGTAGAACCTGTCTTTGAAGTTCTAGATGATAATGATGCTTTTAAACTAGCAAGAGCTCGTAAGTATCTTTTTCTTTTGTCTCTGTTTTTATATACGAATATTTTTATATCAATTTGCTGCATTTTTTTTTTTTTTTTTTTTTTTTTTTTTTTTTTTTTATTAAAATGTAAAATGACATCTAAATATTTTCTGTTTTTCATTAACATAGCATTTTTTGTTCACTTACAAATTTCTTTGTGAAGTAAATTGTTTTATTTAATGATTATTTTTTATATATTTATTAAACATAAGTTTTGTTTATATGTATATTAGGCTCAGTTTTATTACTTAAAACATATACTTTGACAAATTATATTGCGTATTTTTTTTAACTCTTTTTTTTTTAATAATCAGTTGTAATATGCAATAAGGAAATATGAAAACTGAAAATAATATATATACAGGGTGATTATAAAAAAAAACTACCCCGATATATGAGACCATAGCTATCATACCGTTCACAGTAACTGAATAAAATTTTGGTGGGCGGTGTTTTGAAGTATGCGCTGAAGAATCATATAAAAATAATAGTTAAACTCTAACAGTTACGGTTACTGTGACAAATTTCGAAAATTTCAATTGGCAACACCTACTTTTTTTATTGGAATGGGATCTCCATACCAAAAAACCACAAATAGCATTGACACGGTACTTGTAGCACGAAAATTGTAAGCGCTAGAAGAAAAGAGAAAACAACTGTGATGTGCCTACCATAGCCAGACTAATGACGTCACATTTCCGACTGAGTCTTCGACTTGGAGCTCCTATAAACGCACGCCGACTTGTGGAGGTTGGTTTACAGTCTCAACGTGTGCATTATCTCCCAACGTAAATAAGAAGTGTGTAAAGGAGTGAATTGAAGACAATAACTTAAAACTAATCTTTATTCAACCTGAAACTTTCATCGAAACCCTCGCCATGTAACACTGAAATCAACTTTTGACCTTGACATTTCCAATGCAACACTTCTATGCTCAACTCGACATTGTTATCGAAAACCACCCCTACCTAACGCTTGATCCGACAGGTGACATTAAAATTTTCAACTCAATACATCTATGCTCAGCTCGACACTGTCACTGAAACTACTATTATACAACACTAGATCCAACTGGTGACCATCACTCTTCCAACTCAACACATGTCGTACCTTACAGACTCACATCGAAAATGTGTTGCACTGGAAGTGCCAAGGTCAAAAGATAATTTCAATGTTAGGTGGCGATAGTTTCGGTGAAAGTGTCACGCTGAATAAAGATTAGTTTTAAGTTGTCATCTTCAATTCATTCCTTTACACACTTCTTATTTAAGATGGGAGATAATCCACACGTTGAGGCTGTAAACCAGCCTCCACAAGTCGGCTTGCGTCTATCATAGATATAGTAAAATATATATAGATCTATCATCCCCATGTTAACGTGCAAAGATTTTTGATGCCGAAAACGTTTTTTGGCATCAGCCATGAGTGAGTATAAAACTTGGAAACAATAATGGAATAGAATGTTGATATACATTGAAAATGCCAAAATACTGTGCGGCTTTTAATTGTACAAATACATTTATGAAAGGAAGTGGAATAAGTTTTCCTAAGTAAGTTAAATTTAACTAATTTATGAAAAATATGATTTTTATAATCAGTTGCTTTGTTATTATTATGGTTTAAATACTATTTTGATTTTTAATGGAATACTTTTTTTTAAATTTTAATATTTTTTAAGTTTTTATATTAGTAAGTAATATCAAATTTTCAAAATTTTTTTAAATGTAGTTAGCAGCAGCAGAGGTAAAGCCCGCTTGTTTTAATATATTATAACTAGTATTACCACAAGACTTTCTTCTATATATAATCCTATACAAATTTACGCAATAGAAATTATTTATTAAGTTATAATTTATTAAAGATATTTTCCATGATGAATGCAGACGATTTTTTTCTTAAAGTAGTATAATAATAAATGCTGAAAAAAATCATTTTTGTGCAGACATGAAAAGATGTACAGTCGAACCTCGTTAACGTGAATCTCAAGGGTATCAAATCTGTTCATGTTATCAGTAGTTCATGCTATCAGTAACTGATCGTCATATAACTAAAGTAATCTTCATTTTGACGGGGATTGTGGTAACAGTTCATGTTAAAAGTAATTCACGTTACAGTTTTAACGTTTTTTTTTTGTTTTCTGTGCACAAATCCCCTCACATATCCTCCTTACTACAAATGTTCGTGTGTTTTAGAACTTTCTACCTCTGTAGCTCCTCGGGTCAGAAGACATTTAACGGTTAAAATAATCACCGTTCCTCTCCAAATCAAACTGATGCGTATAAAATTATCAAACAATGATTATAATGGGGGAGGGGGGTGTAACAAGAAAACGGTGGATGGTGGGGCAAAATGGGGGCCAGATTCGGATTCAGGAGATCATTTTACATAAGAATCTGCAAGAATGGTATCAGATACAGATTTTTTTTTTTTTTTCAGAGCAATGTAATTATCTGCAATTTAACAGGATATGTTTTAATTTTTCTGTATTGTGATATGAGATTATTTTTCGTTAGTAGTAACTTATTACATCCCTCATTACATCTCTGTATATATATTTAATTTTAAACTTTCAACAAAATCATTATATCCATTTAAAAATAAACCCACTATCTGCCCCATGCTGCAACTAGCCGATAAAGGGTTAAGAGCGAACACAAATTTTCTTGAAGATGAAGATATGTCTAATCAATTTATCTCTTCAAAAAATCTAACTCTAAATTTTCATCAAAATCATTTTATCAATTTCCGAGTAAACCCAATTCCTGCCATATGGTGCAAAAGGGTTAACAGCAACCACGAATTTTCCTGAAGATGAAGATTTTTCCCATCGTTTTACATCCCTAAAAAGCACTTAACCCCTAAACTCTAATTAAATTCGTTACATCCATTTCCGAGTAAGCCCAGTTTCTGCTATATGTTGTGTTTGTCCGTTAAAGGGTTAACGCAAATTTTCCTGAAGATGAGGATTTGTCCAAACGTTTTAGCTCTCTAAAGAACACTTAACCCCAAACTTTTATAAAAATCGTTATATCCGCTTTCGAGTAAATCCAATTTCTATTATATGTTGCGATTGTCAGTTAAAGAGTTAACGCAAATTTTCCTGAAGATGAGGATATGTCCAAACGTTTTAGTTCTGTAAAATAAAAAAAAAGACAACTCCAATCTTTAATCAAAATCGTTATATCCATTTCTAAGTAAATTCTATTTCTACTACATGTTGCGATTGGCCGTTAAAGGGTTAATTCGAATATCTCAATAGATGAGGTTAAGTCCAATAGTTTTTTCGACCAAAAAAACTTCTAACCAGACAGAAATAGTAGATGGAAACGATAAATTTCTTTAAATGTCGTTATTCCATACAAAAAAAAAAAAAAAGAAGAAGAAGAAAAGAGAGAAAGAAAAATGAGTATCTGGCGTATTTTTTTTTTTTTTTTCATCTTTAGTACATAAATTATTCATAAATTTTATTTGCTAAATTATCTGCGTGTATTCCCGTGTATAAGGAAAGGGCATGTTTACAAACAAACGTTCTTTTAATCAATCTTTTCGACTCACGAGTGGCAAAAGGACAATCTCTATTTGTGGTAATACCAATGTTTTGCCCTGAGTAGAGTGTTTTGCCCTGAGCGTGACGTCAGCTGCGCTTTCCTTATATTCACTCGGGGAAAGACATCCACAAGAGAGTAAAATGGCCGTCTTTCTCCGAGTAAAAAAGGCATCACTTTTTCGCCCTCGCTGATCAATCTATGTCTTATTACTATATCTATGGCGTCTATAGGAGCTCTAAGCCGAAGACTCAATGGGAAATCTGAAGTCATTAGTCTTGCTTTGGTAGGCACATCACTGTCGTTTTCTCTTTTCTTTTCTTCGTGCTACAGGTACCGGTTCAACGCTATTTATGTTTTTTATGTATGGAGATCCCATTCCAATAAAAAAAAAGTAGGTGTTGCCTTTTGAAATTTTCGAAATTTTGTCACTGCAACCGTAACTGTTAGAGTTTAACTATTATTTTTATATGATTCTTGAGCGCATACCTCAAAATACCTTCCACCAAAATTTTATTCAGTTACTGTGAACGGTATGATAGCTATGGTCTCATATATTGGGGTAGTTTTTTTATAATCACCCTGTATATATATATCAGTCATTATTTTTTAAATGAAAAAATTCTCGTTAAAATTCTTAGTAATATATAATAACATTTGGAAGCCTCAAGTTTAAGCAACAATACAAATGCCCTACCACCTGGCTACTCTTCTATTCGGTGGGTAGGAACAATGCTAGCTCTCAAACATTAAAATAAATCTAGGAGAATTTTCTTTCAAATCTTAATTGTATAATAAAAAAATCCCAAACATTCATTTTTTGTTAAACATCCATTGATAATTTTGATTTCATTCTTTTTTTTTTTTTTTTTTTTTTTTCGCTTATCCATTTCCATTTTGTTGTTATGCTAAATTTAATACCACAGTTGTAATATAACCAAAAAACGTATTTTGCGCATCCTGTTCTTACATGGTTGTCATGGTTGCACATATGGGTTGGAGAAATTGTTACTAATAATAACTACAATTAAATTGTTAACAAACGTAATTCCGTTTAAATGACATCGCTGTAAGTTTTTTGTAAACTAGTATGTTGTGGCCACCACAAGACTTTCTTCTATATTTTCCTATACATATTCAATCAGTAACAATATTAAAAAAAAAAAAAAAAAAAAAAAAAAAGTTTCTTTTTTTTTTTTTTCTTTTTCTTTTTTTTTTCTTTCTTTTTTTTTTTTTTTTTTTTGTGAAAATTAATACATATTCAATCACTAACAATAATTAAAAAAAAAAAAAAAAATTTGAATTTTTTTCTAAGTTTATTTTTATTTTTTTTTGTTAAAAGTAAAAAAAATCGATAACTTTGTTTTAAATTATCACAGATTTATGGTTCAACCATTCGTTTTAAAGGTATTGACGAGATCTTTCGAATGATACCCATCTTCAAAATTTAACCCCCCCGGGGGGGTACTTCCCCCCCAGGGGGGGGACCGATGCCCCCCCATGCACAATTTTTTTTTCCTAGTTAACTACTACTATCATCAATAATTCAAATTAATTTTACAATTACAAGTTTAAAATAACTCTCATTATGCCCATTTATACGGAATTTTGTCCTATGCTGCCATGTTAAAAATTTGCATAAAATGCGATTACAGCGCCACCTGTTGAGCTATTGATCTCCAAATCTAATGGGCACCAGTTCATGTCAGGGTGCAACTAAATACCAAGTTTGGTTAAATTTCATTCATATGTTCGTGAGATACAGCGTCCACAAAAAAATGATACAGACAGACAGACAGACACACACACAGACAGACAGACAGACAGACAGACAGACAGACACACAGACAGACATTTTCTAAAAACTATCAATTCGTGTTCAGGACATCCCAAAACGTGTAGATCCGTCAAAAAACGGAGGTCGAAAATTTTCGCGAATCCAATACTTTCTCTATATTACATATAGAAGAAAGTAACAAACGTAATTATATTAAGAGTAAATATTTCAATCTTATGATTAAAAAATAAACAAACGAAAAACCTTAAGAAGAATTAAAAAAATATATTAAAGTATCAGAAAAAGCAAGTTCATATGTGAATTAAAAATATTAATAAATAATGTTTTTAACATAGCATTAGTCCATTTTAATTTCCACAGTTACAATGTTTTCTTGTTTGTTGACCGATATTTTCATCATCCCAAGTTTTTGATGATCGATACACTTATTGTTGTAAATTGTGCAGCTTTCATACAAACAAATATTATAAATAATATGTTCAATACATTCATTGTTTGAAGTTGTCTCCTGATGCCTTTTCAGACATTCAATGCACACATGATTATTGTCTTCTCATTGCCAATAAGATGCGTATTTTCTCCTATAACGTAAATTGATAGGAATAATGCATCATCTCTTTTAAGCAGCAGAACTCGCGACTGCGTAGGAAAATGTATGTGGTCTTTTATTTAAACACGGCAGCTTTTAGAATGAACGTTTGATGTTTGTACCTTTAGTCTATGTTATTATCTTATAAGAAATCGCTTAATCCTGAAATATTTGTAGCATTAACACTCTATAGAAATCCAGAGGATGAGTTGAGAAAATCCAAGCCTTTACTTGTAAAAACAAAATAAAATATGAATGTGCTTTCCTAGACCCTCGAAACAATCAGCATGCACGTTCAAGTAAACATCCAATATTGTTGTGTCACCGGACAACCTCTAGGGGTTGGCCGCAGACTGTTGCCACTTGCCCATAGCGTAGCACTAGTGTATCCTAAAACCTCCTCAACACCAAACTTAACCAATATTATTGTTGTAGAATTTATTAGAGTCGCCGGGGACGCACACTATTCCACACCTCAGATCCTCAATGCGTGCATTCTGCCCGACCGCGCCATCTCTCCCACCTTTAACTTATAAAACTGTTATTCCCATCAGTTTTCTAAATTGTGGTAATTCATTTTACAATCGTATTTTAAGTTTTATAAATGTTTTCTTAAGATTATTCTTTTAATAATGTCCCATGTTACTACTATCCAGAAAAAGGCTATTTGTTGGGATTATAATTTTTTATACAAAACATATTTCTTTATTTCTGAAATATATACATACATATATATATATATATATTAAATCTTAATGATTATTTATTACATTTATCATGCTTTTTATTGCATTATATATATGTACGGACTTTGAAAAATTTTTACGTTGAGACCACTCTAAAAGAAAACCTTTATTTAGGGGACATTTTTTTCAAAAATAACTTTTATCTATAAAACTTATTACTAATCTGTACAATTAACTACAGGACCCTATTTTGCTAGACGAATGATTTTATTTTTCCTTTGATTTTAATTCACTGTTGTTCATCTTATAACTGAGGTTATTCTCCAGATGTGAGTTTTGTTCCTTGTCTCAAAAAGCCGGCTGATGTGCCTATATTTTTTTAAATTACAGCAAACGTTTCCTCTAAATATGTGTGTAGATAAAGGACGTGAGTGAAAAGATTTCTTAATTTCTGACTGCGCAAATTACAGAGACAAACTTAGAAAAATCGATTTTGTGATATATCATTAATTAGAACTTAATTTATCTAAAATGATTTTTAATGAATAGCTCCTTCTCATTAAAATTTAGGTTAAAGGTGTATCTGTGCCTTTTTTTTTTTTTTTTTTTTTCACTTATAGATAATGAAACAAATTCTTTTTAAATTGTGAAATAATTTTATGTACTTGTTGCTCTTAACTGAAATAAAAATATACTACTGGCATTAAAATTGCTACACCAAGAAGGAATAATAATAACGGAATGAAATTTGTTGGACACATATATTATAGTAGGAAGAACAATTGATTAAAATTTCAGGAAATTTGGAGTAATATGTACTGAGAAAACAGTACATAAAGCAGCGACCTCTGTGAGAAATAACAGCACATATCTGCCTAGGCATTGAATCGAACAGCGATTGGATGACATGTACGGGTAGAGCACTTCATGAAGTTTTAACACGATGCCACAATTCATCGATGAAGCACTTCATGAAGTGTTCTACCCGTACATGTCATCCAATCGCTGTTCGATTCTATGCCTAGGCAGATAAGTGCTGTTATTGCTCACAGAGGTCACTGCTTTATGTACCGTTTTCTCAGTACATATTACTCCAAATTTCCTGAAATTTTAATCAATTGTTCTTCCTACTATAATGTATGTGTCCAAGAAATTTCATTCCGTTATTATTATTCCTTCTTGGTGTAGCAATTTAAATGGCCAGTAGTGTATATGGGTTAATTTCAAAACCTAAATGATAGTAAATTGACTTAAAATTTGTTGAGTCAGCAATGCAAGTTTTCAAACATCGATGAGGCTATTTGTGCTTTTAAAAGTGAAGGGACGACCTTAAGGGCGTTTGAAAGTGAATATGATCCATACTCAATGATTTAAAAAGCATGTAGTAGAGATCAATAGCATATTGTCATGAAGCTCAGCGAAAAGAACTGTAAATGCGATTAAGACAAGAAAACATTTCTAACAATAATTTCCTAGTTAAAGTTAACTGATTGCATTGTAAAATTAACTTATTTTTCTATAATAAAGTTGAATTAGAATCACGTGATAAATGAGCCTTTGGATACTACTTAGAATTTCTGACAGGAACTTTAATGTAAATTAATAGATTAACACAAAGAATATTACAGTTGTAAATAAAAAAATAATGTAATACTTTACAATTAAAACCATTTAATTTATACTATTTATTGCCTGAATTATGATTTTCTAATCAACCTCTAATAAAATGTCACCTGCTTAAGACCAGGTTTTTTAAGGCGCGGAGAATGGTTTACGTAAAGAAATTTCACTGTTTTTAAATGCTTGCCTTTACCTGAACACTTTGTGAAAGGAAATATCAAAGCAAATTTTAATTTTAATTTTATTCTTTCATTTTTAAAAAGGAAAAAATATTCTTTTTTTTTTTTTTTTTTTTTTGTCTTTTCATTGGTTATAGAATTCTTTTTAAATTTGCATAATTGTATTTTCCGAAAGAGATTCAGATTTTAAATTTACATTTTCTTTGATATTTCGTAGAAAGTGTAAAGAATAAGTTTCCGTTTCCTTCCATTTTTCTTTCATCCTAAAACTTCGATCATGCATTCTGTATTTGTATGCTTCTTTAATGTTCACTCTTCTCCAAATTTAGGAATTTCCATTATGAATTTGGATATTTCCTTGAGTTTTGAATAGCCACATTTTCTCTGAAATCTGAATATTTTAAAATTCCAGTTGTACAAAATTGAGATATACATTTCAATAGACTTTTATTATTGTTATATATATATATATATATATATATATATATTCAATTTGAATTCCCAACATGTTTACAAGTAGTTATAAAATTTTCGCATTTTAAGAAGAATATTTTTATAGGTTGAGAATAAGTTTTCCTATCTTTCTATAGATATTTTTAATAAAACATGTATATAATACTAATAATACAATTTTCTGATTGTATTTATTATAAAGATTATTGGCTCGAATACTGCATTATATTATTTGTAGATCTCTTTTTAATGAATTTTCCATTGTAAAAAGGTATTTTTCAGTTGTAAGTAGTATTGGTTTGTAGATTGATTCACCTAAAAGAAATGAAAAATATAAATATACCGTTCAAAAATTAGATTTCAAGGAATTCTTAGTTTATATTTCAATATCTTTATAAAGACAGCATTTCTGAACATTAATTTTCATAATACGACATTTGAAACTGGATTTTAAGATAAAATTTAGGAGAAAAATTCTCATTTTACCTAATCGTTCTAGAGTTAGTTTAAAATTAAAAGTGTAATTTTCAAAATTTTAAAGTTTGTTTTATAATACGTAATTCTGGTGATAGAGTCCTTTCAACCCAACATTTATATAATTTACATTAAAATTCGAAAAAATGCATAATTTGTTGTTTAAATCCCAGATTTGAATATTTAAATTTAGCTTTCCCGTTTCATCTATAGGAAATATATGCTCATTAATGACGGAAGTCTTAAATAACTTTTTTGCTTTTCGAATGATAAGGATACCACCTAAATTTATAAAATCTCGTTAATATTTTCTAAATTGTATCTAATATATGCTTTGTTTCTATTTAATATTTTCACACCATATATATATATATATATATATATATATATTGTTACGAAATTGTAAATAATTGTGTTTATTTTTGTATAAATTCTTTCAAAGAGGCTTAGTAAGTTGATAAAGTGCTAATTTTGTGCATTTCTAGTCATTTTAGCGTTGAAATAGCCTTATTTTCCCTTAAAAACGCATTAGAAAGCCCCAGTAATGCACGTAATGGATTTGGCGCCAAATTTGGCGACTTTTTCCCACCTTGGCGATTTTTTTGGCGACCTTGGCGAGAAAATCCTTATATGGGATATACCAAATATGGAAGCTGTAAGTTGATTGGTTGACCACTTTCTAGAGTTTTCTCGAAAAATCTGGGCTCCATGGAACAGCATATAAGGAGCGCTTCCTCGCCAAGGGCAGTCAGTTCAGTTCAGATCTCAGCGAGCTTCGCTAGTGCTTGCATTGCTCTTGAGCCTCTTTGAGAGAGACTTGCTTCAAGTGTTATTGGTATACAGTTTGTACTGTGGATTTGTTATTGACAGCTGTTGTTTAAGCTGTGTTTACTGTTTGAATTGAAGCTGATACTTGGTTTATAGACCTGCATTTTTCTGGAATTTTCTGTGAATAAATTACTGAATTTTTGTACGTTTGGCCTTTCATTCTCAGACAACTCACGAACCCCCAAGTACGCAACATTTCTGGTGTCAGGAGTGGGGTTGTCTGTGAATGGTGATAACGAGGGCTATGGAGCAAGAGATGAAAAAACTTCTAGAAGCCTTAGCTACCCAGATAAATGAAATGAAAGCCGGACAGGAAAAGATGGAAACCGGATTGATAGAGAAAATGGAAACAGGACAAGAGAAAATGGAAACATCGCAAAGAGAGTTGAAAGACGGTTTGACTGAAGAAATGAAGGTAGCACAAGAGAAAATGGAAACATCGCAAAGAGAGTTGAAAGACAGTTTGACCGAAGAAATTAAATCTAATCAAGACGAGATGAAGAGAGAACTTTCGACAGTAAAGGAAGTGATTGAAAGTAAATTATCGGATATGGAAAACAGAATGGATGGAATAGAAGAGAAAGTTATAAAGATAGAAGAAAATTTTGAAGAGAAAGTTTTGAAAGTGGAAAAGAATTTTGAAGAGAGATTTATGAAGATAGAAGAGAATTTTGAGGAGAAATTTAAAGAAAACTTTGATCAAGAGCTGAAAGGAAAGGTTTCAGAGATAGAAAGCAAGTTTAAGAGAATGGAGGAAGATCTTGAGAGAAAAATGAGAGAAGAGTGGAGCGGAGAGGTAATAGGGAATGATTTGCAGAGCAAGATTCGGAATCTCGAAGAAAAGTTAGAATCCAAGCCCCAGGAAACTGAAAGGAAAGAGAGAAGAAACCAGAATCACGAATTTATTAAGCTATCTACCTACGACGGCAGTTCCTCCTGGCATGTATATAAGACGCAGTTTTCCATCGTAGCTGAAGCTAACGGCTGGGACTCTACCGCCAAGTCGGTCCACTTAGCAGCAGCATTACGGGGAGATGCAGCCGAGATCCTGAGAAATGTTTCTAAAGAAGAAAGGAACGACTTCGAGGCCTTGACTAGAGCACTGGAGCTACGGTTCGGAGAGAAGTGTTCTAAGGACTATAGTCGCCTCCAGCTAAAGTCCCGTTACCAGAAAACGGGCGAAAGTTTGCAAGAGCTGGCAGCGGACATTCAGAGATTGTCACACCTAGCATTCTCAGACTGTCAAGCTGACACTCGAAACGACTTAGCTCTTCAGTACTTTATCGATGCTGTTCGGGATCCAGAAATTCAAAAAGCGCTGAGACTCTCCAACATCAGAGACGTAGAATCAGCTTTAGGCTATGCACTTAGGATAGAGGCAGCCCAACAAGCCTCCCGTAAAGACCGCCATACCATAAGAGCAGTCTCATTAAATGATACGCCTGCGGATGAGAATGAAATGAAGAGAAGTTTCGCAGAGATCTTAAAGAGATTGCGCAGCCTGGAGAATAAAAAGGAAATAAAGGACCGGAAGATAAAGTGCTGGGGCTGTGGAGGGGATGGTCACGTGAAGAGGAACTGCCCTGTACGACCAACTATAGGAAATCACCCGTCTTCACCATCACTACAGGGAAACTAAGAGGAGGCCATCTCGCGGGGCGGAGGTTGCCTAAAATTAAAGAGCCCCAATTTACAGTATTTCATGTTTCATCGATGAGTGGCGGCGATAATGGACTTCACGTCTATGGCCAAGTAAACAACGCCACCTGCCGGATGATTCTGGACACAGGAGCCAACGTGACCATCATTAAAACAGATTTGGCTCAAGAACTAAAAGAGAAGATCATCTGGACGCCGCCCTGTGTTAAACTCCAGACTGTGACCGGAGACGAAATCAAAATATATGGGAAAATGAACTTGACCATCACTTTTGGGAATGCCAGCTACCATCATATGGCATATGTGGCTGATATAAGAGATCCTTTGATCATTGGAATTGATTTCCTGAGAAAATTTAACTTTCAATTGGACTTCAAGAATAATGAACTGCATTCGAGTTCGGAAGATATCGCTGTGTTCAACACTGAAAATCAAGACATTCAGACAATTTGCCAGATAACAGCCAAGTCTGAAATTTCCATCCCTCCACACACAGAGACAATAGTTTCAGGAACACCACCTACAAAGCAATACTTCCGCTATGGACTGATTGAATACCCGAATACAGACAATAGCCCAAGAGGAGTTCTGGTAGCTTCATCTCTAGTTGATCTCTCAAAGAGTACTATTCCTGTGCGAGTCGCAAACATCAGAGATAAGGTCCGGACAGTGAAGAAGGATGAGGTGTTGGCAACCTGCACTCCTGTCACATGCATCAACCGCCCCACGCAATCAACCGAATCCAAGTCTTCTGAGCAATTAACAACGGAACTACTCAAGAATGCAGAGTTAGGAAAAGAACAGAGATGTGCTGCGGAGAAGCTACTCCAAGAATTTAAAGACCTTTTTTCTCGAACACCTGAAGACGTCGGGAGAACGGACATCACCCAGCACAGAATTGATACAGGAAATCATCCTCCAATCAAACAACATCCAAGAAGACTTCCATTTGCTAAACAGGAAGAGGTCACTGAACTTCTAAGTGAAATGCAGCACAATGATGTCATCGAGCCATCAACGAGTCCTTGGGCCTCTCCCATAGTACTGGTGCGAAAAAAGGATGGTTCAACAAGATTTTGTGTGGATTATCGTCGTTTGAATGACATCACGAAGAAAGACAGTTACCCTCTTCCCAGAATTGACGACACATTAGACACACTTGCTGGCAATAAATGGTTCTCGACGTTGGATCTGAAGAGCGGTTACTGGCAAGTAGAATTACATCCTGATGATCGTGAGAAGACTGCATTCACCACGGGACAAGGACTGTGGCAATTTAAAGTTATGCCATTCGGATTATGTAATGCACCTGCCACCTTCGAACGCCTGATGGAGACAGTGCTAAAAGGACTTTCCTATGAAGCCTGTCTGGTGTATTTGGATGATATTATCATTGTGGGGCGCACCTTTGCAGACCATCTACGAAACATCCGAAAGGTGCTGGAGAAACTCAGAATGGCTAACCTCAAATTGAATCCAGGCAAGTGTAACTTGTTCCGTCGTGAAGTGAGCTACCTCGACCATATCATCTCTGCCGAAGGTGTGAGAACGGATCCTGAGAAGATCTCTGCAGTCGAGAACTGGAGTCGCCCTGAAAATGTACACCAACTACGAAGTTTCCTGGGGTTATGCACTTACTACAGGAAGTTTGTCAAGGGTTTCTCAAATATTGCCAGACCACTGCACAAGCTGACGGAAGCCAAACAGAAGTTCCTGTGGACAGATGAATGTGAAAAAGCGTTCAAGCGACTTAAAGAGGCCTTAACATCATCGCCTATCTTGACATATCCACAGCCCGACAGACAGTTCATACTTGATACAGATGCCAGCCATGAGAGTGTCGGTGCTGTTCTGTCGCAGGAAATTGATGGTCAAGAACATGTCATTGCCTATTGGAGTAAATGCCTGTCTAAACCGGAGCGAAATTACTGTACCACCAGGAAAGAGCTACTCGCCATCGTAAAAGCCATAGAACATTTCCATCATTACCTCTATGGCAGAAGATTCCTGCTCCGGACTGACCATGCATCTTTAACGTGGTTGCTCCAGTTCAAGAACCCGGAAGGACAGATTGCCAGGTGGATACAACGCCTCCAGGAATATGACTTCGAGATACGTCATCGTAAAGGGACTCTACATGGTAATGCAGATGCCTTGTCACGGAAGCCCTGCTCGGAAAGCTGCAAGTATTGCTCTAGAGCCGAACAGAAATACCTGCCGATAAATCCGGTTGCCTGCCAAGTTACTGTCTCAACACCATCAGATCAAGATCCCGATCCATGGAGTGACGAAGAACTTAGAAAATCCCAGTTGGAAGATCCTGACATAAAGCCAATATTACAGCTGAAGGAGACGACCAGCAACAGACCTACCTGGCAGGGCATTTCCAGATTTAGTCCCATTACGAAAAGTTATTGGGCACTTTGGGACTCTCTTCATATCAGAAACGGCGTATTATACAGAAAGTGGGAATCTGATGATGGGAAAAGCTTCAGATGGCAGATTTTATTACCAAGATCAAAAATTCCAGCTGTTTTAGAACAACTGCATAGTAGCTCTACCGGAGGCCATTTTGGGGTAATGAAGACTCTGCAGAAAGTTCGGGAGCGCTTCTACTGGTGCAAGGCAATGGAGGATGTGGAGAAATGGTGTAAATCCTGTGATGCTTGTGCGGCACGTAAAGGCCCGCAGAAACGAAGTCGAGGGAGACTGCAACGGTATAACGTGGGAGCACCATTTGAACGAATTGCAATCGACATCTTGGGTCCTTTGCCACGGACCTCCAGTGGAAATAAATACATCCTCGTCGTGATGGACTATTTCACCAAGTGGCCTGAGGCATATCCCATTCCCAATCAAGAGGCATGCACAGTCGCAGAGGTCGTAGTGCAGCAATGGGTGTCAAGGTACGGCACGCCCCTACAACTTCATACCGACCAAGGTAGGAACTTTACCTCTGATGTTTTCAAAGGACTGTGTCAACTACTTGGCATAGACAAAACCCGGACAACACCTTTACATCCCCAGTCGGACGGCATGGTCGAGAGGTTCAATCGTACCATCCTGAATAACCTCTCTCTTCTAGTATCAAGGAACCAGCAAGATTGGGACTTGAAGTTGCCATTGTTCCTGCTGGCTTATCGAAGTGCTGTCCATGAAACCACCGGCTACACTCCAGCCCAGATGCTGTTTGGACGTGAACTTCGTCTCCCTTGTGATCTCCTGTTTGGTTGTCCACCCGATGCGCCTTTATCGCCCGAGGAGTACATCCAAGATCTCCAGGCACGATTTGAGGACGTTCACAACTTTGCTCGGGAGCGAATTCACATTGCATCGGAGAAAATGAAGACAAGGTACGATCTAAAGGCTACGCAACATGAGTTTCAGGAAGGAGAGAAGGTCTGGTTGTGGAATCCTGTTCGACGCAAAGGACTCTCTCCCAAGTTACAGTGCAGCTGGGACGGACCATACACAGTCTTAAAAAGGCTGAATGATGTAGTGGTGCGGATCACTAAAACACCTTCATCAAAACCGAAGGTGGTGCACTATAATAGGCTAGCCAAGTACCACAAGTAACGGTTATATTAAAAATTAAAAATGTAAATACTGGTAAAATTTGCGCATGCGTAATGTAAATATTTGTACATATTTGTGAATTTTGTAAATATTTGTATATAAATATTTGTATATATTTGTGAATATTGTAAATAGTTCTCACTCGATTTGTATTTCTATTTTATCGTTATATGCAAGTTAGTTTTGGTGTTTTAGATTGTGTAAATTTGTTTAATTTCGCCTCTTGACTAAGGGTTGCACTGCCCGGGACGTGCAGTCCTTGGGAGGAGGGCAGTGTTACGAAATTGTAAATAATTGTGTTTATTTTTGTATAAATTCTTTCAAAGAGGCTTAGTAAGTTGATAAAGTGCTAATTTTGTGCATTTCTAGTCATTTTAGCGTTGAAATAGCCTTATTTTCCCTTAAAAACGCATTAGAAAGCCCCAGTAATGCACGTAATGGATTTGGCGCCAAATTTGGCGACTTTTTCCCACCTTGGCGATTTTTTTGGCGACCTTGGCGAGAAAATCCTTATATGGGATATACCAAATATGGAAGCTGTAAGTTGATTGGTTGACCACTTTCTAGAGTTTTCTCGAAAAATCTGGGCTCCATGGAACAGCATATAAGGAGCGCTTCCTCGCCAAGGGCAGTCAGTTCAGTTCAGATCTCAACGAGCTTCGCTAGTGCTTGCATTGCTCTTGAGCCTCTTTGAGAGAGACTTGCTTCAAGTGTTATTGGTATACAGTTTGTACTGTGGATTTGTTATTGACAGCTGTTGTTTAAGCTGTGTTTACTGTTTGAATTGAAGCTGATACTTGGTTTATAGACCTGCATTTTTCTGGAATTTTCTGTGAATAAATTACTGAATTTTTGTACGTTTGGCCTTTCATTCTCAGACAACTCACGAACCCCCAAGTACGCAACAATATATATATATATATATATATATATATATATTAATCTAAACTTTCAAAGTAATGTCGGCCAGTTTGGCTTATTAAAATATAAATGTCTCGTTTACTTTCAAAAAAGAATTGACAGTAAAACAAGAAGAACGAAGTGATATATTTTTTATTGTTATTGTTACTTTACTTTTAATTATCAATTTATGCGCTAGAATGGTTAATAGTCACAAAACTGTTTTAATTTTTAAATTATTTTTATGAAGAATATTCGATACTTAATATGTTATATCTGCTCCTGCATTTTGTTTTTCTTTTCCTTCATTTTCTTTCGTTCATTTTCTTTCCAGCTTGCATATTTGGATGCATAATCATAAGCTTAAATACTTTTGGGCATGTTTACAACTATCTTGTATGTTTATATATAATTTTATTTTATGATTGTTATTCGCATTAAATTACTTGTGTTTTCCAGCTTTACAATCGAAGAGATAAATTTTTAAAAACGGTTAATGTAGATATTTCTATAAAATTTGGTTCACTTAAAAATTATGAATTATACTAAATATAGGCAAAAGTGCATCACTTATTTTTCCTTTAAGATAAAAAAAAAAAAAAGACTGGCTTTTTTTTTACCACAAATACTCATAAATACTCATGACTCAGTTATCGTAAGAAGTGTTACAATTGTAGCAACACTATTTCATTTACACAATTTTGGCAGGCTTTATCGGAAGGGACATAAAACAATAAATTATTTCGATAATGTAAAGTAATAAGCAACGCTAATAATCTATAATGTTGGCTTTTAAAACAAGCAAGGTAATATTCATAAAAATATATTAATGTCCAACGAAAACCTATGATTAATAAATTCCTTTAATTAGATAAATTTAAATGTTTTTTTAAAGACTAGTTTTTAAAGAAAATATAACCAAGATAATGCACAAATTAAGATGAAGTTATTTAAATACTGTATTCAGTTTCCATATTCCATAATCTTGGTTACTCTAAAAATTCAATATTAATTGCGAGTAATATGGATTCAGTAATATTATTGTAAAACAATGCAAACTTTTTATTACATGGTTTTTCATTAAAAAAAAAAAAAAAAAAAAAAAAAAGAAAAAAAACTTATGTGGCAGTAGTTAAATTCGTATAAATGTAACTTTTTTTTATTTAAAAAAATAAAAAAAAATAAAAAAAATAAAAATAAATCTAAAATTATCCACACATTACGTATTAATTTGGAGATCCAATTATTTCACACACGTTTTAAAAAAGTCATTTTTATGAAGAAATAATTATAATCTTGAAATTCTCGGAAAAATAAACAGATCTAGTTAATTCTTTTGAAAATAAATTCTGAATTTTCATTTTGTTCAATCGAATTCTTCGCATAAGTTGCCCTATATATATCAAGATTTAAACCTATGTAATAAAAGAGTGTTATCATTATTTACCACAAATACTCATAAATACTCATGACTCAGCGAAAATTAAATCTATGCACTTCACGTTTCAGAATAATCTTTTTTCTAATAATTTGTCAATTTCAGCAACTTTTGTAGAATTGTCTTAAAAACTATTCTTGTTATAAGCAAAAAAACTCGCCGAAAAATTAATAATTTGATTTATTTTATGTATATATCTGTCTAAATATTCTTGTTATATGTATAAAAATCATACAAATATTGTAAATGGTTATTGAAAAAAATGCGCTAAAGTTACAAGTAATTTATAGATTTCTAAGATAAAGGGTAATACAAAGTGTTTTTCTTTTTATTTAACTTGTTGTTGGTACCATAATTGTACTCGTTATTAAATATAAGAATGCTATTTTCATGCCTGTTCGTAAAAGTTAAATTATACGGTATTTTCTTAGAAAATAGAAAATTGTCAATTAAATTATAATTGTCGCTAAAGGTGGTTTTAGAAAACTATTTCATCGTTAATTTTGCATTTTGCTGTGTAAAATAGTAGGTGAAATAAAAATAACTCATATTTAAACTATTACAATAATTAGTTAGCAATAACTAAAATTTCAAATCATGTTGCTTTCTCGTAAATTACAATTTAAATCAAATCATATAAAATCAAATCATAATAGGGCCATTCTATATGCATTCAAGGAAGTGTCGACTATTTTTGTCACTTTTGATACTTGTTTCCCTTATAGGCACATATGCCCAAGTAGCACAAGAACGTTCTGTGAACGTCTAATAACGGTTTCAATATTTCAAACACCGTGTTTCGTGTCAAAAGAACGTTCTAAAACACGTTCAGAAATAGTATTATTTAGAACGTTCTGAAAATGTTTGATTTGTACCATCTATAAAACGTACAATTCTAGTTCTATATAGAACGTTCAAGTGTGACACCGTCATAACACGTTCTGTAACAGTGTAATTATAACGAATATGACAAAATGACTTTTTAGTACTATTGGTTGGGAAACTAGGTTAATCATGAAAATTTTTGACTTCAGTTTTTGATTTTTTTACACGTTTTGTGGCGTGAGGAATCCGGAAGTCAAAAGGTTGGTATGGTATCTGTTAATGTGTATCGGCACCTATTAGTGTGATAGCCCGTTAGTTCATGTACACGATATTAATATCTCAAGAACAAATGATTGCAGAGAGATCGGACCAGTTTTAAAATATCACTTTTGATATTGATAAGAATCTTATTGAGAGATTTGCAACATTCTAATTTAACAACTTCGTAAGTTATTCGAAATTTATAATTTTTAGCATGATAGAGAATAGAGCATTTTTTACATTTTCAGTTTAACGTTTTGTTAGCACGTCAGTAAAGAATGCTTCTCAATAATCAGTAGCGGTGAGGTGAAAAAAAATTACAAAATTTTAAACTCATGGAAAAATTTTGGGAATTTTGTATTTCAGGAATCAATGTATGGAATTCAACCAAACTTGTTACAATATTAGATCTTGCCCTAAATTGGAGTTTATTTGAATTTCATTTGGGGTATATCGTCCGATAGATTGCGGTGCTATGCAATGAAACCCTCCATTTATGGGACAGCTATATCTCAGCTTCTATAGTGTACAAATGCATTAAACTTGATATATTGGCTTATATCATCATAACCTCTGCTAATACAATTTGGATGTATACATTGTCCAACAGGTGGCGTTGCTAATCTGCAATTTAATCATTTTAACGGAAAGGCAATATTTTAACTCTTGTGATTTAACAATAAATTTTCTGATACACTGAAGTTATAAGTGAAATCGATTTTATGTAAAGCGTTACTGGTCCATTTTGGATGCACATCGGCCAACAGGTGTCGTGGCTATTTTGCAATTTAATCTCATAACGGAAACGAAAAATCTCAACTTCTGTGATTTATAAATATTGTAAATTTGGTAAGGGAAATTAATATTACGTAAAACTCTACAGATTGCCTTTGGGTGCATATCGGACGACAGGTGGCACTGCCACGTTCCAATATTTTCCATTCACATAAAGGCTATCTATCAGCTTCTGTAATATATATACTCACCAAACCTTCTGCGTGACATACATTTGATATATATTATTGATTCAATTTGGCTGTATAACGAGTAATAGTTAAACAGGTTTTTTTTATTATTATTATTCATAGGACATTGTTTTTTCCCCTAGGAATAAGTATACATCATCCCTGGAGGATGGGGGAGGGGTGGATAAAAATTTTCACTATGATTATCTTTCAAAAGAATTTGATATTACCTTTAAAACGAATAATTGAAACATCGTTTTCTGATGATTTAAAACAAATTTACCATTTTTTTTTTTTTTCATTTGTAATAATAATAATAATAATAAACCCTTAGAAAAATACATTTTCTAAGATCTTCTATACAGCATAAAAATGATTGTCTTCTGTCATGAAAATCTATGCATTCCCCAGACCCAGAGTTTAGATACAAAAAACTAATCACGGATGTTATTGAATACGTAATATAGTGCTTTACCCGAGTTTCAAAGAAAATCACGGGAAAACTCCGAAAACCTAAGTCGACGAGCGTGACCAGGAATCGAAACCAACACTTCCCGTCTGTAAGGTTCGAGAGTAGAACCTCGCGGTCTCTAATACTCATCGGGAAGTTACAGAAATGAGTTTTTTTCTTCTTTTCTTTAAGCATAATTTTAAACTTTTATTATATTTTATTTATGATTCTATTTAAGTTTAAATGTTACTGATAAATTATCAATATTGATAATGTTGTTAAATCATTACTCTGTTTGATTGTTCTTATTTTATTTTATTTATTTTCACTGAATATTTTGTTCAATACTGAAATATACACTAAAACAAAATATGCTTTTCCGTTTAATTCTAGATTTTAAAATGGAAAAATAAAGTGATCTCATAAGTTTTTAAAATACTTTATAAAAATTTAAATAATTATTTAACTCCATTCCATTTTTCCTTAAAATATTGACTATATGTTTCCTACATCTATAAATGCTTAATAAATTTCTGTTTCATATGTTGAACTTTGAAACATGATTATTGCGGATGCAAGAAGGGAGAGCAGATGTTAACATCGACATCTGTGGATTGCATTTATTTAATTTTCGCTGACCGTGCAACTGCAAAGTCAAACGCCAGGCGCCAGGTCTTGGGAAAGTCGTGTCGTTATGTGAGGCGGTAATTTTAAAACATGTAATCTGATTTATTCAGTTTTAGCGTTATAATGACTAGGATAAGCTTTAGAAAAGGTAAAAATGTAATATTTTTAACCTGTAATATTCTCTATGTTCTATTTATTAAAGTCTTATTTTAATATCAATTAAACAATCATTTTCATATCTGCGTAAGTTCTTAAGCCTAACTTTCGATACTAGAAAGCAGCGTTGAATCGCAGAAAAAACTGCTTCTGTTACAGAAAACCGCTTAGAAATTATGGATTCATTTTATTAATTTAGTCTTCTGAGATGGAATTTGTTAAAATAACTATTTTCGTTATTATGTTTCTGGAATGAAGTATGAAGAAGTCATAAAAATTTTACAAGATAAGTGCTAATTTTAAGTGAATGCCCTTCCGACTGGTCATTGTGTATTTTAAAATGCTAGTTGGAAGGGTATTTTCTCGAAGAAAATTCTTATCAACAAAATTAAGAAGGTTCGTAATTCTTTTTTTCTTTTCTTTTTAAATTCTGAAGTATTTATTTAATGTTTATATGATAATATATATACAATCTAGGTTATGCAAATTGCATATTTTTAAAATAATATCCTAAGTTTCACCGACTTACAATTTTAAATATCTCTTTACTGTTATTTATTAAATAAAATATATGAAATTGTTTATCTGCATAATAAAACAAAGATTCAATTCTATTCTACATCTTTATAAAAAAAAAAAAAAAAAAAAAAAAAAAAAAGATATTCTGCTTAAAAAAAAAAAAAAAAAAAAAAGGACGATTTACTATATTATTTATTAATACTAATAATATTTACATTTATCAATTATTTAATATGCCATGATAGCATAATTACATCAAATGAGGTAAAAATTGCGTTGACTCAATTTAAAGAAATTTAAACATTTAAAGAATAAGAATTACATTGCCATGTGGAATAAATTTAAATACCTGCAAACATCATTTTTGTAAACTGCTGCTGTAAACTGAAAATATGTATACACACATGTACTGAAATTTAAAAATATGAAGTATGTTAAATATTTTAGAAAAATATTTTGATTAAAAATATATATATATGTATTTAATTATTTGGAAATTTTTAAAATTTCCTCCTTCCAACAAATTTTTAATTTTTTGTTTCAATTTCTTATTATTATAAATTAACAATATATTCTAAACTCAATTATATATTATTTTAACGGTGTATTGGTACATTCATTTTTGAAATTATTTTTTATGTTCAAATATTAAAACTTTCTATAAACTTCAGCATTCAAATATATTTATAAACTATCCATGGACTTACAAAGTAGTACCCAGAAATGTTTAGAATATACAGGGTGCAAAGTCGAGAGCAGGCCTTTATTTGCGCAACAATTGGTCTCAGACGTCCTCCAATAAGAAAATGTATTTTTAAAAAAATGTAAGAATTCATTATATGACATGTTTAAATTTAAAAAATCAATTTATTAAAAATCACAAAAACTGATAATTTTTATACAATTTTCATGACACTAATAGTGAAAGTTGAGTTCCAACCTAAAAAATATAACACAAAAAGTTTCACTTTTGTGCACCCAAAATTGTCTGAGATAGTTAGTTTCAAAATTTAGGATTATTTCGTATTTTCTCGGGCTTTATTAAAAAGTCAATGAAAAATTCTTTAATAAACCCAGGGAAAATGCAAACAAAGTCCAATTAGGATTTTTAAACCGATCCCTTATTGAAGGCCGAAATATGTTAGAAAATCCAAACTTTAAATATCTTGTTCCATTTGGGGAGAATAGAAATGAAACTTTTTGTTAGGATGAGTGTCAGTTTTCTAAATATGACTATAGGGATCTGGGACTATGTAAAAAGCTAGTTTTTGCAATTTTGAAAAAATAGATATTTTAAATTTAAACATGTTATACTACAAATGCTCATATTCTTTAAAACATTTTGTAACTGAAACTATATATTTGCGACCAATAGTTGCGAAGATAAAGGTATTCTCGTCACAATGCTTTGCACCCTGTATTTAAAAAAAAATTAATATATATATATATATATATATATATATATATATATGTATAAATGAATTTTTAATCTTAGTTAAAGCCAAGCAACAAATATAAGATCCCTGAAACCACATAGGTCAATGAGAAGGAAATTACAACAAATTTAAATAACCTGGGGAGACTGATTGTGATTTATTGAAACATTTATTTTTTATTTATTTATTTTTATTTTATTTAACTTCAGTCTAATCATAAATTTATTCCTATATTGTTAGTTGCAATTTTAATAATTTTGCCGGTGCGTAAAAACCACATGAAACTTAAATCAAAAGATACGAACAAGCAACGAGGAAATAAAAAATTAAGACAGCATTTTAAACATTTTTTTTAGGAAAAGCTTAGAATGGTAGAAAAAAAAAAAAAAAAAAAAAAAACTCGTCAGGGGTGACCCTTTTCGTCGTTGAGCACCAATGTACGATTTCGTTCGTTAGCAGTTATAATAGCAAATTGCTAGCGGGCACCCTATCGTACAAGAAATTAATTGAACTTAGAAATGAAGAATAAATTGGAATAAATTATTTACTTCAAGAAATCAGAGAATGAAACAGAAAACAACCATGAAAAACAAACATTAATCATAGGATGACGCATTCGGAATCACAAGGATTAAAACAAGCAAAATAAATCAAGAGTTTAGTTGTACATAGCAGATGAAGAATAATGATACAACACAGCAACAGGGATATAAATTACTTTTTTTTTTAATTCAAATAATGTTTGAGAAATTTTAACATACTTACTATTCCTTTAATTTCAACGTATATGCATGAAAAATTCCATATTTTATGACAGTAATTCCCAAAAAGTGTCATAACGTGTCTATATATACCTTAAAAAATTCCTTAATTTTTTGCATTTTTAAAAAATTTCTTTTTTCCCCTAATCTGAAGATAATGACGTTATAGTATAAATTACGAAACTTTGAATAAACACCATAAAATGCAAGAACTCGCAACTGCTACAAACAAAGCACGGCTTCTACAAACAAAGCGGCAACGCATTCAACACACTCAACGTGCTTGTTTGCAGCTCTCGTGCCTACAATGTTCGCCTGATGAAGGGTTGTGTCTTCTTTTGACCCGAAACAGTTGGTGCGAGTTCTTGCATTTTATGGTGTGTATTCAAAGTTTTGTAATTAATACTACAACTTCATTATCTTCAGATTAGGGGAAAAAAAGAAATTTTTAAAAAATGCAAAAATTTAAGAAATTTTTTAAGGTATAAAGAGACGTTATGACACTTTTTGGGGAAAACTGTCATAGAATATAGAATTTTTGATGCATATACGTTGAAATTAAAGGAATAGTAAGTATGTTAAAATTTCTCAAACATTATTTGAATTGAAAAAAAAAAAGTAATTCATATCCCTGCTCATGTGTTGTATCATTATTCGTCATCAGCTATGTAATTTTTACTTCTAAGCGCTCGTACTGAGGTGATTTTTTATAATGACGTCATAATTTTTTTTTTTTTTTTTTAACTACACTATTTTAGAACGTTTACAGTACGTTTTCTGGAACGTTCTGAAAATGTGTATAACGTTTTGAAAACGTTCTAAAAACGTTTAGAACGTTCTGAGACCGTATACATAGAACGTTCTCAGAACGCTTCTATAACACCGATGGTGATAGTTACACGTTCATTGAACGTTCTCTGAACCGTACTATTGTACGTCTTCAAGATGGACAGATAGACGTCTATAACACGTTCAAAGTGAACGTTCTTAGAACGTGTTTGCAGAACAATTTTTGAACGTTCAGAGAACGTTTCGGTGCTGCTTGGGTGATACATGTCAAAAACAACTTTTATTATTTCTCTACTATTAACCTGGGATTTTATACAGGTAATCAAAAGTCGTTCTCCTGGTCAAAAATGGAATTATTAGCCCTTTATATTTTGCAACAAATCTCTTTGATATAAATTTATGGGTGCTACTTTTAATTATTAGTATAAAAGGTACATAAAGTAAAGGTGTCCCATGCTTAGTTCTAGTGCTGTAAATTTATAACTAAAATAATTACAATGGGACAAAGTTCAAGGTCAAACATCAAATTTTTGTTAATTTCGATAATAAATAACTCTTCCAGGAAACAAAACCACAAAAAAATATTTTGCAAAAATTAAACTCTGAAATCACACTAATGAGAAAATTTAATTATAATTGTGTTTTTTTTAGCTGTTTACAGGTCTCTGAATTGTCAGAAAAATGACAAAAATAGCAATTTTATTCATTCGGCTATTTGACGCACACTAAAATGGAAAAATAAACATTGAATTAAATAATTGCAGATTAAATTTGTTTTATTAAATTGTGCTTTATAATAATACAAAATTACTTTAATGAAATTACGAAAAAAATATTAAACATTTTTGCTCTTTTTTTTTTTTTTTTTTTCTTTTTTTTGTGAATATTTAAGCATTATTTTATAAGTATATTTTAAAACACGAAACACAACTAAGAGATTAATAAATTGGCAAAGACATTTTTTTTATTCCATCCCGCTTTGGTTTATTTGGGTCTTAAAATGTCATTTGTAAAACCTCCTGTAAACTGTAAAGGGTTCATCCTGTAAATAAAAACCGCACAATTACAATTAAATTTTCTCATTACTGGGATCCAAATATTAATTTTTGTGATAGTTTATTTTGTAGTTTATTTCCCTATAAGAGTTATTCACTATTGAAATTAACAAAATTTTTACATTTGACCTTGAACTTTGATCTATTGTAATTATTTTAGTTATTAAGTTACAGCAGTATAACTAAGCATGGGACACCTTTACCTTATGTACTTTTATACTGATAATTAAAAGTAGTAGTTATAAATTTAAATCAAATAGATTTGTTGCAATATATAAAGGTCTAATAATTTCATTTTTGACCAGGAGAACGACTTTTGATTACCTGTATAAAATCTCAGGTTAATAGTAGAGAAAAAATAATATTATAGTTTTAAAAAATTAAAGAGCACGCTTTATAGAAATGTGAACTAAAAAGCACAAAGTATCTATCTTAGTATTAAAATGCAGGGTAAGAGAATATCGTGTAAGTGACACACCATAATATTTACATACATTTAAATCTTTAATTAAAATAATTTAGAATTAAACAAAAACCATTATTAAAAAATCTCCCCTGACTGGGCTCGAACGCTAGACCTTTAGGTTCGTTGCGCGGAGCATTACCTTACAACCACAGCGTTCACGTAGGTAAAGTCTTTTTTTACAATATAGATTTTTTGTTTGCTCCCAGAGCGGTTACAAACATACAAGCATACATACAGGTGAAGCTAATAAAAGTGTGTTAATAAAAGTTGTTCTGAGCATTTCTCGTATGTGCCTATAAGAGACACAAGCATTAAAAAAAAAAAAATAGTCGAGCAACATATGTTCTTGAATTTATATGGAACGAACCAACTATTTTTTTTGTGCCATATCAGACAGCCAGTTTCGCTATTAAAGAACAGATCCTCTGACGTCAAACTAGAACTAAGGTTTTGTCAATTTCCGTGAAACTCCGAAAGTGGCCGTTGCTAAATACCACATAATAATATGGTCACCCACTTTAAACAGCACGACTAGTTTGTTTATTGAGATACCCTAAGAATTCCAAAGCATAGTATTCTGTGAGAAGCATCTTTATAAATCATGTATAAATAACTTTGTACTTCAGAAATCATAATGAAATTGACAATTACTATTTATATGAAAACAAATATGTATATAGAATATGATACGATTAATATTGAATTTTACAGGGACACGAAAAATATTCAGATACATTAAGGGCATAATTGGAAACTGCTACTTTTTCTTTCTTTTTTTAAGTATTTTTATCACTTTTCCACCATGCTTAAGAGTGATTATTTCTTCAATTATTTTATTTGTGTAGCTCTCTCTCCGCCTGCCTGAGTGTCTATCCAGGTTCTAATTTCCGTTAATATTTATAGAATGACTTGTAACTGATTTATAATATTCAAATTCACAATAGCATGATTCCTACTGAAAATGGATTGTGTACAAATACTAGCAGAAGACTTTCAATACATTAAGGTCTATATGAAATGTAATTTTAAAGCATGTTTTAATGGATTTAAACAACATACAAGAGAATGAGAAAAGTATATATTATTAAGAAATACAAAACCCATTTTTCTGTAAAATAACATATTGTTAGTGTAATTTTGTGTGCAAGGTTGTACAGAGTTGTTATGTTTCTTTTTAAATATAAGAGGAATTGTCAATGTAAGTGTTAACTGATGTCAAGATTATTTTAGTTTATTATGTAGTGCGTATGTAACTTTCAGGTGATATACAGGACTGCATGAAAGAATTCTTTTCAATGCTTTCTCTTTAGAAATAAAGCTATAAAGATTTTTCTGTTAGCTTTTTTACTGCATATGTAAAAACAATGTATATTTTGTAGGCTTCCTGTTTTTAGGCGATATATCACAAAAACAATCACTATGTGACTGGTACACGAAAGATATCTGTTGTATTATTCTTTTAGAATAAAGGAAATGGTATAAAAATATTTTTCGCGGGTTTTCTTCCTTCCTAAATAAAAATAAAATGTTTTTAAGGAGTAATTATCCAGGAAAAACGCATTCAAAGATATTAATTCAACGGTGTTTACAGTTGGAAAGTGTTATGTGTAGTATCAATCTGAACAGCGTGATTTTTGCTTCTTTTTTCAACTAATGTTTTATTAAATTTCTTAATAATAATTTTCATACTTAAGGAAAGTCTTACTTTAAAAGATACATATATATCAATAAGTTTTTAATACCTTTTTAGCGTATTTTAATGAGCAGCTATAGTCATTTGCAAAAGTTTAAGACCAGTAGCCGATTTTCAGTATTTTAACATATTGCATCGTTTGCGCAGATTATTGCGTCATTTCATGTGCTGATTGTATCAGAGGATTCTACTGCTATAAATAAAGGTACCCGGCACGTTTATCGCCAGTTGTTTATTGGTTTTTTTCGTAGACAGTGCTGTTGTGTAATTATTGTAATGGGTCAAAAAACTTTACTTACTGTTACAAAAAGGTCAGAAATATTCACGCCGCATAAAATTTGATTTTATGAACGTCAAATAAGTTCGAGGGTAAATCTGAGCAAAACAGCTGTTCATCAAGCTATTATTAAATTTAAAATTTCGGGGAAATTTGTGGACCTTAAGAGAAGCGGTCGCTCTTGAAAAACGAGTGCACGTGATGATCATGTCATAAGAAGGATGGTGGTACGAGATCCAAGAACCTCCTGCAATACGATTAGACATTCTCCGGCTGCAAAAGGCGCTAACGTCAGTTTGAGTACTATTTCAAGACGTTTGGCCAAAGATTTTGATTTATCGTCTCATAAACCTGCAAGGAAACCCCGATTTACTCCAAGTATGAAAAAGAAACAACTCTTAGTGTCCACAAATTTTTCCGAAATTTTAAATTTACTAATAGCTTGATGCGCAGCTGTCTTGCTCACATTTACTTTCGAAATGATTTGATGTTCAGAAAATCCAATTTTATGCAGGGTCAATATTTCTGATCTTATTGTAACAGTAAGTGAAGGTTTTATACCCATTACAATAATTACACAACAGCGCTGTCTGCAACGAAATCCAATAAAGAAACTGCGATAAGCGTTCCGGGCACATAATAGTAGAATGTATCTGATGGAATCAGCACATGCGATGACACAATAATCTGCGCAAATGATGCAATGTGTTAAAATATGGAAAATCGGCTACTGGTCTTACACTTTTGCAAATGGTTGTAAATATAAATTAAGCATAAAAAGGTTGGTTTGAGGAAAATTCCTGAGAAACCCGATATGAACACATGATTCTACATTTCTGTTATCATCCATAGTTAAAATGCTTAAATGATTCAGAGCACTGCATGTATAGAGAATGTGTATGCATATGTGGACATACGCAGAGTAAAAAAAAAAATCTAGTTTTAAAATTAAATATTTGAAAAATGTAAATCGATTAAACAATGAAATAAATGATACGATTGATTTGAAAGGCGTAGAAGTCTGATACAGAAACTACAAAATTAATTACAAATGCTTTTCGAGAGCTGGAACTGCTCGTTGTTGTCAAGTTTGAAAAGCAGGCAAATACCTTTGCTTAACAAATAATAGCAGGAGACTTGGCGTTGAAATATTAAAACAGGAATAAACTACTACGTCAGAAACGCCAAAGAAAAATTATTGAGAGAGCACTTCTCCAGATTCAGAATTCTTTTTGCACTGAAGACGGTACGCTTTAGGCTACCGAAACAGCTGTATGCACCTCAATAATTTTTCTTTGGCATTTCTGACGTAGTAGTTTATTCCTGTTTTAATACCTTTGCTCTCTCCACAGCCGAGAGCGAAGGATTAAATTTTATTTACCCTCTGTAGCATGCCATTGGTAATGGATGATTATGCCTCACAAATCAACTTCTCAAATTCGTCCAGTGTTACAAAATTTTTACGTGAAACAGGTTTCTTAAATTTGCTCTACGAATACGAATAAGGCTGCAATTTATGCATGTTCAAGTTTATTTAGAATAGATAAAATTTGTCCATTCACTAATTACTTGTAAATAAAGGCAAAATCCACTAAAATAGAATGTGGTAAGGAATAATTTTGCATTAACAATAAAGCGCTTTGCTGATTCTTTAACATACAAACGTTGGAGGATCAACAAATATCCAACTAACGCAACTTTTGGCATACAAGCGGCTCGCAGTCAGCAATGTCGGTTTACTAACGGCAAAGCGCACTTCTGTCGGTGAGTACACTGTAAAAAATAGGTTCTTAAAAATCAGTATATATTGTCTCAAAATAGCCCCGAAACAATATATACTTAAATTTGAAAATCCATGTACTTATTTTTGAGTATATTGACATGCTCAAAAATGGGGTTAACCAATAAGAATCCCAATATCTCCATGTTTGGCACGTCAATGTACGCAAACATGAGTACACGAGTTCACGAGTTTTCAAATTTAAGTATATATTGTTTTGGCGCTATTTTCAGACAATATATACTTATTTTTAAGAACCTATTTTTTATAGTGTAGTCAGTAGAATGCCGGAAACCGTTAGCGGAAAAACAATGTCAGTAACTTTTACCGGGCCGTTTACGGCTAAAAATCGGAAAACCATGTCTATCCGCATGCAATACTGGGCCGATATCTGATATGCAGTAATGGCCCGAAAAGAAATGTGCCGACGTCGTCGGTCCTAATTTGGGAGAGTTTGCTTGAAGTTCGAATTTTCAATTAAACATATTTTTAAAAAATCTCAAGTGGCACCACTCGATTTTTCGAGCATTAAGTAATTAACGGTTGTATAAATAAATTAAAATAAGAGAAGTTGTTAAATAAATAAAAAAGAAAATTATAATTGGGTGTTTCAGTACTTTTCTCTATATAGTGTATTGTTTAAATTAACGCTATTGCACTTAAAGTAATTTGAGCCTGTAGATCACAATGATAAAGAAATTCCCGTTGTGTCCCTGTAAAAATCTATAAGTGCTAGATTCACCAAAGTCTATACAGTTCGTCAACAGTGACCTATAATATGTATATAAATTTTCAGCTCAATCGGATAAGACATTTAGACGATATCGAGCTTTAAATAATTTGAACCCACACTGTAAAAAATAGGTTCTTAAAAATAAGTATATATTGTCTCAAAATAGCCCCGAAAAAATATATACTTAAATTTCAAAACCCATGTACTCATTTTTGAGTACATTGACATGTCAAACATGGGAATATTGGGATTCTTATTGGTCAATTTTGTCTTTTTGAAAAACCTTGAAAATTAAAAATTGGTCTTAGCCATATGCCACCAATTCAGGTTCATCATAAATAATCATTGTAATCATAATAGTCTCAAAGTTCTGTGTTCGAACAAGTTATAACATGTATATATTGAATTTTGAATGGAAACAAGACAGGAGAACTCTTCAATATTCGGTCGGAAAAGTTTTTTCGGATTTTCTTTGAAGTATTTTGGTTAAATTCTTTGTATTATACAGGATAACTGCACAATGTTACGCGACAATTTTAGGAGTAAGTGCAGATTTATTATGGAATTTTTTTTTGGCTCAGGTGTCATCCATGCTCCTTGTACTTTCTAAAATATTCATGTGATGTCGAATTAGGATGTTTTTAAACTTTAGGATCTTTTAAACTACGCCCTATTACCGGAAAACTGATTTTTAAGAAGGGATTAAAGAGTACCAGAAAAACATACATGTTATTCCAAGGAGTGTGTCATAAGATCGAAGACACCTTAGTGCTAGAAAGGCGAAAACTTTTGAACCCTACAAACCAGTGAGAATGTGCATAAAATGTTTCGTTAGAAATCTGTTCACAGGCCATTAAAATCTTGTACTTACATTCTACTTGAAGCTCAGGGTTTGACAATTGCTTGGAATTTGGAATTACAAGAAATGTGGTTTGCCACAACTTTATCTAATTCCTCAAAACGATAAGATCGTTTCCTGCTTTAATAGCGAAACTTTACAAATGGGGAAACCAGAAATGGAAAAAAACCTTTGGAAAAATCCATTTTGAACTAAACACTATTCGTAAGCATTGAGAAATAAAAATTCAGTTTACAACTACACCTGTACGCAACATTTGTTGTAATGTTTTAATTTTTTATCAGAGGTTCACAACTTTCAAATTTAATGTATTCCTAGTTCTTATTCGTCTGTCTATATCATTTTATCAAGTTATTTAGTTAAAAAAAATCTAAAATATGCTGTATACACTACTGGCCATTAAAATTGCTACACCAAGAAGGAATGATAATAACGGAATGAAATTTGTTGGACACATACATTATAGTAGGAAGAACAATTGGTTAAAATTTCAGGATATTCGGAGTAATATGTACTGAGAAAACAGTACATAAAGCAGCGACCTCTGTGAACAATAACAGCACTTATCTGCTAGGCATTGAATCGAACAGCGATTGAATGACATGCACTGGTAGAGCACTTCATCAAGCTTTAACACGATGCCACAATACATCGGTCGAAGTTACTGGTGAGTGGTGGGGAGCTCGTCGCTTTTCAAAGATTAAACTGTCATTTTCATTGGTGCGAGATCAGGAGAACGCGCTGGCCAGAGCAACAGATGAACATATTCTGTATCAAGGAAGGTCCGGACAATACAAACAACTTGCAATCGTGCATTATTCTGCTTAAATTTTGCGCTACGGAGGCCTCGAACATAGATCAGAGGGGTGGGTCTTAACTCTTCAGAAATTTAATGGCCGTTATTCAGAGTGCCAGGAATGCGAACAAGAAGTAATCGACACGTGTATCTAATGGGAAACCATAACATCATTGCAAGTGATGGACATTATCACGATGTCGAATCCCAGCTGGCAATGTGCATTATTCATAATGCCATGAAATACGGATAAGGCAATCTTGATGCTCCAAACAGGATTGTCATTTGTCTGAAAGGTGACTTCACGCCATTCCTGCGTCCAGGTACATCGTTAATCACACATTAAAGGCACCCATATCAGTGTTGCAGGTTTGAGGGTAATCAAAATTTTGGTAGCCGCATACTGGGTCACCACCTGGATTGATGGTGTGTGGTACCATTGGAAACACGTCCCGATCCCCTCTTGTTTTCATTCCCGCTACTCTGAATACCAGTCATTACATTTCTGATGAGTTAAGGCCAATCGCTCTGCCCTATATTCAAGGTCTCCGAAGCTCAACATTTAAGCAGGACAATGCACGACCTCAAGTTGTTCATACCCATACAGCACAGAATGTTTCAGTTATGTTGCAAAAAGCTTACAATCTTTCAAAAACGTAACACATTTAACTATGCTTTCTGATACCTTTCTGAAACATTCGCTCTTTTCGCTTTGCTATCTGTTAAGTGATTGGAACGTTTCTGTTACCTATCTGATTTTTTGCTACGATCGCGGACATTTCTACGTTTTTGAAACTAATCGGAAAACAATCTGAAGGTTTTTAAACGTTCCTGAAATACAGCTATCAATGTTATATGATTGTTACGTTTCTGGAACATTTTGTGCTGTTAGGGTATTGTCTGGACTTCATTGCTGCCGAATGTGTTCGACAGTTTCTCTGGCCAGCGCGTTCTTCTGATTTCGCACCAATGAAAATGACTGTTTAATCGTTTAATAGCGACTGTTCCCCCAACCACTCACCAGTAACTTCGATCGATGAATTATGGCTACGTGTTAAAGCTTCATAAAGTGCTCTACCCGTGCATGTCATTCAATCGCTGTTCGATTCAATCACAGAGAAGTTCTCTTATTGCTCACAGAGGTCGCTGTTTTATGCATTGTTTTCTCAATACATATTACTACAAATTTCCTGAAATTTTAATCAGTTGTTCTTCCTATTATAATGTATGTTTCCAACAAATTTCATTCCGTTATTATTATTCTTTTGTGGTGTAGCAATTTTAATGGACAGTAGTGTATAATACCCTATACAGCAAGTGCTACCAAATGAAGCCTATAACATTGATAAATGAACAGTTTAATAAATTAATGGAATTTTAAATCGAATATTTATTATCAGGTTGTAAATAATGAAGTTTCAAACAAATGATATGTGTATACAATTTTAACTCTATGGACAATGAGCTACTCTAGGATCTACTAATATAGATGAACATATATGAAACCCATAAATCTAGAACTCAGAAGCAATAAAACTGTTTTTTTTTACAATTGAAGATTTTATGTTAACAATTGAATATATGTGTATCATTACTTGATTTTTAATTACATTTCATGATTCAAGTTTCATCATTCAACCTACCAATACTCATTAAAACTTTCATTACATGGTGACTAAAGTATGACTGAATAATGAATACGTCTTAATGTAAACATTATTTTTATCAATATCTATCGAGACAATCAATATCTAACATTTATTGCATTTACATGTCTTAAACAATGTGTCATTTTGTCATCTCTGTCATCACCGTTGATGTGTATTACAATTTATAAAAATATTACTAAATTTAATGCAGCATTATTTTAAGAGTGCTTTAACATTATCTGTAACGTAAAATGTCATTTTAGAAATCCCATGAGATATTACTAAGTAAATCGACAGGGAGAATTTTTCATAACAAAATAGTATTGAAATCATCAAATAACTACCTCTTAAGGCAATATATGTTTGAATTATAAAGTTTTATGCTATGGTAAACTTGTTTTCAAGATTGTTAACATCGTCATTGTTAAATTAGGCCTTTTAAAAACGCAATAAAAAAAAATCTACATGTGACACATGACATATAACTTTAGTATATGACTTTATTCTTTGGCATATAATTTCCAAAATTTTGATTTTGTTCTTTTTATTGTTATATTTATGTGAAAGATATTGTTTTCGAAACTATTTTTATTTAATAAGGGACATAAACGTTTTTCCATTATTATTATCATGATAATTATTATTATATAAAATAAACAGTCCAAAATTCCTGAAACTATTGTAATATTTTGAAAGAAATAAATGGGCTTATAATCTGAAAATAATGTAATTCTATGGTTTTAAAATTAGCAATTTTAGGATTAATAAGTGTAACTGTGTATCATGGGTGTGAATTGGTTCTTCATATGTTACTTTTATCATAGAAAAACCTTTCTAAACGGCATTTTGTATATCAATGGCGGGTTATATCCTTAAGAACTGGCATTGTAAAAATTATTTGTATCTGTATAAAGATGCTCTTTTTTTTTTTTTTTTTTTTTTTTTGTGCGATATATTTTATTTCTCTTTCACTTTTTTTTTCTTTTTACAGTTTGTACTCAACTCAATCGAGGGATTTTTACATTGCTAGCACCAACAGCAGAACTCACATACGACACGTTGGCAGCTTACACTAATACATTTCATATGCCTTTCGTAAGTCCATCGCTTCCTTCGAAGTCATTTGACCGCCCCATGCTGTATGGCATTAGCATGAAACCTCGATATCTACAAGCAATACTGGATGTAATTAAATTTTATCATTGGAAATCAATTATATATCTCTACGACTCCGATGAAGGTAAGTATTACTTAAATTACACTGCTAACACCTGTCTTCATTTTCAAATGGATTTTTTTCTCTGACATACTTTTAGACTTGTACATATTTTGCATGCCAAGAAGAAATTTAATTTATTCGGTGGACGCAAAAAGTTTTAAGAAAGTATATCTATCTATCTATCTATATATATATATGGATAGCTTGGAATTTTGGCAAACATCGAATAAGGGTCAATCCGAAGAACGATTTAGAAAGCGTAAAAAATGAAACGGAGGGATTCGCATTTATTTTTTTCCTTTTCCCTTTCCCTTTATTTTTTAGAACGGCAAAAAGCACGTTTTTATGTCAGCTTCGAATGTTCAGTATTTCGAAAAGTCTAACTACAGTCGGTAGCAAAATTATTAAAGCGCACATCCACATCCATATTTTTCTTTTTTTTTTTTTTTTTTTTTTTTCTTTTGTTTGATCGCTAGTTTTTATCATCAACTTACTTCTTATAAACAGCATAAGACTAAGATCATCACTTAACAAATATTTACTTAGCAAAACAGTATAAGGTGTAGGTCTTTTAAATAGGAATTACTGTTAGCGCAACTATAATTTTGTTGCTGACTGTATATCCCCTATCGTCTCACAGATTAGTCCATTTTCGTTTCTAAGCCGGATGTTTACATTTACACACAAATGCACAGTCAAATAATGTATAAATTTAGAATTTTCCTATTCAATGGTTAATTTAAATCATTATAATTTATTTATTATTATAGATAAATCGCGCCCATGTCCAACACACGCTAAGAAATATTTTCAAGTTCGCTTATGAAACACCGAAAAATAATTTTAAATTAAAAAAAAAAAAAAAAAAAAAAAAAAAATGTGTATACGTTCTATTTAAAAAAAAAAAATGTAGTGTTTATAAAACATATAATAAGTACTACATATGATATACAGAGTGTCCGAATCAAATGTCTCTAATTTGCAGAGGCCTCTATACTTAGCAGAAAGTTTAAAAGTATACGAAAATGTAAATTTGGAAAACAGGAGTCATTTAAATTTAGAAACAGTTAATTTCCATGCGATTTTTTTTTATAGCTCTTGTAAAGGAGTTTCTTGACGCAGTCGTGATCTTTGGTTAGTGTAGATATCTGCAAGAGAAGTTGAATTAACAATATTTCAATAAGGAGTCCAATGGCAGTCATCAGGAAGTCTTTATTTTGTGAAAAGTCTTTTAAAACAAAATCAAGGATAAATATTCTTAGAATCTTAAAACACAAAGCGTTGGTTATTATAATAAAAATTCAATAACCCTAGTGAAACGTTGAGATTGTCTCATAAGATGGGGGAGAGAGCGAATGTAATTACGTTATTATTATACTATGATCTGGAGCAGTTCTGAGATCCTTACCCTAGAACAGATCCGAGATGTCTGAAGAAAAAGAGCCAAATTTTAGAAAAACAGCCAAATTATAGGGCTAAATATTTTCATTGTTTATCGGATAAAACAATGTTAATTTTTTTGAATTTGCAATGACGGTTTATAATTGTAGTAACCCTTCAATCGCCAATATTTTGCCAAATTACCGTTAGACGAGAGAAAGAGACGGTTAAGAAATGCAGTCATCAATAATTGCGCAATCTAAAATAAATTACATCCTGTGTTGAAATAATATAAATTCTGACAATGAGTTTCCTTGTTTTATGACTATTTGAGAACACTTTTTATTTTATAATTACGTTTAATGTCAGAATTTCCGTTAGATATTATTATTTTGATTTTCTTTTTATCGCATAAAATAAATTACTTCTCTATTTAAAATAAGATAAACATGTTATTTATAATTTAGATATAAAACATATATAATTTAGATTTCTGAATGATGTGTGTTATTGTTTTATGTTAATAAATAGTGTAGGTCGTATGTATAATTAAAATTGTGTAATTTGTAATGACACCTAAAAAAAAACAATTCTTTCCCCAAATGTCTGAAAACAAATTATGTGAATAAAATATCACACATGAAATTTAATTATTTTTATATTGCGAAAATGCATTACTTTATCATTAGATTTTGTTTTAAATAAAAACTCAATTAAAATTTAACTAAATATATGTGAACACCTTCACATATTTCTCCCCTTCGCCTAAAAAGAAAAAAAAAATCGAAAGGTAATCAAAAATATCGCTCTCTCTCGCATCAAGACAAAAACATACTACAAATTTCAAAATAACTTTCTATATAAAATCAATAATACTTTAAAAATATTTTTCATATTACAAAGTGGCTAATAATGTAAAATTAAACATCAAATATATATAATACCAATAATTAATTAGAACTTGTTTGTATTGGACATAGTTATCTTTCATAAGAAGCAACAATGTATATTGAAATCATGACATTATAATTATAAAATAAGCAATGCAATGTAGTATTTATAATAATTCACAGCTGTATGACAATGCATTCTCAACAAAATTTTCTTGAAAATGTATGACAAATTGAAGGCAAGGAAAAAGGAAATCAATAATTACAAAATTAAAATATTTTAAGTATTCACAAGTTTATGCAATCTATTAATTTGCCTGAAATTATTTATTATTTACTAATTTCATTAAAAGAATATTTTGATGAGATATTTTGGTATGAGAAATTTTTTTTTAGAATATAAAGAAAGTACCAGAACGCCAATATGTGAAGACCTAAAATTTATACAAATTGAGCCAGTGTGTGTGAATCAGTATACAAATTATAATTGACATTATGGGTTGTGAGGCCACAGCCAAAAATAACTTACTGAGTTAGGGTGTGAGGCAGAAGAGGCATATATATTATGTGTAAATAAGATTACAGCAAGCATTCTGCAACACGACATAATTAAATGTCTTTTGTTTGTGTAAAGTGAATTGCGAAAAAGAAAAAAAAAAATAGCCCAATCAATAAAGTAATAGGACATAAGTATGAAGTCTGGAAAATTTTTAATAGAAAGTGTAATTAGTTTTTTTGTTCAATTATAATTAATTATTTTTAAAAAAAATGAAGTAAGTTCATTTTTCAAACATTATGTGGTTTAAAAAAAATGAAGAAAGATATCAATATACTACTAATTCCCTTTTCCTTAACAAATATAATAATTTATAAAACATGAATCACAACTGAAAAGTGTAAATTGTCAACATGAACAAATTCTAATAATATTTTAATAATATTTATATTTTATTCTATTAATAGTATGTATTATTCGTGATGTTTGTATTGAATAATGAATAAATAATTGAGAAATACAAAATGTTAAACTTGTTAAGTATGCATGATACGATACTTTTTTTTTTTTTTTTTTTTTGTGTGTGTGTGTGTGTGTGTGTTTAGATCACTTACGTCTTGGACGAAGATGTGTAAACATTAGAACCTATATATTTTATATTTATTTATTTATTTTTATACAATACTGCCAGGTAAGCCATGTGAAATAATGTGTAAGATGGATAAAATTATGTGCATTTAACAAAAGTAACCCTATTGCAAGACTAGAATGACTAGATTTACATGCAGGTTACCTTAAAAGTGTATGTATATAGTGTATAAAAATTGAATAGTTCCTTTTTTTTTAAAAAATAAGGAATTTACCTTCAAAATGGACAATAATATTAAATAAAAATTGAAGTATTTGTGAAAATTTTTGTAATTGTGTATGTGGTATTATATATGTATAAAATAAATAAAATATAAGTGTACATGTGTACAGTTAGAAAATATCTGTATCTCGAAAAACTACACATTCATGTGAATCACTAAAAATTGACTCACAGTGTTTGCAAATTGGAAAAATACCACAGAAAGAAATAAAAATGTTCAAGTGCAAAAATAATTTTTCCATACCCATAACATGAAACAATAAGAAATTTATAATTAACATTCTGCATAATTAAAGAGAAAAATTGTGTGATAGACTCTTTAACGCTATTTATTTATTTATTTATCCTCTTTTTTTTTTTTTTTTTTTTTTTTTTTTTTTGTGTGTAAAGAAATTTAAAAAAATATATTCAATACAAGCGAAAATTTTTAAACTTAAGGCTAAAAAAAATCAATTGAAAAAGTCTTTTGAAAGAAACTGCAATGTTTCACAAAAATGTCTCATCACTCACCGTCCAAAAATAAAAAAAATCGGTCCAGCCGAATAATATTGTGTGGACAATGAATAACAAAACAGAAAACGTCCCATACACATAAAGGCCTAAAAAATGCATGAGCCATCCTTCTGCAAAACACAATAACCCCACACAAAAATTACCTTAAATTTTGACTAACAAAATGAAATCTTTGCATTAAAAATTTAAGAATTTATAAGAATAATGAAAAAAAAAATATTCAATAACTAGAATTATGAGAAGACCCCTAGCAAGTTTGTGAAAAGAATATAAAAAAAAATATGTATATGATAAAAATGAGATACAAATACATATCACTGCATTGATGTGTTAAAAATACCACAGGAAAGGTAATTTCGTTTTATGTGTCCATTCTTCCTTTTGTGTGCTATGTGTAAGATGGATAAAATTATCATTATTATTATTATAATTATAAATAATTTATCTTTTAATAAATTTCTAACTATATTTTACAAAAAAAAGAATAACAATTTTAAAATTAAAATATTGCTGATCACCTGACATGTGAACACATGACATGCCAAATATTTAAGTCAGAGAAAAGTGTATAAACTCAGAAGAGAACATGGCTGAATAATTGGGTTGTGAGGCCAATTAAAATATGCCATAATGTGTGAAATGTGTCAAAACGTGTAAAAATGTGTAAAATAACTATTGAAAACATTGCCACTTAACCGTACCCCAAATTAATCAAATGACAATGAAGTTCTGACCTAAAAGACAGCACGCATAAGAACTCATGTACATAATGCAGCAAAAATGTATACAGAAAGAAACACATAAATTTGTTACTTATTTGTGATAATTTTTTTTTTTTTTTTTTTTTTTTTTTTTTTTTTATATATATATAGTTTATCGGTAAAATTACCTTGTAAGCAAGTAGAAAAACATAAAAATGAAAAAAAATTACATTCTCTCTATATACTTGTATATTACTAATAACTTTAAAACAAAGTGTATGTTTAATTGTATTCGTATATTAATCATAAAATACTTCAAAATGGAGAGAATAAAATGTAAACAATAGTATAATTAGTGTATTATTGTGTTATGAAATACTGTCATTTAAAATTGAGCAGAATTATAAATATTACATATATATATATACTCCTTTATTGGCTTATGATTATAAAAAATATTTGATTTTATTTATTTATTTATTTATTTTTTTAAGTATGAAGATTTTATGTGTGTGTATATGTTGAAAGAGTTGAAAGTGTACATATTTTATATTGAAGTACATGCAGTAAAATAATCAATACAATATGTGTTTATTTATTTATTTATTGTATATATTTATTAAAAATAATTAGTGAATGTTTGAAAAATAGCTTTCGCATAATAATATTAATGTGAAATGTGGTTTCCCAAACACAATTTTCGGTGTTGAAAATTTAAACTTATAGTCAAATGTCAGCACATTATATAAAAACAACCTGCATAATAGATAGACCAAAGCAACACAATTGTGTTAACAGGGAGTGTGTGTTTATGTATATTTATTTATTTATTTATTTTAACAAGTAGCTGTGACAACATAGTTAATTTGATTTTTTTTTTTAATACAAATGCGAGATTAAAATTCTCGATAACTTTCAATCATGTCCGTAAACATTCTAGAATGGTATTACTGATGAAAAAAAATAGCCACAATATTATTATTTATGATCTCTGATGACAGCTCTTTAATTAATAATGAAATAAAAAAAAATGTGCACATGAAATTGTTTAAAAAAAGGTCATGACAATATAAACTTCTAATGAGTTCAACGAGGCCTCTTAAAATGAGCTTAAAATCAATATAAAGACTAGCTACAAGGGCTATCATAAATGCTCATATCAAATTCCATAAAAACTCGAGTAAAGGAAGTATAAATAACTTCTCAATAAAAGATGAATTCAAATTGTTCATCAAGTCGACTAAAAATTAATCATAATCATAATCATAATCATAATCAGGCAGCTGACATGTATAAAAAGCAAAAAAAATATTTGCTCAAAAGTTGCGCAACGCTGTTTTCTAAAAATGATGCATCTAATACACAAGGCCTGATATTTGATGTTATGAAATTTGCTAGCAATTAGATGTAAATACTAATATTAATGTATCTACATATTAATAAAAATAAAAAGATACACATACAAATAAGAATATAAACCAACAAATAAATATTTATGATAAAATGTGAGTAAATAAGTATATATGATGCTTTAACACAGTTAAATTATATTTACATTAAAAAACATAAAAATATTATCATTCTTCTGATTAGTATTTCCCTTAATATTATTTTATGCATGCTGAGTGACAGATACGCATCTCAGTCTTTCAGAAAGAATAAAAAAAAATAAAAATAAAAATAAACATGCTTCAACAAAATATTTTCACCATTGTATGAATAAAAAGGGTGTATTTATTTCATTTCTTTTTTTATTTATTTATGCATTTGTTAGCTTCTCAGTTTCTTTGTTTATAAATTTTTGTTTAATCAGTATAATCCAGTTCTTGTAATATATGAAAAAAAAAAAATAAACTTGATGTGTGTAAAAAGTGTAAACAAAAATATAAAAATCTGCTATTGCACAGGGTTAAAAATATATATATAGGCATAGCAAATTAATACGAAAGTGAATTTTTGAATGTACGTGAAAGATGAAATGTGTAAATTTATAGCAATGTGTGAAAATAAGAACATCATGCATGTAAAATATTATGGGCGGGAAAGTCTTTTATGAACAACAGCTGTTTTACTGTAATGACGTAATCCCGTCACATCTACATGCAGTGAACAAATGTAAAAAAAAATGAGAAAAATATTTAATAAACAAAGAAACAATGTTTATCAATTTAATTACCTTATTGCCTTCATTTAATTATTATTTTTTTTATTTACATATGTATATGGAAAACAAATGCAGAACTGTAAATTTAGTAAAGTAAATATTTTGTATTAATGAAAATAAAATTCTAGCAAAAGTAAAATTGTGCAATGCAAGGCAATCAAGGCAGATCTCTCTCCATAAAGAAATCTGGCCAGGATTTCCGAAGAAAGAAATACACCCCGAGTACCAAGCAAACACTACTGCATTCAAGACGTCATTAAATGCAACAGTGGGGCACAAAATTACAAAAATTTAAATCTTAATAGGAAATGTGTAAAAATTTTGAAATGTAGAAAGGATAATTATAATGTGTACAAATTAAATTATCATTAAAAACTTTACAACATTATATAATTTATTAAAACTTGGGATTAGTGCATGCATAAAAGCGTGTGTGCAAATGTGTTAATGAAAGATAAAAATTTCATGCAAACGTCCGAAAACAAGTATTTTTTTTTTTTTTTTCAGTTTCAGGATAAACCAAATCAATCAATCTATTAATGATTAATTACAAAATTTCCCCACAAGAATTGAAAGATCAATGTTTATAAAAATGTGAAATGTGTAAATATAAAATATTTGTAAAAAATGTGTTTGTAAGTGTGGGAAATGTGGGAAATGCTCACCTGCCACCAAACTTTTAATTTCAAACGACTGCAGAGAAAGATATTATAATTTAAATTATTTTTAACTACATAATTATTATTATCATTATTTTTAGAACAAAAAGTAATATATTTTTATTTAAAATGAAGTTTCAAGTACATTTAAATTGGAAAAATTAAATCGTTTATTTCAATATATAATATAGAAAGAACTGAGAAATCTAACAAATATATGATTAAACATGTGAATATTTTGAAATATATAAAACACAAATCATTCACAAAAATTAAAATTAAAATCAATATTTTCATATAAGGGAAGAATTTTGTATTGATATGAAAAAACAGAAAATTATGAACTTTAATAAAAATTCTTATATATATATACTTTTTTTTTTTTTTTTTTTTAAATATGAGCAAATGGAAATTAAGAAAAATAGATAAATTCTGATATCTATTATAAATGGAATGACAAAAACTTTTACTGTAATTCTTTCTCTATATATGTATAAATATGCAAGACAAGATGAAAATAATATATTAATAAGCATTTATAAAGCGCTATACATATTTTTAAAATTATCTTTCAAATATATATGTACTAAATCAATACATAAAATTTAATTTAGCACGTAAAAAGTGTTCGAAAATTTACATCTTAACATAACTTATCAATTTGGTAAAATATATGTATGAAATATCTTAAATTTAAACGTCAAACGGCAACGTTCTTAAACCTACGAAATGTTAAAAAATTATAAACAAACGTCTACGGAAAGTCATTATACTCACATGAAAGTAGTCTTGCACGAAAATGTATCCAAATAACCTTGTATTAAGTTCACTACTTTTGCCAATGTATATTAGTTCTTGAAAATATATCAGTTATTATGTAATCAGCTGATAGACAATAGAATTGTTTGTGTGTAAAAAAAAATCTGGAAACATGTATTTAACAACAATTGTATGAGCTGATGTCTACACAAGAGAGGCAGTTTTCTTCGCGTATACAATTTTTCATTCGCACAATAAATACCTGCCTTTCACGAGCTTGCATGGGTAGAGTTCTTGCATATATATTTTTAATCATCACTATAAAATGTCATTCGACTGTGGCTTTTCTCTTGAAAAAAAAATGTGCACAAGTATAATAAACAGAATATTTTCACTTCAATTTCTTCAAGAAAATTTACGAAAATATGAAATCTTCACTAAAGTTATCTCACAGTAGACCGATTCTGCAAATAGTTTGATATCAAATTCTCTGAGAGAAAGAAGTAAATCAGAAATAACTGATAGCAACGGAAGATATCACCATGAATGTCTCTTACTTTTTTTTAAAAAAATGAGTATTATCAGTTATGAAACTATTATAACACATATTAGATGAAGCGAACTATACGCAAAAATTTGCATTGAATTCTGTCTTTTAACTTTCATGCATACAAAATGCATGTTTAAACGGTTGACAGTTTTTAGAGGCTAATTTAAAAAAGGCTAGGAGCACAATTTGAGACACCATCCGTCAACACCAATGAAACGATAAGTATCAGAAAACGGGTATTGCGTCGTCCAGTATCATCGCTTTAAAGTTTTTCTTGTTAATCTCCGATAGACATATAATTATCCATGCGAAAAATTAAGCATCAGGCGAATATGGAAAAATCCGAACAAAATATGCGTACGAATAAATAAAGCCCCTCTCCCCCATGTCGACCAATCTCAACTCCTGGTGCTTTGGCACCAAGATATGTAAAGGAGTTTCTTGACGCAGTCGTGATCTTTGGTTAGTGTAGATATCTGCAAGAGAAGTTGAATTAACAATATTTCAATAAGGAGTCCAATGGCAGTCATCAGGAAGTCTTTATTTTGTGAAAAGTCTTTTAAAACAAAATCAAGGATAAATATTCTTAGAATCTTAAAACACAAAGCGTTGGTTATTATAATAAAAATTCAATAACCCTAGTGAAACGTTGAGATTGTCTCATAAGATGGGGGAGAGAGCGAATGTAATTACGTTATTATTATACTATGATCTGGAGCAGTTCTGAGATCCTTACCCTAGAACAGATCCGAGATGTCTGAAGAAAAAGAGCCAAATTTTAGAAAAACAGCCAAATTATAGGGCTAAATATTTTCATTGTTTATCGGATAAAACAATGTTAATTTTTTTGAATTTGCAATGACGGTTTATAATTGTAGTAACCCTTCAATCGCCAATATTTTGCCAAATTACCGTTAGACGAGAGAAAGAGACGGTTAAGAAATGCAGTCATCAATAATTGCGCAATCTAAAATAAATTACATCCTGTGTTGAAATAATATAAATTCTGACAATGAGTTTCCTTGTTTTATGACTATTTGAGAACACTTTTTATTTTATAATTACGTTTAATGTCAGAATTTCCGTTAGATATTATTATTTTGATTTTCTTTTTATCGCATAAAATAAATTACTTCTCTATTTAAAATAAGATAAACATGTTATTTATAATTTAGAAATAAAACATATATAATTTAGATTTCTGAATGATGTGTGTTATTGTTTTATGTTAATAAATAGTGTAGGTCGTATGTATAATTAAAATTGTGTAATTTGTAATGACACCTAAAAAAAAACAATTCTTTCCCCAAATGTCTGAAAACAAATTATGTGAATAAAATATCACACATGAAATTTAATTATTTTTATATTGCGAAAATGCATTACTTTATCATTAGATTTTGTTTTAAATAAAAACTCAATTAAAATTTAACTAAATATATGTGAACACCTTCACAGCTCTGGCCGGTAATTTAGTTCCAGCCGTGTTCGTGATAGCATTATCATTGTTACAGTGGTAATAGCAACGGTTGTTCGGTCACGAAAGACTTCAGCATCTGTTTGGAAATATCAGGGACTGATTTGGTTCATTTGGTTGGTTGGTTAGTTGGGTTTAACGTCGCACTAGTACTGGCAATGGGTAATTAGCGACGGTCAAGAACGCATCCATAAGGATGGTCCAGACACATGCCATCACAATTTTGATCCTCCATGGACGGGATGTTGGATCATTTGCAGTATTACATAAGTTTGCAATATGTCCAGATAAATATTTGCCGTCACAGAAATATCAGCTGAGAAAAATGGTTCAGTGGCTGTAATAACATAGCCATTGATCCATTTTTTTTTTTAGCTGAGATGAAAGAGATTTTTGGAGTGTTTTTTTTTCGCCTCACCAGTGACCGAGTGGTTCTGCGCTAAAAACTGGTAGATGGGAAATACTGGGTGCTATCCCAGGCATCGCTCATCGACTAAGCTATTCAGAGTTTTTCGTGGTTTTCTCCAAAACTCGCGTAAATACGGGCTAGTTTTCTTTAGAAAGACCCTCTCCACACTCATGCAGGGCATTCCATATATAGGCATAGAAACCTAGTGTAGTCAATCGGCCTTAATCCATACAACAGCAACAACGAAAGTTTTTTCACTTCCTCTACTGCATGGGGATTTTCGCAGCCCCGAAATCTTTAGTTGAGCTTATTTAAAATGTTTTTCATATGAAATGTTGCTTCATAAAAAAAAAGATGCAGTTTAAAACATCATATTCATTTTCGATGTGAAGTAATATCTCCACAACACATACATCCCTCTAAGTCTCAGCATTTAATTGAAGTTGGCACATACAAAATCCCGAAGATCGTACACATAAAATAAAAATTATCATTTAAATTTAAGAATTAAGCAATCAGTTTTGTCTAATATCGGCAGCGTATTGCTAATAGATTTTTTTAATCGACTGTTTAAATTAGGGACATTTGGTTCGAATTTCCTTTATATTTAGCAGTTGAATAACACTTTAAACACAGATTTATGATGCTCATTGAATATATATTTTACGTAATAATTTCTTTATAACAAATTTATCAATAGTCAAATTTTGAACAACACAACACATTTAGAACAGCCCAAAATTATCCTTAAAAATTTGTCATTCAAATAATATTAGAGAATTTTATTTTATCTTATACAAAAATTTTAAATATGGAAACAGGTGTTTTTTTATTATTATTATTTTTATTATTATTATTATTATTATTATTACGAATGATTTTTTTTTTTCAGAATAATTATTCTGAAAATTATTAAATGAATAATTATTCTGTACACTAATTTCCTTATAGAATTCCCTACATACAAATTCTTTTGAATTAGAAGATAATATATCATGTCACTGGGAAAATCTTCAAAGCAAATTTCCTTTTTGTATGAAATTGCTAAATTTTATAACGTTATTAAATTCTTCACTTTATATATATATATATATATATATATATGTTTGTGACTAATACACTATTATTCCATAAATTAACTGACATTTTCGATTTTTGATGTATTGTCAAATAACTATAAAAAATTCTTCGCCTTCAGTCTGAAACTTCAGGGGAGTAACGTATATGTTATACGATCAGATATGTTTCAACAAAGATTTTGTTTTTAAGGTAAGGAAGGGACTATTAACTAATTAAAGAAAAAATATGGGATATTTGGAATCACACTGTAAAAAATAATGTCTCAAATACATTATAGCTATAGCATACGATGATACCACTTATTTTAATTATTTATATTCATTTGTGTAAGAACAAAACAGATGTTTGTGGAAATATAAAGATTTCTTTAAAAAAATTATATTTTATTACCTGTTTATTATTATTATTATTAATGCTTATAACACGCAGGATTTTCAAATCAATGTAATGTCATTTTGAGAAAACTTAACATACTACAATATCGACAACATGCTGCAACCAAAATTTAAAAAATTGGATGTATCTTATGGCATATGAAAGCAATTTTACTAAATAATGCTTAATTGCTAGCTCGCAAGCCTTAACTAATTCCTTTTTCATAATAAATTAGCCAAATGTAAGGAGCTTTTTACAAAAGCCTAAAAAAGCAATGTGAAAATTCATCGAGATGTCGTCGAGTTGATTTTCATTCGCTCTCAAAACGAAGCAAATTCATCGGAGATTATATCTAAATTTTAATTTTGAATCAACGTACACCATATTGCCAGTAATTTTTTAAAATTAAAAATTTGGATAAAATAACTTGTCGTTTTATTTAATTTCGAGAGCAATTAAATTCTGGTCCTTCTATCGACGATATATTTTAGAATTTTTATTTCTTTGCTTGTGATAATTTTTAGTGTGACTCTGTGCATTTGGCTAATAAATGAAACAAAACCAATAAATCAATCAATAAAATAACTATTTCGCATGCACAATTAAAAATTATTTTGTAAAATTCTGATATTTTATCATATATTATTTTTTTTTAATAATATGATTGCTTTTTGTTTTCTTAACTGTAGTGTATCAAATCTTATAAAAATGAAAAAAAAAAAAAAAAAAAAAGGCCGCTCTTGGATATTTTCTTTTTTTCTTTCTGTAACCGCCAATTTTATCATTTAAAAAGCAAATTTCCAAACAGATTTTATTAAGTCATCCTCCACGTAAACTTTAGGACTGATATATATATTAAGGATTGATATATATGTTGTCTAATCTTTCTTTATTTTTATACTTGTTTATTAGGGTTTTATTTGTATATTTATCTTATTTATTTTTATTTGATTATTCCATCCATTTACTTATTTTGCCATTAAAGTTGCAATTGTACGATTGTATGGACGGATGATTGTAAAATTTAATCTTTTGAATAATTAAACCTAAAATTTTTAAAATTTAATAAACAATAATTATTGAATTCTTGTGATTTAAAAAATATATAGGTTATATAGTTATATATTTATGTATGCAATATTTATTATTTTCTATAACTTTGTTTCAATTATAAAATAAAGTAAAAGTAAAAGTAAAATGCTTAGATAAAAAAATATATATGCATTTATGTACTTTAAATAAAAGTTACTTTTATTTTTACTTTATTTTATAATTAAAACGAAGATAAAATTTATTTTTTATTTAAAATTTAAAACTTTTTTTTTTTTTTTGAGTTCAAGGGAAAAAAAATTATTATTTATTAAAATTTTCGAATTTTTAATTGAATTGTATGAGAATGTATCAGTAAAATAAATGTTTAGATTAAATAAATAAAAGGGGGAAAAATTCCCCGTCGGTAGCATTGAACCCGGGCGCTCCGGGAGGCAACCCATTTGCGAAATAACTTGTATTTAAAGATTACTGACACTTTAAACGCTCTTTTCTCGAAATTCTGTGGCTAGTGAGCGCTACTGCATCAATATGTTGTTACCTTCATGCTATACTACAATTATGCACAGTCATGACCTCTCCTTGTTTGTTTTACCGAGTTTATTTGTTAAAAGTTTTTTATTATTATTACTATTCATGTTTTTTTATTTTATTTATTTACTTTATTTATTTATTTTATAAATCTCAAAGCGTTTGACATAAACTGATCTTCCGCCGTATAAAAAATAAATAAATATATAAATAAATAATAAATAATAATTGAAAACAAAAGAAATGTATTTCGATTGCTATGGCCTTTAAGGACTTTATCAATAAAGGAATACAAAAATGAATCAAAAAGTATAAGCTACCATAAATTGGTTTTCTTTCCCTACAGGTCTTCTGAAATTGCAGCACATTTACGAACTGACGAGTGATGACTACAGCCTGGACGTGCGAATCGTGAAAAGGATAGCCAATGCCAGTGAAGCAAATGAGTTTTTGAGGGAAATTGAAAACTCTCAACCGGAAATACGAAAATATATTGTGCTTGATTGTACTGCACAGAACGGAAAAGCAATAATCATAAACCACGTACACGATATCTATATGGGAAGGAGAAACTATCATTTTCTCTTAACCGGTTTGGTAAGTGCATTTCCTTCAGAAAAAGGTGTTTTATGTTTCTTTTAAGTTGAATTTATTGAACATCTAGCGGAAATAAAATTGTGTTATTTTCTTGTTGTAAGGAAAAGAGACACAGGGTATTTAAAATTTATACAATTTCAATATATTTTATTTTATTTATATTATATTTATTTAAAAAAAAAAATCAGATATGTCTTAACACATGTGCAAAGTATAAGTACATGCTATACGGCAACAGTTTTCGCAAAATTAACATTCAATTTACAAATAATAAATATTTGGTATTTCTTGTTACTTGAAAGCATTTTTAGTACTGCTTACAAGATTATTTATTTCAAATAAATAATCCCCCCGCTGTGCCGTATATATTCAATACATGTTGCGTACAACTTTTTCAAGATATCGAACAGCAAAGAAAAACAAATTCATACCATCGCTGTAATACAAATAACTAAAGAAAGCTAATTCACTCACAAGGGAAGTACGAATCATTAAAATTGCTGTTGAAACCAAACCAAACTTAAATTAAAGAGCATGCTCGAAAACATAGAGTGCAAAATGTACACAACACCCCCCCTCCCACTTCCATATGGATCGAAATATGACCCTAACAGTTTTACTTATTTCGATAAAGTCAACAAAACACAAATTGTAGCCATGTAAGGTGGCACAGTGGTAACGCGTTTGACTTAAGAGTAGACGTTCCTGAGATAGAGTTCCGTCAAGGGTGCTTTGTATTTTCATTTTTTATTTCAGCTTTTTTTTTTAAATTAATTTAAGATTAAATATTTATATATTAAGGACCCCCCCCCTTTTTTTTTTTTTTTTTTTTTTTTTTTTGTATACAAATTAATAAAGTATTAACCAGGAGTTTAAAAATACATATATTTATTTATTTATAAAAATTAAAATTATGTTTAAATTTACAAATATTGTTTCTAATTTGTAATGGCTATGATTAAAAGTAGAAAACTGAAGAAAGCATAAACACTTCTCACAATGAGAAAAAGAAATATAAGAAAATTGATGATAATCAAATGAAATACAGTTTTGTTCACCAGGAACATTTTGTTAAATATTTGAACTTTCGTCGAGATTACCACATTTGTAAAATTCATACTTACCTACATTTTGATATCTTGGATTGGTAAACTAATTATAAATTAGTAAAGTCATTTTTAGAAAGTTTGTTGTTGTGCTGAATTTTAATATCAGTTCCTCCAACACCACCAAATTTGACAGTTCTTTAATAAAATATTTGAAATAAAAGTTAAATGCGATGTTGAATAGTTAAGCAGCAAGAACTGTTTATCATTCGTGATTTTTCATGTAAAAAAATTGCATGAATAATATCACAATTAAGAGCAGATGGTCAACACTAGCTATTAGTGATGTCGATAAAAAATTGCAATAAAAAAATTTACGTAAAACACGAGTACAAATCATTAACGAAATTTTATTTAAACGAAATAAACGTATTTTTCCTTAAATTATTCATTTCTTTTAATTAAAAATATGGTTAATTTTTTTTTTTTAAATGTTAAATTATCCGCGCAGAATAATAATAATAATAATAATAATAATGTAATAAATATTTTCTCTTAAAATAATATAAAAATGTTTTTTTTTTTTAAAAAAGAGGAGGTTTGTTGCTCAAATTTTACATTTTACCCTATGTTTTCGACCATGCTCTTTAATTTTTGCTTGTTTTTGTTTCAATAGGAATTTTGCTGATTCATACTTCCCTTGTCAAACGAATCTGAAGATATCCTACTGGATTAATATCTATATATATATAACAATGATGCGGGCTCACGCTGAGCCAACGGAAATTAAACTTCGCATATCCACAACCGGTTTAATTTGAATTTTAGATTACATTAATTTAAGTTACAAACAAATTCATTACTATATTAACACTCAACTTTATGGTTAGAAAAGTTTCATTCAAATAGTAAGGCAAATGAGAATGGGAGTCATGGCCATTTTTTTCTGTTTAAGTTACAGCCGGTAACAAAAGTGTCCGAACACTAGCAAAAATTCCTATGTAAAAAAAGTACACTTCATACGTTTTTGTTAAATAAATCCTTATCGAATCATGTTCTTAGACTGACTAAGAACAGGATTCGACAAGGATTTATTTAACAAAACCGTATGAAGAGTACTTTTTTTACATAGGAATTTTTGCTAGTGTTCGGACACTTTTGTTACCGACTGTACATATCATCGCTCTTTTCAGTCTTTAGACTACCCTCAAATTACAATTATTCGATAAATTTAAAGGAGTACAAACCTCAGCAGAATGTAAGTTTCTTCATGTCATCTGGTTTTATTCTACAAATTAAAAAATTACCTCCAGGTGACGGAGAGGAAGCATTAATTTTATTCGATATTAATGGAATTATTGATGACTGCGCTTGGATTTATTTAACACAATATGCAGAAGATTAATTGAGTATAAACAAACTCTAAATAAATAGATATTACGCTTAGCTCGCAAGATTAATTAAGACCCTTTTTTCATTAAACCAATTTCTAAGTTAAAATATATATATATTCTTATTTATTCTTATTATCTTCTCTTATTATTCTTATTATTCTTATAATCTTCTCTTATATATTCTTATTATATTTTATTTTTTCATTGTTTGGTGTTTATATATTTATATATTTATAGATAAATGATAATAATAATAAAATATATGCATTGGTATTTCTGGATAAATTAATAGTTTTCTGTAAGTAATGCCTAAAATGAAAAGTAAATGAAAAACTTGCTAAAACTTATTAGGAGTATTTTTTTTTTTTTTCAAACAGTAAAAACAGTAAGCTAATAAAGCTTGCAGCAAAATTTTTCTTTTAGCTTTGAATAAAGTAATTTTTTTGTATAAATTTTCAGATTATGGACGAATATTGGAGAAGTGGAATTCAAGAATTTGGAGCAATAAATATCACCGGTTTCCGTATAGTCCAAACACAGAGCCTTGAAACAATGGAGTTCCTCAATATATGGAAATCACTAGATCCGTCTCGCTGGCCAGGGGCTGGAAAAGAACATATCTCGGTATGGTAGATTTAATCTAAACTTTATAACGGAAGTGCTAGACAACTACCAATAATAATTATAGAAATTACATTTTTTTTTTTTTTTTTTTTTTTTTTATTATAAAGAATACTTTTTTTGCTATTAAATTTCAAATTAAATGCATTAATAAAAAAAAAATTATCTTTTGGCGTTCAGTTTATGCGTTTAAAGTTTTTCAATACGTGTACAAGCTAAAAAAAAATTAAAAAATAATATATTATATTACCAATAAATCTGGATTTCAGATTGATAGAAAAGGTTTTTCAAATAAAATGTGTCCCTTTAATACAAGGAATGTTCGTTAGTAATAATATCGTAATTTATCCAATACTTTAAAAATTTTGATGGAAAAAATTCAGATATAGGTTTAATAATGTAATTACAAATTCTTAAGTTAACCTAGTAAATGAGACAATTTCCAAAAAATTACACAATACTTTTTTCATTAGAATTAGTAATCAATTTTCATTAGATTTAGAAACCAAATATTTTTCCAATACTGCATTTTTTTTTTCTAATTCCATAAATTTTTATGACAATTTAAATTATTTACGAATTTATGGATCAACAGGCATATTTATCATAACTAAAACTCATTGAATATGATCAGTTGTTCATAAGATAAAAATTTAAGCATGCTGTAATAAAATTAAAAACTGAATTACAGAGAAAAGTTTTTTTCTTTTTTTTTTTTTTTTAATGTCAAATATGGTTAGATAGCTAAGCGAATTTGATATTAGTCGGAACTCTTTTCCCGTCCTCGGTCATCTAGTAGCCAGATGACTAGCTCTCTGGCGTTCTGTTGACGGATGCCAGGTTCGAATCCTAGGGTACACAAATAAATTTATAGTGGTTTGAAATCCATTTTAAGCCGCCGATCTGATGAGCCTTAACGGGCAAAAGTGACGTTAGAACAATACACAGTCGACCCCCCTTCTCCACACACACACACCGTCATCCCTTCCGAATTACTTTTTATTCAATATAATTATACCTCATATTAGGAATTAAATGTTTATTTACCTAAAAGTAGAACATTAAATTTAAGTTAAATTATAATATTCTGAATATATTGTGCATCTTTTAAAGTTTAAATGTAGAACATTTAAATAAAACAACCTTGTAAATAAATCTTTAAATGTATGCATTATTATCAACATATTAATGCATTATTATCAACATATTATTTATTTATTTATTTACTGTATCTATATATATCATTCCATCGCGACAGTGAAATGAAGCCAGGAAACTGATTGTGGTAAAAATTATTAAAAATTTATGCAGCCATAACAATTAAAAATTACATATTAGAAAATGCATAATTTAAATTAAAAAGGGTAAAAGAATAAAAATTCATGAAATACTTATGGAAAAAAAAAAAAAAAATGAAAATTTCCCTAAAACAGCTATAATGTCATCAGTGGTAATTAGCTGTTAGAATAAAAAACATTTTTTTGTAATGGTGAAGTCTTTTATCAAAAAATCGATATCAGTACTCGACTATTAAACATAAAATTTTACATAAATGGAAAAGAGTAGAAAAAAAATATAGTACCAAGCATAAAAATGTGATATTTAAAAGCAAATCTCAAAATGTATATTGAGAGACAAGTCGAGATATTGTAGAAAGATTAAAATAGAAGTGTAGAATAAAAATAATTTAATGAAAATAAAAATTAAAGGAATTATTATTTAAAATTCAATGTTTTAAGGATAAATTCAAATTAATTTATTCATATAATTAATTTATAAAATATCTTAGTAAATTTCAGATACTTTTTTTTTAATATTAAATCTTTTAAAATGCGCAATGAATCTAAGGAAAAATTAGTAATAGAAAAATCGAAGAATTTAATTTAGTTGGATAATGGTGCTGTTATAAGGAATGAATGAGGATCTACAGCCAAAAAAATTCTGTGACTGACGTCAAGAAACTAAATTGCGTCTCTATTAAAAAACGTTCCATTGCATCCTTATAAATTCTCTAGTTCCCATTGCTAGTGAGTTCTAAAAACTCCTATTAGAATTATAGAGCGTTTTCCTATATTATTGTGGTCAAGCATATTTAAAAAATCTCTGTAAATTAATGCGAACGCAAGAGGTGAGTTTTAGTATCTATAACATTGATTTATGATACAATTCTAGGAAATCAATCGAGAAATTCTCGCAGTACAAAGAATTCATAATATTCATAATATTCATAATATTGTCATACCATCTAGAAATGTATAGATTAGAATTTTTCAATCATTTCGTCTATCCAGGTTATTTGTTTACTTTAAACGCATAACTCGGAAATCTTTATTTCCAGTTTAGTGATTTAAAAAATATAAACAAATACACCTTATATGAAACAGTTTGTAAAGCAAAAAAAAAAAAATCCCCATTTTTTTTTTTTTTTTTGTTGTTGTTGTTCTCTCTACGGAAACATGTATCCGGACCACTCCTACTGGTGAATCCACCGTTGCAAATTGCCCAGTGTATTGCTCTAGGCCACGTTAAACCACTTAAATGCAACCATTATTTCTTATTTTAAATCTTCTTTTCGGGGGATAAAATTTGGGATGCCATGTCTACCCCCCCCCCCCTTCCCCAATGGAGAATTCCAGACCGTCTTCAATTGGCCCCTGCTTAGCTTCAATGTGACGTTAGACCCACGTAAACTCAACTTTCTATTACCCGTTACCAGTGGATTAGTTGGTCCGTCGATGTTTCGTATTATCTAACGTCTAATAAGAGGTATGTGATCGTTTCGCATCTGCTAAACTTTTTAACTCATGCTCGAAGGCTCTCATTTTGGTCTTAAACAGCTTTGTGTTTTAAAGTAAAAGATAACGGCATGATTTTGAGAACATTATAATTAAATGAAAAAAAAAAAAATTGAATCACTATTTTTTGTACAATTATATATATATATATATATATATATATATATATGCAAAATAATCGAAGCCAGATAAAAATTTAATCCCAAAACACATGAGGGCCTTTACAGCCCCGTTCACATGGGCAGTTTCAACCCGGGTCGTACCCGCGTTGTTCACATTCTTCCTTCCCGCGTAAAAGGAGGGTTAGACCAGGGTCATAATCAACCCCGCATTATACTAGGGATAATGCGGGGTTGACCCGCGAATTACCCAGAATTCTTTTCGCTTGTTTCTGTTTCAGATTACCACAGCGAATTGTGCGCTATGTTCAAGAGATAAACTGCGTTCTTTTTTATTTATTTTATTTTATTTTTGTATGCGTGTGTATTGCTCTCTGAAGTTAATTTAAGAATAATAATACTAGCAGAAGGAATTTAAAATAATGCGTGGATATTATAATGAAAAATATAAAACAACAATTAAATGAAAAATATAAAACAGACACGATGTTTTGTACTTTTCTTTAATCCTTTTTAATTGAATTTTCTAAAATTCTTAGTAAACTAAAATATAGTAAATTAATATTGTTTTACAATATGAATATATATATATATATATATATATATATATATATATATATATTGTAGTATAAAAGTTATTTAAGGAAAAGGTTGACATATTTTTTTCCCTTTGGAAATAACTTTTTAGAATTATAAAAATTTTGTATGCATATGCATTAGGATATAACAATATTAAGTATTAATATTTCTCAAAAACTATTTAAATTCAATAAAATTAAATTAAAAATTTATATATTGTTTAAATATTAATCCGGCTGAACAATTTTTAACTTTTTCTCTTGATTTTATATTATTATAATTTATTTAACAATATATTCTAAACATGTTTGAATATTGCTTTCGCTATTAAATGATAAATTAATTTTTAAAAAAAGGTTTTTATGTTTGAATATTAATTTTTTTCATTTAATTTTCAGCATTCAAACAATATATATATAAATATTTTTAAGAAATTAATTTATCAGTCAATCTTTAATATATATATATATATATATATATATATATATAAAAGATTTAACTTACTAATGAATCTACAAAGTAATAACCAAATGTATTTATAAAAAAATATTGCTGAATTGCTGTAATATTTAAAATCCATTGTCCACACTAGAGCCTGAACTGGGTGGAATGCCCTTTAGGGAGACTTTCAAAGGGATACTAGCTCATACTCATGGGAGTTTTAGGGAAAACGACGGAAAACTATTAAGATGAGACCGACGGTGGTTCGAACCCAAAATCCATATTTATTTGCCTAATAATATGGCCAATATATTGATTTTTTTTTTTTTTTTTTTTTTTTTTTTTTTTTTTTTTTTTTTTGGGGGGGGGGGGGGGGGGTTAATAAGAGTTATAAGAAGTATATATTTTTTTCCGGGTGGGAGGAAGAGAGGCATTTTTAATTATATAAACAGAACAAATTTATAATATCTATATCTTGAGTTCACGTATAAATTTAACTTTAGAAGTGGGTTAGAAATAGATAAACTATTTGGGAATATATTTGAATAATATATATATTTCATCTTTATATTTTACCATATTAGAAATTTCATTGAAATTTTTCTTTTATAGATAATTGCATCCCATTGCTACTGTTCTTTCATATATGAAAAAAATTATCGGCATACTTAATCACAAAAAAGAAAGAAAAAAAAAAAAATCAAGCGGTGGTGTGAGCATTAAGGCTGATTCATATTACAAGGGTTCTAGACCTAGGTGGAATGCCCTCAACGAAATTATTTTAAGAGGTTCGGATTATTTAAGAGGTTCCGTGATTTTTTTTTATTGAATTTTGGTTTTAATATTTTTGGTTACAGAATATTTTTAATTACAAAAGGAGTTTTAATAATAAAATATATGCACAAAAGTTTAATTTATAGATTTTATTACAGATGCACAAGAATACTTTTTTTTTTTTTTTATGAATTCTTATTTCGATGCATAATAAAAGATAAAGACTTATGAAAGATTTAAGATGAAATATTTGTAAGAATATCTGTTAGTTATGATAGTGAGAAATGAAATAAGTATCTGACCTAGTATTCATTAATGTAGTAATATTACTTTAAATCTTTAAGGTATTAAAATCTAAATTAAAAATTTAATCATTTATTTTATTATTTAATGCATTTAGATTTATTTATAATTATAATACATAATTTGTTCTAACTAATTTAAAATCAAAGTATCGTAAAGTTAATTATATTAGTATTTCAATTGACATTTATAAGTTTAATTGTAATAACAATAATATAAATAAAACTAGTTTCAAAACTTATTTTATTTCCCGATCCTATTTGCATCTTAATATTCAAAATAATATTAATAATTAAATTTCTAATACATAGCCATTTTTCTACTCCATATAAAAAAGATACTGACATTTCCTGTTTAAAAAACTAAATTTAAAATGATTTGTTTGTAATATTAAATTTGTATTAACAACTTAATGTAAAATTAAATATTAATAATGAAGAATAATATAAAATATATAATCCTAAAACTTAATAATGTATGTAATCCTTTTATTCTCAGCTGCTGTCAAACATGAAATTCACCTTTAATAATCCCTTTATTCTATTTTCACCTTTGACAATATCGTTTCGCTTTCTCTTTCATCCGAACACATGCAACAGCCAATCAGAATTAAAAAAACGTATGACGCTGCTACAGTGATTTTTAACCAGGGTTGATAGTGTGAACAGCCTAAAATGTTGACTCTGTAAAACCCCGCTTTTCAAATTCCCGGGTCGTTTTGACACGGGTTGAAGTTGCCTCATGTGAACGGAGCTTACATGTGTTTTGGGATTAAATTTTTATCTATGGCTTCGATTATTTTGCTTATTTATTATAGTTTTATATTTCCTTTTGCTGCATTTGCGCATTGGTTTATAAAAACTTTGTTCTAGTTTTATTTATTTAATAATTCAAATTTTACTCCCTCCTATATTTAAATTTTATCATATTGTATATATATATAACAGTAAAACCGTGCTTCGGAGCACAGGTGCTTTCAATCGCGTCTTTCCTGCCCGCAACCTGTTTGGGATGGTCCCCCCCCCCCCAACTGTCTGCGTCGCAACTTACCCAGGCATTTCATTTTGGGTGTTTATTGGACAACAAGTGACTCTTATATTATTCAAGACTTTCATTTTACAAATGTGTATATCAGAGCATCTACCAAACATTTTAGATTAGGTACCATGTATTAGCGAGAAGTTGAAAACGGTATTTTTAGCACTCGATCTGTTATAATAAAATTATAAGCAAATGAATTCTATAAATATTATTATTATTAATTATTAATTATATTATAAAAAATACAAGTAAACTTGATTATTATGAATTTTAATTAAATTTAAAACTTAATAAATTTAATCCTTTCAAACGTATTCCCATTTGATTCGGATAGAAAAAATAAATTAAATGTTAGAAAACATTTCCCTTTCAAAAATATTTATATATGTGCACATAAAGAGTTGTGTTCAAATGTAGCGATTGAAGTGAATCACTATGTTTCATTTAATATTTAAAAATTTAATAATTATGAAAGAAATATTACCAATTTAAGAAAACGTTTAAAAATTAAAAGACCGTTCTCGAAAAAATCAAACAGTACTTTCATTAAAATTGCAATTGTATATATACAATCTATATTTAATCACATGACTGACTAAGAAAGAATGAAAAGAATTTATATGTGATTAATAAAAATACCAGAACTTGAAAAAATAACTAACCTCGACCAGACAAAATAACATAAAAATTCATAAAAAGTATTAAAAAGTTAAAAATCGAAAACAAAATCTCGATAAGGTGATTCCGAGTATTTTCAACACTTCCTATGAAGAATTTACATCACGGAAGGTAGTCCAATTATATCCAATCCCCAAAATACTATAGATATTACAGGAAGTGTTGATTGGATGTATCTTTCGTGATATAAAGCTCAAGTCGAAATCATTATTATAGGAAGTGTTTGTATGGTCTGTCCAAGTTACACCTCTGCCAAGCTTTGTAGCACTGCCATCAGTCTTCGGAGCTACATAGCGCTCACAGACAACTATGTATTTCACTAAGGGACATAAAAAAAGACAAAAAAAAAAAAAAAAAGCTGCGCTTGGATACGTTTCTTTTCTCTTTCTGCAGCCGAAAATTTTATCGTTTAAAAAGCAAATTTTCGAACAGATTTTATTACGTTGTCCTCCACTTAAACTTTACGATTGAGCCTAATGTTAAAAACAAAATTCAATTGCCAGAAAAATTGTAATTTTAGAAAGTATTTCAAAAATGGCAAGGATAAGGCAATTAATGATGCAACAAAAAGTATTAGTTTTAGAATGAAATTAAAAAAAAATATTTTAATACTTTAGATGTCAAAATAATTAAATGTTCACGAAATATTGGTGAGATGGTTTTTAGCAAGATATAAATTTTTTTGGCTGTTTAAACTGGAAATTTGGCTTTAAGAGGGCACATTGCTCATCCAAGCGAGATGACTGCAAGTTAAAAAGCAAATGTTTATGTCGATTTGTATCATGCTTAGAACTTAAAAAAGATTTTTTTTTTAAAATGTCTAGCAAAGTACTTTCTTCAAAAAAAGTACGAGAACAATTGAATGAATCAGGTTAAAAACCAGAAGATCTGCAAAAAAACCCATTATTACGGAAAAGAATTAGGAAAGCAAGACTTCAGATAGCTAATTTCTTTTTTTTTTTATAACAGTTAATTATTGGGCTGAACTGATTTATTCTGATGAGTCAAGATTACTTTATTTCAAGCTGATGAAAAAAACTAGTAGGACGACGAAAATGTGACCGACTTAATGAAAATTGCACTTTTAAAACAGTGACAGACTTTTAAAAAGTAACATATCAAATTAAGTTTACACCAACGTCACAAAACTAATATGAAATTTTCATATTGTAGTTCTGATAGCGTTAAGGTACCTTCATCAATGCAGAATACGTGTATTCTATCAATACTTAAAAAAAAAAAAAAAAAAAAAAAAGGTTGATACAATATTTAATTCATTAGAAAATGTTGTCTTATTTTGCTCATTCCTTCTTTGGTTACTTTAAAAACAACATAATTTGAACTTAAAGCTAAGTGAACTTTAAAAAACTGAAATATTTAAAATAAGATCCAATAAATTTATCTTTTTTTTTTTTTTTTTTTTTTTAGTTATATAACAAAATTATCATTTATTTTAAACTATCGAATGAAACACTCGTGCATTGAGTTAATTATCTTTCCGAAATATAATGAAAAAATTATTAGTGAGAAGGTTTGTCCTTCTTTATAATTATGTTATAGTTAATACAGCTAAAGAAAAAACGTTTTGAGTTGCTATTCGAAATTTCCAAAGTTCAATTTTTATAAATTACATGAAACTAAAATAATCTTTGATAAAATATTTAATCTGAATCACAAATTGCACCAATTGCTAATAATAATATTTCCTTCTTTTGTTGTGATTTCCCCGTGTATATAAGAGGTAAGACGAGGTGATAATGATAGTAAATAAAAAAAAAAGAGAGAGAGACTTTGTTAAATTATGGAAACCTTTTAACGTTTGAGGATTTTGCTTGAGTATATTTTCCAATATCTTTCTATAAGTATCCAGACTTTAGGTTAAGAAAATGAAATAATTATTTTTTATAAATACTTCATTTAAATCTGAAAATATTTCTGGTATTGCATGCAGTGAAGGTGTATACCATCTCATTAAACACTTTTATGGTGATTCCAATATGGTGGGCTGACATTTGAATAATATCACCAAATTTTTTTCGGGGGTCGCAGTAGCCCAGTCGGTGGAGCGCCGGGCTAATAATTGGAAGATTGCGGGTTCGGTACTCGAGCCGGCCAAATACCGTCGTGTACACCAATGGTGGCTGGTGCACGTAAAATCTGTCGTGACCGCAATGTCCTCTATGTTCCCATCAAAATTATACCTTTTGGGGTTACCGAAGCGGGGGATGAGCCATCCCCTCCGTGGAGGATCAAAATTGTGATGGCATGTCTCCTTACCACCTCTAGTAGTGAGTTCCAGACCGTCGCTAATTGTCCATTGCGCAGCACTAGTGTGACGTAAAACCCAAACAACCAACTGATTTTTTTCTTCGAAAATGGAATGATTCTTTAAATATGCTACCGTTTATTTTTCATAAATCAAAGATAATGGCAACAGTTAATCATCCATTTCGTTCCTGTCTAGTGTAAATACACCGCTTTCAGAACATTTGAAGAAGACCTGTATTATTTGTCTATATTACATGATCGTAACAAATACAAATGAACACGCGGAATTTCCAAATTTTATTTAAACATAATACATTGTTTATTCTGAACAATGCTGTTTTGTAAATAAGACACGTGATAAGAGAAAGACAAACTCAGAAGACAAGAATTGATAACGCTAAAAATATTATTGGAAGTAATATATTAAAGATAGTTATTTCATTTTTAAAATACTTATACATTACGCTTTATTGCTTTTACGTTCGTTATAACAGCATGTATAATGAAATAATTACAATTTAATCCTTATTTTTTAAAAACGGACGAAATTTATTTCACAAGGAGGAAAGAAAAAAGAAATGGCTGAGCACCATTTTTTTTATGACATATTATACGTAGGCCTTAAAATGAACTTATTTCAGCAGTTCATAGTGATTATGCGATATCGTGTGATTTAATATCCACATTGTTATGGAAGAAAATAAATATAAAAGTTAGATTTTTAATGGATGGATTGAAATTTTTATAGTAATTAAAATGGATTGTAAATAATAAAGTTTGTTAATGGCAGAAAATCTAATATAGTGGTTTAATAGATAGCTTTGTGCCTCGCTCATGAAGAGAAAAATTAAATATTGAATTTTGAAATTTAAATTAAATCAAAATAAAGATTAAAATAAAAACAGGAAAGAAAATACTTTAACTTACCCCATTTAGATGAAATAAATAATCTGAAAGGGAAGTGGTTATATCCATATGAGCACACAAAAAGAATGCAATAAACATGAAATTTCTTGAACACTAATTTTATTAAAGGATTCATCTATTTATTTATGTGCCGGCACGAAGAAATTGTATCAATACAATCAAGATCAATTTTTTTTTCATAACTTTCAAATTGGTATATTGCAAAATCATTTTCCTTATTCAAAGATCGTTACTGAACATGCCACATATTATTACGCGTTTTTTTTTTTTTTTTTCCTGCTAAAAAGTAAGTCTATGAAATGTTCGTTGGACAAAATAAAGTTTTCATTGGAGGAGAACGAGTTTTAGAATATCCAAAACAGTATTGAGTTATATAACTCCATTCTATCTTTCAATCTGAGCAAACGTATTTGAGATATTACACAAGATGGTACAACCACTCTGAATTAGGCCTCATTCGTAACGTCCAATGCAACATACGTATCGAAACTTTTGTTATGAAAGGTAACTGTGAGCTGATTAGACCTGTATCCGTAGGATCCTTATGGGAGATTTCACGCGTAGGTCATAAAGAGAAAAGCAAAATCTTTGAGCGATAATCAAATTTCAATTACACTGATGGAAAAAAAAATCCCAACACCAAGAAAAAATTATTGTACAGTAATGAAATTGCAGCAATACATTTGTCTAGGTAACATATTTAATTGATTAAAGTTTCAAGATCACAGGTAGAGCCATTGGCGAGAAGAGCCATTTCAAATGTGAAAAGTTGGTACATTAGTAACAGGTGTAACCGCCAGATTTTTGAATGCAAGCATGCAAACGTGCATGCATTGTGTCGTACAGGTGTCGGATATCAGTTTGTGGTATGGAGTTCCATGCCTGTTGCACTTGGGCGGTCAATGCAGGGACGGTTAATGCTGGTTGTGGATGACGCTGGAGTTGTCGTCCAATGATGTCCCATACGTACTCGATTGGAGAAAGATCTGGTGATCTAGCAGGCCAAGGTACCATGTCGACACTCTGTAGAGCATGTTGGGTTAGAAGAGCGGTATGAGGGCGAGCGTTATCCTGTTGGAAAACACCCCCTTGAATGCTGTTCATGAATGACAGTACAACAGGTTGTATCACTAGACTGACGTACAAATTTGCAGTAAGGGTGCGTGGGATAACCAAGAGAGTGCTCCCGCTGTCATACGAAATTGCTCCCAAAACCATAACTCCAGGAGTAGGCCCTGTGTGTCTAGGCCTCAGACAGGTCGCTAGCAGGCGTTCACCTGGCCTCCTTCTAACGAACACACGGCTATCACTGCGACCAAGGCAGAACCGGCTTTCATCAGAAAACACAACAGATCTCCACTCCGTCCTCCAATGAGCTCTAGCTTGACACCATTCGCGTCGCAAACGGCAGTGGTTTGGAGTCAGTGGAATGCACGCTAGAGGGCGTCTGGCTTGGAGCTGTCCTTGAAGAAACCGATTTGTAACAGTTCGTTGTGTCACTGTGGTGGGGGTCCCTGGCCCCCGGGCTGCCACTCAGGTAGCTGGGGAGCTAGTTGCGGCGGCTGATCTCATCTCCGAGCGGTGCCCCTGGATAGCCAGCATGACTGGTGAACTAACGAGGCAGCGCGGCCGAGAAGCATGTCGGGTGGACAGGTGGTCACCCGCGTTGAACTGTGCTCTATGCCTTTTTGGCCTGGGGGGCCACAACCACTCGTCGCTCGTAAAGTAAAAGGTTGTTTGTTTGATGGGGATCAGACCCGATGGCACGAGGCATCTGGGTGCGTCCCTCGACCACTGCAGCCTTCTCTTCACCGCCAGGCCTTGTTTTCTCTATAGACTCAAGTGTTTACCTGGCACCGGCCGAGCACACCCGCCGGAGAGCATTCTAGTTCAGGTGGGCGAGGGGAGTTCTTCCTTCCCCGCGGGTGGTTCTTTGCCCGTGCCACTGCCCGTGGTCCCGCTGGTTAAGAGATTGGATCGTCCTTTATAGGATTTTTCCGGCCTGGGCGCTATACCTCAAAACCGTGAGGTGAGGCATGCCCTGGCTGGTAATTCTCTTCTCTTCTCTTCTCTTCTTCTGTCACTGTTGTGCCAACTGCAGCTCGAATTTCAGCTGCAGACGCAGTACGATTAGCCACAGCCATACGCCGAACACGGCGGTCTTCCCTCTCAGTAGTGCCACGTGGCCGCCTGGAACCCGGTCTTTTGAGGAAGTACCTTCCCTTGACCACTGCTGCCAACACTCATGCACAGTGGATACATTCCTGCCAAGTCTTTCTGCAATATCGCGGAAAGAAAACCCACCTTCTTGTAGCCCTACTACACGACCTCGTTCAAACTCAGTGAGCTGTTGATAATGGCTTCTTCGTCTTCTTAGAGGCATCCTTGACTAACATTAACCCACTACGTCAAATCTCAACTGTAAATAACGATCACGAACCTTACAGCGCTTATTTAAAGCAAACCTCATTTGCATGTTCATAGTGTCGCTACTAGCGCCACACTTATGCGCGTAGCTCGAAATTTGAATCGACGTCAACTTTCAGTTGTATAAACACGCCTACCAAATTTCGTTTATCTAGCAGAGCTCCTTCCTGGTGTTGGGATTTTTTTTCCATCAGTGTATTTCTATAAGCCTGAAGTGCATCCGTGCTTGAATCAGCGTTCATCATTTATCCACTTGTGCAATCATTTTATTTAACGATCTTGTAAGTTGAGGTAACAGCGATTTACGATAAATACACCTGATTAATACATCAGATTTTGAAGAAGCATAATTAAAAGCTGATCATTCAGATAAAAAATGGGTCTGGCATCAAACCAGGCCTAGCCCTGATGCCGCGGCCGGCCCGGTGAAATCAACGTAAGTTTTATCTGTCTGCAATCCAAGAGAGTCACGCTAAATCTGCCAACGCTCATCCAAATTCTCCCGCTCACGGAACGAACCACCCGCGAATTGATACGCGCATTAAATAGTTCTTAATAAAAGTATTTTAATTCGATCGCTTGCTCAATTAAAATAAAAGAATTAACTTTAAAAATAAATTAATTTTGATGCAGGAAAATTTACTTCAGACTATTTTTTTAGGATCGATTATTATTATTAAAATTAACTCATTCTTCTAAAGGGACGCTATTTTGAATCGGCGAAGTGATACAGCGTATCTGCGGACCTAATGGAACTTTCTAGAAGGAATTTTGAAAACGTAATTAAAAGTGACGTCATGAACTTTAATTAACGAAATATAAACGTCGGAAAAATTATTAATATTATTTTTAATTTATTTGAGCACGACCGAAATTTATTTTAAAACGATTTAACTATTATTTAATTTTGAATTTTCTGATAGGTAAAACCGTTTGTTTACATTTTCGAAACATCGGTAGTAGTTTGTTTACAAACAAACGCTTCCCATGAAATTTTAAACTTTTCTATTTCTTTGAATTTTAAGTAATTTAAAAGATTATTTGGGAGAAATAAACTAAATAAATAAAAGCCAAGCTATTTTTGGAGAATTTGAGGAAAATTAATTAAATTTAATAGTGTGAAAATTCTTCAATTTTAACACATATGAAACTGGAATTCTAACACAATTCATTTCTAAGGTATAGACATTTTAAAGATTTTAGCATGCTTTCTGTCTAGATATTAAAATATATATATATTATTAAAATAACATAAAAACAAAATAACATCTTGACAAAAATGTATTTTATTAAGAAAAATTAGCTTTTGTTAAAAAACTTTTAAACGCTTAAGCTGTTTTAAGAAAATTCATAAAATAGAGAATTTAAAAATATATGTATAAATATATAAATTATTAAAAATGCAGACGTATTAGGACCTTGAATAAGTTCTTGCTGTTTCCTAACGCATGGAGCTACCAGGACTACGTGCACGTAATTTTAGATGAGGACGAATCTATAAGGAAGTACTGTAAGCTTGAACTTCAGTATGGAGGTCTGCACGGGCCGGGCTTACGGCCCGAGCCCGAGCCCAACCCGGAACGGCCCTAATGCCGGGTTAGGGCCTAATTTTTAAATTTGTTCTCGGGCCGGGACGGGCTCGGGCTCAGTTTTTTTGTGTACACTCGGGCTGGGCCGGGCCTGAACGAAATTTTCTCCGGGCCGTGTCGGGCCGAAATTTTTTCTGGTTTCCTCGTTAACCAACGGAAAAGGGAAATGATAAAAATATTTTTTCAGTCATTTATTTTACATAATTTTTGCAGGCTGGTATGTCACATAAAGTTCTATTTTGTTAAAAAACGTCTGTAACTTCAATTTAATTGTCTATCAGTATGTCTGTTCGAAAACTGATTTTTCGCTTATATTTTTAGCATGCTCCGAAATTAATATATTTTATTTAAAGTAATATTAGGTAGTTTCGTATTCAAAATAGTATGCATGTCACTACCAGTTTGAGTACATGTACACAACAAAATAAATTAGATACGTTACTGTGTATAAGGCTTTGTTTCCTATGAACTGTTGAGTTTAGGTGGTATGAAGGCTATGAAAATCCTTCCGTTGTAACTTTTTCTCTAAGGCTCCGTTTTCTTTTCTCCAGTGAATGAAAGTAGCATCATTCTTATCATGGTGAAAAACAACTTTTCTATTCAATATGGTCGGATTAACATTAAAGTTTTATTTACCGGATCACATGAAAGATTCGGATACATTACGGTATATAAGAGGAAAGTGCATTTTTAGTAGTATTAACCATTTTAAGTACCTTCCTGTATTGTTTGATGAATGCTAACATTTTCGATTTGACTTTCTGTTTGTCTTTGTGCCTTGTCTATGATAATAAATTTCTGTTTATATATAATTATCTTGCAAAAGTTCAGCAGTTTTGTTAAAGAACGTACTATTGCTTGGTTATATAAAACCTCTGCAAAACACGTACTAAAAATCTTTTTCATAGAAACGTATGCATTTTTTTTTTTTTGTTATTTTACACATTATTGAATCGGGCCGGGCCGGGTCGGGTCTGATTTTATGGGGGTTTGTCCGGGCCGGGCCCGGGCCAAATTTTTTGACTTCATACCGGGCCGGGCCGGGTAAGCAAAGCTTCCGTACGGGCCGGGCCGAGCTGGGGCCTCAAAATTTCGACCCGTGCAGACCTCTACTTCAGTATATGTTAGTTCGCTACAGTGTGAACAACTTATTATTATTATTATTATTATTATTATTATTATTATTATTAGTTCTAAATATTTCGAGTTTTGTGCCAAGTAAAAAGCATTTGCGGGGAATTTTACTGCACTATTTCATTCAAAAGAAATCTGCAGCTAAAGCACATAGAGTTCTCGTTGAGACTTACGGTTAGCATGGTCTGTTGGGAACGTCATGCAGAGGCTGGTTTCGACGCTTAAGAAATAATTATTTTAATCTTGTAGATGAGGAACGCTCTGACGTACCGAAAAGGTTTGAAGACGAAGAATTGGAGGAATGAAGACCTATTAAAACCCGAATAAACTACTACGTCAGAAACGCCAAAGAAAAATATTGGAAGTGCATACGGCTGTTTCGGTAGCCTTAAGCGTACCTTCTTCAGTTCTTGGGTGGAATGACCTCCATGGGGTCTTTCTAAGAGGTCCTAGCCCGTATTTACGCGAGTTTCGGAGAAAACCGGAAAACTCCGAATTGCTGAGCGCGACTTGGGATCGAACCCGGCACTTCCCATCTACCAGCTTTGAGAACAGAACCGCTCAGCCGCTGGGGGGTCCACAACAGTTTAGAAATGTTTGAAAGCATTAGGAATGATTCAGAAGTAACGACATTGGGTGCCAAAGAAAAAAAAAACAGCGAGAACTTATTTAAGGTTCTAATAGTATTATTGCGACTCACTCTCCTATTAATCATTATTTTTTTTCGGAATTTATTTTTTTAAAAAATCATCAATAAAAATAATTTATAATGTATTTGTTAGAAAATACATTGTGAATTTAAAAACGTTTCAGAAATTCCGTGGAAATTGTTATATTACCTATATAAAAATAATATTTGAAAATCGTGTGTGTAATGGAATGTAGTAAAAAATTCTGTTGTCCATTACACTTTCGTATATAGTTCGATCATGTTTCATGTAACGACGGAAGCCTCAGCGCATGTGTTAATTCAACGAGTCCACAGTTAAATTAAAGGCGATAACCCTTGTGGCTGAGAGAAAATGTGTGATAAGCGAACTGAGAATAAAAACTTGTTTCCAAACTTCAACTTGACTCCCACCAAACGTTTAGGATCGTCCAGTACACTAGGCGCGTTGAATGTGGTCGCATTGTAATTGGCATGTGTGCACCTTTCCTTTGTTTATCATTTCTATTAATTTGAATAAAGTCTTTGTATGAATTAGAAACAATATAGCTATACGTAAAATTTCCTTTTCACGTGTATTGCAAGCCGTAACCATTTGGTGACAATTTGTTTCGATATGGAAAAGGCTTATGGCAAGACTTGGTGCCATGGCATTTTAAAAGACCTTTTTAATTTGAACTTTCGGGGGAATCTTCACATATTTATTGAGAATTTTTTGAAATTCAGACGCTTCCAAGTTCGTATTGGTTCAGTTTTTTCAAATTTTTCTTTTCAGGAAGAAGGTGTACCTCAAGGCATTGTCCTGGGTGTCACACTCTTCTCTTTAAAAATCAATAATATCCTAGAACAACTACCACAAAGTGTGAATGGTAGTATTTATGTTGACGACCTGCAAATCTCTTGCCAGGGAAATGACATACGCTTCATTGAACGCCAACTACAACTTGCTGTAAAAAACATCATAAAATGGACTAATAAAAATGGTTTTACTGTTTCTATCGACAACACACAGTGTGTGCACTTTTGTCGCGAACGGGGTTTCCATCCTGATCCATAGATTTTTATAAATGACAGACCTATTTTGGTTGTTGACTCTGCCCGTTTTTTGGGTATTATTTTTGACAATAAACTTAATTTAAGCCACATATATAATATTTAAGGATGAAATGTGACAAAACTTTAAACATTTTAAAGTACTCTCGAACACATATTGGGGTGCAGATCGCACTTCCTTACTTAAAATCAACCGTTCTGTAATTCGCTCAAGGTTAGATTACGCCTGTGAAATTTATGGGTCAGCTCCTTTTTCTTATCTGAAAAAGATTGACACTGTGCATCACAGTGCTCTTAGGATTTGCTCAGGGGCTTTTCGAACTCCTCCAATTCTCAGTTTATATGCAGACTGTGTAGAGCCATCCCTCACTAATATTAGACAACAGTTATCTTTGGAACTACACTATCGAATTCTATCACATCCTAATCATCCGCTTCATCCTCATATCCATAGTAATAATGACAATCGCTTTTTAAATCGTTCATCATGCTTCCCACATTTTGGTCTCAGAATCAAGAACTATCTTCAAAGCATTTCTCATCTTCCCACCAAAGTTCGTCTTAGAGATCTTTTAAATATGAAGCCTTGGAATTTCCAAATTATTTTTTGCATTTATCCTTTTAAAGGTTTTGACAAAGCTAACACAGATGCTTCCATCTTTAAGACCCTTTTCACTGCTCATCGTAACAACTATATGGATTATACAGAAATTTTCACTGATGGCTCTAAGAGTGGCAATATGGTTGGTTGTGGTGTCGTTTCTGATAACATTACTTTTAGCTATGAACTGCCTAACTCTTATTCTATTTTCTCTGCAGAGTTTTTTGCTATTGAGGTTGCCCTTAAGTATATTTCATCTCATTCCAGTCGAAAATTTTTAATCTATACTGACTCAAAGAGTGTTTTTGATTCTCTTTCATCCAGTTTTTGTAACCTCTCTTTTATCTCAATTTTAAAAACTTATAACGACCTTCTGAAAAAGGGATTTGACATTTTGTTTTGCTGGGTTCTTGGCCATGTTGGCATTAAAGGAAATGAAGCAGCGGACATAGCCGCAAGGCAGGCTTCTATTCTCCTAAATTGTCCTGTACCATACGATGACATTAAGCACACACTTCGAAGCATTTTTTAAACTATTTGGCAACGGGAGTGGGATAATCAATATAATAATAAATTACAAGAAATAAAACCTCAAATTGCAATCTGGCCTACACTTATCACTAGAAAATATGATGTCATAATTACTCGTCTTGGAATTGGGCATTCAAGGATTACACATAAATATTTACTACTTGGGAAAAAGGAACCTGATTGTCCGAAGTGTCATTTCTGTGTGCTGACTATTCGCCATTTACTCACCAACTGCCCTTGTCTTCGTCATCTTTACAGACATCACTTTAGTTCATCCTCACCAAACCTGACGAGCCTTTTAGGTATTACTCCTCATCATCAATTGACAGAATTTTTAAAAGATGCTGGTTTTTATTACGACATCTAATTTTAGTATTTTCATTCTTTTTTACATTTTACATCTGTTTTTATTATCTACACTCTTCATTATATTTTACATCTGCTTTTACTATCTACACTGTATTTTATGTTTTTTGATTTTACCTTTTAGCTGTTCTTTTTTCAGTTTTCTATCTGTTTGTTCTTTGGACAATCTGGATGGGTGAACCTATCCAGAAGCTGCTTCTTGTTTTTTTTTTTTTTTTTTTAATTGTTTGGCGCAGCATGTCCCACTGCGGATTTTGCGCCACTAAAAGTCAACCAACCATCCTTTTCACGTGAATACTATCCAACTAATATAAGTAGTTTTTAATTAGTTGTTAACGATTTTAAATAATATTTTACAGATTTTAAGAATTATAAATACTTATTTTTCACATTTGCCATAAAAAAAAATTTCATGTTTTCAGTTTTTTTTTTTTTTTTTTTTTTTTTTTTTTTTTTTTTTTTTATGCCTTGCTAAACATTTTAATTGAAATAATCGACTACGCTTGTAATTGATTTTCAAAAATATCAAAGAAGTTAATTCAATAAGTAAAGAAAAATAGAAAGCTGTTACAATAAACAATTATGCTTTTTATATTCATGAATGAAAAAAAAAAAAATACGTTTAATAATAAAAGTAAAGTAGCTTAAGTTCGACTATATATTGATTCAAATTTAGATTAGTTGTACTTCATTACATGTAGTTTTTATTTTTATTTTTACATGTTATAATTTAGAATTTACAACAAATCTTATATCTTTAATTTCAGGCCAATGTAGCCTTAGCTTATGATGGTACTAAAGTTATTTTAGATGCATACAGTAGACTTTTGAAAAAGAAGCCAGACATTTTCCGCAATAACTTCCGTAGAGGAGAAGTATACAACAATGGGACAAAGGGCATCGATTGTAAGAAAACACCAGTCATGCCGTGGGAACATGGCGAAAAAATCAGCCATTATTTTCGAAAGGTAAAATTAACTTTTGCTCTATGTATACATTTAACATTAGATTTTAGTTTAACATTAGATTTTAGATTTCCCATTACTTTTTTATTTTTATTACTTTTTTTTAATCTTTTTTATTTATTTTTACAGATTTTTAATCTAATTATTTCTAAATTAAAAAAAAAAATCTAATTACTTCTTTTATTTAAAGCATCATTAATAATTTTATTGACACTTCCCTAACAGCACAAAATGTTTCACAAACGTAACAGTCATATAGCATGGAAACATTGTAAATATTACAGAAACTTTCAGTTAGCTTTCCGATTACTTTCATAAACATAGAAATGTCCGCGATCGTAACAAAAAAATCAGATACGTAACAGAAACGTTTCAATCACATAACAGAGGGAATATAGAAATGGGCGAATGTTTCAGAAAGGTACCAGAGAACATATTAAAATGTGTTACGTTTTTGAAAGATTGTAAGCATTTTGCAACATAACTGAAACATTCTGTGCTGTATGGGTTGACTAATTGATACTTCAAACAAATTTAAGATCAGAAAATGATAAAAAGCCATGACATTCAGAGTTTTGTAAAATCATTTTATGATTTTATAAATTAAAATAATTATTGAGATTAAGTTAAATTTAGGATAGATTTTATTAAATCATAAAATCAGGAAACATAAAACATGATGACTACGACACGGGCATTTTGCATTCTACTGAATAAAGGATAGAATATTTTATTGTTCATGATGTAAAATACAGAAATTTTCGAAGAACTTTTATCTACAGCAATAAAAAAAGAAGAAAAAGTAGAACTTAATAAAATGCTCAGATTTGATTAATAAATTATGCTAAAATACCAAAACAAATTTTTTTGCCAATACATTCATGACATAATAATCAAGTATAAAACTCTAAAAACTCTATTTGAGGAGCAAACGTTAAAACCGTGTTTTCTCAAAAAATAGGAAAAAAAAAAAAAAAAAATGAGCTAGTGACTTATTTTTTTAACTCAACATACAAATAGTAACTCTGCATATCTTCCTACATAGGTCTACATATTTTCCTAGTACCTAGTAATACATCCAAACAATCGATAATTAGGTTTTAAATTTAGTTATTTTTTAATTTATTAGTTTTTCGTGTTGTCTGAAAAATTGTATCCAAAGGAGAAAACACGGTTTGAATGTTTTCTCCTCATTTAATACATATATATATACATTATAGCTAAAATAATACATTTATTTTTCTGTAAAATCAGTAATTTACTGTTGAAAGAACTCTAGCTTTCGAATTATAAAATGCCAACTCATGGCTGGCTTTGAATTTAATTAAATATCATTTTTCTGTAAAACAAGAAATTTTCAACTAAATAAATAAATTTTCGGACTTCAAACTTATAGTTATTATTTATTTTCAACTTTTAATTTTTGTTGAAATGTGTTGAAAATCAGCAATTAAAATATTGTACTCCAATCCAGAAATTAGATATCTCAATTTACCATCATTTATAAGTTGGATGATTGGCAGTTTGCGAAATTTAAAATAGCAGTGTAAAATAACTTGGAAAATATCACATTTTAATTAATTAATTTCAAAAATCTATTGAACACATGTTCATCAAACGTAACTAGCAATCACCTTAACTGAACCAGCGCTCTAAGTAATTAAATAAATAAATGAAAACCGCATTAAAAACTATTCATTTGTGTGTAACAGACACAAATCTACAGTGCCATAGACAGACACTCCTACGCACAGAGACAAACAATGGCTACAAACTTATACTTCCACTTTCTTTTGGTCAGGGTTGAAAATTAATTTTATCCTACTAAGAAGCAATAATTCCAAAAGGAATACTAGAAAAACAACAGCACGGGAAATTTTTTATTGCAGGTAGATGCTTAAAATTTTGAAAAGATTACTAACAATTATTATTAAAGAAAGAAAAATGATTAAATGAGTCTGCAACAGCAATGTAACAAATGCTCAAGACAGAAGTCTTGAAGGAAGGTCAATAAATGTTCAAAATAACAAAGAAGGGAAGAAATAGGGGAGAGTGGGTTTGAATGAGACGCAGGATGAATGGGACAATAGCAAAATTTTTATGTTTTGCAAGCACCATAAACTTGACAATCTTTCTGATATATGGCAGTACTAAGGTCATTCATCAAGTTTAGTTTCAGAATTGTGCTATTTATAGAAGGACAGAAAAAAAATTAAAGTGTCTTTTTCTGCTGCCAAAGTAAGTTTTTACTGATTCAATTAGGTAGTAGTTAAGAAATTAACTATTTGCTTAAAGTTAATATAACTCTTATATGGTGAAAAGACATAATCTTTTATCGTGTTTATGATATACAAGAAGAATATTCACAGTTGTTCCTTAAGCCTATTTCCTGTTTTATATGATCCTGTGGTGGTAGGTATGAATGGGACATACCCCACTATGTGCTAATTTAAAATTCTATACAAGAATTATATTAAAACAAATCGTAAATAGATTTTCAAAAATTTTATAACCTGTAGTTCAATAGTTATAACATGGAATTATAGAAGTAGCATGAATTTAGAAAAAAATGATTAAAATTAATTATTCTGATATTTGCTTATAATAATTATAATTAGAAAAATTATAAGTTACAATACTCAATGAAACTTAAATCAATAATATCAATAATTAAAAAAGTAAATAAATAAACTAATAATAATTTGATTAATATCACAATTTCAATCAAGCTAATTAAATAAATCCTGCTGATTATTTATGTAATACAGAATAGAATGCTGATTTTTCCTGATCAGTCGGAAACAAAAATTTATCTGGATAATTTGCACTCTATTGTAATGATTTAAATCTTTCTACTGTCTTATTCATTTATTTATTTTTAGATTAAATCTTATTAGATTAAATTACCAAAGCCTAGAGCACTCGGAGCAGTGCGAAAAAAAGGACTTTTGCCTTTTGATGTTAATTTGAGTCAATACATCAGTTTATGTTAATTTCAGTACATTCATAGTGTGTAATAAAATCACATAAACCAATTTAACTTTGTTATTTACTTTCCATTTTGTTTTTCTTTGTTAACTCAAGTCCTGTCCTATTCATCCTCATAGGTGGGGATGTATAGGACAATGCGCATGCATGTAATATATATATATTATTAATTAAAAATGATAACTCTTTATTAAAGTTAGTATGTTTATATGTAACTGATTACTGAAGTATACTTATGAGCTATGTTACAAAATTCCGAATTACATATAGTAAACGTTATTAATAAAAACAGGAAAAATGTTCCCTCCATCCCCACTCTCCCCTAGCTTTATAAAGAAAAACCCGATCTTGAATTTATTTCATTATTTTTCCATAAAAACTGTGACTTCCAATTGGAAGAATACTAGTTCGCATATTAAAATAACAATGCATGGTTTGCCTTAAATAAAATTAAATATTATTTTTCTATAAAATCTGTAATTTTCCATTGAATTTATAGATTTTCAGATTATGAACTCATAATTACTCTTTACAGTCAATAGTGGTTTGTGAAAAAGTCACATTTAAATTAATCTTAAAAATCTATTAAACAGTTTTTCATCAAAGTCCATAGTTAAGAACAATCTCAACTGAAAAGTAGTTCTAATAATAAAAAAAAAAAAAAAAAAGAAAGAAAATCGCTCTAAACTTGGTCCATCTGTAGACACACATACACACCCACGGGTACACACAAATTTACAAAAGCTTCAAATTTTTAACGCCCTCCCCCCCCCCCCCCTTTTTGTTTTTGGTAAAAATATACTTCTAAAAAAATGTCATTTAAACATATAAAAAATATCAAAACGAAATAAATAGCATGATGCAAGAAAATGAAACTTCTTTTAATCGTAACACTAAATTAAATTCGTTCAAATGCAAATACGGTACTTTAATCTATTGTAGTTTTCAGAACTTCTTGAAAAATATGTTGTATAAAATTCAAAACATTATTTTCTTTTCTTTTATAATTATTATAGTTTAAAAATATTCTGAACTTATTTGAATAATTATTTTTAAATAAATTGGTACGTTAATTATTTAATACACACACACACATACATATATATATATATATGTATATATAATTAGTCAAATTTCATGGGTTTTCAAATTAACTTACGAATAAATTCAAAAACTGGCAAACGAATGTGTTTAAAATGTATTGCTGAACCATGTTAATGTAGAATCGTGCAAAAATTAATATTAGTTACAATGAAGCATTTTCAAAATATTTTTAGAAAATTAAATTTTGTTGTTATTTTTTAAATTGCTTTTCTGAAATTTCAATATAATTAAATTTTTTATGTTTTAACGCATATGTATGCACGATTTTATTATTCTAAGAAAGTAATTTATAAAAGATTTTTTAAGATATTTAAAGATTTATAACAGCAACCTTTTTTTAAGGCTTCCCATCAGACAGATTCACTCTTTCTCCCTTTCTCTGTAAACCGATGGAAATTTTCTTGTTCCGTATTATAAGGTATCTCATATGAAAATGGTGTTTTACGATTTTTTTTCCCCACTGTTTGAACACGTCGCTTTTTACAATATTCAGCAATTAAAAAATAATAATAGGTATATATTTTTTTCTTTTAATAAACTCAGTACCTCCTAAATTTCAACTTCGAAAAGAAATATATATATATATATATATATATTAATACTCACTAAGCTAAATGTTAGCATATTCAAAGAATAGAATTCAAAAAAGAGAATGTGAAAATCTTTATTTTTTAATGATATATCATTATATATATACAGAAATCTATTGAAAGGAATTTATATATATATATATATATATAAGTTTAAAGATTAGAAAAACAAAAAAGGTTAGAAAAACTAAAAGGAGAATTACAAACCAATGCACGAAATTGCAGCAAAAGGAAATGAAAAACATAAATGTAGGAATATATAAACAAATGAATGAAATAAATGAAATTAAACCCCAAAAAAACACTGAGGTCTTCCTCAGTGTAAGGGTGAAAGAGAAGTTTCTGAAAGGACAGTAGCAATTAGCTGATAACTATCCTTAGGCCCCAACTTCCCACCAAACAGAAAAATGCCATTCACTGAAGAGAAATCAAACATGTATATAATGTATAAAATACTAAAGAAGTTATAAGATTACAAAATTGCAAAAGTTATAAATATTACATCAATTCATTAAAAATATAGATACCGTAATATAAGGAATTACTGAAGGTAAACAAGAAAGTATGAAATGAAATGAAATAAAACACTTTACCTAATAAACAAACCCACTTCGGCCGACGGGGGTACTCGTCGGTACTTAAATATCGCCCTTGAATGAGGAAATAGAACAAACCGAAATAGGAAAACACTAGAAACATACAGTTAAAAATTGGGACGGTTAACAGTTAATTTGCAAGGTATTTTTTAGATCTTCAAGAGCATATTTTAAATCATTTTTATTACTGCATATAAGTACGAGTTCTTTTAAACTGTGCGAACATAATATTTTTTTTAAACTTTTCTATTGATATTTGAAAACCAATTAGTAAGACTATTTACCTTAAAATTAAAATCCTTCCTTATGACGTATAATCCAATGAGCCATTTTTCTTTATTTTTGTTTATATTTAAATCTAATAATGAAATTTTACCAGTATCTGTACGGTTTAAAATTAATTCTTTAGGATATATTTTTCCAGAAATATTTTCGAAACTATTACAGTTAAAAACAATAGAATATTCAATATATCTGGAGCAAGTGATATTCATGTATATATTTTTCTTTTTTTCGAAAAAATATAAAAATAAATTTGCGAAAGCACTCGAAAAACTCGTTCACATCGGAATCCCCCTCCACTGTAAAAAGTAATCTTTTCAGTTAAACAGAACGTTTTCAAAAATGAATAAGATTAATCCAGTTTTATTATTATTATTGTTATTTTAATTTCATTTATTTCATTCATTTGTTTATATATTCCTATATATATATATAAATGGAAGCATAGTATTATTGCAATTGCAGGATATATATTCTTTTTCTGGTTGATGTTATGAAAGATTCAAATTTTCCTACTTAAAATTTGTTTAATTATTCACACTTCAGATTTGATTAAATGAATAATCAAATTTGGTGGTTTCTTTAAAAAAATTACAATCTAAAAAAAGAAAAAAAAAAAAAAAAACTTAAAATATGTTGTGGCCACCACGAGACTTTCTTCTATATTTTCCTATACAAATTCACTCAGTAACAATAATTAAAAAAAAAAAAAAAGTGGGACTTTGACAAAATTTTGGGTAAAATGTGAAAATTATTCTAAGTTTGTCAAAACACGGAAACCGTGGGACTTTGACAAAATTGGGGGGAAAATGCAAAAATTTGTTTAAGTTTGTCAGAACACGGAAACCGTGGGAGTTTGATAGAATTAAAGGGAGAAAAAAAAAAAAAAAAAAAAAAAAAAAAAGTGGGACTTTGACAAAATTTTGGGTAAAATGTGATAATTTGTTAAAGTTTGTCAAAACTCGGAAACCGTGGGACTTTGACAAAATTAGGGGAAAAATGCAAAAATATGTTAAAGTTTATCAAGACACGGAAACCGTAGGACTTTGACAAACTTAGGGGGGAAAAGCAAAAATTAGTTTAAGTTTGTCAGAACACGGAAACCGTGGGAGTTTGATAAAATTAAGGGGAGAGGAAAAAAAAAAGTTTTTCTTTCTAAGTTTTTTTTCGTAAAAAGTAAAAAAAATCGATAACTTTGTTTTAAATTATCACAGATTTATAGTTCAATCTTTCGTTTTAAAGGTACTGACGAGACCTTTCGAAAGATACCCATCTTGAAAATTTTTGCCCTATATCACCCTGTTAAAAATTTGGAAAAAGCGGGATGGCAACGCAACCTGTAAGACGATTTTTACCAAAAGTTGATAGGCACTAATTTATGTCAAGGTGCAACTACATACCAATTTGTATGAAATTCTGTGCAGTAGTTCCAGAGATACAGTTGCCACAAAATTTTGTCAGACACACACAGACAGACAGACATTTTCTAAAAATGGTAAAATCGTGTTCTACAGCTATCAAAACGTGTAAATCCATCAAAAACTCGAAATCGAAAATTTTTACGAATCCAATACTTTCTTCTATTGAAGATAGAAGAAAGTAATAATAATTAATTCACCAATAATCATAATGTCTTAATCATGACATGTTGGCCTTTTGATGAGATTGCTTAAGACTAAAAACTTAACTCAACTAAGTAAAAATTGTAAGTTAAACCGTACAATTTAAGCATTTACCTAAAAGTAAATCTCTTTTTTCACGTGAGATGGCGCTCGCTCACGCTACGTTGAAAGTTAAAAATAAACTGATCTTTAAAAAGGTTAACGTAAAATTAAAAATCACCTTTATTAAAATTGTTAAAAGCTTTTAGAGATAAATAACTAACAAATAATGCAATAAATTAAAGTATTTCAGTAGCACCTAAATCGATTAATCGTTTCTAAACTTTTAATCTTTTCTTTTTACTAAAGTTCGTTTCGCAACCTGTTTATTTCTACTATCTCCGTAAGTAACGTTTAACGTGTGGAGTGCTTAAATTACTTATTCCTTGTTTAAATTTTGGTTTGTGTTATTGATTAATTTAAATTCCTTTTTTAATTTAATTCAATTTTCTTTTTTCTTTTTTTGTTTTGTTGCAAGATAGAGACTTGAGCTGTATATTGCTGGAATTAGCTATACAGTTTTACGAAATCTTGCATGTGCTGATAGAAATGCAGGTTTCCTGACGAGTACATTTCTATTTTTCAGCATTTAAAATTCCAATTTTCAATTCATGAATTCCACTTTTTTTTTTCCTTTGAACGGAACTCTTTGGTGATTTTATCCTTTCTCTTTTCTCTCAAATGTTGACTGTTACTAATAATTCATAGTGTTTGCAAATTCTCTCATTGTTAGGCTTATGTGTAATGTTAGTGTCATTTCTCTTCTGCGTAAGTACTTTAACTTGTTTTTACTAATCATTGGTACTCAAATTAAATTAATACTGTGACAAATTTAATCGAAATAAATATCAATTAAAATTTATTTTATGTTGGTATCTTCATCTATCTTCTGTCTGCTGAGTGTTACAACGGTACTAAACAATTCAAATTATATATATATATATATATATATATATATATATATACATTTACAGCGATTAAAATTCGATAATTTTTTCTTGTTAGTATTGAATAAAAGTTGCGACATAAATTTTATAATTTTTTATCCTACAATTTTGTATAACAGGAAAAATAAAGAAAATGAGAGGTTGTATTGTAGAATTTGTAAATTTTTCATTATAATACAGATATGTCTTTTTAAATAATTTAAGACCTACATACACAGGAAAATTTACTGGTAAAAAATTATTATTTTAAATGTCATGAAAAGATACTAATAATATTTAAATAATTAAAAAAAAAACTGTATTTAAAAACTAAATAATTTACTTCCATTGTTTAAAAATCTGTAGAAAAAAATAACATTTCTATTGAAATTCACATTTCTTTTCATGTCTAGTAATCCATTATTTAACGGAAAAAAGTTAAGCATAATTAACTGTAACAATTTTGAAACAAGAAAAATGTCATCATATACTAAAAAACTCTTCACTGCAGAAAAAGTATTTTTTTTTTTAAATAGTGATTGATATTCATTTATGTCAGTTAATTATCATTAGTGATATTCATCATTTTTTCTGAAAGAGGAAATGGATTTTTTAAATGCCTTACTTAATAGTTTCTTCATATTCATTTGAAGCAAAATAATATAATAAATTTTAAAAAAAAAATGATAATACTTAGACAAATGTATGCACTTTCATGCATATGCATATCAGTCTATAGTCTTATAATATTATTTGATGGTATATTTCAAAAATTTCATTCAAAAGGGAAATAAGAAAGTATCTTATATAGTGCCACAAAAATTAGTTCTGGCAATTTAGTTCTTTAACTATAAATCAGTTCTAGAACTTGAGTAAATATTTACAATAATTATATGAGAAATATAAAGTAAAATGTTGATCAGCGTCTACAAAACGAAGTCATATGTTTTAATACCAATTAATTTAATAGTTACGACAAGCATATAATGGCGCATATATAATACTGCACAAAATAATAATAATAATAATAGTAGTAATAGTAATAATAATTAATAAATAAAATAATTTAAGCTATGGGAGTGTTTTAAAAGGTTGTGTGTTTTATTGGCTGTGTAGACTTGAGGCTTCAGTTGCATAATAAGTCTAGCGGTAAGCGAAAAGGTGTTCTAAATTTAAAATTATTCTGATAACAAAAGCATTTTTTAAAAACATCACGTTACTAGCGTCTTAAACATTGTTTTTGAGACATGATAAAAAAAAAAAAAAAAAAAAAAAAAAAAAAATTAACCATTCGTTATTTCACATAAGAAAATCAAGTAACATTAAATAATGAACAACCAAGCAATGTCATATATGTAAAATAGATATACTGTACTTTGGGACACTTCTAAATCATTGTGGTTTGAAAAAAAAAAAATCAAACCATTATCAATAGAAGATAAATTAACTGTAATTGTTGCCATCTGAAAGTAAATAAACTGGTGTGCAAAAATTATGGACATTTTTTTAAATGTTAGGAATATAGAATATTGTTAGATTATAGAATCGATAAAGATAAAAAAGCGAAGTACAGCGTTATGTTCATAAAGAGGATGTAAAAGGAAATATAAAAGGAAGCACAGGAGGCATGAGAACCTTCGTAAAATAAAGCAGCAAAGAATACCAGCCACTGTACTTCTTTGAAAAATACGGAGTTGACTACGACTATCAATCAATACAATCCCTCACAATAACGTCGGTCTCACTAAAACGACCCCTTTCGATGACATCGGTGAGGGAGTTTACATATTCTTTCTCGATGTGTATGTACATCCAAAATTTTTTATTACACTAAACTGGCTATTTGAAGATAATCCTACGAGAAAACTCGAATCCACTTATGTGTCCAGCTCTTGAAATCCTAGCACTACAGACACAAAGTCTCCGATAAGCTGGCATTAATAAGACATCTAGTTGTATACTGGTCTTCATGTATATAGACCACACACGTGCATTCTTTTGACCCCCCTTCTCCCCCCCCAAAAAAATAATAATAATAAGTAAATAAATCTAACGTCAGGGATTTAATATTCTGCTAAATATGCTTTATGATTTCTTCTGCTCTCTGACGCTTGTCTTTCCATGAATTATGGCAATATAACAGATATGACATAGAATATTTTTCTACGGTTTTGCATCAAAAATTACTCTACTCTCGGAAAGCCATTCTTATATGAAGTTGATTATAGAGGGAAGTCTTACTGACAGAAGTTCGGTTATTGTAGGAACATTATTTAAACTTTGAGATTCTGTTTATTTTCCATTAACTAATTTTCCATTAACTAATTTTCCATTAACTAATTTTCCATTAACTAATTTTCCATTAACTAATTTTCCAGTAAAAACTTCTAGATCTCCTGGAATTTCTGTCGAACATCTCACTCACACGCAGCTAGACACCATAAGCGCAGCTAGACACCATTTAAATTGTTTTACATCATGCAAGTGTTTTCTTCAAACTACTGATCGTTCATAGCTCTTGTTATTTACATTTTTTCGACATTGCTCCCTCTTTGTCGTGAGCCATATATCCATAAGCTTTATTGCACCAAATGCTAGTCTATCTACAAACGGATGTATTCGATCATTTTTCTTATTTCGCGTTCAACCTTTATACTGGTTTCTTTGCTTCGTTCTAGATTTTTGCATATTAGTGCATCAATCGTTCACCAAGAGTAGAGATGCTGTTACTAGTTACTAGTGCAGCATATTCAAGGTATTTTGCAGAATATTTTGCAGAATATTTTACATATACAAGATGTTTTCTTAAACTAAAATGTATTGCAGAGAAAACTAGCTTGCGTATATGATTCTGAAAACATTACATTAGTTGCAATATCTAACGATTCTTTTATAAAACACACATGAGAATCAAAATACAAATTTACGTCTACTTTTAAAAGATACATCTGCAATATAAAAGACATTTTAAAGTCAATATCACTGCATTAAGATAAAAAAGGAAGGTTCGAGTGCAGGTGTATTTTTTCAGCAATCATGACTTATTTTCTTTATTTGCCTTTTTCCCCTTTACAATATGGTGTTTACTTGTGAAGTTTTTAAATCATAATGTTTACAAATGTTTAAATTTAGACATTTGAATAATTCCATGAATATTTTGATAAATGCTACGAAGGATAGTCTGAAAGTAAGTTTTATCAGACATTTTTATAAGGAACATTATTACAGAGACATACAAAGGTATAACAAATACCAGCTTTTAGATATTTTTTCACATAGTCGCCATAGATATTGATACGTTTGTTGTACAATGAAATCAATTTCAAGTAACCTGCCTAATAAATTTCTGTGCCCAGCGATTTCAGAAAATACTTCCCACCATGCTGTATCTCTTTGTGTTTTCAGAACTTACCCCCATCCCGGCTAAGAGCCATGGAAGTACCCCCATTAATCCGTTACAAAAAAAGAAAAAATAAATAAAAAAAACCTTTAAAATGTCGTAACTGCAGGGAAGAATATGCTGAGCTATGTTATTGAACGCAAACGGTTTATTTTGAATAATTTCTTTATTTTAGGGACCATCAATGAGGCACACTATTGCCATTGTTTTACCAACATTTAAACCAGCGGGCACTAATATTTACCATGCTGTTTCTTGAAACTGATTTCACGGTACGAAAAACACGTTAATGTCAGTGGCGACACTGTGGATAAATAGCCGAAAAGTTATATTTCATTATGCTGCCGTTTTTTTTCAAATTTGTAATAGAGCTTCTTTAAAAGAAGCATTACTAAACTTAGTTTCAAAATGTCCCTCAAAGATAATATTTTTCTAATTATAAGTTGTAAAACAAAATTCGCTCTGTTAAATATACAAAACTCCTGGTAAAACAAACATTATACCTAAAACTTCTAATACACTTATATTGACACTAAATGCTACCTATTACATGAATATGTATTGTAAATGTTAATATATAGCAGCTGTTTAAAAATATACCATTTCTATGTCCCTCTATTTGACCCTTCAACGTTCCTTAGTTTCGCACGAAAAATAAACATTTAACATTTTTTATGTAACAATTTTTCATTTTTTCCCCTTTTATTAATCTGTTTTTATTTTTTGTTAGTGCTAGAGGCCTATTTCAGTCGGTACAGCTGTCGAATTTTTATAATACACTCTTAATTAGTGCTAGAGGCCTATTTCAGTCGGTTTATTGAATGGGGATTTATTGAATGAAGTCCCCCCCAAGGCACAACTTTGACATGAGTCCCCCCCAAGGTACCCCTATTTCAGTCGGTACAGCGTTGTCGAATTTTTATAATACACTCTTAATAGTGCTAAGGGCCTATTTCAGTCGGTTTATTGAATGGGGATTTATTGAATGACGTCCCCCCAAGGCCCAACTTTGACATGAGTCCCCCCCCCCCCAGGCCCAACTTTGACATGAGTCCCCCCCAAGGTACAACTTTGACATGAGTCCCCCCCCAAGGCACACCTTTGACATGAGTCCCCCCCAAGGCACACCTCCCCCTCATTGGGAAAAAGAGAAAAAACGTTGTTTTGCGGCTATAAGACAGTTTGGACTTCCAACGTAATTTGTTACAATATCTGCAGCTGAAACACATTGGTTTGATTTAATGAAAACTTTATCATGGAATTTAGATCGTCATGAATTAACTAAAGAAGAATTTGTCGATATTAACAAGTTTAGCAGTAGGCCTCTGGCACTAAATTAAAATCTGTCAATGTCAGATTTTCATGTTTTAAATAATGAAATAATGTCGTGTCTGTATATATATTTTTTATTTATTTACTTATTTTTGGTTTTTCTCTGTTCGATAGATAGCAGCACTATTCCAAAATTTAACAAACGATGTTTCAAAAGAAACCGAATGCAGAAATCTCATTCAATTTATTAGTAGACACTTAGGAGTGCGTAATTCTGCTTTAATAAAGCACCCGTTCCCAGATTTTTCACATGATAAAAGGCTACAACTTTGATACGAAACAACTGTTGCGAATTTCTTTTTCCCCCTATTCATGATGTTTATTTATTACAAAGTCGTTTATATATTAAATGAATTATTATTTGAACTGAATCAGGTAAATAAATAGATTAAAGAACTGTTCTACAACAAATATTTAAACATAAAAATTCCTTTGCACATCATAAAATAAAGGGAAGCGCTACCGGTTTCGAAAGGACGTGGCCTTTCTTCTTCAGGTGGAAAAACACGTCTTGAAGTTAACCTTAAAGTGAACTTGTAATTCTACTCTTTCTAGTATTACTAAAATTAAATCTGATAACCTTTATTTCTTGCTTTTTTACACTTCCTTATGTTTTAAATAGCTGAAGTTTTAAAACGTTTTAATTTTCGGGTTATTTTCAAGCCTATTAATAAACTTCAATTTCCCTTCAACTAAATCCCTTGTTCCCGAGGTTCACAAGGGAGGTATGAATAATGTCCCTTGTAATAATTGTCATTTGTATTGCATAGATCAAACTAAAAGAAATCTTAAATGTCGTTTACATGAGTATTCTTCGTATGTCACTAAGTGAGAAATTTCTAAATCTTCTATTGCAAAACATAGTTGGGAAACTGACCATAGTTTTAATTTTCAGCAAACCAAAATTAAATGCTAAACGCGTTTCTGAATTAGATTTACTCAAATTTTAGCTCAAATTCTATCTTAATCTTGATAAAACTGTTAATGAAATTTCTATTCCGCTTTGTTTGCTGGTCAGCTTGGAAAAAGCTTGTTGAGTTTCATTAAATATTTTTTTTTGTTGTTGTTGTTAAATAAAGTAATGAAATTATAAATTGTAATATAAAAAATAAATAATTAAACAAAAATAAAAATTAACAATTTAAATTAACAATAAATAAAAAAAATCCCTTTTTTTGTGTGTGTGTTTATTTCGTTTGCCTCCCTTTTTTGTTGTTGTTCCCCTTCTGTTTGGCTCTTGTATTCATCTATCCAATTGGCTGGTTTTATTGCTCCTTCTCCTTGGGTTTTCCCTCTCTTTCAGTCTTGTTTTTGCCTCTAAGGTAGTAGCACGTGTTTTTGCACCTGAAGACGGAAGACCGCATCCTTTCGAAACCGGCACGGCTTCCCTTTATTTTAGAGTGTGCAAAGAAGTTTTTATGCTTAAATAACAAACGGATGTTTTGAAACAAAAAAATTCTCGAAATTTAAAAACGCCGTTTTTTTTTTTTTTTTTTTTTTTTACATATTTATGATAATAATGTGTCTAGTACAGTGCAGCCACGTTTCCTAAAACTACCAGCGACGACGCGTCCAAAATGTTGGAGGGATGCCAGCTTGGCCAGCAGGTTGTGATTTGGAAAACATCCAATAATTCGCGCTCTGTTATCATTAATTTTCTATGAGCCGGATGACTGTCGCTCCTATTTTAACAGTGGACTCGTTGAATTAGCACTTGCGCATAAGCTTCCATGGTTTCATGAAATGTGGTCGAAGAATAGTCACTTTTGAAAATACATTAGCATTTTTAAAAAGAAAATATGGAGAGAATGTCAAAGGATTACTAGATTGGTTCACATTATTTCTATTTTTATTCATCCATATAGCTTAAATATGAAAAATAATTCTTTATGAATTATCTGTCAATATGTATATTAATGGTTAAATATTAATAAAAAATTTATTATTATTATTAGTTACTTAATTTAGTTCTTTTTTTTTTTTTTTCTTTTCTTTCAGACTGATATCAAGGGGCTAACAGGAAACATCAGTTTTCAGGAGCATGGTTACAGAAAAAACTTTACGCTGGATGTCATGGAGATGACTGTTAACACACAAATGGTCAAGGTTAGGGATTTGATTTTTAACTTGCATTAATTTTTAAATATTTAATATTATGAAAATCCTTTTACAAAACAGCTCATGCTTACTATGAAACTTTAATAACAGGAAAAATTTCCTTTTTTGCCATTTTCGTAAATTAGGATATACAAAATTTGGTATATTAATTAAAATATAGATACCATAATATTAAAATATTTGTATATTCAAAAAATGGTTAAATCTCAGTTTTTCAGTGAAGACAAAAAATATTTTATTTTCAAATACTATTGATCTATCACTAATTATTTTAGTGAAGTAACAGACATTGCATATGAAAATAAAAAAAGTAATTCAGAAGGAGTATTTATAGTAAATAAAGAGAAAACCGTTGTTGATCATACACTATGTCACATAAAAAATGACGCATCAATAAGAGTTACTCGAATGGGACGAACTAATCCAGATATCTAACAATAGGATAGGTCAATTATTAACTTTTAAAGAGCATTTCATTTGATAGCGGGACCATTTGCTTACTATTTGTGAAACCCTTACAAAAAAAGTGATACGTTGGCAAGATTTTACGTTGTGTCGTCTTCCTTTTACGAACACCCGAACATACATTATAACAGAATAATGCCCGACTGCACATTTTACGCCTTTCTGCAGAATGTTTCCGTGATTTCTCAATACTTTCCTGGCCGATGTGATCGTCAGATCTTGAGCAGTCATTTACGATCTTCTCTGGGGCGTGTCGATAATGTCTAACACACCAGTCAGCACGTAAACAAAAAATAATCCTACAGAAGAACATACGTAATCACTATGATTCAATACCTAGCCGCATAACCGAATCCATCACAGCCAAAGAGGAACTAACACATTATTCGTGTTTCTCTTTTTTACTCTTGCAGCTGTATTTCTGAACAAAACATTCAATTCCCATCATACTGTTATCATTTTGTTTTTAAAAGATTGTCCTCGAAAGATTCTGAGAATACTATGATGTCGTCTAAGTAAGAAAGACACATAGTCCACTTGAGGGGTCGCAGCAAATTTTCCATCATTCTCTCAAAGGTCGCCAGTGCATTACAGAGGAATCCAAATCGCATGACTTTAAATTCGTATACCCTTAGGGAGTAATAGATGCCGTTTTTTCGCGATCCGCTTTGTCTACTTATATCTGATAATAATCAGAGCAGAGGTACATGGAAGTAAGAAATTTGGTGACCTTCAGGGAATCTAGTACATCGTCAATACGAGGGAGGGGATAAAAATGTTTCTTCGTGAACTTATTGAACTTGTGATAATCTTGTCAAAAAGCCAGCTTCCGTCATTTTTCCGTCTTCCGAGCATAACACGTAACGACCAGAAACGTTCAGATGGCTGTACCATACCGTCATTAAGCATTTTCTGAACTTTCACGAATGATTCGCCTCTGGGTTGTTGGAAGCCCGTTGGTTGATCGGATCATGATCACCAGTATTAATCCTGTGTTTCACATTCGTCCTTGCGGCTACTGACTTGTCAGTTTTCGTAAAACTTCCAGGAAAAGTTCGGAGTAGTTCAGCTAGTTTGTATTTTTGTTCTTTGCTCAAATTAGGAGCTATCATCAGGAAATAATCTTTAAGGGAATACACGCCATCTCTTGTTTTGTATCCAGCTCATCCGACGTGACCTGAATCACACATAAATTTCCCTCACCCAAGAGCTCGTCTAAACCTATGTACAGTCGGTAACAAAAGTGTCCGAACACTAACAAAAATTCCTATGTAAAAAAAGTACACTTCATACGGTTTTGTTAAATAAATCCTTGTCGAATCCTGTTCTTTGCCAGTATAAGAACATGATTCGATAAGGATTTATTTAACAAAACCGTATGAAGTGTATTTTTTTTACATAAGAATTTTTGCTAGTGTTCGGCCACTTTTGTTACCGACTGTACATTCCATTAGGAATGACTTGATTCTCAGACTACATATTGGCATCAGAGATCTCGTTTTGTGAATTATGGTATGACCGGTACGGAGAAATTTCTCTCAAATAGCAAATGTTTATTGCCTTCAACAAGTACATTTGTGTCTCCCCAGACTCAGCAACCTGATACTATTTTTTTTATTTAAATAACAGGGTTTGTTTGTAGTCCTTTGTGACATACAATTTTCAAGCGTTTAGCACTGCGAGTTCCTGACCACTGTCATCTAAAAATAGTTTACTCCGATCAGAGTCTATCACAGCTTGAGAAGCTTCTAAAAAATCTCATCCAATGATTATGTCATGATTACAATGCTGTGAAACGGTGAATTCAAACGACATCTCTCGATTATTTATAATGACACTCAAAATACATTTTTCTTTTGGCCAAGCAAGACATCGAGCAGCGACTTTCAGTATACCTGTCTTGTCATCAGAAAGCATAAATTTATTTAAGAATTCACGAAACTTATCAAAGACGACAGAAAATGAGGCTCCAGAATCCACTAGAGCACGTAATATATTATATATATTACTTCTACATTACCAGTTATCTTTATGACGACGGAGGGTTTTCTTTATAAACGGGCTCACGTCATTTCTGAGGCTGGGATATTGATTGGATCGATGATATGGCGACGGTGATCTGAAACAACTTGTCGGAGATCGGCTTCTAATAGAAATAGGCGTAGAGCGGCGAGTGTACTTTCATCGTCGAAATTCTTCTTCAGCGTCAAATTCATCGAAATTCTTCGGCAGGGCTCGACAATTGTCAAAAACAGCTTTTCTCTCCCTGCAATAGTGTATACCTTGGATGCCCACAATTTAAATGGATTGATCTGTTATCGGTTTTTCAGCTCTGAACAGGACCTCTGGATTTCCTTGTTACATCGGAAAATCTTTGTCGCCGTCGGGTTTCTGTAGATTTTGCTGAAACTGGTGCCAATGCCCTTTCAACTTCATCTTGGACAATTTCTTCTAGTGACTGGTAATAGGAGTCCGAAGACTCGTCCGCTTGGTTGACCAATCGATGGACTTCCTCATGTATGATTCTGTGAATGTGGAACATCAAATCTGTATCGCTGTCCTCTATGACTTCAACTGGTATGACGTCTGGAAGCCTTCATACTTTCTTCGTCCAACTCTCTTTTGCTTTATATCCTTGATATAGTTGCACTATTTAATAAAATGAGCTGTAGTATTAATTTCTTTCGTCAACAAGGTCTGATAAACTTTTTCTGCAATGTCTTTCACTAAGTGTGTTATTTTTTTCATCGTCGGACATCGAATGATCAACTTCTTGACAAAATTCTAAGACATTCTGTATTTAGGACTGTGTACTCTTCCCTGAGCGTTGTGCTGTGTATTTCATTCCTTCTTTCGCCTTCCTTGTATACTTTTGACGATCACCGAAAAGTCCATTTAATTCATTTTTAAACTTTTCCCAGAAATTCTGGGTATTTTCGTTGTTTTCGTACCACTGCCTTGCGGTACTGTCAAGAAAAAAATAAACATAGGCTAAACACATTTCTTGAATTTCTTGATCTTCTTTTCACATTTCTTGATCCCATTTCTTGAATTTAACAACTAGACCGTATGGTCGAAAAATTAACTGCTCTAAACCGTTTTTGAGGGTCTTCTCCAGGTTCTCCGCGGAAGGCAGATGGGCTACTTACTTGTTGGTGCATAGATGTCACTAGAACAAGCTTAGTTTTTTATACATTATCAGCTTGGTTTCTTGTGACATTTTCGTTCTCTTACTACTTTATGGAAAGTGAAGTCCAAATTCGTGAGGTACTCCTCTTAAGCGAAGGCTTCTGCGTTTGCTACAAAAAGAATAAAAATCCCTCTGGCACGGCAGCATTTCTAAATAAGAAAAACCATAATAAAGCGTAGCAGTTTCTCTATAAAAATGCGTGTTTTCTGAAAGTAACATCATTCTAACATATTATAATTATGATTTTAATATTATTATGATATTACGTTATTATGACGTATTCGCAGTAAAAGATTTAAATCGCGTGCATGAAAAATTCACGAAAGCGTAATTTAAGAACGCTTTTTTAATCAATTCACCAGTTTTTCAATTTCGAATTTTTAAAAATCTCTATTTAGGGAGAACGCATACATTCGAAGTAGCCTACATATTAAATTTGAATCCTCTAGCTGCATTATAACTACAAAAGTCATACAAAAATGTGATTTTTGAGAGAGTTTATCCTCACCCCCCTCCCACTGCGCATGAACTTGGAGATTTCTGAAATAGCTCTAATGTTATTCCTGAAAATTTGGGGTTAGGGTTTTTAGAGTGAAAAATCAATTGGGATTATTCTCGTTTTAGGAAAAATTCTCGTTAATTGTTGACCCTTCATTAGCCGTTTCCAACATAAGGCAAAAATTGAGTTTATTCAAAAATATATATAACGATATGGAGTTATTTATATTATATTATTTATATAATTATATATTATTTATATAATTATTTTATGTAATATATATTTATCATTAATTATTTTATACAATGTATTTTATATATTATTTTATATAATTATAATTTATATAATTATATTATTTATATATATATATTATTTACTTATGGAGTTTAAATTGTATTTAGTGTATCGTTACATGCTAAATCGATAGGGCTTAACCTCATCTTCAGAAACATTCGTGTTCGATATTAACCCTTTATTAGCCGGTTGCATCACATGGCAGAAATGTGATTTACTCGAAAATTGATATAGCAATGTTGATGAAAGTTTTTAATTAAGTGTATTTTGGGGTGGTAAATCCATTCGTCGTATTCTCATCTTCAGGAAAATTTGGGTTCGATGTTAACTTTTTTTTTTTTTGCCGGTTCCAAAATATGGCAGAAATTGGATTTACGCGGAAACAGATGTAACGTTTTTGATGAAAATTTGGGTTTAAGTGTGGTTTGGAATGAAAATTTAGACTTATCCTCATTTTCAGGAAATTTTGCAGTCGCTGTTAGCCCTTTATCCACCGGTTGCAAAAAATGGTGGAAATTTGGTTTACTCAGTAATGGATATACTGATTTTGATGAGAGTTTGGAATTATTTGTTTTTGGGTAGAAAATCCATTAAACTTATCCTCATCTTCGGGAAAATCCGAGTATTTTCTTTACCTTTAACTGCCGTTTGGAATATATGGTAGATATTGGGTTTTTCATAAATGGATATAACGATTTTGATGAAATTTGAGACCTTTTTTTTTTTTTTTTGAGTAAAAAATCTATTTGACTTATGCTGATCTTCGTGAAAATTGGGGGTTTGCTATTGAACCTTCATTTGTTGATTACAAAATATGGTAGAAATTATGTTTACTTGGATATTGATATAACGATTTTGATGAAAATCTGATGCTAAGAGTTATTTGGCATAAAAAACAAATTGTTCGTATCCTTATTTTCAGGAAAACTTTCATTTGATGTTAACCTTTTTTCCGCTGTTTCCGAACTACGGCCGAAATTGGGTTTACTCGGAAATAAATATAACAGTTTTGAGGAAAGTTTGTAGGTAAAAGTGTTTTGAAGTGTGAAAATTAGATTCATTCTCGTATTACAGAAATTCGCGTTTGCTGGTAATCCTTTTTCCTCCTGTTGCAAAAAATGACAGAATTTGGGTTTACTAAAGAATAGATCTGACGATGTTAATAAAAACTTAGGTTTAAAGATTTTTTGAGAACACAAATCTTATGGACTTATCCTGATCTTTAAGAAAATTAGCAGTCATTGCTAACCCTCACTCTGCGTTTTTAAAAGCATGACAAAAACCTGGTTTTCTTGGAAATGAATCTAAAGATTTTGGTAAAAACTTAGGGTTAAGTATTTCTGTAGATGACAAACTCATTTGATTCCTACACATAGTCAGAAAAATTAGTGTTCATTATTAATTATCACCCAGGGTCACAGCGTTCCTATATTTTTACAATTGTTTTATTATATTTACACCACAATTTTTAGAAAGAACATTTTCTTGAACTGTTTCGTGCTATGGTAATATAAAAATTATAAGCAAAATTTTCTCTTTAAAAATTATTGTGACAGTATAATAAAACGATCTTAAAAATATAGGAACGTTTGCGACCCCTGTCCTTACCCCAACCTCTGAAATGATGACAGAAATCGGGCTTACTCTGTGTTTTCTAGAGAATGGTTTAAATGGTTTTGATAAAAATAAGAATGCTTTCAGATGACAAACCCATCTGATTTATCTTCATCTTCTGAAAAGTTAGCTTTCGCTATTAACCTTTATTCCCTCGTTGAAAAATATAGCTAAAACATAGTTCTCTGATCTAAAGATTTTGGTAAAAGACTTAGGGTTAATTGTTTTTTCAAATGACAAATCCATTTGACTTGCCCTCATCTTCACGAAAATCAGCGTCTACTGTTAACTTTTTGCCGTTCATCACAAAATATTGCAAATATCTACCTGATGTTCACGAAAATGAACCAAAAGATTTTAACGAAAACATAGAATTATTATTATTATTATTATTATTATTATTAATTAATTTATTTTATTTTATTTATTTATTTATTTATTTATTTATTGAGAAACCTAACTGACATATCCTAATCTTCAGTAAAATTTGCGTTTACTATTGCGGTAATCCTCAATTTAACGTGGCAAAATATGGCAGGAATTTGGTTTTCTCAGAAATTGTTCGAATGATTTTGATTGAGGTTTTAAGTTTGGAACTTTTTTAGATAACAGTTCAAACTGCATTTTGCTCTTCGTAGAAAAAATTCACATTACTAGATAATCCTCACTCCGCACATTGCAAAACTACATCAGAAACTTGATTTTCTAGAATACGGCTCTAAGGTTTTTGATAAAAACTTAGAATTAATGGTTTCTAAGATGAGAAACTCTTTATGTTAAGTATATTATTAATCCTTATCTTCTTAGCTTTCCCTGTTAACCCTCACTTCTTCCATTGCAAAATATAACAAAGACTTAGTTTTCTTAGAAACTATTTGAGAGATTTTGATAAAAGTTTAGATTTACAAAAAAAAAAAAAAAAAATGTCTATAGTTCATTTGTAAGCACAAATATCAACCCTTCTCTGCCATGGTAGAAACTTCGTTTTTTTTTCGAAAGTACTTGAATGATTTGATATGTATTTAGAGTTAGTGTGTTTTTATACGGTATTTCGATCTCAAATACCGCCATCTTCAGTAAATTAACGTTCACTAGTAAGCCGCACACTTCCCGGGACAAATACGGCAGAACTTTGTTTTCATTGAAATCACTGAAACAGATTTTTCTTTTCTTTTTTTTTTTTTTTTTTTTCTTTAACCCTTTCAGTCGCAGTGTTCCCGCTGATGGAACACCTAATTTTAATTCTCAAGTGCAAAAACTCATCCCGGAAATTTTTTAGCAAAAATTTACATTTATAACATAGCAGAAAAGGCCCTTTTTTTTAACGTTAAAATTTAAAATTTCTTCTATTTTAATTATGTTCGTAATTTCCGGTGGCAGTGTATTTAAATAATCCGAATTACCTTGCGCCGCAAAGGGTTAAAGTACTCCAGAATAAATTGAAATGTTGGAATCTATGCAACTTTTACGAGTTTTTGTTGTCGATAATGTTTACTTATAAAGTGATTTATTTATTAAAATAAATATTAGTTGAATTTAATAAGGTTTACTTACAGATTTTTCAAACCGAAAATTTCTCGAAAAGGAACAATGCTAATTTTTTATTTTTTAAATATTAATGATCAGCTATGTGTCTAAAAGCCATTTTTAAAATTAGTTTAGTGATTTTTAAAATAAATTAAGTAGTGAACGTTAAAGGGTTAAGGTGGGGGGAAGGGGTTAGTGATTTTTTTTTTTTTTTCTTTAAGGTGAAAAACAGGTTTATTTATCTTCTTCGGAAGAGTTAGTCGTGGCCGGTCTTGCAACAAAGCAAAAATTTGGAACAAGCTAGAACAAAGCAAAAAATTTGATTTTCTAGGAAACTCCTTGAATATTTTTGGTAAGAAATTATTGTTAGAGATTTAATATAATAATTCTTTTTTTTTTTTTTTTTTTATCTCCAGAAAAATTAGCTTTTAGTGGTAACCCACGCTTTGCCCTGGGCAAACAAACAAGAAATATAAGTTTCTGGAAAAAAAAATCGCTCTATCTAAAGTAGGAATGATTTTTACAATGAGGCCACGTGAACTCAGTCATCCAGGCACTTCCTTGATTATAATAATTGTTGTTGTTTTGAGAAAAGCTGTTGAAACTTTAAATTTCTTCCTACTATTTATTTTTTTTTTCCCTTAAATTATAAATTTAAACTTTTAGCAGCATTTTTTGTTTGTTTGTTTGTTTGTTTGTTTCTTTGTTTGCTTATTAAATGTTTGAAATTTTTCTAAATTACAAAAATTCACAGTATAACACAGTACTTCATGTTTAAAATTTCTGCATAAGTAGATAATTAAAATAATAATAATAATAAATAAATGTTTAAAAAAATTGCCTTAGCTGTTGAAATATAAATATTTAAAACATGTGAAAAAAGTATTTCGTGAATTTTAAATAGATTTATTAATTTTTTATTCTAAAATTATTATAATAGTGAAAATATTTTACTTTTGCTTAACCTTTTGTACAAAAGATGGCGACACTACGGAAAACGTTACTTTTTGTCCATGAAATTAAACTGAGTTCCGATGTTCGGAAACATGTACCTAATAAAAGTTATTAATTTCGATTTTTATTATAAATGCTTGAAATTAAAACTTGGAAAAGTAAATTTATGTAATATAAAATTAAGGGGCAATGACATATTTTTACTGTAACAATGTAAAAACCTGTCTTAATGCATTGAAAGTTTAAAAATTATTTAAATATTTTATTTTTCGTTTCTTCGAAAGATACATAATAACTAAAATAAGCACACCCACCGCACCACCTAAATATCTCATTTTAAAGGAGCGGGAATTACGAAAATTATTCTTTAAAGTATTTTAGTAATATTAACGCAGGACTTCGAGACTTTATCAGAAATAGTATATAAAAATAAATAATTAATTTTAGAATCGGTTCATCTTCTTAATGAAAATGTTACAGAAATTATATTATTAAGAAATATTGCATAAATGGATTTTTAAGCTTTTCTGGTTTTAAACATTATTACTAAAGCTTATTTATGTCGAGTAATATGTTTTTAAAATATTATATACAATATATTTAACATAAAAAATGTATCGAAACTTAGATAACATCTTTGTTTTAAAAAAGTGGAAATTAAAAGAATTATTTATAAATTCTTTTAATTTCCACGTTTTGTGTGAATATTTCATAATGTTTTACACAGGCGTCAAAATACATGTCCAAAGAGCATTATAATGCATGTTAGACTGACTACTACTACTACTACTAATAATAATAATAATAATATTTTAAAGAAACTGTCATAAACTACAACAATTTATCTGAAATAATGTTGTTTGGTTCATATTGAGAGCTTTAGTTCATGTGATGGTAAAGAGTATAAGTTTGCGTAGATCTGCGTCTTAAAAAGAAAAAAAATAAAAATAAAAATAAACGTAATATTTCTAAAAAACTGAAGACTTAAAAGAGAAAGGAAGGAAAACTTAGAAAAAAAAAAAAAGATATATTAAAGAGAAAATAGAAACTGCTTAATTATTGTCATTAATTTGCATGAAACAACAACAACAACAACAAAATAAAATAAATAAAAAATCATTATTCATAAAAACTCTTTTAGATAATAGAGTCAAGAAATAAAATAGTTTTCAGAACAAAAAATACTGCGGGGAAAAAAAATGCTTTACAACTAAAACTTGTTTTTATGAGTCTCATTAGGAAAATAACATCATTATTGAGCATGATTCTTTTTTTTTTTTTTTTTTTTTTTTTAGAAAACTTCTTTCTCGTTATTTTTATTTATATTAAATGAAGTAAGAAGGAGGAAAAAATACATTTTTTTAAATTATTTATTTACATGAAAAAAAAAACATTATTTCTATAGACAACGTTTATAAATATCAGTATAAAAAAATAAGTTCGTTTTGAGACTGAAATACAGTAAATCAGAAGAAATATAATTTATATATATGTTTTTCGTTGCTCATTTACGAAAGAATTACGAAGAGAAATAAAACACATACTTCTGAGTGTTACGATTTTCAGGTACCAGAATTTTTATAGAAATTTTTACCATTTTATCTAGCAGTGCTATCGAAATTTTTGCAACAGTTCTTTGTAATTAAATAAAGAGAAAATTTCTGTAATAAAGTACTGATATCAAAAAATCATAACACTCTGAATTTAGGAAAAGGTATTTTATGAAAAATTTTTAACGTTTGTACCTTTTTTTAACTAAACTTTTCCTTTGTTTAGATTTATAAATTTAGTTTTTACAAAAATGTAAAAATAAAATTATTTTGTGTAATCGTTCCTTTATAATTGTCATATATTTTCCTCAATATGTTTTCGAAATTCTAGTATGTATGAATTTTTTCACTTTCCCAAAACCAGTTCTTCCGATTGGAAAACAAAATTTAAATTATATAATTACAATTTGTTTTAAAAGTAATATTATTAAAAAAAAAAAAAAATGCATTAAAAGTAAAAAATTGTTCATTACTTTCTTTTATATTCAATAAAAAAAGGATTCATAAATATTTTCAACTTCTAGTTTTCCATAGATTTAAACATTTTGAGCTATCTAGAATACGTTTCAGGCTCACCAGCAGCCAAGAGATTCTGTCCTCTAAGCGTGAGGCGCCGGGTTCGCGCTTGTCGGCCTAGCCGTTTGGAGTTTACCGGGCTTTTACCGAAATTTGCATAAATACGGGCTAGGACCCCTTTGAAAGTCGTCCCACGCAGGATACTATTCCTCAGGCCTAGGACTCTAGTGCAATAGTCAATCAGCTTTAATCCTAACATCGACTCCAACAGAACGGAACACGTTTTGACCATTTTTAGAAAACGTCTGTCTATGTTTGTGGCAAAATATTTCTGTCAACTGTAACTCAAGAACTAATGCATAGACTTTCTTAAAATGCTATAAGTAATTGCCAGTGTTGTGCAAGTTCACGAAAAAAACGAGCTAGTTCAAACTCAAGTTCATCGTGTAAAAAACGAGCTAGTTCGCGCTCAAACTCCTGTCTGAAAAAAATGAACGCGTTCAACTCAAGTTCATTTTTAAAAAGGAGCGAAGTTCATTAAAAGTTCATTTTTGAGTATTTTTTTTTTCTCTAAATAGATCTTCTCGGTGACTCGGTGAACACTTTCATAGGTAATTTACATTTATTAAAATTGTCAATTACCATGAAAATTATTCTTAATTTAGTGTTTAATTAAACTTATAAGCATTTAATTCTCAATTATAACTTATTCATTTAATTGTAGTAGAAATTTATTTAGAGGACACTTCTGAATAGTGAACCCATTGTTTTTGTGTATTTTTTTTTATTCTCAAATTTCCAATACTTTTGTTTATGCACACAGTGGCGCACCCAGAAATAAATTGTGGAAGAGGCCTGAGTTGAAGAATAAAAAATACTATATATATATACTCAAAGCAATTCCAATCCTATGGCAGTATTTCCGAATATAAATTTTTGTTTTAGTTAAAGCAGAAATTACAAGAAAGTTTCTACAAATATTTAAGAAATGTGGTACAGTAGGACAACTTTATATGCAAGTGAATGTGGTATTTATCAAAATAGCAAATATAAACATGTATATGTCGATCCTTGTTCTATAAAATCATTTCCAAATAGAAATTTTTATTTTAGCTTAAAGCAGAAAACTTTCCAAAAGTTTCTCCAAAGATTAATTTTTAAAAGTTATGAATGAAAACGGGTGTGAAATTATGAGTATATATACAATGTTTATTTTGAAGTATGATATGGTCAATATCAAACAAGTCTTTGAAAGTCTGTCATTTCTAGATAAACGAAATTTTTTGAAAGATTTAAAATAATCAATGGAATTATAATCAATATAATTTTTAAACATTATATATAAGTTATACACTTTAAAAGTATTTTTACTTTCAAAAATATCTAAATAAAATAACATTTAAAAATGTAAATTTAAATTAAATTTTATGTTATTTTTGAAATAATTTACTTTGACAATATTTTTAATCTTTTGTTCTATGCAGCTTACTAATTGCTTCAATTAGAACTATGACAAGATTTTTCTTAGTCTAACATGTTTGCTCAAGAGTCATTTTGCTTAAATTAAGAGTTATTTATTTATTTTTGATAACGAAACTAGTATAATATAACATTTTCAAATGACAAATAATAATAATAATAGAAAGAAAAAGAAACTGAAAATATCCTACCCTGTCATTTTTAATTTATAAAGCAGGCTGAGTTTTTATTGATTATCAATAGCATGATATTAAATATGATAAAGAAATTAGTATGATTTAAAATTTAATAATAATAATAATAAAAGAAAGAAAGCAAAAGAAAGAAAAAAAGAAAAGAAAAATGGAAGAAAAAGAAAAGAAATTTAAAATGTAAAAGAATATAACATACACTATTATTATTTTTAACACGCTTTTATTAGCTTCACCTGTATGTATGTATATTTCTATGTTTGTTTGTAACTTCTCTGGGAGCAAACAAAAAATTTATATTGTGAAAAAAAAAATACTTTTCTTACGTGAACAGCGTGGCGTCGAGGTAAGGCGCCGCGCTGCGTACCTGACGGTCCAGCGTTCGATCTCTGTCAGGGGAGATTTTTTAAAAAGGGTTTTTGTTTAATTCTAAGTTAGTTTAATTAAAGATTTAAATGTATGTAAATATTAAGGTGTGTCACTCACACGATTTTCTCTTACCCTGAATTTTAATACTAAGATAGATTTTGTGCTTTTTAGTTCACATTTCTATAAAAGCGTGTTCTTTAATTTTTTAAAACTATAATATTTTATTAATTTATAAGCAATACGTAAAATTTCATGAAAAATGTAAAAAAAAAAAAAAAAAAACAAGAAAAAGCAGGAATTATTTTACATTTTGCTTAATATAATATATAACATCTCTATTGTATGCAAAGAAAAATCTATATTTAATATATGTTTTTTAAAGAAAAGTATTTACTTCTACTTTTATTTCTAAAGCAGGCTGCGCTTTTATTGATTTGGTATTGGGAGTACAAATTAATTCGGTCCGTTTTCAATAGATGGCTCTGGCTGATTTGTTTACTGAATAATGATAGATGTTTTTGGCATTGTTAGAAAGGTTTGACCTTTGTCAACCATATTCAGTCAACGAAGCTTCAAGTTTTATACAACAACATTGGTTTTTTGAGCATTCAATATGTCGAGTTTTGTGCTAAAGAAACAACATTTGCGGGAAGTTTTGATTTTCTTTTTTAATTGGAAGAAAAGTGCCGCTGAAGCGCATCGATCGCTTGTGGAAGTTTATGGTGAATCTGCGCCATCTGATAAATCATGTAGAGAGTGGTTTCGACGCTTCAAAAATGGTGATTTTAGTGTCGAAGACAATGAGCGCCCGGGCCAGCCGAAAAAGTTGGAAGACGCCGAATTGGAGGAATTGCTCGATCAAGATCCGTGCCAAACGCAACAAGAGCTTGCAGGATCGTTGGGAGTCACTCAGCAAGCAATTTCCGTGCGCTTAAAAAAAATGGGAATGGTTCAAAAGCAAGGAAATTGGGTCCCATACGAGTTGAAACTGCGCGACGTTGAAAAGCGATTTTTCATTTGTCGTTAAAAATTACTTGGAAACGTTGAAATGGGAGGTCCTACCCCACCCGCCGTATTCGCCAGACCTTGCTCCTTCTGATTATTGGTTGTTCCGACGGATGCATCACGATTTGGCTGGACACCGCTTCACTTCTTTCGAAGAAATTCAAGAATGGCTCGATTCATGGTTTGCGTCCAGAGAGGACTCATTTTTCAGAGATGGAATCCGAAAATTGCCAGAAAGGTGGACAAAAGTTGTGGCTACCGATGGACAATACTTTGAATAACATGTTTTTTCATTTTGATAATAAATGAAATGTTTTTTTAACGAAAAAAACGGACCGAATTAATTTGTACTCCCAATATATAAACATGATAAAAAAAATTAGTCAATTTATTACTTTCCGAACAAACGTATGAAAGGAAAGTATTGTAATCATGTCAAAAATCCGAATTCGAGATTTTGGTGTTTCAATACGTACCCTAGCGTCTGAAAACGCTTTGCTCGAATGCGCTGTAAGTTGGTACGCATGTTGCATGTCACCGTAGCACGAACCCTATTGATTTTGGTGAATCTGGCACTTACAGTTTTTTTACAGGGAAACAAAGAAAAATTCTTTATCACTATGGCCTGTGGGACCAAAATCTTAAAAGTGCGATAGCATCTAAACGCCTCATTTAATTGAGTAAAAATTTTATACATATATTATAGGTCACATTTACTCGTTCTGTATAGATTTTGGAAAATCTGACACATATAGTGTTTTACAGGGATATAAAGAAAAATTCTTTATCATTATGGCCTCTGGGGCCAAATTTATAAAGTGCGATAGCGTCTAAACATCTTATTAAAAAGAGCAAACAATTTATACACATATTATAGGTAATAGTTGCAAGAACTGCGTAGATTTTGATGAATCTAGCACTTATTTTTTTTTACAGGGACACAAAGAAAAATTCTTTATCTTTATGGCCTATGGGACCAAATTTTAAAAAGTGCAATAGGGTCTAAACGCCTTATTCAATTGAACAAAAAAAATTATACACATATTACAGGTCACAATTTCACGAACTGTATAGGTTTTGGTGAAAATAGCACTTCTATTTTTTTTTTTTTTTTTTTTTTTTTACAGCACAGCAAATAATTCTGTATCATTACGGCCTATGGGGTGAAATTATTTAAAGTGCGACAGCATCTAAATGCCTTATCCGTTTGAGTGGAAAATTTATATACGAGTCATATCACACAAACTGAGGTCACCATCACACAAACTGTATAGATTTTCGTGACTCTAGCATTTAACGAGTTTTACAGGAACACAAATAAAAATTGTTCATATTAAATTATTTAAAGTGTGATAGCTAGTAAATGCCTTATTCAAATGAACTGAAAATATATATACATGTTATACGTCACCGTCACACGAACTTTATGAACTTTAGAGAATCTAGAATTTACGATTCTTTTTACAGGGACGAAATGCAAATTTATTTATCATTGTGGTATATAGGCTCAAATTTTAAAGTGCGATAGCGTCTAAATGCCTTATCCGATAAAGCTGAAAATTTATAAGTCACTGTTGCACTAACTATAAGCATTTTGGTGAATCTAGCATTTCTAGGTTTTTACAGGGACACAACGAAATATTCTTTATCATTATGATCTACGTGTTCGGTAAGATAGCGTTAAATTAAACTTCGTGTACCATATAAAGAAAAATACTCAAACTACTTAATATAATTTTCTCTTTTGTTTATTTAACAACTCCTCTTACTTTACTTTATCTACAAAACCGTTAATTACTCAATTTTTGGAATGTCGAGTGGAGTCACTCCAGATTTTTTTTTTTTTTTTTTTTTTAAATAATGACCAAAAAATAAAAGAAGAGAAGAAAAAACATTAGATAAAGGAAAGAATATATTATATTTAAAGTAAATAAGGAATCAAAAACCTCATCGTTTTTGACTTATAAAGAATGTAAAATTTTATTAAAAATGAAAAATAAATAAATAAATAATATAGGTAGAAATCATTTTATATTTTGCTTAAATTAATAAATAAATTTCATCATTTTATATATTTTTAATAATAAAAGCTGTATATAGTCTCTAAAGAAAATTGTGTTTTCAATATCTATTTATAGATAAACATGGAATTTTCTATTCTTAAAACTCGCTGTTGATCTTATCGAATTTCGAAATAGTTAATTATGAAAAAGAAATTTGTATAATTATGATTTAAACATAATAATGATATAAACACTCATATATATGTTCTTTTTTAAATTCTTAATAATTATCATCTCATCAAGGTTTTACTTCCTGGTTTCTATGCATTATAATGAATGATGAAATAACATAGCAATTTTACATATTTTTAATATGTTGACTAAAGTAATAAATACTCTCTTATTTTCTTTTTAATTATTATTATTTTTTTAATAATAAATACTTGTATTTGAATCGCACTCGAAAGTAAATATTCCTTAAAAATTATATTAAGAATGACTTTCACGTTCTAATTAATAACATATTTTTATTTTTAGTTCATAGAGAAGCATAGAAATTAATATTTTTTGTTGGCTGTTATGTGCTTTTATAAAATTTTGAGGTATTTAAATGTGATAAAAAATATTTTGATTTAAAATTTAACAATAATAATCAATAATACATAATCAATAATAATTCTTAAGAAACATGTAAGTAAAATTAATTAAAATTTATAAAGAGTATTGTGTTTCATTTAAAAAGTATAATAAAAAATATCGCTAACAATGTTTCAACAACTATTTTTAAATTGTTATCGAATTTCGAAGAATTTAAAACTGATATATATATTTAAATATAGTAATGTTAATATAATATTTTGTAAATTAAAATTAAAATGATAATAATAATATATTCCACATATTTCATATAAAAATGAAATATAATATAGAAATTATAAATTATAATTTTTGGAATTCTTCAAGAAATTTTTCAAATCTTATATGGATTTTGCTTTTCTAAAATTCATTTTCTGTTGATTAAAGGGGAAAAAAAATTATTAAAAATGAAATTGTATGCTATTCTTACTTTTCCTTTTAATATTTTTTTTAATTAAAATTGAAATGAAATATCAAAATAGTAATAGTTTAATACACCTTTTCTTTATCTTTTAGAAAGACTGCTTTCCATTATGGTTTTTCATTAGCTTGAAAAAAAATTTTATATATTGATATTTTTCACATGGTCTTACTTTCTCAAAGAAATTTCAGATATATTTGCAAAAGACTACGACGGAATGTAAAAAGTGTTAAAAGTGATAGTGAATGACTGAGAAATGAGAATACTCTACTAAAATGATCCCCGTTTTTCCTCCCCCATTTCTTTTTCTTCCTTGAAAATAAATCGAACAGAGAAACATACATTCACTATCCTATCAAAAGAGCGATATGCTGTCTGAGCTGTAACCAATTTCTGGTTATAAATTTTAGCTGTTATAACACTATAACACACACAAAAAAAGAGAAAGAAAAGAAAGATTCACTTTTCCTAGTGTCCCCCCTCTCTTTATTTTATTTTGAATGAGGGTATTTAAAAGTCGAAAATGGTCACCAATACCCAGTGGCTCCAACATCTGGATATCTGATTATAGCCATCAGATAACAATTATTCAAGTTTCAACCAACAAAGATCGGTAAGCCCCGTAAGCCCCCTGTTTCCTGTTTTTACGACTTCACTCAATAGGTGGTCTCAGTCGCTTTAGGGAAGAGTTTTGTTTACATTCATCTAATAAGTTCAAAGAATGCCGTTTTATATCAGAAAGAAAGGAAGTAAGAATCTGTTATACTGTGAATATGAGAGGGAGTAAAGTTTTAAATGTTGAAAAACAACAAGTCCTATCTACATTCGAAAAGTATCGTAAAAAAGAAATTCTTATTCATATTTAGATTTATTCTTCGCGTTTATTTATTTTTATTTTATGTCTAAAAACTTAAAGTGTGCGAAATTGGTGCTTTTATTATTTATAATACATTTTTTTATTTAAAACACTTTCTAAATTAACTTAAATTGTCGTATAAATAAACTATTTGGAATAGTTGAACTCTGCTCAGATCCCCATCATATATTTGTTCTGATACATTTCTACTTTAGCTCATACTATGTACATGTTAAAAGATATGAAGTCTGTTTATCATTTGGCTCGATTATAGAATGTAGTTCCTCAACTATTAGGATACCCTCCCGCCTTCCGCTTCAATATATTTATCTTATCCTAATTTGTTATTTAATTTTGTTTAGGTCAGTTTTATATTTCAGTTTTCATGCAATTCTATAGTATTTCCAATCCAATAATCTTCATATAGCAAGTGTTTGGGAAATATTGTCTTATTCTGCCATGTTTAGAAATTCGCAAATTTTGAATGATTTAGAAAGATTTCAAAGTGGAATGTCTATAGTCAATAATGTTCATGATAGTGTCATAAATGGTATTTTAAAGCTGGTCAGGTAACTTTACGATTAAAATAATCCTCGTAATACACGCTTAATCGGTCGTTGTCGCAATATTTAAAATATAGCGTACTTATTTCCTATACATAATCCATTAAATTTGTAAACAATTGTTGATCCATTCTTGAGAATCACTCACATAAGATCATAGGGCATTGTTGCAAAATGAGTGCGAAACGAAAGAAATATATACATATTTTTAATTTAATTTGTAATATGTTATTTTAAGTTTTTGACATTAAAAAGAATTTTTTATTATATTACAAAGCTCAAATTTTGACATAAAAAAGAAATAGTGAAAATCCCCCCCCCCCCCTTTTGCCTCCCTTCAACTATATATCATTTACTATAATTTTAACAAAGATTAAGTTATATTTATACAAAGTTCCAGAGAAATAAATCACATGGTGATATAAAAACAATCATTTCGCCTCTTTTCCCTCCACCCTCCAAGATATGTGTAACACTTTTGTAATTTTATTTCAATCTATAATAGAGTGGTTTAAAAAATTCTTTTTTGCATCTACACAAACCCCTTGTCCCCTAAGCTATATATAACACTTATTGTGATTTTCGTAAAGAATAAGTGATAGTTATAATACGGAATATCGTTAAAATCGGTAACAAGATGATATTAAAAAGAAAAAAAATCTTTCGGATCCCGAAGTATGTGTGACACTGCATTTTTTGTCATAAACAGCAAGTGACTATCGGACAAAATTTCATTAAAATCAGTAAGAAGGAGATATAAAAACAATTATTCTCTTTCAATATGCTCCTGGACCCCCCCCCCCCCTTCCTCCAAGTATATACTAAGTGAAAGTGGTTCCAATTTAATTGATTGAAATTTCTAAAAATATGTTATGAAAATCATTCTTTAAATTCATTAGTTGATGTTTATGGTTTTAGCGATTTGCAAATTGCAAAAGTACCCTTTCTTTCGGTGCCCTTTTTTCCAGGTGCTTTTTTTTCCGGGCGTCCTTTTATCTGGTGCCCTTTTTACCAGTGCCTTTTATTCCAAATGCCCTTTTTTCCGAGATCCATTTTGCCGAGTTATTTTTTTTTCTGTCCTTTTCTTCTTCTACTTTCCTTTTCATATTTCAGACAGAAATATTTAATATGAATTTGAGCTTGAATTGCTTTTTCACGCTCAAGTTCGTGTAAAAAACGAACTGCGCTCAACTCAAGTTCATAATTTAAAAAACGAGCGAAGTTCAACTCAAAATTTTTGAGCTACGCTCACGAACGCGTTCTAATGAACGCGTTCGTTCACAACACTGGTAATTGCACATTACTAAATTAGTTCCTGTAAAATGATAGTGAAAATCACCCAACAGGTGGCACTGTCCTCCAGGTTTCCAGATTGTTTAATATGGGAGTATATGACAAAATTTTGTATAAATGTACACAAAGACAGTAATAGTGGACCAGGAAAATATTGTATATGTAACAGCATCGCTTTTCCCCCGAGGTGTAAATCGTCATTATAATTATTTGTCAAAAAAACTCGTCAATACCTTTAGAACAAATAATTGAGTCATGGATCTGTGTTAATTAAAACATATATGTATATATATTAAAGAAAAAAAAAGTATATACTGAAATATATATGTATATATATTTCTTTAGATGTCATCTGTAGGGCACAAAATAGACTTTCTTTAGACAATTAGTATTATACTTCTCCCACATGGAAATTAAAATGTAGAAGAAAATTTTTTTGACGGACACAACACATCACATTAGTTTTTCATGCGTGTTATGAAAGTAATTTTTGAATTCTTTAAATTATTTCATTCCAAATGCGTGATGTGTTGGTTGGTAGCAAAAGTTGCTTTACATTTAAGAATAATAAAATGAAACAAAATGTTTTGCTATTTAACAATTTATTAAACGTGTATTTTTTAAACGTGTCTTCTCCCCGATTTCTTTCTTTCTTTCTTTCTTTCTTTCTTTTTTTTTTTTTTTTTTTTTTTTTTTTTTTTACTTTCTTCTGTATTCAATAAGCAGAAGAAAGTATTGGATTCGTAAAAATTTTCGACCTTGGGTTTTTGATAGATTTACACGTTTTGAGAGATCTAGAACACGATTTGATCATTGTTAAAAAATGTCTGTATGTCATCTATGTCCGTGTGTGTGTGTGTGAAAAGTTCTGTGGCAACTGTATCTCAGAAAGTACTGCAGAGAATTTCATAAAATTTGATATACGAGGTGTGGCTATTAAATAACGAGACTCTTGCTGTAAAATATTTCATTTTAAATTTATACATATTTAGTTATTATCACCTTCGATATACACCCCTCCTCTATCCCTACAATGCTCCATGCGAATTTGCCATTGTTCGAAACAGTACTGGAAGTCTTGTTCTGTGAGCTTCTGCATGAGGCGTGCCGCTTTTTATTTCACAGCTTTAACTGACTCAAATCTTGTTCATTTAATACAGATTTAACTTTGGGGAACGGATAAAAGTCACATGGGGCCAGGTCAGGCGAATAAGGCGGGTGGTCTAAAACTGGGATGTTGTATTTGGCTAGAAACGCCTTGACAGACAATGACGTATGACCCGGCGCATTAACTTGATGGAGAACCCATGACTTGTTCTTCCACAATTCGGGTCGTTTTTTCCTTACCCTTTCACGGAGTTGAGCAAGCACCTCAAGATAGTAATGTTGATTAATAGTTTGACATTCAGGAACCCAGTGAAGGTACACAATACCATGAATGTCGAAAAAAAAGGATCATCATCGCTTTGAATTTCGGTCATCATCTCCAAAATCTTCTCAGCCATCTTGGAAACGGTTGAACCACTCATAAACTCGCACACGTGATAAACATTCATCGCCATAAACTTGTTTTAATAAAAGATAAGTTTCACTAGCGATTTTACCCAGTTTCACGTGGAATTTCACGACAATTCGTTGCTCTACTTTTACACTTTTCGGCAAAACGAAACAAACACCTCTTACAAAAACGAAGGTTACGGCCAGTCTGATTTCTCTACAAACACGGGAAGAGCCGCAGTCGAAAGAGAAGGCTTTACGCTGCACAGCTGTCGGTCGTTCGCATTTGGCGAATATGTAGTTCATCTGTAGCAGCAATAGTCTCGTTATTTAATAGCCACACCTCGTATAGTCGCACCTTGACATAAATTAGTGCCTATTAACTTTTGATGAAGATTGTCCAACAGACGGCGTTGCCATCCCGCTTTTTCTAAGTTTTCAACATAGCGGACAAAATTTCGTATAAATGTTTATAATGAAAATTACTTTTATTTTTTTTAAATCATTATGAAATGATAAAGAATCATTTATAATAGAGATAGTCAACAGAAAAAAAAAATGTATATGTGAGAGCACCGCTTGCAAATTTTCATTATGGGTATCTTTCAAAAGAGCTCGTCAGTACCTTTAAAACGAATGGTTGAGCCATCGATCTGTGATAATTTTTACTTTCTTCTATATGTAATATAGAGAAAGTATTGGATTCGCGAAAATTTTCGACCTCCGTTTTTTGACGGATCTACACGTTTTGGGATGTCCTGAACACGAATTGATAGTTTTTAGAAAATGTCTGTCTGTGTGTCTGTCTGTCTGTCTGTCTGTGTGTCTGTCTGTCTGTATCATTTTTTTGTGGACGCTGTATCTCACGAACATATGAATGAAATTTAACCAAACTTGGTATTTAGTTGCACCCTGACATGAACTGGTGCCCATTAGATTTGGGGATCAATAGCTCAACAGGTGGCGCTGTAATCGCATTTTATGCAAATTTTTAACATGGCAGCATAGGACAAAATTCCGTATAAATTTGCATAATGAGAGTTATTTTAAACTTGTGATTGTAAAATGAATTTGAATTATTGATGATAGTAGTAGTTAACTAGGAAAAAAAAATTGTGCATGGGGGGGCATCGGTTCCCCCCCTGGGGGGGAAGTACCCCCCCGGGGGGGTTAAATTTTGAAGATGGGTATCATTCGAAAGATCTCGTCAATACCTTTAAAACGAATGGTTGAACCATAAATCTGTGATAATTTAAAACAAAGTTATCGATTTTTTTTACTTTTAACAAAAAAAAAACTTAGAAAAATAATCGTATTTTTTTTTTTTTTTTTTTTTTTTTTTTTTTTTTTTAACGAAATTTTACCAAATTTGGTATTTAGTTGGTCCCCGACATAAACTGTTGCTGATTATATTTGGGGATCAATAGCTAAACAGGTGGCGCTGTGATAGCATTTTATCTAAATTTTTAACATGGCAGCATAGGACAAAAATTCGTATAAATGTGCATAATAAGAGTTATTTTACACTTGTGTTTGTAAAATTAATATGAATTATTGATAATAGTAGTACGTAACTAGGAAAAAAATTTTGTGCATGGGGGGGCATCGCTTCCCCCCTGGGGGGGAAGTACCCCCCGGGGGGGGGTAAATTTTGAAGATGGGTATCATTCGAAAGGTATCGTCAATACCTTTAAAACGAATGGTTGAACTATAAATCTGTGATAATTTAAAACAAAGTTATCGATTTTTTTTACTTTTAAACAAAAAAAAAAACAAAAAAACTTAGAAAAAAAAATTCTATTTTTTTTTTTTTTTTTTTTTTTTTTTTTTTTTTTTTTTTAAATATTGTTAGTGATTGAAAATGTATTAATTTTCACAAAAAAAAAAAAAAAAAAAAAAAAAAAAAGGAAAAAAAAATCTTTTTTTTTTTTAAATATTGTTACTGATTGAATATGTACACTCTTAAAAATTTCCGTTCAACGTTGAACCAGCGAATGGGTCTAGCTAAGTGAAAATTCCAAACAATGGAACACGTGCTTTCTCGAAAAATGTGATCATGGTTCAACTTTCAACATGGTTCAAAGTTTAACCAATCCATGGGAATACCTTTAGTCCAGAACACCGCTTTGCGCATGCTCGCTCAGAAGCCTGCTCCGCTGCTCACGTGACTTATGACGAGACGACTTGTTCTTGTAGGTGCTTACGGTTAGCTTTTGTGAAAGTTTCAGGTAGTTTTAGAAAGATATTTCCGGTATGTAATATATTTTTTTATTATATTTCTGTTAATATTACTTTTCTTACACGAATTTATAATGTTCATCTGAAAAAAATATAAAATTCTCTCGTTTTTTTTTTTTTTTTTTTTTTTTTTAAATTCATCCCACTTTCCACTCAACAAAAATGTAGTGTTCTGTACTGGGTGCGATAACAGCAGTTACTATCTTTTTTCATATATTTCTAACTATAGACGTTCTGCGTATCAAATATTTAATTCAAATTTTAACGTACACACTTGTGTAGTCTTATTAGATATATGATATAAGGATCAGTTTCTGTTCTTAAATTTTAGAACGTCTGTTTATACATTTTTCTGTTTTATTGTCTCTCGAATTTATGTTCACGAGAGCGAGACCAAACTTTTTCATAAATAATTGCTTTTACAGAATATTATTCGTTTTAATCAGAAGTGTATTCAGTATTTGAGAAAAGTAACTATTACTTATCGATAAAAGCCTTAAAGACCCGTATAAACTAAGTAAACCTTCAAATAATGCCTTTTCAAAGTTATTCTTTTGATTTAATTTATTTATTTTGCATCCCTAATAATAAATACTTATGTTCTAATTTTGCAAATACTTATTATGTTCTAATATTACTGTTTCCATTATTGAGAAATAATATTAAATATATAATTTATCTAATTATATAATTAACCTTAGTAATAAGCTTTACTTAGCCTTTAAAATCTAAGTTAGGCTTCAGATAATGCTTTTTCAATGTTATTATTTTAATTATTTATTTTGCATCCCTAATATAATAATTCATTAGCAAATACTTATGTTTTAATATTACTGTTTCCATTATTGGGAAATAAGGTTAATTATTTATCTCAATAAAATGCTTTTAAAATTAGTACTGTAAAATGTTTAATTTTAAATTAAACAGACGTGCTACTTTTCAGCTTTTTTGTCTTTCAATGAATATGTTGGTAGTCCTAATAAATGCTTCCAAAATAACTTTCTGAATTTTAGTTACCTTAAAATTTGAATGTCTAGTGTATGGATGCAATAAAAGTAATAATCAACTATCTAATATTACAGTTGGTTGCATGTTGTTGTCTTGATCTTGAGTTTATTTGTTTACATCGCGTTGCCGCTATTTTGTTTGGTTTTCTTTTAGATATTTCTTATAGAAAAAAGTTTTTTTTGATTAAAAATCACTTTACATTGTTTGAAAAAGCCCTTAAAGAATGGGTAAATGCAAAACATATCGCTCAAAAAAGCGAAAATTTGCCGGAAATCAGCATAATATTGCGAAAAGAAAGAACATCGCTTCTGATGATTTCAGTAATGTTAAAACTGCAAGTTCCTCGAAACTTGAAGACAAAAAGGATCTTGTTTTGGCTAAAAACTCAAATTTTATTGACCTTTGTGGAAATCGAGTGATGGATATAGAGATTTTGATATCTGTATTTGCAATATTGTGTTATCCAGGTTGTTTGAAAAATGAACTAACATTGATTGAAGATTCGATAAATTGGTATGTGCTCAAATTTCGTAATAAAATGCAACAACTGTAGTTTTTCAAAAGGATTTTCATCTTCAAAAAAAAAAAAAAAAAAAAAAAAAAAAACTAACACGTCTAATAATATCAATATTATTACTGTTTATGCTTTAAGACTTATAGGAAAAGACTTTACAGCAGGAAAAAAACTATTCTATATGGTTCTAAATATGGTTCAATGCTGGGTGCATCCATATGATGGTAAAACCTGTCTCCATAACATGGTTCTTCCTTTTCTGAAAATGTGGTTCAACATTTTCTCAAAACATGGTTCTTGCTTTTCTGAAAATATGGTTTAACCTTTTCCCAAAACATGGTTCAACGTAGTTCCAAAGTATGGCTCAAAGCAAGCACCATGTTACGGAGACAGGTTTTACCATCATATGGATGCACCCAGCATTGAACCATATTTTGGTTGAACGTTGAACCAAAATTTTTTACAGTGTATAGGAAAATATAGAAGAAAGTCTTGTGGTGGCCACAACATACTAGTTAAATAGAGTTATCGATTCTTTTTTCTTTTTTTACCAAAAACACTAAGATGTCATATCGAAAATAAAATTGACTTTCTTTGGATATTCTGATCTTATACTACATCTCTAGAAGGGAAATTCTTTGCAATCATCGTGGAAAATAATTTTAATATATAATAATTTTAATAAATTATTTTTACTGAGTAAATTTGTTTAGGAAAATAGAGAAGGAAGTCATGTGGTGGCCACTAGCTTTTATATAAATATGAGTAACATGTACATGAGTATATGTAACACGTAGGCTCGCGTAATTAATCTCTATTAAAACACTTTTTTTTTTTGTGTGTGTGTGTGTGTAAATTTGTGATATATATAAATAGATATACAGCAAATTATTAAAAACAAACTTCCATTGTCATACAAATTGAAAAAAAGGTACGGTAGATAACCACTTTTTCTCCTGTTTATATTTAACAGTTGATATATAATATACATACACTTATATAATAAATGTTAAAGTATTAACGAAGTACAGTGAATTCCCGATTATACGCGAGCGGATTATGTACGTTGCAGATTATTCGCGAGTGTAAAAAAAAAAAAAAAAAAAAAAAAAAAAGACGGGAATAAGTTTTCTAAACAAGAAACAAGTTATTTCTTCTTTTTAAAGAAAAAATTGTAAATATAAAAAGAAGTATATATTTTTTTTTTTCGCAGTACAGTACGCTACAAGACATGGCAACATATAATTTATTTCGGAGATTTGTTAGTATCCGCCATTTTTTTTTTTTTTTTTTTTTTTTTTTACATCACTTTTCTTCATAGATATTTTTCTTTTTATTTAATCGTAATTACATTTTAGAGAAAATTTCTCTACATATAAAGTGGTGTGTACAGTCGGCTGCAAAATTATTCGAGCACTAGCCAATAATTCCTATATTTAAAAAGTACACTTAAGACTGTTTTGCTAAGTAAATCCTTGTCGAATCGTGGTCTTAGACTGATTAAGAACATGACTCGACAAGGATTTATTTAACAAAACTGCATTAAGTGTACTTTTTTTTGGCAAGGATTATTGCTAGTGCTCGAAAAATTTTGTAGCCGACTGTAAATGAAGGCGGGTATTTAAAATGCTCCGGAAATTAAATGTTTGCATATCTGCAGTGCTGTTTAATTTAGTGCATGCATTAGCTAAATTTTGCTAAGCGTTCTCGCAAGTACATTTATTTGTTTATTGTTTTTAAATCCTATAGCATATAAAATACAAATATTTTTACTAATTGTGAATATTTTCATTGTTTGTATTATGTTTTATGTACATACGATTCGTGTTTTTGAGATATAATAATTTTTTTGTTATTTACCCCTCATTTCTCGACATTTTGCGGTTTATCCACGAAACCCGTGACACTTAATTCTGCGGATAACCGGGATTATACTGTATTAATTTATAAATAATTCATTTTAACTTTTTTAGAATGAGGTTTTTTGTAATTGATTCATGTATTTTGGAATTACCTTTTATTTGTTTATCTGTTTATTTTCATACTATTTTTTTTCTTTTGTGGCATTTTGCGCATTGATTTATAAATACTTTTAGAATCAGGTTTTTCGTAATTGATTCCATGTATTTTGGGATTGCCTTTCATTTGTTTATCATATTTATTTTCATATTATATTTACTTCTGCTGCATTTTGCGCATTAGTTTATAAATACTTCGTGTTAACTCTTTTTAGAATCAGGATTCTCGTAATTGATGTCAGCCGAAGAGGGTTTTGCTTTTGCTCTCTTTGTTTAGAAGGGGGGGGGGGTCATTCTTCTTCATTCCTCTTGTTTTAAGAATTTATCTTTATAATATTTCTATTTTTATATTGATTATTATTTTATTTGTGAATCTGATTTCTTTATATTAATGTTTTGTATTAATTCATTTTATTCTTGAATTCGATGGGTGTATGTTTTTTCTGCTTTCATGTTTGAGATGTTGAGAACTAAGGATGTATTTTTTGACTTACATCCCTTCAGAAATACATCCCTTCAGAAACTTCTCATTTTTTTTTTCATTCCTTGCATGGGAAGGTGGGGGCTCCCTTGACTAAGACCTCCATGTATTTTGGGTTTACCTTTCATTTGTTTATCTATCTGTCTATCTATCTATCTATCTATCTATCGATATATATACTTATGCTGTTTAACATTTGCTACAAAGGAAAAGACAATGTTCTAATAAATTTAATCTCAAGTTTTAAGTTGATTTTATCAGATTCTTTAACTTTCGTCAGTATATCTTTTATGTTTTTTACGAGGGTTGTAAATAAAGTCGTGACAAAGAAGTTCATAAAATCACAGTAGAACGGGCATGCGCAAATGCTATATTGGAGCAGTAAGGTGGCGATAATGTACATGTGTAAAATGCAAAAGCAGTCTATACATTTAGAAAAGCTAGTTGCTCTGTGGCGTCCAGTGGATATTTACATTTTTACCGCTCTAAAGCATGCCTACAAAAGTTGATCAGCTGTCGTGGATTGAAATTTCGGTTGTCCGTAGCAAAATACATCTAAATGTTATCAAATATTGCGCGAAACCTATGGCGAGTATGCATTACTCTACAGGATGGTTTCATGTTATGTACAAAAAATATATAAAGTTTAAAAAATAACATTAATAACAGATTAAAAAAATATAAGATATGTAATGCATAATTTCAGTGGTAAATCCCCCCAAACATTTTTCTCTTGTCGCAAATGCCCATGTTTTAGAATTTTTCAACTCTGTAGCCCCTTAGAAGATTTTTAACGGTTAAAATAATCCTCCCCCCTCCTAAAAAATCAATTTTATAGCCATAAAATCACCGAAAAATGATAAAAATAGAAGATATTCCTAAAAAATGGTAGGTGATAGGGTGAAAGGGGTGTCATATTCGGATTCAGGAGGTCATTTTACATAAGAATATGCTGAAATGGTGTCAGAGGAAATTTTCATGCCGTGTAGTGTTATCCTTGAAATTTGAATTCAAGTTCTAGTCCTTCTCTAGTTTTGGGTTTTAGATCTCTTCATCAAAGCGATCCACTCAGGTGTTTCCTGGCATCAACTTTTGCCTATTGCTCTCATTAGTGAGTGCTGCAATCATTTTTTTTTTTTCCCAACTCTTCCATTTTCAGTCTTGTTCTATACTCTCTAATCCGCCAGTGTCACCTTGAGCCACTCTTTAGCAAGGAAGGATATCTCTACACGCGGTGGTGTCACTTGAATCTCCTTACGCTTTGAGCGGTGGTCAGGCAGGATTATTCCTAAAAATACTTTGCTTTTTGGCGCGATCTCCTTGTGGGGAGATTCTCATCCTCAAATCCCGAATTTCTTGGAAATTCTGGGGGATGTCTGCTAAGACCTTACTGATGTTCTCGAGCAACTCCTCTCTTTCAGTAAATAATTAAATAAGGGAATTAGCCCTAAGCATCTGTTTACCGAGTGTTAGAGCGCTTTGTTCCCGTCATCAGCAACTAACACATTGTTAACGGTATCTTACGACTTCCTGACATTTAGTAAAAAAAAATAACAAGATTTGCTAGTGCTCATATTTTAGGAATGCAGTGACACTTTACTTGTAAATTCGTTCTATATAATTATTTCCATCTGTTTTGACACCATCTGATATACATTCCTCGCATTTATTTCATTAATTTATATATATGCAGGGTGCCCACTAAAGTCCATTGCGCCTCTTTTAATTGCTGAACGGCCGCAGATATAGTCATAAATGTGGTGTCTAAGTATAGTAAAGTGGTTATGCGCTACTAAAAGCGACCGCTTACAGCGCAACCTGGTGGAAAATGGCGGTATTTGCTTTCGTTTCTTGAAAACAGTACGTGATAAGGAAAAAGGTGAATTCAAAGTTGTAGAACATCATGAATTTATTACAAAGGGAAATTACTTTTAGACATGAATGTTAAAATGGATCTCTTAAAATGGGAATTTATTTGTTTAGAATGTGGAACACAGTGATGGGCCGAAATAAACTTAGAAAAAAAAAACAAGTATTCATCATCAAATACCTTTATTTCCGAAGTTCGATCTTTTATCTGTTTGGTACAATGCACCCTTGGACCCTTGTGTGAAATTTATGTTGCACATGTTGTAGCGTAGCGGGTGGCACGCATGCTACATAAAGTTCAAACAGGGGTTCATATTTGCATTGCAGCTGGCGAAGAAATGTATGAATATCAGAAATAAAGATATCTTATGACAATTAGTAATTTTTTTATTCTAAGATCGTTTTCTCACCTAACATATTTGGAAATCATGAACCAATAAATGAATTTTTTAAAAGTTCTGTTTTTAGAATTCATGCCTATAAGGTGTCTTTTCGGACTAAATTGATAATGATCTATAACTTTGCAATTCTTTTTTTTTTCCTGTCTTGTACCGTTTTCGAGATAGGAGTATTAACTATGGCGTTTTTCACTAGGTGGCGCTGAAAGTGATCGCATCAATTAACTCATAGCCACTTTAATCTAGAAATCACTTGTGTTACTAGAGCTGCAGCTATCCAGTACTTAAAAAGGTGTGAACGGATTTTAGTGGGCACTCTTTACACCCCCCCCCCGCCCACATACAGTATATATGTATAGACTATCGGTAGGAGGCAGTTGACCACTATACAGAGCCTAAGAGCTTTTCAGTGCTTCCTAGGAAACTGTCCTCGACACTTGGGTATTTCGAGAGATTCCCAACCCTCGCCGAAAAAGCGCAAAGGCTCAAAGTGTAGCGCATGCCGTACAGAACTCCGACTTTTAATTGTTTACTCAAAACTATAAATGACAGAGGTATTCGCAACCTGAGAAGACTACCGCGCGAACAGGGAGGGAAGGGGGGGAGGGGGAATTTAGGAAAAAAAAAAGTTGATGTAATGCCGGGGGAGAGCTTCCATGCAAGGAAGAAACGAAATGAGTATGCTACTTTGTTTAGATTACTATGGATGAAAAAAGATAGGAATCTTCTTAGCGACAATTAAGTAATGAAGTCCCCTAAAAGTCACCTTAGATAAATGAAGAAAATGTACGTTTGGAATGAAATTATGAAATTTAAGAGTTAACTATTGAGATGAATACCACGATGAGCACTTAAAAAGACAGATAGATTGATAAGAATGATGAATCATTTTAAATATATATATATATATATATATATTAATGTGCAATCAGTAATAAATGGCCTTCACCTGTTATTTTCACTGTAAATTATTGCTGAACAGGCATTTGCGGCCGCATGCGAAAACGCAGTGAGATTTTTACCTTAATATGTATGACTGCTACAAAAAAGCATCAAGTTGCTTCTAATTTGAAAAAGATATTATTTATGATAATTAATAATGAGCTACATAACATTTGGCTCTATTTGTTTAATTATGCAAAAACATACTTATTTGTATTTCTGCTACTTATAACGACTCGATGAACGTTTAAATAATAAAATAACGATCTATAAAAGTATTCTGTCGAAAAATCTTCAAATTCTTTTGTCACACATAGGGTAGTTATAATTAAACTTACACTTGAAACAGTGACTTGCAGCTAAAATTCTAATGTAAGGAAAAACATTAAAAAAAAAAGAAAGAAAAAAAAGAAAAGAAAAAAAACTGCACTTTGAAACTTTTTAAATTATAGAAAAACTGTTTCCGTGGTTCTGTCTTCTGATATATAGGTCAACTTATTTAAAAAATAAATCTATTTATTGCATGCCGTATTGATATACTCAGGAAAAATACGTCATTTTCTGTTAATCATAAAGCATTTTTCTCAATAGCGGAAGAGTCCTCATTCCTGTTCCTATTAATTCATTTCTCTTACAAACACATTAAAATGAACATTTTGTGAGAGTAATAAGAAACTGTGTCATAAGTTATTTACATTTTTTTGCATAATTTCCCAGCACTTTAGGAAAATGCTTCACGAAAAAATGGTGGCATTCTTCCAAGTTTTCTAGATTTTAACCAGGTCAAAGAAAAACAAAATCTCCGTTTTTTCTTTTTTTATATATTTAAATGAAAAGCCCCCCCCACCCCCCACACACATTTTTTTTCACTCTAATATTAATTTACTTACAAAGCTTCAATAAATATTAAAAATAAATAAGTTTTATAAAATACAAAGGATTTGAAATCTCAAGTAAAAATTTACAAAAGCAAGCATGAGTACTGAAGTGTAAGTGTATATAATGAGTCGGTGATATTTTGAAAGTCTGTATAATAACTTACTAAAAGTATAGCACTAAACATTTTTAATAATTATATTTAATTTAAAATGTACCATATAAATTTAAGTATAGTCCATATTAAAGAAAATTAGTATTTGAAAACTGATTAAGATAAAAATAGTTTGTTTATAAAAAATATTAGTAGGGGAGAAGGGGGTACATTGGGACACGGGGCACATTGGGACAAAGGCTTTTATCCCTTTATAATTGCAAAATAAAATTTGTAAAAAATCACAATGGATGACACTTAGTAGTACATCTTCATATTTGTGATTTCAACTCAATCATTCAAGTCTGCTGCCAGTGAACAAGGTTAGTTTATTTTATCATATGAAAAGTAATTTTTTTTCAAGTAAACTAATGTTGATTTTTTAGGTAATAGGAAATAAATATTTTAATTTTTAAAAGTACTATGTGTTTTTATAAACATTAAGCTTTCATTTCCACTATAGATCATTAGCCCATGTGATCTAGAAAATTATACCTAAACAGTTGTTTAGAAAATGACCTGATGGGGTACATTGGGACACTAATGCATGGGGCACATTAGGACTGCTCCAATGGCCCATTCATTTCATCAACACCAATATATTTTTATTTATTTACTTATTTTTTGCACATATAAGCTAATTGTATTAATTTTTTTTCTAGGTATTCTTTAAATAAATAGAAAATGATTAGAAATTATAAGTCAAAAACTGAAAGAACTAAAATTTCAGAAGAAAATATAGAAAAGGTAATAAATGAAATAATCAAAGATAAACTTTCTGTGAGGGAAGTTGCAATTAAATATTATATACCAAAATCTACATTATTTAATAGATTGAAAAAAAGAGAGAAAATAAGATTGCGTGTATACTACAAATATAAATTATAAGTTTCAATCCAAATATACATCTCAACAAATATTCACAGCTGAACAAGAACTCTTGTTGAAAGATTATTTAATATCATGTTCTCAACTTAACTATGCCATCAACACGATCCTACATAACATTAAAGTTTTGTGTAGACTTGAAGGGTTTTGATGTGCGTTAAGATATGAATATGCAGTAATGCTTCATAACAATTTCATTTTTTCATAATTACCTACTTTATTAATATTTGTTATTGTATCAAATTCATTGTTTTGAAAGCCTTTCATTTACTTTAGCAAAATATTTTGCAATATTGTAATTAGATAAATAAAAAGATGGTTGTCCCAAAGTGCCCCATCATTAAATCAGTGTTGTCCCAATCTGCCCCTGCACGGGGAACATTGGGACACTTTTACATAAGTTATGTTTTAATTATTTCTGTTTGCAAAACACATTAAACAATGCTCATTATACATTTAAAAGGTGGCCAATAACACAAGTATTTAAATAAAGATGCACAAAAGCATTAAAACTTTTATAAATTGGAAAATAATATGCTTTTATAAAAAGTGTCCCAATGTCCCCCCTCTTCCCCTAATATTTTTTTATAAAATCAATAAAATAACTATAAAGTTAGCTACTGATTTTAGAACGAAACTAATTGCAGTATTTTGTTACTATTAATTTTAAATAATAATGCATTCCAAGACAGTTTTTATGGTTCTTTACAATTTTAACAATTTTTCTACCGACGCGACGGTGCTTTAAAGTTACATGAGATAAGATCGAATTTATGAAAGGAGTGACAAATAAGTCTAAAATGATCGAAGTATTACCATATCTTTAATCTGAGTACCTACCACTGGAGTTTCCTATTTAAAGGGATTTTATAGCGTTCTATCACTGCTTATGATTGCAGTTTATTGTGAGGCCGCGGTAACCCAGTCGGCAGAGCGCCGGGCTCGTAATTGGAAGATTGCGGGTTCGGTACTCGAACCGGCCAAAGACCGTCGTGTACATTAATAGTGGCTGGTGCATGCAAAATCTGCCTTGGCCGCAATGTCCTGCATGTTCCCATGAAAATTATATGTCTGGGGGTTACCGAAGCGGGGGAACCATCCTCTCCGTGTAGGATCAAAATTGTGATGGCATGTCCCCGGACCATCTCTAGGGGTGAGTCCCAGGCCATCGCCAATTGTCCATTGCGCAGCACTAGTGTGACGTAAAACCCAATTAACCAATCAATCAACAGTTTATCGTGATCTACATCTGTGTTACAGTAGTTAATTTCTATATCAAAAGAAGACTTGGCGCTAAATAACTAAAAACAGACGATATCTTCAACGTCTTGAACGTCAAAAGGAATAATGGAATAGCAAACAGCTGTTTCGGTAGCATTTAGAGTACCGTCATCAGTGCATAAAGAATGAAAGAAAAGTGCTCCTATATATATATAAGAAAGGTATCGGATTTTAATCAACTAATAGAATTACGCGGAATTTGGGGGATTAGTCAATTGGAAATTAAGAAATGATAGTTGTGAAAAAAAGTAGAAGAAATCAAGAAAGTGTGGATTGAATATACATTTTCCAGCAATCAGACAAAGCAAGTAAAACGAAATCACAATTAACAATATTTTAATGATTCTTATAGATATAAAAAGCTTCAAAGCAATTGAGTTCACTGTTAAAAATAGTTTCAGAAAAATGAGCAAAATTGTCTCAAAATAGCTCCGAAACAATATATACTTAAATTTGAAAATCCCATGTACTCATTTTTGAGCATATTAACATGCTCAAAAATGGGGTTGACCACTAAGAATCCCAATACCCCCATATTTGAGCAAGTCAATATACTCAAAAATGAGCACATGGGATTTTCAAATCTAAGTATATATTGTTTCGGAGTTATTTTGAGACAATTTTGTTCATTTTTGAGAAACCATTTTTAGCAGTGTTCAAGTGTATATTTGACGTTCTACACTTACTACACTTAAAATCGTTTCTTTAAAAATTCATCGCTTCGCTAAATAATTTCCATTGCTTTGAGAAATGTTGCTTTAAGTTTTTACATACAGGGATGAAAATTTCGCTCTTTTTGCTTCCACCTTTTCCATATAAAAATGCTACTAATCAACTACTAGAACTAGGCGGGAAAAAAAGGCTATTTCATTGCAACTTTATTGAGAATAATGCGATAGTTAAGGGATTAACCAAAAAATAAGAAACACCAATAATAATCTAGATATCAAACAATAATTCTAAAAGTTCTCTAGTAAAATATTTACTAATTATTTTACACTGCTGGCTACATAATTTAGCTAATGTTTTAACTAAATTGTTTTAACTAAACTCTTTATATGTAATGTAAATAAGTCTTACATTTTATTGTTATAATACATATATTATCTTACGTTACTCTCTTACAAATGTGTTACACTAAGAAAACGTAAATTTAGTCAAAAATAATTGAATTGTAATCGAGGATTTCACAATAATCCTTTTAACTATATTTTAAAACTACTTATTTTACGGCTAATTTATACAATGTCTAAACATATTATCAAACTATTGTTTTATTAAATATTACGTATTTTTAAATGATTGTGATGGGATGATTACTATGAAGTATTTCATTTAAGAAATGATTTTTAATAAAATACATAAAATGATGGCGTATAATTTCAGAACCTCTTCTAAAGAGTATTTTAATTTTCTCAATAGTTAAATATTCTCAAACGTCTGCAGAATTTTTAAATTTATAAAAGTTATAAACAGTACCTAATTTGAATTGTATGTCTATAATAATAAAAATTATTTAACATATCTCAATCATAGCTACCAACTGTTCTGAATTTTTAATACCAATATTTTTAATAGATATTCTCATCTTACTAACTGATGGAAAACTGCTACAATATCTTATAAAAAAATTATATAAAAAAATTATCCAGAAATCGGAATATTTGGCAGCTGTGTTAACTGTACTAGTGCACCATTATTAACTATTATGCAATTTAAAATCACTAAAGACAAGGTCTTATTAAAATTTATACAATTTAATTTCGTATAAAATGAGCTTTCTTCATCAGAAATTAATTGCAAAGGAAAGTTGTAGAACATTTCTCCTTTACCTTCACAATAAAATCACTTAAAGTTCTTTTCAAATTTAAAATGTAACATTTTCAAAATGTTTACATATCTGAATTAGATGCCATATAATTATAAACTTTCAATTGCTGTCTGGATACAGTTAACTTTTCCTGCTGAGAAACTAAGTATATAAGTTTATCTTACATCAGAGATAAACAAGCTGTATGTTTCGATTTTGCTCATGCGTATGTTTACTATGACCTTTTAAATATTTTAATGAAATGAGAGTCTTTAAAATCAGTACTCTTTCATCTCTATCGCTATTTATTTAAGCATTACGGAGTAGTCTCAGTTAGCAGAATTATTTTATTTATTTTTCTCAGCAAATATTTGTATCATATAGAGTTTTATAATGTTCAAGGAAATATAGTAAAAACCATTTTTTTATTATAATAATAAAGATGATGCTTGTTTTTCCTTTGTATTTTTTTAACATTTGTTGAATGTGGAATTAAGTATCTTTGAATACAAGATAATACAACGCATAAAACGTCTTAATTATTCGAATTATTCGACTTATATTTGAAAAGCATTAGAATACTTTACCCGCTTCGATGCTCATTATGTTTAAATAAATCACTTTATCAATAAACATTTACTCCCCCCCCCTCAAATATATATATATATATATATATAATGGGTCTTCGTCAATGTGCTTTCTATAAAGAAAGGACTTTGCATATGAACCAAGGTTCTTATCCCATAAACTACGGCTCTTTCGGATATTCTTTGCGCACGCTCTACTTTTAATAGGGTTTAAATTGATGTATGGGTCTGAGTTTCGCTGCCTTCGACACCGCCTTACCCTGCGGATAAATGCATGTACGCCTTTATTTTCTTCGTGAAACTAATTAATAAGTCTAAATATATGTAATTTGAAAAAAAAAATATTTGATATCGATCAATTAGTTTTAGAGAAATAAAAGAAATTGCAAACGACCCTCACTTCGGCAAAGTCATTTCTTATTTTTATTAGTAAAGTCCCCGATTTGCATCACCTTACCCATATTATACGTAAAAAAACAGTCGGTATTATATCCGTAATGTGGGAAAAAATTTCGTAACTTATAAGGGATGCATGATTTTAATTTTTTTTTTTTTTTTTTTTTTTTTAACTTACCGTACTCTTATTCATTTTCAGTTTTACTGTAGCTGTATCCCATAAATTGAGAAGGATATTCAAATTTATCATTGATGAATGATTTTACTGTAATAATTTTTTGGCCCAATTCTCGGTTTACCTGAATCTTAATTTTCGTGTTATATCGGAACGTCTGAATAGAATTTTTGAGCGTAATTGTAATTTTTATATTTTAATTTCTTAAATTTAAACTGATTTCTTTCGAAATTTTTGAAGTCTTAAGTTTTAGCCTAATTTGTTTGCTTGTAATGCATGTTGTCCTTTTGACTCTACCATGGCTATATGCCGTAGAAAAATAAATAAATATATATATATATATATATATATATATATTCATTAACTTAATTTAAAGAACTTCCATCAAATATTTGCTACAATTTTTATCAGCGAAACTACATTTTCCCAACATTACACTGTTAAAAATTTTAACAGAAAACTACTGGCAATAATATATCTTAAGTCTTATGTAAAATTACAGAGTAAAATATATGGGCATGTTAATAAATCTTTTTTTATATGTGCATTTTAATGACTAATATTTAATTAATTATTACCGAGAATACACTCGTGCTATTTTAAATGCTATTTTAAAAATAGAGACATTCATTTAATTTTTATTGAGAAATTAAATTAGAAAAATACAGAATAAAAATTGAGGATCTCCATTTTCTACTTTTAAAGACTCTGGATAAACATTTCAGCAAATTTACAGAATTTTTTTACAGTGTATCCTTTCAGTTTAAAAAGCCGTTTCGAAAGATATAACAATTATGTTAGTTTAATAATAATAATAATAATAATAATAAAAGCATCCACTTTATATGTTTAAAACTGAGGCCAACAGATTTTTTTTTTTTTTTTTTTTTTTTTTTTTTTTTTAACGGATGGCCTGGAGATGTTCAAGCTTTGCTTAATACTATATAAGATTTTCTCTTTATAACGTTAAATAACAAAATAACTAACTTTAGAAACTAACATTATCTAAATAAATTTTAAAGACAAAGAGGTACGTATTTTTATGCAACTAAGACATTTTGAAGGTATTTATCTATTGAAGAAATGTATATATTTCATAAAAATATAAGTAACTATTTTTCCAAATTGTAAGACGGATAAAGCCGTTTTAAATAAAATGAATCGTCAGTCATGTAATAATAAATACATAAATGAGTCCCCTAATTCTATTTTAGTTGATTGATGTAGCAAAAATAAATTTTTCAAATGCAATTAGATTATTGCAATACATAAAAATATTTAATCAAGAATACGAAAAATTGCGTGATATGTAACCTGAAATTTTCTTAACAAACTTTATATAGTTTTTAAGTTGTAATATCTTCCTTTTATTTAAATGAAAATTGTAACATGAAATAATTCTTTTAGATCATCGAAATATATTTTTTAGCTTTATCTCGAAAATTAAGGGTTGCAAATTAAGGGATGTAAAGTTAAGCAAGAAAGTTTTTTACGATTGAGATTCGTTTCATGTAAAAATTAATGTATATTAAATCTCTGGTGTATAAGTGCTGCATTCACGAAAATCAACACAATTTGTACGACTGTGACTTATAATATGTGTATACATTTTCATCTCAGACGAATAAAGAGTTTAGACGCTATCACACTTTAAAAAATTTGCGGCCATAGAACATAATTATAAAGAATTTTTCTTTGTATCCCTGTAAAAATACTATAAGTGATACAATCACCAAAATCTATACAGGTTGTGCGACATTGACTTTTAACATGCATATAAATTTTAGTTGTAATATCTTCCTTTTATTTAAATGAAAATTGTAACACGAAATAATTCTTTTAGATCATCGAAATATATTTTTTAGCTTTATCTCGAAAATTAAGGGTTGCAAATTAAGGGATGTAAAGTTAAGCAAGAAAGTTTTTTACGATTGAGATTCGTTTCATGTAAAAATTAATGTATATTAAATCTCTGGTGTATAAGTGCTGCATTCACGAAAATCAACACAATTTGTACGACTGTGACTTATAATATGTGTATACATTTTCATCTCAGACGAATAAAGAGTTTAGACGCTATCACACTTTAAAAAATTTGCGACCATAGAACATAATTATAAAGAATTTTTCTTTGTATCCCTGTAAAAATACTATAAGTGATACAATCACCAAAATCTATACAGGTTGTGCGACATTGACTTTTAACATGCATATAAATTTTCAGCTCGGACGAATAAGGCGTTTAGATGCTATCCCTCTTTAAAAAGTTTGGGCCCATAGGACATAATGATAAAGAATTTCTCTTTATGTTCCTGTAAAAAAACTATTAGATTTACCAAAATAAATAGGGTTAGTGGTATAGTGACCTGTAACATACGTACTAACTTTCACCTCATTCTAATAAAGTGTTTAGGCACTATCGTGTTCACTCACATACATTCACACACGCATATATACATATATATATCATCGTAAAAATAGTAAAAATGAACCAAACCAATAAACCAATGAACAAAACCAATGAACCAATAGAAACACCAAAATCTCAAAGTAAGATTTTTGATATGATTACAATACTTTCCTTACATATCTTTGTTCGGAAAGTAAAAACGTTTAATGCACCAGGTGAGGTTTTTTTTTTTTTTTTTTTTACATTATTTTTAATATATTTTTTAAAATAGACTAATAGGTAAAATGCATGCATTTTTGTTTTTAGTACGACAGGTCGAACAATTTCTTTCAGACAGCGATTCTGCATTGTCTCCATTTATAGTATTACATCTTATTTATGAATGTGCAAAGGTTTTTGCTTTTATCTAAATATATAAAGCTGAAAGTTTGTTATTGTATATGTCCGAATTTTTATTCCGGGATAATAGATTTTATAGAAAATTTGTATACATACTAATCAGGATAAAATCTTCCTAATCCTGTATTTCTTATTTTAATCAAATAATTGGTTTAAAGGGTTAGGTGGGTTTCGAAGGCTCATAAGAAGCATATTTTTACTAATTTTTTTCTAATATATCAAATGAAATATTTTATTGAAACAATTTAACATATCAAAGATACATATTTGACAAGTACTTACTTTGTGAAATTTTCATTTAAAAATTGTGAAAATCCAGCCATTGGGACCTCATTTTCTTTGACCCCGTAGAAAAAAGTTCTATCGGCGTTGTCAGGCTAACTCATGATAGATTCATCTGAAAGTAAAAAAAACAAAATATTTTTTGTTAGTAGATGTGTATAGCTCGTGATTGGACGAAGGAAAAAAATTAAAATTTGAATTTTTCGCGGAGTTGTGAACAAAAAGTCCCATTTTTTGGTAAAATTTGCACCACGTATTGCCTTGTAAAATTAGTTGTGATAAAAAAAAGAAAAAAAAAAGAAAGAAAAAACCTTCGTTCAAGCACTAGATAATGTTATCTTGATGAAGTGTGCGAAATTTGAACAAGAACGGTTCATAACTTTTTAAGAAATCATGACAACCGACTTCAAAAATAGTTTCGAGAAAAACGCGACTGAAGTTTTAAATTGAAACAACACGCAGATTTTCTTTTTTTTTTTTTTTTTTTTTTTTTTCAACTTACATAGGATCGTCGAATCCGGCACCATAAAGTAAAGATGCAGCGGCAATATCTTTTGCTCTTACCTGTGACGATTTCTTGCTTCTTCGGCTACGAATATGCGATTCGCATCCTCTTTTCGGGCATACTCGTGACTGTTTCAGCCAAGTTTTTAATCTATACCGTGCATTAAAAGTAATAAAGCTGAGATTCTTTCGTTGAAAGTGACAGCAGTGACAAATGCAGCAATTTCGACTACTTTTGAGCCAGCAGGAAGTATTTTTGGAGTAATTTTCCAAATTAACTGGTTCAAACTTTCATTATTATTCTTCGTAAAGCCGCAAACACAACGCTCCAAAAGCTCTTCTTTGCTGAGTTATTTATAAATGGTCTTGTTATCGGATGAAACGGCACTTGCTAATGGATCCTAATCGTGTTTGAATGACGAAAGAGTGTTCATAGCCGAATCACTCTGCCAAACGCACCATGAGTCAGGGCCGTTTGGACATTTATCGTGCTGTGGGTTTTTGTCTGCGGAGTTATGATGAAAGTAAGTTGCCCGTATAGCGTCTTTCATATTTTGTACCGAATCACAGTTTCTTCTTATTGCCAGGCCGTAATAAACTGTTAATATATCGATTAATTTGCCTTTGCCAGAAACAATTTTTGACCAAATCGCGTAAGCGGTTGCCCATCCTCTTTTGTAAGTGTCCTATGCATCCTTTCTTGTTTATTAAAAATTTTTCACCATAAGGTTCGGCACTGAGAATTCCGCAATATTCCGGCGGAGCTTCCGAAGGCTCTATCTCTTAGAATTTTACTCCGATCGATTTAAATTTGCGGGAGAATATTCTGGACATAAAAACAAAAGACATATAAATATAAGGCATATAAAGATATATAGACATATAGACAAATATATAGACATATAAATATTCCATATAAGACCAAAAATAAAACAAAAACCGATTTTTTGAAATTTTAAAACCGATCTAACCCTTTAAAAGGTATTAAATAAGAACTCTATTTAAACTCTAAAATGATTAAAATGAAGAAAACAAAATGATGCCAAAAACAAGCAAATAAATTAGTAAATACATTTCTTTAAAAAAAAAAAAAAGAAGAAAAAGAAGCGTGGAAACTTTTTTTTTTTTTTAATTAAAATAAAACTGAGAGAAATTGTGCTAAAGAAATGGAATAGCTTCAGTATAGAACGATATATATTATGCAATATTATTATTATTTATATATGTTGCAAAATAAATAAATATATAAATAATTGTAAAGTTAACTTGCATATATTTGTGATGATTTCAAACAGATATGACGTCATTAGTTAACTAAGAAATTCATTTGAAAATATTTATAATTAACATCTTTAAAATTACTGAAAATAAAATTAAAGTTTCTAAAATAATGATGGCAATTTCTAATAAATTAAAAGAAACAAAAAAGGCTCAAATTTAATAAAAGAAATGAAAATTTCTGAAAAGAAACAAACCTTGTGATGTAATTTTGACTACTAAAACAATAAAAACTATATATAGAATTTTTCTATGATTCATCACCTATAACTCGCATAACTTCAAAACTACTCAATAAAAATTAAAAAGTAGACATCAAACATTTTTTTTTTTAATAATTAAAATAAAATTCAGAAAAATCGTGCTAAAGAAACGGAACAGCATTAGTATAAACCCCTTGGCGAAATCTGAAATTTGGCCCCGATGTAGCTCGGACGTTTCTCTCCAAGATCTTTGCTTACGGAGGATAATCAGTTTAATTCGTCGCCAAAATGACAGCACAAATGTAAAAGTCGCAATTTTTTTTCAAATGAACATAGTGACCGATGCTATGGAATGAAACACATACAGTATGCTTTTATGTGGAAGAATAGATTAAAATGTACTAAATTAAATTATGTTTTGTGCAGAATTTTATATGTTTTGATTTTGTTTTCACGCCACTACTTTCCAATTAGGTGTTTGTCACGCAATTTCGCGTAAAGGATTTTTTTTTTTTTTTTTTTTTTTTTTTTTTTTTTAACACATGAATAATAAAAAATTATCAAAAATGAAATTTCCTCATGCATTAGACAAACTAACTTCATATAGCTTTAAAATTAAATAATAATAATATACTCACAGATAATCCTGGGCATTTTTTAAAATTTTGACTTTGAAGTAGACCGGACATTTTTTGCCAAGGCTTCTACTTTCGCAACAGATATTTTAAGTCAAGTAGTGCATCAAAATTATAAATAAATTATAAAGTATTGAAAAAAGAAAGAAAGAAAGAGAAACAGTATTTTTGTTTCATTATATCTTTTTATGGAAAAAGCTAAATGGCGACAAATATTCAAAAGTCGCCCAGTAGAGGTATAATAAAGCTGTACCATGATCACGTTTACATTTTTTTTTCTATACCTACCACTAACAACTAACCATAAAATATATATATAACTACAAAAAATTTAATTTTAACCTACGGTAGATGTAGAGCTCATAGCATATTGTAATATTATATCTGGCGTGAAATGACTGCCCTATTAAGGTTGACCGTTTAGTTAAAAAATATAGGAAATAACGCGAAAAAAAAATTTTATGTTACATGGTGTTCTTCATATGAAATTGTGATCAAATATGAAAGGGCTACTCCAATTTATTTCGATACTGTTCGTTTCGAAACTGCCATCAGATAAGCACCCAAATTGAAGCCCACGGGTAAGGCATTGTCGAAAGCAATAGGAATACGTACCAAAGATCTAAGGGGCAGAGAAGATGCTGCCGAAAGCAGCAAGAACCGAAGTGAGCTTTCGAGCAATTTCAATGAATTTTTTTTTATTTTTTGTTTATAAAGCTGTATAAAAGAGTGATTCTGTTCATAATTCCTTTAAATATAGTGACCAGAGAAGCGGGCAAAGCCTTCTAGTTTTTTAACAAAATTCTTATTTAAATATACACTTTTCTCAAATACAATAATAAAGCTATAAAAACTGGAACGTTAGTCTAATTTTACAATGCAATTTTATTATAAATAAGTATATGCTGTAAGATCTTATTTAAGAAATCATACATACTTGTTTATATAAATTGCTATTATACTCAAAGCAGGTTTGGAAAGATGGAGGCAGTAATTTTGATTTCTTTGTTTTCTCTGAGTATTATTATTAAAAAAAAAAAAAAAAAAAAAAAAAAAAAATTCAACATACAATAAATTGCGTTATCTGTCCATCTATTGGTGACATTTTAAATGAGTTCCGGGGATATTAAGTACAAGAGGCAGATAATAATCATGAGAAAAAAGCATAAAAAGAAATTTAAAAAAAAAAAAAAAAAAAAAAAAAACTCCTCGCTTATTTCGACACAAATAATAGCTGAATATAAAAAATGTATCATTTTCAAATAGTATCTACACTTATTTAACATATTAAATGTGATTCCAGAAAGGTGTTTCCATACCAAAAGGAACGACATCATTAATCATTTTTAATATGAATCTCCAAATTTGACAGATAAAAATTCTACATTTTCCGATAAGCCTAAATACATATTTAAACAACGTTTCTACAGATAGTTTCAGAGTGCTAACTATTTTATAAAGAGCTTATTTTAGAAGTTCCCTCAAAACTCATATATACTATTTACTTTTATCAATAAAATATCTCTATGATTATGATGTTTCATTCTAATGTCTTCTGAACTCATGTTAAGGTGAATTTGAAGGATAACTTAAAAGTCACTCAGCAAAAGCAATTGTAGTTTAAAACTTTTTTCGATTAATATTTTTCTAATTCATATTTCTTGTCGTAAAAATATAAAAATTATAAAACTGAGATATTTATATTGGAAATTTTAAGTAGAATATTTGTAAATAATTTAAATAAACATGAATATTATTTTAGAAGGTACATACATGTGTGAAATAATGTATGCATTTAAAATTAAAAACAAACTTTAATAATCAGAAAGGTAAAGATTATTATTATTATTTTTTTTTAATTTCAGGTATTTGTATACTAATACCCTAAAATTTGATATTTAGGTATAAATTTATAAGTGAATAAAAATATTTTGTTCAAACAGACGTTGCTAAAGAAAATTGGAGTTTTTTTTTTTAAATTTTAATATATATGGAAACTCCCAATAAGCGTACGTTTTTTATACTGTTAAATAATGGATTTTATTTTTAATTGATTAGAACTTTTTATTTACATACAATGTTATGTAACTGAATTATTGAGTGTGGGTGAAGGATGTAATGTTTGAAAGGAATAGCATTTTTGTCTTAAAAATATAAACAAAGGGAGATTTATTATATTGAGAATATTTAGAGCTATTAAAAGCTAAAAGTTCTCAGAATGTACTGCATTTTTCTTGCATTTTTTTATTTATGAAAAAATATATATAAATATATGCAAGAGCATATTTGCAGATCAAGAGCCTCAATGTCCCTTTTGCATTGTTCATTACTGAGTAGATTATTTTCGTTTACTGCATATTATTTACATTAATTATTTATATATTTTATTAGTAAATATCTATGTATATATATTTCCCAAAATGTGTAAACATACCTAAAATGCATATTCAGTGGTTACCATGCTCAATACATAACTTATTTGAATTCTTTTGTGTAAAAATTATATCTATTAAATCTACGCAAACCATTTTCTACGGAAAAGATCCTTTTAAGCATCTTAACAATGTATGTTAATTTATTTTGCTGAATATATTGTACCGATGACCACATGCATGTAAAATAAATGTTGTCTGTATATCTAAATGTTCTGAAATTATTTTGTGGAAATCTGTTAGTTGCATGTAACTCATCTCTCGCCTATGAACCTTAGTGTATCAACATTTATTTTTGCGTGTACCTACACAAGTTCAACAAGCATATATACATCAATGACTATACAGCTAATTCTGTGTAATTCATAAATACTATTTGTACCAAGTTTTCAGTCAATCGGATGATTTCAGAGCATACAGGATTTCTTTTGTGAAGCCCTGTAAAATAATTACAAATACTATGGCTACCATTTTATACAAAATGCATTATTTTAATTATCCTTCAATTTTTATTAATCATTAATCCATGTTTAGAGTGTAATGATACGAAATTCTTTCATGAATCTCTGTACGCAAATCCCAAACACTATGTACACCAATAAATACAAAACGAATTCTATGTAACTCATAAATATTTTTACCGAATTTGATGTCATTCACATGCATTTTAAAATATTTTTTTTTTTTTTTTTCGTTATGTTGATTGCAGTGTAACCATGTTAAAATGCGTTTAAAAAAAATCTGTCCATTAGCCGTACACTCTAAAAATAAATAAAATAGATATAAAATACTGTTAGATTATAAAAAATTTCTGTTAGAAAATATGCCAGATAGCATTCATATGTAATTGAAAAGAGTACTTTGACAAAAATTTTCAATAATAGAGCAATACAGAAAATATTCGTACATAACAGATTTTTCCGATCACTATTAAAAAAATATATAAATAAATAAAAACCTCGCATTGAATTAAATTATCCTACTTCACCAACCACGATCGAACCAGGTGCCCACCACCTAGTAGGCAATGATGTTACCTCCTAGCTGGAGAATCACATACCTTAATGTTACTCAGCTCTTCCTAATCCTTCCTTGATTCCACTTTTTCCGTATGAAAAAAAGAAAAAATATTTACCCATTAGATAAAATCTGTATCAATGGTTACAAATTTTCCCGTGTTACAGAAAAAGTGTGTCTTTTTTTTTTTATAACTGGTATTTTACAGTATTTTTTTGTGGTACTAGATAACAGAAATTTACTATACGAAAGTTAAAGAAAAATTCGGTTTTTTAACATATTTTTTTCATTGTAATGTTATGAAATACTTTTGTGTGTGCCTGTACACACGATACACTCTACACACAACAAAATATGCACTAATTCTATGTGGCTAATGAATATTTGTTCCAATTTGCCTATTAATCGGATGATTTTTGCGTTCACTATCGGAGCACAGACACAAAAGTTTTGAGTTTCGGTTAGGAAGTTCAACCGTGACCTTCAAAATACTCTGCATTTTGAAGGTCAAGCCTCCACTAAGATTACGGCAATAAATGTTTTGTATAAAACAGAGCGTTTGACAACTATCACGTGCATTAATCCAAGAAAATACACAACGTCATTAAATTTCAGTTTAAAAAGGAAGGAATATACATTTTTCTAAAATTATCACGTAAATACTCAGATCTCTATGAAGTAAAAAAGAAAAAAAAAAACTAAAAATCTAAAAAACAAGTAACAAAAATTTCCTTAGTTTGAGGCATAAAATTGTAATATAAAATCAAATATGTTATTAAAACATGTTTGGTTTTCAAATTTAATGCGTATTCTCAATTACATTCAGATGTTGTTCTCATTACTCTTTTCGTACATGTATTCTAATTTGAGTTAAATAATGAGTATCTATAAAAAACAGATGTTGGGGTTCGAAATTAAATATTGTACATACCATAAAGATAAAGAAGATTCATCCTCTCTAAAAAAAAATGGATTTCATGAATAAAAAGATAGATTGTTGTCATTTTTAACGTAAAAAGAATTCAAGGATGCGCATGCAATAACTCACAATATATTGATGCGGCTAAAAATAAATGCAAAGAAGGAGTGACCAACGCACCATAAGCAAAAGAAACTGAGAATTTTCAGTATTGATTTTCCTTCGAAAAGAAACTATTTTATTTCTAAAAATGAAATCAACTAATGCAAAATTCCCATTTTGAAGAACAAAAACATTTTGCATTCTTAGGTATTTAACTTTTAATGAAACTAAGAATATCGGATCGATAAATAAACTTATGCCATTCTTTAACATGTAAAAATATAAGTTTTATACACGTTGGTTTCTTTATGAAGCCTAAGTTTTTTAGTTACTCAAGGTCGTTAAAGTTTACGAAAGTAGTTTCGAGGGTCTTTTAATAATGATTGAGTTAATCGATTTAAAAATCTCTCTTTGTCCAGTCTTCTTTTTTCTGCATTTCTGAAATGAAAGTGGGTTAACTAATTAATTAAAATATACAATCGAAAGGATAAAGCTGTTTTTGACTCTGAAACTGCAGATTTATCATTTTTAGTTATAAAATGTATAGAAAGAATTTTCGCTTTTATGTACGTAAATGTACTTATAAATATAGAGTTTTATTGAATTAATGAATATTACTAAATCGTAGTTATTATTTATTTATTTTCTTTTATTTAGTTATATATTTATTTTTTGATATTCCAAAATGCTCATACTTATTTTTAAAAGTTAAAATGATTGTAATACAAATCTCAAGGTTATTTTACAATGAAAAATGATCTGGATTTGTATTAAATAATCTACCTTTTTGTGCATGTACTTAATTCTTCCAGCATAGATGTTACTTTTTATTTTTTTATATTTTTTTATTTTTTCCACGCTTGTCTAACATAGGCTGTACAAAAGTTTCATTCCAATATATCACTTATTTTATTTAAATTTCTAACTCTTTCGTGGAAACAAAAAAGGGTTTGTCATCAGATTGTATGTCTGTCTGCCTGTCTTTCTTCCTGTTCGCCCGCTTCACTATCTCTCTGGTCTTTAATTTTCGCAAATATTTTTAGAATATCTTGAAACTGGCTTTTCAGATTCATCATGGCATGTTCCGTATTAAAAATAGGGCAAATAGCTCTTTTAATTTATATACAGGAATTAATAACAGAATTTTGATGTATTACGTTCACTGTAAAAAAAAAAAAAAAAAAAAAAAAAAAAAAACTGTTAAAAGTACAGGAAAAATCTAGCAGCTGGGATGCCAGTATTTCTCCGTCAAATATACACGACAAAACTGTACTTTTAACAAAAAATCTGTTTGATTTACAGGATTCTTGTGTAAAATATATGTCAGTGATACAATTTTACGGTTTTAAACAGTATATTTGACGGAGAAACACTGTCACCACAGCTGCCAGATTTTTCCTGTACTTTTAACTTTTTTTTTTTCTTTTTTGCAGTGTTATACCACAAGTATTGCTTGAAAACATGCTTGAAAACACACCTTTATACAGCAAAAAGCATAATGAAATGAACATACGTTATTCAAATGCACAAAAGCGCGTTTTCTATAGAAAATTTTATGATTAACATTAATGATTGATTTACAAGACCACACAATGACCTATCGATACATTATCAGATATAAATAGAAGCTGTTTCAAAGGCATTTTCTAATGTATTATGCGTTTCTAACAAGTTCTAACAAAGTTAAAAGTGTTTACGATTTCCATTCGTCTATCTGTCTGTATGCTCTGCCTGTAGAACTGTGTGTTCACTCTCTCATTTCCATATATATTTTTAGAGTTCATTAAAACTGATTTATTTTATTTAGATTCTTCAGCTTTGCTGTAGAATGTGTCCTATTGAAAGTCTTACGTTTAGCACAACTGGAGTTTACTCGGAAACACACAAAATAATTTTGATGCATTTCAGTCTAAAAGAGGTTTAAATACCAATTCAGCATCTTTTTAAAGCGCTATAAGCATAAAGAAATTAACATATACTTTTTCAGTTTCAATAAATGATATTTCATATAGACAAAAGTACGAATTGATATTTCAGATTTCTTTGCAGGGTCTCACACAAATGTTCGAATTCATTATGGTTTATAGATGAAAATTTTTGAAGTTCATTTTAAACTGTGTTATATGTTTTACCTCTATTAAACAAAGTAAAAAAAATAGTTAATGAATTCGTCTATTAATCTGTTTGTCCGTGTGGACTTTTTTTTTTCTTTCGTAAATATGTAAATTCTCATACATGTTAGTCAGTTTTACCATATGATGCTTTCCAATAAAGAAGGTATAAATTGTACTGTTGATTTTTTTTAAGGACTTACAAAGGAATTCACATACATTACTTTCTGAGAGACATTTCTATAAAGCATGTTTTTCTATCTTTATGCTGAACATAACGTACACTGTAAAAAATATGTCCTATTTGCTGCCAGAAATTCTATGTAATTTGAGAAAATACGTTCTGACAACGTGATTTTTTCGTAAATTACGCGTATTTTCTCAAATTACAAAGAATTTCTGGCAGCAAATAGGACATATTTTTTACAGTGTAATAAAATTACAATTAAAAAAAAAATTACATAAAAATTCAAACAAATCCGCCTTTAAATACGCTTTTGACAATGTGGATTTGAAATGTTCGAGTTGCCGCCACTTGAAAACAAAAAGGCGCAGCAACTTGGTTAACGAACTCATACAAGATATTTATAAGATAAGTTTGCTATTCAAATTTGATTCGATATGAAGTATTATTTCGGGAGTTACCGTGATGACAAAATTTTCATTATACATATATATATATATATATAGAGAGAGAGATAAAGGAAGTGATTGCAATAGGTCAATTTCTATAGAAATCAACCTTTAAAAAAAAAAAAAAATGTGTATTCCTATACTTCTTAGACTATATATAGTGCTAAAGAAAAGCAATATTATTTTTTTCTTTAAAGGTGAAGCTATAAAGCTAGTTTTTGTGAGATTACTTCTTATAAATTAAAAACAAGACTTTTTTTAAGGTGTCACCAATGAAGTAAATTATATCAAAATTAAGAGTTGTAATGTACACTCAGTGCAAATATATGCTAACCTTGTCTTTTTTTTTCTTTTATTCTTAATTATTGTATATGATGGGAATTTACATGTGAATGCAAATCTTTTATTTTGTATTTAATGTAAATAGTTTTTTCTAAAATTATTAAAATCATAATTGAAAAATCTGATGTGGACACCACATGACTTCCTTATACAACCATAGGAATATACATATTTTTATGAAAACATTGACAGTTTTGTGTGAAGTAACTGGTTCGTACATAAACAGGCAGGTTTCAGTCCATGAACATTCCTTAAGAAAGTAAAAAAATAAAAAAATAAACTGCTACTCGAGCCAAAAAATTCACGATAATACGATTATATATGACGTCGAGACAAATATACTAGTTTTTTCAGGGATAGTACTCAACGGCTTGTTACAGAATATCTCATTGGCAAATCCAGAGCTTAGAGTGCAATGAAAATCTTTCGAATACAGTTGGCCCAGTTTTGTTCTCTTTGGCAAAAATTTGTGACGGGGAAAAAAAATAATTAACTCAGTTAAGAAACGGCTTCTGGCTATACTGAAACAGCATTTGCCGCAAAATTTTATCGCTAATCTCGCCATACCGCAAATTAGTAGCCAGCGTAGATTTTTTGTCATGGCATCGAACTTGGCGACTTGGCGAACGAATTTGGTCAAAATCTGTAGTTTAGGTTTGCCAAAATTTGGAAGCTCTAACTTCAATAATTACAGGATTCTGGAATATTCTGGAAAAAATTCATTGGTTAATTGCGCAGAACTAAATTCTTCGAAAGTTCTATAAATGACTCACAAGACACACAAAAAAAAAAAAAAACAGAAGAGTGATTGTTGATGATTCTAGACTAGAACTTCCCTATATCTTTACGTGTTACTTTCTACACAATATTACAGTAAATGTGGAAACAGGTGAAAGTTTTTTCATTTCCACGAATGTGGGCTTTGACTTAGCGTCATATTAGGCATTCAAATGTGGCGAAAAATGGTAGTAAGGGATTTACAAAATTTCGAAATTTTACCTCAATAAAAGTCTAGTTCTGGAAATTTTTTAATGACGCATTGGTTTCTCGCGCAGAACTACCTTGAAAATTCCTTAAACCACTGACAATACTTTCAATGAAAATGCATTCGTCGACAAGAGACTGCTTATGTCTTTAAACATAACTTTCTACACGTAAAAATGTCTTCAGCTTTCATACCAATATCATTACTGCTCTATCATTAGCTTCTATTGAAATCTCTATGATGATAGGTCATATATAATGGTCAAAACCTTTGTATTTTTGGTCACTACGATTAAATTTTTTCTAAATATCTCGAAAACGTTAAATCACATAAAGTCCAAAAAGGGAGGTGCACAACTAGATGATATAACAAACTTATACACCAATTTGCAATGTTCTACGTCCAACCGTTCGAGTTATGCGAGATACATTACGGGCTGTATCTACGGGCTGAATATTCATTAAATAAAATGCTATCGTCGACTAGAATCTGCTTATGTCTTTAATCATAACTTTCTACAGGGAAAATTTCTTCAACTTTCATAACAATATAATTACTGGCTCTTTCATTAGTTTCTTCTGAAATCTCTATTATGGTAGTTCATATATAATGGCTAAAACCTTAGTATTTTTGGCCATTATGAATATAATTTTCCTAAATATCTCCAAAATGAAAAATCATAGAAAGTCCAAAAAGGGAGGTGCATAACTAGATGTTATGCACCTCCCGTGCATAACTAGATGTTATGCAATCGTACTGCAGACGCAGTACGATTAGCCACAGCCATACGCCGAACACGGCGGTCTTCCCTCTCAGTAGTGCCACGTGGCCGCCCGGAACACGGTCTTCTTGAGGCAGTACCTTCCCTTGACCACTGCTGCCAACACTCATGCACAGTGGATACATTCCTGCCAAGTCTTTCTGCAATATCGCGGAAAGAAAACCCACCTTCTCGTAGCCCTACTACACGACCTCGTTCAAACTCAGTGAGCTGTTGATAATGGCTTCTTCGTCTTCTTAGAGGCATCCTTGACTAACATTAACCCACTACGTCAAATCTCAACTGTAAATAACGATCACGAACCTTACAGCGCTTATTTAAAGCAAACCTCATTTGCATGTTCATAGTGTCGCTACAAGCGCCACACTTATGCGCGTAGCTCGAAATTTGAATCGACGTCATCTTACAGATGTATAAACACGCCTACCAAATTTCGTTTATCTAGCACAGCTCCTTCCTGGTGTTGGGATTTTTTTTTCCATCAGTGTAATAAGTTTAAAAACTGATTGCAGACAAAAAGAAAGAAAGAAAGAGGGAGAAAGAAAAAATATATATTGCATAAATAATATTAATCAAACTTCGAACTTTTTTTTTTTTTTAACGCTTTTTATTTGCTACACAGAATGAACCATGGAAAAATTGTTTTTACTAATTTAGATCGCATTCTTGAAAATACCAACAGCGTAAAGTCTTTAGAAATAAAAAGTGATATTTTGCTACTCACATTCTTTTCATTTGTTGGTCATTGTTTTTTAAAAGACGAATTATACATTAAATTGAATTTAATGTTAATAAATTAAAACACAACTACAAATGTAAGAGTTGTAGGTTATAAATCCTGAAATACTTATAAATAATACAGATTTTATCAACTTTTAAGAGCTAATTGATTTTGTATTTTTTTAAACTATGAATCCAATAAACTATACATGTGCGAATTTTTGCAAAGGCAGATTCAAATTACCCATCCTAAAATTTAACTGCAAAATATTTTCTGTACTTAATCGCCTTCGATTAACTTATTTTACGATCGCTCTTTACTACCTTTCTCATTTTAAAACTGCATCTAAATGCAAACGAGTTGCTTGACCTCTTTTGTAAAATTGAGTATTTGCATAGATACTATAAAATTAGTTTTACGAGATCTTTCAGTGTAAGATCGTAAGGCAGATAATGTGTAAAGAAAAAAAAACTTTTATTTTACTTTTTTATTTTATTATTATTATTATTTATTTATCTTTTTTATTATTTATTTATTTATTTTATTTTATTTTATTTTAAATTGTATTTAAATTATGCAACATTAAAATATAAAACATTACTTTTTATTTAAATTATAAAAGAAGAAAACTTTTATAACTAAAAATAATATTTTTATGATATTTTTATCTAAAAATAAGAGAAAATGTCTGATGCGAATATTGAAGAATTTTAAAGTTCAAATTAATCAATTGAAAGTTTGTACAAGGGAACTATTCGTCTCATATGGCTTATATTCATTAGTAAAACGTACCTCGTTGTTTTAAATTCCCTCTAAATGTGATGAGTTTTTACTGCAGTATAAATAAATTTATGCAGTCTGGGGTATGGGTACTAAATCAAAATATATGATGCATAGTTTTTTTTTTTTTTTTAACTAGCAATATTTTTTCTACTTTAAAGAAAAAAAAAAAACATAGAAAATAGAAAATATAAACATTTCTCAATTTTAAACACGTCAGAATTTTTTTTTGTTTTAAAAATGAAATTTAAATCTGTTTTTCAGAAGAAAAAAGTAAAATAAACTCAAAACTTTATGCTAACCCTTTTAAAATGAGCTTCAGTGATTTTATTCTAGATTTTATTGAATATATATAGGGTAAAGTGCCCTAATTTCGCCCCCCTTTACTTCTCTGCTTAACTCTGAGTGTCGCCACCTGTCACGCAAGGCAGAAAAAGCGGGAGATGTAACGATTCAGTCGTGATAATTTCGTTCGCCTAGACACATACATCTGTTATATCCGGTTTTTAAAAGAGGTGAGTTCTTATTATGTCTTTTGTAGAATGCTACTCATTGTATTGTAAGTCATTCTTCCTCATACATTGTATTTATTCTATGTTGGTAAAGGCCGGTTTCCATTGCAATTGGAACTTCGAGGTTCAAAAAACCATTAATCACGCTTCCGACACAAAGAGCCAAATGTCTTGTCATTAGCTGTAAACTTTTTTTATCAGATTGCGCAGTTACTTCAAAGGAAAGCATGCAAAATTGACAAAGATATCTGCCTCTGGCCCGTCAATTATCTCAGCTGGGGTTAGAGCCAGGGACTCTCCCTTTCGAACCAACCCGTAGAAGCAGGTCCAACCGCTTGACCACATCAAAGGATTCTGAATAGCGCCGCTCGAAAGATTTTCAACCAACCTCAGTGGAAACTGCACTTAAGATACTAATAGTAGCACAGAGTGAGGTTTCAAATGTTCAGTTCATTTTACGACAACTGAAGCTCTGCCAAGTTGAGAAATAGTTTGGTCCCAATTTCGTATCCCTTGAAGTTCTTTATTTCACACCCCTTTCCCAGTCCTCAAAGATCAAAATATCATGGTAACTGATCAACCATCATAAAGTGGCCATGTTCAGCAAACTGCTACTGCCATCAATGGTAAAGACATCAGGAAAGTTCCAGTGATCACATCATCAACTTCTAATATAGAGGAGAATCAGCAACATACACTCCTTCTCATATTTATAAGGACACTTTATGCTTTGAAATAACTAATGTAAATATAATTGTGAACAAGATTATACTAAGTGCAATTAATATATCTAGTATTCTAAAAACTAAAACTGCTATAATTTTTTTAATATGAAACAAAATTAATAAAATATAATGCAAAATATTTTTTCTCCCCGTTTTTAAATGTTCATAATTATTGGGACAGTCAAGTTTTTTTCGTTTTATTTAACTTACTAGCAAATAAATTACAGTTGACATGCGAATTTGTTAAATACTGGGCTAGATTAATTCATAATAAGCCTTCAATTTTTCTTGGCCGAACATTACTGATAATTCCTCGAAAAAAAAAAAGAACGTTCATGCAGTGAAGTATGATATGTGTGTTTTTTTAAGTGGAAGGATAATTTCAATCCGCCGAATTTCTAATGAAATTCGAAGATCTAAAATTGCTGAAGGATATGTGATCAAACGTTGAACTGTGGGTTCGATAGAATGTTCGATAAGTTAGTTCGATAGTTCGAGATCTGATCCAAAATCAGAGTTATTTTACAGAGATCGAAGACTCATAATTCCTCTTACGGTTCTACTCATAATGACTGCTACTGAATTTGCTCGTAATTTTTAACGAAAGGTTGGGGTCCACATTTATGCATGTTTGAAATAATTAATAATATGTTAAAATGAATACAAAACTTGTAATAATCAATAAGCATTTAATGGGGGAAAGAACGTCTGTGTTAAAGTTGAATAAAGACAATATTAAGTGGTAAAATATTGCATTTTCGGATAAAAAAATATTTTATTTTTGATTAACCAAATGGTTTTCACAGAGAGGGACTGCTGAGGAGCACGATCTGCACACAGAGAGGCACGATCTGAAGATAGCGAAAGACAGAGCAGACTTTTTAAAGGCAGATATGAGTCGGACATTTTAAAGGTGTACCTATGGTGCTCTGGAGAGCTGTTTCTACTGAAGGCAGAATGAATTTATAATTTTTTCCATTATTGTGAACAACAAGAGAGTATCACAAATTTTAAACGTGAAATTCTGAGATTTTTGTTAGTTTTTTTTTTTTTTTTTTTTTTTTTTTTTTTTTTTAGGGGGGGGGGGAGGGGGGACAATAATGTTTTTTTCAACAAGACTTACATTTTTGCTCTGCTTCTAGAGCAACAGGAAATAATTTGAAAAAAGAAACTTCTGTCTTATTGCCTTTTCCGTGGGCTAAAAGTTGAAAAAACCTTATCATATTAGAAAAGTCCATGCAAGTGGAAAGCAATTTTAAATAGTTTAAATGTATTCAGAATATCATCTATGCTGTATGAAATGGTATTGAAACTGAATATTAAATTATATATATATATATACCAGAGAGAATGTCTGACTGTTTCATCCTAAAAAGAGACCCCATAAAATATTAATTTAAAGAATAACTCGAAAAAAATTTACTAAGATTCGAGCTGTCCTTATAATTGTGAACACCTGAAAAATCCTCTTTTTGATCGTATTTAATGTTTTTTACGATAGAAAAACAATAAAACTTTTTAAATATAGTCTCTTAATGAAATTCAAATTAATAAAAAATATATTTGTTTAAATAATAGTGTTCAGTGTTTAGTTAATATAGAAAAATGGGTGTCCTTATAATTATGAGAACCAGTGTATATACGTTACTAATGTTTAAATGCCTAATATTTCTTTCAGTTATTCTTCAATTGATTACTACAATTCTTTGTACTTTTATTCATTTGTAAATGAAGTTTGATTCATAAGTAAAGTCTTATTTTATGGAATTTTTGAGGGGGACGGAATTGGGACTTTTTTTTTTTTTTTTTAATTTTGCCGAATATATTTAACTTTTGAAATACAGTTTTTTAACTTAGTACAAATATTTTTGGAGTCAATTTGGCTATGTTTAGATGTTTCAGGATAGTTAGTGAATGTAACATCGAAATCTGGTAGGTTTTCAGGGAAAATTATAGCTTTCAATGGCCTTGTCACTGGGGACAAAGTTAGGGCACTTTACCTTATACTTTTTAAATTGTTGAAATTTATGCTTAAGTTTTTCGTTAAAAATATCTATGACATTCGTTTTCCAGATAGCAAGTTGGTCGGATTCAACTGGAATGGAATTGTTTCCACCCAAGTACAACAGAGTGAAAGTCAAAACTGGTCTAGAAAATAAAACATATGTTGTAACTAGTATACTTGTAAGTAATATTTTTAAAAACTTTTTAATGAGTTACATAACTGTATATTTACAAGATACATAATACAGATTTTAATTTAAAAATATTTTAAAATTTATGCAAAGAATGTATTTTCAGCATATTTACCAAGGATGGAATTGTCCCACTTTTTCAGCCACCATTATTTCTACACAGAAATATTCATCATATTTTGCTGCTATTTTTGTTATTTTATAGAATAGTAATTTTTATAGGAAAATATTGGTGGCAAAATAAGTGGAACTCTTTCATTCCTGTTTTGCTTAAGACAGCTAATTTTTACTGACATTTAAACTATATACATTCCATTTAAAAATTATTTTAGAATAGTGTAAAGGGGTTAAATGTAACTACGTTTTGGAATAGTTCAACTTTAAGCTCATTTTGCTCAGTTGCTGCTTAAAATTTTTAACAATACACTTCTTAAAAATTAACAGTACCCTTCATAGAATTTTTAACAATAAACTACAACTAATTGGATTTTTAAAAAAAATGTGAGCATTTTTAATTAATAATGTGCCATTAAATAATAATAATATTATTATTATTAATAAAGAAAATTTTGTGTTTCGTGATTCTTCTTGTGCCATAGTTGGGCCATATGCCTCGGCATATTTTACCCATATATAGTACATTAAGAAACGTGAAAGTCAAATTTCCAGCTGGGGAAAACCTTCATGAATCTGAAACTTTGAGTTTTAAAAATATCTCAACAGGTTATAGAGTTGCGAACTTTTGCGTACGCCACCAACTAGCACTTCGAATTTTAAACTTTTTAACGCATCAAAAATAATTAAATAAAATTAGTAAAATAGGTTTCACTTAAAATAAAAGCTAAACTTAAAAAGCAAAGTAAAAAAATATGAGTGAGGCAGCTAAAGTTATTTTAAAAGTAAAATTTACGGGTTCGCAACATTCCAATTTTAAATACAGTAGATTGCAAATAACTTTTTTATCCGGGCATAAAAAGTTTTTTTTTTTTTTTCTTTTTAAATATCGTGAATTTAAAACCAATTAAAAAATAAATAAATAAATAAATAAATAAAAATTTCTTTGAAATAATGATTCTGAGTTTACAATGCAAATATCTTTAAATTCAGTTATTATTAGAAATTTTAAATTATTTCAAATGTAATTTATTAAGCACTTTGTTTTGTGCCAGCTTTCAACGCTTTTAAAATGTGCCAGCTTTCAACGATTCAACCTCCAACCCGTGTTAGATAATGAGTTTTTTTCTGTATATAAAAGATCTTCAGTTACATATATACTATACATATATATCGTTAAATTTTAACAGATAATTACAAAAAAAAAAAAAAAAAAATGACCAAAGTAGTTTTTACGAGTTTACAGTCAAAATTCGCTAAATTTGTTTAAAAATTAAGACGTTTTAAAGAAAAATAATATTTAATTAAATTCAACGCCAATCCTTGTGGCATTTTACATACTGATATAATATTAACTTTCAAATTCAGACTAGATGTAGGAATTGGTCGTTCATTGTTATTGGTATGCAACTTATACTTTTTTTTTTCTATTCAAAAGTACTGCACTGTACATAGCATACTTCCTCATGGGATAACTTTATTACCTACGAAGGATGTTCCAAAAATAAGTTTCTGCATTTCTTTCACATAGAAAATTTATTGAAAAAAAAAAAAAAAAAAAAAACACCATTACATCATGAACTGTACACCTTGCACTATATTTTTAAATAGTTGTCACCTACATTTAGACATTTGTCGTAGCGTGCAATCAGTTTGAAAAAAAAACATTTTGGTAAACCTTCGAGCTCTGCGATGCAAGGAATTATCGCGCAGCCTGCTTCACTTCAGCATTGTTTCTGAAGTGATATCCTGAGACGGCTGTCCGCTATCACCATGTCCTGTACTCTAGTTATATTGTTTTCATTCATGAATGTGAAAGGACGCCCATGCGACCTTCATCCTCCACACTCTACCTTCCTTCACCGAGTATGCAACACCAGCGATCAACCATTTGACGAGACATGATCTCTTCAACATAAACGGTTTGCAGGCGTTCATGGATGACGGACACACTAGTCCCACATCCACATTCATACCGTATAACAGCATGTGATTCCAGTGGCAACCTAGTCGTCAGCACGCGTCTGTCTGTCATCGTGATTTGTACTAGAATCACCTCGGGCATGCTGATTTGTTGTTATCATCTTTTCTTTGGCGAGCTGCGCATGCATCATTCCTCCTCCGCTGACGCTTTTTACGCGGTTGACCCATCAAAGGACGTGGTTTCTTGTATCTGTTGTATGTTTCACCTGGTGTACCATGTTTTCACTCAAAAAAAAAAAAAAAAAAAGAAAGAAAGGCGAGACTTACTCTTGGAATGGTCGTCGTATTTATTTTATTGTAAGTTTTATTTTAACAGTTAAAATTGTTTTGAGGACTACATTCTCTAACTGTGTTTTTCTATATTGCGTGTGTGATCAACAGAAATTCGGTATTCAGTGCCCAGTAGAAAGTGTACAATAAAATATCAAGTTTTTCATAAAGAATTTCAATAACCTCCTCAGAAAGGGAAATAATAATATAATAATGATGATGATGATGATGATGATAATACAACCTTCTGAATACAGCTTTTTTTTTCTTTTCTTTTTTTTTTTTTTTTAATCTTTTAAGGAAGAACCTTACTTAATGTACAAAAAAGCAGAAGCAGGGGATATATTAGAAGGCAACGATGTTTTTGAAGGTTATTGCAAGGATTTAGCTGATCTCATTGCAGAGTATCTAAATATTAATTATAGTCTTAGATTAGTAAATGATTCCAAATATGGAGGACAAGATCCAAATTCCCCAGTTGGCTGGAACGGCATGGTTGGGGAACTCATCAAAAAAGTAAGTTTTTTAAATATTTAACTTAAGTGTTTTAAATGTCTAAAATTTCAAACAATTATTTGATAAAACATACTGTTTCCTAAATTTAGTGACACACAGTGATAAAAATAACGTATTTTAAACTAAAATCTCCACATTCTACCCTGTTTAACCGCTTAATAAGATAAAAATATTGTTTATAGAGAAATATTCAATTTCCCTTGAAATAAGTATAAAAAATACTTATTAAAATATTAATATTTTCCAACAGCCTTCATTCATTACTGAGTATGAAATTCGTAGAAGGGAAAATGTACTCTTAAGCATTCCCGAACAACTAAATATAATGAAACTTTTAAAATCTTTTAGGTTCATAAAAAACGACACAATTCATAGAGATTTTGGATTCCTGTCCAACATTATATTAATTTCAAGGCATTCTGTAGCACACGGAGAGACTTGCAAACGGTTATTTTAACTGAAGTTAAAACACTCCTAAACATTGCTGAAAATATTTAAAACATTTAAAACAACTAAATATTCAATTCCAGCATTTTCAAATTATAGCCTTTAATATATCAGAATATTTTGTTCATCCGTGTAAACTTCAGTGTTAGTCATACCGTATTTTATAAAAAAACGTTTTTAGGGCTTATGAATAACATTTGTCAATATTATTACTTTTGTTTTAAATATTCATTAGTACTTATTTTATTTTATTGTTGTTGATTCTTCCATTTTTTTATTACATCCATTACCCGACTGCAATAAGTAACGGAAGTATTGTATTCAATTGTAAAATTTGAATTTAAATTTTTACCAAATTTATATGTTTTAAGGTCCAATTGATAGGTGCCATGAATAAGGAGCAGAATCTTAGGACTCGCTAGTGATTTTCTTCGAACTTGCTGCATTGACTCCTTTTTATATGTCCTTCGGTGTGTAATTGTTGGTTTCCAGTAAACAGGTGATTTTGTCATGTTTGGGGTAAAATCAGAATTGAGATTGATAGTCACTATCCCAAAATGGTTCTAACGATTTTCTTCAAATTTTCTACAAAAATTCTATTTAGATGTTTTTCAAATGTATTTCTTATTACTTAGTTACTACAAAATAACAGATAGGTGTTCTCATTAGTTAGATCAGTTTCAGACCTCAGAAACTGGTGTTTCAAGAAACGGCTCAACCGATTTTCTTTCGCTGTATAAAGAATTTTTTACATGCTTTTACGACATATATAATAGTAATTGGTAAGTATAGAGTATAATAGAAACTATCGGGATTGTTACTAATAGGTTACTAATAGGAATATCGGCAGGAGTTATCATGAGTTAAGTCAATTTTATGTCATCTGGTCGCTATCTGCAAAAATAGTTTTAAATATATGCAGTAGTGGGTAATGGAATTCGTGTTGTTGTTACATTTGCGATTTCTTTCTTTCTTTCTTTCTTTTTTTTTTTTAATTCAATTCACATCAGAATTTAATTTTTTTTTTAATCTTCTCTACTAATAATAAAATTGCCTGTGTGTATGTTTCATCCCCTTTGTCATTACGAGTGTAGAAACGATCATGCGGTGTCTTGTTTTAAGGAATATTTTTCTCTAAAAATTCCCCAATAATTCACTTCGAAAACAGATTGTGCGAGTTTGATTACTCTGAAATTGAAATTTAACCCATTTATCTGTCAAAAAAATCATCTTTTTATTATTATTATTATTTTCATATTGTGTACCTGCGGATGAAAAATTCAATTTCTCCAGTTCTTTGCAATACTTACATACACTATTTTAAAGGAAAACCTTTTCGGGTATTGGTGTGTTCTGTGTGTTATTTTTCCACATATTCCATCAATTATACATGGATATGTTCGTTCATATTTCTTTAAACAGGAAAACTTTGCAGATTATCTTTAAAAAATGAACTGACACTTTCATTGAATTCACTTTCTAATTAGAAAACTGTCTTCCGTTTCTCGATGTTTTGGTATCTAAACACAATAATCTATTTTCAAAAACCGTGACACGAAAATTCTCTCTCTCTCTTCTTGTCTATGCTTTTTGTTAAAGTACTTTCCTTATATATATGTGTGTTTAAGGTTCTTTGCCCATTTAATCTAATCCTTTAAATATTTTATAGGAATTTAATTATCTAAAATTTCTTTCTTTTTCTCAGAGGTATATTTTCTTTGTCATTGATAAAGCCCAGAATATATTTAATAAACCAAAACGCTCTTTAATTTACTAGAATTTCACCTTGTGCCTTTTCATTTTATTATTATTATTATAATTTATCTGTTGTGTTCTTATTTATCTCTATTATTATTATTATTTTAATCTTTAAACTACTCTCACGTTTTGTTTTTAAAGTTTACTAGCTAACCCGTCGAATTCGACGGTTACTTTATCGACCGTAATGTTTCAAAAACCGTCGCATCTTTATTTAAATGTATTTCAAGTTAAAACATCTAATATAATTTACGACATTTCACTTAAAAAAAGGAAATTCGGAAAATACTTATAAATAGGAATGAACTTTAAATGTGTACGATTTTATATCTTTAACTCGATTTTGTTTCAATTTCCATTTTTAAACAAAAACATCGCGAAAAAAATAATCAGCTGTCACAGAAAAATTACCTCGAACCGAACGAATTTCTGCATTGTGACCCCGGTGTCTGTGGTAGCGCATACGCCGGCCGCTAATAACATAAGAAAATTCCCCAAAATTAACCTGGAACCGAACGAACCCTCTCGGTGTTGCCTGGGTCCATGATACCTTAAATGAACCTTAAATTTCATGATTTTATATCTTTAATCCGATTTTGTTTGAATTTCTATTTTTAAATAAAAGCATCGCGAAAAAAATAATCAGATGTAACAAAATAATTACCTCGAACCGAACGAAACTCTGCCTTTTGACACCGGTGCCTGTGGCAGTGCATACGCGGGCCGCTAATAACATAAGAAAATCTCCCAAAATTAACCTGGAACCGAACGAACCCGCCCAGTGTTGCCCGGGCCCATGATAATAACCTTAAATGAACCTTAAATTTGTATGATTTTATTTCTTTAACGTGATTTTGTTTGAATTTCTATTTTTAAATGGAAGCATCACGAAAACAAATAATCAGCTGTAACAAAGAAATTACCGCGAACCGAACGAAACTCTTCCTTGTGACCCCGGTGCCTGCGGCAGCGCATACACGGGCCGTTAATAAGAGGAAAAAATTCCCAAAAATTAACCTGGAACCGAACGAACCCCTCCCCTTACGAACGGGTCCCTAGTGTAGACAATAGGCCTTAACGCCATGCACCACAAAACTTATCCTCGTTTGCATTTCTATAAAGCTTTGTGTGTCTTCAAATCGTTAAAAATCTTATGAATGATCCCTCTTTAACGCTTTTCATGTTTAGCCGTTTCATTCCCAATTTTTTTCCTCCATAAAACAATAAATCTTATATTTAGTCATAAATTTATTTCAAAGGTAATATATATATGGCTGAATATCACATAAATGTACATTTTAGTGTTTCAGGTCTTTATTATTAATTTTAAGCAAATAAATTGTAAAATTTTATTATTATTCTTTAGAAGTACCTTTTTAAAAAAGCATCAAATCATAAAATGTGAGTTTATAGCAATTTCAGTATTTTTTAGAAAATTTTAAACCTTAAAATCGTCATTTTCGTGACTGTCTCCAAGACCAAATGTTTACATACAAAGTATGTTTTTTACTAAAAAAAAATAAAATGATAATTATAATAATTGTTAATTCTTGTAAAAAAAACTATTTGTTTTCAAGGGAATTTTTTTTTCTTTTTAATTACGTTAATTTTCATGCATGAGTAATTAAAATGCTTGTATGCAAGTCTTGACGTCATTTTCGCGACAAGTGAAAATAACTTCACATATCATCAAGGGATGGTGCCACCATTCACTTTTTTTAAAGTTTAAGATCAGAAATCAACATTGACGATATGTGGGGAAAATAAATCTCAAGAACATTAAAAACAGGTAAGAGTTAACATTATTTTTATTGTTTACATGCTGTGCGTGTTTTTATTGCTTGTCATTTTCGAGATGCATAAAAAATAAAAAAATATTATTATAAAATTTAGAACAAAGTTTTATTTTAATATAGAATGACGACCAGAAGAAGAAAATGTGACGATATCGGCTTAGTGAAAGCATGTTTTTCAGTACAGACCGAATTATTGACGATTTGTCATTTTCGTGACGGTCATTTTTGTGACGTCACGAAAATGACATTTGTTGCAGATTTACTATTTTGTAAGCCCTGGATTTAAATAATTTTTTATTTTTAGTTAAAAGATTTGTTGGTGTAGGATAAGCTTTATATTTAAATATTTAAAGTACTTTCCGGTATCCAGGTAAATATAAAAAAAATTACATACGACATTAATATTAAGATACAATTAAAAAAACAAACTTTTAATTTTTTTTTTTTTTTTTTTTTGCCCCCTTTAAGGTGTCATTGAGAATGTTACTCAAAATATTTTACTTGTGTCATTTATGGCAAGATGCAGAAAAAATAAGTTTGCATGGCCTGAGAAAGAGGATGTCCATGAAATTCAAGTGCCACATATTCTGTGCAAAATTAGGAATTCTCCTGAACATACTTCAAATAGATATTTTAAACTTCAGGATGAAGATTTTAATAATGTTCAAAATGCTTTTTCTGAATTTAATTCAGTTAATCATTAAAGTAACTACAAGGATTTTAATACAATAAAATTGCTTGATATTCTCATTATTGCTCTTTCTTTTCCCTTCACAATCTTTTCTCTATTATTCTAATACGTTCCATTTTTAATATTATATGGTCCTATTTCATTGACAAACAATGTTATTTCAATGAAAAATAGTCATTTTGACAAATATTGTCATTTAAGTGACAAACAGTCGTTTCAGTGACAAACATTGTCATTTCAGTGACAAACCAGTCATTTCAGTGACATCATTTTTTGACATCTTTAAATGTTATAATTAAAAATTTTATGCAAGTAAACTGATTATTTCCAGTTTATAGTCAAGAGGTATGCAGTCTATGATATTTCCCATTGATATAATTTATGTTTATAAAAAATTAAATTTAAATTTATTTATTTATTTATTTATTTTTTTTAATTTAAAAAATTTGGGTTTTTATATTTTATTTTACTTTTTTAAATGGGAAGAACTTTTTAGAAAAGCCTAAGTCTTGTATTTTTTAATGAATCTGAACCAAAAAAAAAAAAAAAAAAAAAAAATAAATAAATAAATAAATAAATAAATGGTAATTTTGATTTTATAAGATAATTAAAATTATAAATTTTTTTTGAAAAATTTCAATAAAATTTTAAAAAATTATGATCGATCTCTGTCAAACTCAGAATTTATTTAAGATGTACTTACGGACTTATTTTAAAAAATTCAAATTAAAATACAAAGTTTAAAAAAAAAGTTTTAAAAAATCCAAAATGCACACTTATGTGATATTCAGCCATATATATATATATATATATATATTTAAATAGGAGTAATAGCAGAGTACGAATTAATATTGCTAACAAAGCAACTGGGATGGTTATTATGTTTAATATAACCACTGATGCCATTAAAAAATCATAATTTTTCAATAAATAAAAATATCAAAATTTTGGAAGAAATACATATTGTAATAAATTACAATACAAATTATAAATATTGAAAAATAAAATAAAGAATGTTTCAAACAGTTAATTTGCTTAACCCTTTATATCCCAAATTACATTATTTTCGGAAAAATAATTTGAAATTTCTTTATTATATTTCTTTGCTGCATGAGAAACATCTCATATTAAATTTAGCTTAAACTATAGCTTAAGTATAGGGAAAACTTAAACTATAGGGACTTTGAAGTTCCAATGAAATCCTGTAGTAAATTGGCTATATTGAGGAATTTTTTTTTGATGGCGGTCCCGGTGAGATACACAGGGTTAAAGCTTATAAATTGCTTATGTGGCCATTTCTTTTCTGCTTATTTATATATTCAGTATAATGTTTTCTTTATTCATTTCTTTATTTAATTTGTTTTTTACTTTTACTGAGTAAACATTTTACTTCAGTGATTTTGACCTCTCCCCTTTTTTACCATGTTTTTATTAACTTCGATCCTTGTTTGTTTGTTTGTTTGTCCAGCACAAATCTTGCAATCGATTTTTAACTAACTTCCCGACTGGCTAGACATTGGAAACTTTCAGAATATTTCAGAACACGGTGAAAATGCATTTTTTAAATATTTTTAACCAACTGTTTAGGGTTTCTGCTGCCTTCGGCAGCGTTAACAATACAAAGCTTGCAATAGATTTTTCACTAACTTCCCGAACTAACTTCACTAACTTCCCGATTTTTCACTAACTTCACTGAAACTTTCAGGGTAGCTCAGAACATGGTTACAAGACATTTTTTTAATAGTTTTAGTCAACTGTTTCAGGTCCCTACTGCCTTCGGCAGCGTTTATATGATTCAACAGAAAATTTATTTAACTAAATTCCCGACTAGCTAGACATTTAAAACTGTCAAAATATTTCAGAACACGGTGAAAATGCCTGTTTTAAATACTTTTAACCAACTGTTTCGGGTTCCTGTTGCCTTTGGCAGCGTTACCAGTACAAAGCTTGCAATCGCTTTTTTCACTAACTTCCCGACTAGCTAGACATTTGAAACTTTCAGGTAAGCCCAGAACACGGTTACAATACATTTTTTAAGTACTTTTAGTCAACTGTTTCAGGTCACTACTGCCTTCGGCAGCATTTATATGAGTCAACGGAAAAATTTATTTAACTAACTTCCCGACTAGCTAGACATTTGAAACTTTCAGAATAATTCAATACACAGTGAAAATGCCTTTTTAAAATACTTTTAACCAACTGTTTCGGGTTCCTGCTGCCTTTGGCAGCGTTACCAGTAGAAAGCTTGCAATCGCTTTTTCACTAACTTTCCGACTAGCTAGACATTTGAAACTTTCAGGATGGCCCAGAACACGGTGGTAATAAAATTTTTAAGTAGTTTTAGTCAACTGTTTCAGGTCACTACTGCCTTCGGCAGCGTTTATATGATTCAACGGAAAATTTATTTAACTAACTTCCCAACTAGCTAGACATTTGAAACTTTCAGAATAGTTCAGAACACAGTGAAAATGCATTTTGTAAATATTTTTAACCAACTGCTTTGGGACCCTGCTGTCTTCAGCAGCGTTACCAGTACAAAGCTTGCAATCGATTTTTAACAAACTTCCCGACTAGCTAGTCATTTGAAACTTTTGTAATAGCTCAAAACACAATTGCAATGAATTTTTTTAATACTTTTAGCCAATTGTTCCTGGTTCCCCTTGCCTTCGGTAACGTTTATATGATTCAACAGAAAATTTAAAAACATGGTATATAAAAAGTTCTTTTTATCTTGTAATTATTTATATTTTAACTTCTGTTAAATTCATTCCACATCAAAATGATTAAAGATTTTTTTTTTTTAGCTTTTGTACTAATAATAAATTTGCTCAATGTGTATTTTTGTCATCACATTTTCACGTAGAAAGGGATGTCTAGATCCCCCCAAATTAGCACACATGTGTAACTATACAAGATTTGATAGTATAGGAAATCCGGATTTCAATTTTCGAATTTGTTTTTATTATTTTATATGTTTTTCCAAAACTTTGTGAAATAATCGCCATGGTTAATAGACAATATATGTTTACATATAAAAAATTAACGTGATTTTTTTTTTTTTTTTTTTTTTTTATTCGTGTTATATTTAAATTAACATTTTTATCGAATCTGTGAGTAATAACTTGTGAAAAATGATCGCCAGAAACAATTTTTCACATTTAAAAACAATAAGCACATTTTTGTAAGCATCTATTTTTATTTTTAAAATTTATATAGAGCTGACGCATTAGCTATCCTAAATATTTTTAATAACAATATTTTAATTTCAAATAGTAAGTAAAATACTTAGTGAACTCAGTGTTTACTGCAAATCTTCAGGTTGAGGATGCCAACTCTTGGGAGTATGCAAAATCGGATTGTTCACTGGACGGGAGCAGTCCAGTGGAGAAAAATTTCTAGACCAAGAGAAAAATTTTCTAGGAACAAAAATGTTGCGTTTGTCATAGTCTAGATTCTCATAGGACGAAAAAAGCCTGGTAGTTTTCTAACTATCAGAATCCTTTAAATAAGTTATCTGTATTGAGGGTGCCGCAAGCGCGACCGAGTGAATATTTGCTACAATGAGACTTTACAGTAGTGAACCAGCTGTCCGCTGAAGGTGGCTACTATATAATGTATTAAAATCATCTCGAGGGCATAATCGCCCGCGGCTAATGTATTTAATTTAATTAATTAATTAATTAATTTTTGTAATAAACTACTGGGTGGGGGAAACCACCTTACCAGCTACCGTAATTTGTGTGGGATAGGATATTGCCGTATTATCTAGGATTGGCCGTTGGGGTGGTTAAAATCGCTCCAAATTGCTGCATAGTGGTGAGCTGCCTCCTTTCGTCTAACAAAGTCTAACAATGTATTGTATGCATGAAAGTATTGTATACATCATTGAAAGCATTGCAATGTATTGTATGCATGAAAGTATTGTATACATCATTGAAAGCATTGCAATGTATTGTATGCATCATTATTCTAAGCCACTTTTTCGATGCATTTTATTATTATTATTTTTTTTTTTTCTAATAATTTAAGGAAATTAGCTCTAAAGCATTGAGTTTGTAATTATATGATCTTTATATAGTTTCATCTATTCAAAATACATATATTGCTTTCTCTTAGAGAAAAGCTTATCTTTTTTAATTATTATTTATTATAATGAAAATGAAAAAAATTATAATTTAGAAATGTGAAACGTTAGTTAGTCAGAAAAAAACATATCAATTACTCAGGAAAATAAATCAACCTTGAATAATTCTAGTTTATTCTTTAGAAAACCTCGAATTCCAAAATAGATATGACCCTGACGATGAAAAATACAGAATAAGGAAAAAGAAAAGAAAATTCTCAATCTGAAATTGAATAATTCGATCAATTTTTGCCTTACGGCAATAAAACTTATTTTGTTATCAGATTTCGGAAATAAAGTTCAAATATAACCGAAAATATCAATATTTTGTTAGTTTTCAAATCTTAGAAAACTAATTAACTTTTTTTTTCCTTAATTTGTTGAGAGACGAAGCTTCCAAGCTTGTGTAGAGAATAAGCATTTATATATATATATAAATTCATTGTAACTTAATAAAAGAAAAATAACGTTTCATTACTTAAAAGAAATAATGTATGGCATGATTTTCTCTAAACAACTGTGAAGGTTTTGGAAAACACTACAGAATGCATTTATCAATTAAATAAACACATTGAAAGCAACAATGTATATGGATTTAGGAAAATATCTCTGAATTACAGACATGGAACTGGCATGCACAATGACATTTCTGATTATCCAATTATGGATGATATTTCGCTTTAGGATTTAGATAAATTATAAATTAATGGAATGAGATGCATAGGATAACAATTCAAGATAAGGACAAATAAAGTGAAAGGAGGAGACTTTGTTTCTAATTTTAGTTGCATTTGCACTACATTTAAAAAATAGTAAAGAAATTACTTATTATATTTAAATGAGTATATATGTCATGAAAACTCGAATGTAATTGGACATTATGTAATAATTTGTATTTTCTGAATGTTTTCATATTAAAGCAGTGGTTCGATTTTTGCAAGTAAGAAAAAGCATAGGAAACGTATCATGGAGCATAGATTATGAAATATTTTCTAGTATTAAGAAAAAATTATCACGAAATCGTCATCTAGCTTTATCTCTATACTATTTAATATGTAATTACATATTTTAATTTTAAATTCTTTTTATTTTATTAAAATAATATTATGTAACTTTAAAACAAGCTATAATCATTTTAATTGATTTTAAACGATAAAGATATTTTTTACGTTAAACATCAATTCATTTACAAAAATAAGCGACACCTGCGCCTGTAAGTAATACAGATTTTTGCTTACGAAATGCATTGAAAATACAGATATTCTCGTAGAGAGTTTACTTCATAGGAAAAGGCTCATTTAACCGATTGCTTTTTTTGCTGTATTTAAATACATTAAACGATGTTAGACTTTTTTTTTTTATTTTTTTTTTTAATATGTATATTCAAAATAACAAGCATATCCATTTTTAACATATGTAAGAATAATGCACATACACAAAAAAGGAAAAAAAATCCTAGTATTAAGAAAAAATTATCACGAAATCGTCATCTAGCTTTATCTCTATACTATTTAATATGTAATTACATATTTTAATTTTAAATTCTTTTTATTTTATTAAAATAATATTATGTAACTTTAAAACAAGCTATAATCATTTTAATTGATTTTAAACGATAAAGATATTTTTTACGTTAAACATCAATTCATTTACAAAAATAAGCGACACCTGCGCCTGTAAGTAATACAGATTTTTGCTTACGAAATGCATTGAAAATACAGATATTCTCGTAGAGAGTTTACTTCATAGGAAAAGGCTCATTTAACCGATTGCTTTTTTTGCTGTATTTAAATACATTAAACGATGTTAGACTTTTTTTTTTTTTTTTTTTTTTTTTTTTTAATATGTATATTCAAAATAACAAGCATATCCATTTTTAACATATGTAAGAATAATGCACATACACAAAAAAGGAAAAAAAATCCTTTTAATTTACTACCTTATCTAAAAATAATTCAGCTAGTAAGATTAAAAGTTTTTTCGAATTAAAAAAATTATAATGTGATTTAATATTTTCTGTTCTTTAAACATTTAAATAAATGCAAATGTAGATTTATAATGTTTATTTTATGCTTCTATAATGTTAATCTTTTTTTTTTTTTTTTTTCACAAACAAAAGGATTACCTTAAGCAAAAAAGCGTGGCGTCCTCAGATGAGGCGTTTGATTCGTGAATACTAGGTAGTAAGTTCGAAACCTGACAGTTCTTTTCTTTTCTTTCTTTCTTTCTTTCTTTCTTTTTTTTTTTTTATATGTTTTATTTCAAATTAAAGTGAAAATAATTTAAATTTTCTCATTGAAATATCTGAATATTTTAAGCAAAAATAATTAAGAAATTTAATTGAGAAAACTTTTTTTTTAATTGAAATATTTCGCTAAGTTATTAAAAATATTTTTATAAATTACTAAAATATTTTATTTCAAATAAAAAATGCTTTTAATTATTTATTTTTAAAACTTGAATAAATGTATAATTTAAGGGTTGGGTTAGGTTGTGGAGATTAAGGCCGATTGACTGCACTGGTCCTAGACTTGAGGGAGAGAGCGTATTTACGCAATTTTCGGAGAAAACCACGGAAAACTCCGAACGGCTAGGCCGACGAGCGCGACCTCGGATCGAACATGGCACCTCACTTGTACCAGCTTTATGCGCATAACTGCTCGGCCGCTGGTGGGCCCATATAATTTAAGGGAAAACAATTTTTATATTGCTTTATTTTCTTACTCTTTTTGTGTAAATTTTTAATTAAAATTCTCTGTAAACGCCAGTAGAACAAAAACATTGGACATCTCCTTTTAATTACGTATAGTTAATAAAACAAGAACGAAAAATCGTGTGGTTCGCATATATTATTAACACTCTTTTTAACTACACCATTTCGTTGCATTGTTTAACCATGGATATGCTTTTCCTACGAGATTACTCAATGGACCGACAAGTGGACAGAATGACAGACTGATAGTCTAAGTGAAGCCATATTTACTTTTAGAGATTGTTGTAAAGTATCAAAAGCACTTAACACAAACGAAAGTAAAATTCTAGCAATTCCCAAGCATAGCCTTTAATGTATTTAAATATTTTAGTGCATCCTTATAAATCTTAATGCTAAAGACATCATATATTTAAAAAAAAAAAAAGCGCATGAATAAATATCGATTTTAGTATGATTTGCATAGTACAAAGTTGCATAAATATAATTTATAAAAATGCTTCTCACAAGACGCACTGCATTAGCATTCTTTTGGATGTCTGTTTATACAAACCAATTGTGCTATTTAAGTAAAGCTAGGGGAGATATGGCGCGCAAAGCGGATCGCCGAGAATGAATAGAATAGGAGCGCTGAGACTCCAGGTAGTTGTAAATCACCGGTGGAGAACCCACTTAAATGCCCATGCTGATTACTTCAAGCGTCTAAGATTATTTTGTCTCGTTTTCAAAAATAAACACTTGAATTTTCTTAACTCTTCCTAGAATTTTCTATAGAATGGTAGTAGTAAAAAATATTTCTTAATTAAGCGATTTCTCATAAGTTACCAATCTAGGCTAACATTACGAGAACCAACGATTCTCTCTAAAACCGAATAAATATTGAATAAAAGGCAGCTGAATGTCTCCTTCCAAAATGAGAGAGATTGCGCATTGATTACATAAAATTCTATACTAGGAAAGATTGCAGAGTTTTTTGGTAATTACAAGACAACGAATGAGTGCATTGGATATCTGGAACTCTACCAGGAAACAACTTCAAAGAGTGACTGGACTAGTTTAACTGTGTTACTTGTGACAGGAGGTTGCACGAAAACTGCGCCATTTAAAACAATAAGTTTCAACCATTGTGGACAATGACAGATGAGGTCAGCAAACAAGAAAACATTTAAATTGTAAAATAAATTTACTAATTTTAACATTTTCGAGACGGCGAATTTTTTGGAGACCATCCCAGAATCAGAAATTTGTTTTTGCTTAATACTGAACATATACACACACAGTGTATATGTTCTTGTTTATTCTTTTTGTTTGTTTATTTTTGGGGGGCTTGGAAATGCATAGAATGCATGGTGTGTAGTCCGTCTTGAATGAATTATGTTAACCGTGTTATTTAGTAAATAATATTTTTTGTAATCATATCCGATCTTATTTTTTTAGATATTTTAATAATTTTCCTTTAAATACATTATTTTAATTATGTTTTAATTACTTTTATTTTTTAATTTTTTAGTTATTAGGTTTAAATATCAACCCCTGATCCAAAAATATCTCTTTAGAAAAACCTTACAATAATCTCATTTAAGTGCAATTATTATTGTTAACAATTTAATTGTAGTTATAATTAAGCGCAATCTCTCGTACCTGTGTTCACAATCACACCTAACCTGTAAATAAATATTGCGTAAAATAGCTCTTTTGTTTTTATTACAGCTGTTGCTTTAAATTATACATAACAACACCAATAATAATAATAATAATAATAATAGAAATGGTAATGCATAGATAACGAATTAGTTCAAAATTATTCAGCAATAATTTAGCAAAAACTTAGTATTTATATTTTTTACATTATTCTGTATAATTGCGCGAAAACTCTCTTAGCTTCACCTTATATCATTTCAAATAGGAATCATGCCACAGTGAACTTGGATATGAATTATTTTTTAAAAAATCCTAGAAATATTTCCAAAAATTTGATGTAGACATACGGATAGACAGACAGAAAAAGATAGATTAACAGAAAGATTAACACAAATAGTAATAACTCTTAAACATTGTTAGAAAATGTTAAAAACGTGTAATTTATACGGAAATGCAATTCCAGTTATTTCTAATAACAGCCTTTAATGCATTTGAATATTTTTCTGTGGCCTTGTAAATATTGATATTTATCATACTATATTCGATAGAAAACATTTTCTGAATCTGGAAACTAAATGTCAATTTCATTATGATTTGTTCAAATTAAAGTTATTAAAATATGGTTTATAGACATACCTCTTAGAACGCAATGACGACGTATAGTCAACATTTTTTATAGTCGTATAGTCGTGAGCCTAGACATATGCCTATATGTATAGTCAATACTAACTGGAAACTAAATTTATAAATTAAAATATGATTGTCTTTTTCATAAATGAATAATTTTTCATTTTAATCTTTGTTAATGTCTTTATATTCTGTATAATTTATGAAAAAAAAAATGTTAAATTAAATTGCAGTTCTTTTCTCTTAGACTGTTCGTTTACTTTAATAAAAAAAATGAAGCATTTTTTTTTTTTGAAAAAAAAAAAGTTAAGGAAGCCCTGTGTATTTCGAACGCAGGACCTAAAATTCGTGAATCAAGCGCCTCGCTTCAACAGCACATGCCCTTGCTCAGAGTGCTCCTTACAAATAAAAATTCAGGGCTCATATCTTGACTCAAGGGGTGTCGTTGCAAAAAAAAAATTGTACCAGACCTTATGTTCCGTCCTTAATTCCGTTTCGGTCGGAATTTAACTGATTCATACTTCCCTAGCTAGAGGGAAAAAAGAACGTGATTTACTTTGGGTTTACAAAAAATCTTCTGCGTCAGATGCTTGAATCCGCTTTAAACATATGATACTATATAATATTTATATACTTCCATATTTATAGGAGATAAAACTACTTTGATTTTTAAAGATTCAGAAAAAATAAAATATCCATGTGCCAATCAAACAAGAATAAACGTACTTAACCCTTTCACGCCCCAAGGGAAATATTTTTCCCTTCTACAAAAATCATTATCGATTGTTCAATTATTATTGAATCGATATTTTTTTTACTGAATGTCAAAATAAAACGTATGTCCAAGGCAGCAAATGTGTTTCTGAACGAATAAAAAAATACGTATAGAAAATAGGACACATAATAAATGTGTTATGTGCAATGTCCACTTGTGCTTCACAAGTAAACGAAATTGTTTCGTAGAATACCATAACTAGCTATTTATTTTACTTTTCTGATAATTTTTATATTACAAAGCAATAAATTTGTATTACAAAGCAATAAATAAAATACCGATATAATAAACCTAACTCTTCGTTTATTTACTTTTATCGTCCATAGGGAAAATATTTCCCATGAAATTATAGGAAACCTATATACACCCTGCTATGTTTTTCTGGTGATATTCTCTTACTTTACACCCACAATAGCTAAAATATTGTGTTGTATTGGCATATTTAGTCTTGGAAATCTTATGGTCCTGAAAGGGTTAAAAATAAATAAATAAATAAATAAATAATAATCTATATAATTTTTCATAAAAATTAAAGGAAATCCATAAGTCACATTTTTTAAGAAATGATACAAAGAACAATTATATTACGTTTAAAAAAAGTGAATAAAATTTATAATTTTTAAATTCTTCAGTTATAGTTCATTGATAAACTACTAAGAATAAAAATATTTATATTACAATATTTATATTACAAGTATAGACTATTAAAGGAATTTATAGCTGAAAATAAGCGTTGTTACGCGATGAACAAACGGTGTTTCTTATCAAAAATATAAATTAATAAGAAGTTTGACTGAATAATTTTTAATTATACTTGTGGTGTTGATGAAACTTAATTTCACATTAATTAAAAATTAGAGTGAATGATGAGTGAATTTTGTACTACATTTTAGTTTCCTTACTAGGTCATACATGTTTTTAAAAATTATCACTATCTTTAGATTTAAAACATTGCAGAACATGGCAAGAATGTAAAATATTCGTTCACATGTAGGAAAGCTTTCAATTCATTTGTTTCTATGACAACTATTTTGTTTTGAAATTTGCATAAACTATTTCAAAGCTTTTGCGTGCACAAATCTTTCAATTTTCAAGCCGAGATTTTGCTCTGCTGAAATATTTTACTAAGAATGCACATTCATTATTTATTCATTCTAGAATGTATTTCAACTCTTATTTAATAAATAAGCATATTTTTACATTCTAAACGGTACATTTTATTTTATCATTTTATTTTATCAAGATGTATGTTTATATGTCGTACTATTTTTTATTAAATATGTTTTTTCATGAACTAATAGTTTCAGTAAACATACATTGTTTGCCAATCAGAATATTTTTTTTTCTCTTAAGGAAAACAATTAAGGAAATGCATTTAGAAAACCAGTGAAATGTTGTTTATGTGGGTACATTTTTATTTCATACTAGCAAATTTTATTTGTTAATTTACAAAAAAATGAGTACTTATATTAAAAATGCATTGAAAACGTTTAAAAAAGTATAATACTATTAAGTAAAACGTTTATGATATTTCATTTACGGCACTAAATATTTCAGAAATATATCAACATTTTTACTTTCTCTTACTCATAAATGGTAGAGGAAGTATTGTTTTTGGGTCAAATTTTCGAAAGTGAGATTTTGTTATATTTACACGTTTTGAGGTCTCCTGAATACGAAAATCATGTTTTTATCAGTTGGTCTGTGTGTGTGTGTGACCGTTATCAGCATATCTCAAAAACAAATTATGGCAGAAAGTTCAAACTTGGTATTCTAAATGTGTATCATGTAAGGATGCTACACTAAACTTTTCGTTAAGATCAAGAAAATGAATCGTGTACAGGGACCTTCAAAATTATTCAAATACATTACGGCTATGAGGGAAATTGCAGGTAAGTAGAGTTTACCATCTATAGACTGCATTAAACCAAATGAAACGAATATATATTTTTTGTAATAGAGATAGTCAACTGAGAAAAAAAAATTGTATATGTAGGAACCTCGCCTTCCCCTCGGGGTGAGGGGGGGTCCCTCCTCGAGGGGAGTAAATTTTCATGATGGGTATCTTTCAAAAGAGCTCGCCAATACCTTTAAAACGAATGGTTGAAGCATCGATTTGTGATGATTTAAAATAAAGTTATGGATTTTTTTTTTTTTTTTTCATTTTTAACTTTTTTTTTTATGTAATATAGAGAATAAATTCATTTTTTTTTTTTTTTTTTATATTCAGTGTTATACTGCTTATCTAATATGGAAATCGTCTGCATTATCATAAGAGATAGTTTGTTTAAATGATAATTTTAATAAATTATTTTTTAAGACAGAACTATATTTTTTACAGAATTATATTTTAATAACCGAATTAAATTCTATATAAATGTAGGTGCATTAATGAAACGGGGGGGGGGGGTTGAGGGGGGCGGCAGCCCCCCTCACACAGAAATAATTATCATATAAAACTCTTCCGAAGCCTAATTTGATTTGTTTAACATAGGTTTACATAACAGTACTCGTTGTCGTTATCTTACCTCTTAATCTCCAACCTGTATTTATAGTATTAAATTTCAGGGTAAGAGAAGAAAGTCGTGTGAGTGACACACCGGATTATTTTTAATTGTAAAATACAATAACTGGAAATTAAATCTACAAAAGGTAACTGATTAAATAAATGACATTTATTTTTTTTTTCAACGTTAAAATAAAAAGATTAAAAAAAAAAAAAAAAAAGTTCTATTTTCTAAAACCTATATTCACATACTTTTTTATTTTAATTTTTTTTTTATATTTGACGAGGGATTAAAAGAGATAAAACTACATTCAAAACTTTTATAAAGAGTTAAAATAAGAGCCTGTCTGCATAATATACGACAACCTTATGTGTAATCTGAATATTAAGTAATTTTCTTATGAAAGGAAAAGAAGAAGTTCTGTAATCTCTATTCATCAACGGATTACAATTATAATATAAAAATCTCAAAAAGTCTGTGATAAATTTTAACAACTTAGAATATGATCTTTTGATTGGGGATTTTCTTAAGAAATTATATAATATTTCTGAAAAAACTTTCTCCTTTAAAAATTTTTCAACAATTTTCTTTATTGAATTAACAATATTTAAACTGCATCCCTTTTTATAAATCTCTCTTTTTTTAATTATTATTTTAATTTTACAATGAAAGATTAGTTTTTATAATAAATTTACATTTCAAAAGTATTAATTCAGTTGTAATGGATTATTATCATTTATTTATTTATTTATTTTTATTTATTTTATTTTTTTCAGGCTTGTTTTTTACAATACTGAGTATTATGATGTATTTATATATCTATCTATATATACATATATATATGTATATTGTGCAAAAAATTATATTTAAATTAAAAATAAAACATTTCCTATACCCTGTTTTCTATAAGATTTCAATTAAAATATAATTTCAAATGCATGTTTAAAATCAAATTTATGACTGAAATATCAAATTAGATAATATCGAAGAATGTATATAATACACACATAGAATTTAAATTTATATAAAAAATTAATAGGAATAAAAAAAAAAAAGCCTTTTGTACATCGTGTGCTTTTATCACATGAAGGGGGAAAAAAAGTATTTTAGTATAATATATGTACCTGATGTTTAAGAAGGTTTTTAATTTTGACGCTTATGAAATATTTATCAAGAAAACATTAAAATCATATTTTTGTGCAAAATTTAGTTACGCATTTTTTAAGGACATCAGGAATTAATTCTAACAACTGCGAAAACTGACCAAGATTCAAACTTAGCTTAATGTCATACAGTGTCAATTCTCTAACACTGAGCTATACCGGCCGGCTTCAAAACAGCTTCATTACAATCGGCTTACCAAGAAAATAACCTGGGTCCTCAGCATAATGAGGAAATCCTCTACCGCTGAGCTGATTCGGTGAGCTTTTGAACAGAGCAGCTTAATTAGTTTAATTGAAAATTACAATTGAAAGTTTGAAATAACTTCGAAATTATTCAACAAGTACACACATGTATACATAATTATACATATCAATAATTTAGCACATTATAATTCTTTTATTACTTTATATATATATATATATATAATAAGGCAAATCATTATAATTTTTTATCTTAATGTAGCACTTCTGTTGCTATTAAAAATCTACTTTAAGCAAAAATTACTTAATATTCAGATCAAAGGATTCAATGGAGTTTCTAAGCGTTCTACTATTATTTCGACGTTTTTTTAAAGGTCTATACTTAGAAAACCTAATTCATTTTCCTTTATAGCCTTTGATATTGTAGCATTAAAGTTCTGAGTAAATTTCAAATAATTTTAAAAAATTCAATTTTTAAAAATAGTTTTGTGATACATATTTCTACGTGATAATCTTCTGTAATCACTTTTGAAAGTTTGTTTTGGTCTGTTTTGTTACTCTACGGTCATTCCCTGCACACTAGTGATAATTAAAACTACTTTTTAACTTTTTAACGGTCGTTAGAAAACGGAAGTCAAATATTTATCTTTATCTTTTTCACTACAATTTTTCTGCATTTGTTCCTTATTTTAATGAAATTTTTAACCGACTTCAAAAAAGAGGGAAGGTTCTCAATTCAAACCGTATGTTTTTTTTATGTTTGTTAGCTCATAACCTCTGAACGGATGCTCCGATTTTTATACTTTTTGTTTTGTTAAAAAGGTCTTGGTCTGAAATAGGTCCCACTGTAATATCTGTATGATCTAAAGAAAATTCAAGGTGCCAAAAAAATCAGTCCTAACTCTTTTAACTGCTAAACGGCTGCAGCTATAGTGATAAAAAAGTTATGTAAGTATAGCAAAGTGGCCATGCAGTACAAGGTTAAACCGCTTGCAGCGCCACCTTGTGGAAAAAAACGGAGTTAGTGTTCCTATCTCGAAAACGGTTCTAGAGGAAAAAGTGAATTACATAGTTGAAGAGTATCACCGATTTAGTACAAAAAGATAGTTTAGACATTCATGATAAAAATACAATGCTAAAAACGTGAATTTGATTGTACGCAATTTCTTACATTATGCACACTTGAGCTACATTGCGTAGCTGGTGAGCTACGTAGCTGGTGAGACATACGCTATATAGTTCAAAATACGGTTACTCGGTTACTTAATACTTTTTGTTTTGTTGTAAAGATCTTGGTCTGAAGTAGGTCCCATTGTAATATCTTTACAATCTAAAGAAAATAAAGCGCCATCTGGTGAAAAACAGCGGAACTAGCGCTCCTATCTCAGAAATGGTTCAAGATGGGAGAAAAGTTAATTACGAAGTTGTAGAGCATCATCGATTTACTACGAAAAGACAGATTTTAGACATTATTGCTAAAAATAGAACGCTTAAAACGTGCAGTTGTTTGTTCGCTATTTCCTACACTGTGCACACTTGAACTACGCTGCGGATGACACTTATACCTGTGGTTCAAAGTACTGTTACTGTAAACGGTCACACCGATTAGCGCAAAGTCGTTTTCATCTAACTTCAGAAATTAGGGTATTCTTAATTAGAGCTATGTGTTGTTGGTGGTGTTTGTAAGCTTATAACTTTGTAAGAGATGCTCTGATTAACCGAGTTCAAAAAGGAGGAGGTTCTCAATTCAAAGCGTATGTTTTTTTGTTTTTGTTTCTATTTGTTATCTCATAACTTTTGAACGGATGATCGGATTTTGATACTTTTTGTTTTATTGTAAAAGTCTTGGTCTGAAATAGGTCCCATTGTAATATCTTTACGATCAAAAGAAAATACAGGGTGCCAAAAAATGTCAGTCCTGACTCTTTTAACTGCTGAACAGCTGCAGCTATAGTCATAAAAGTGGTATGCTGGTATAGTAAAGTGGACATGTGCTACGCGATACAACCGCCTACAGCACCACCTAGTGGAAAATAGTGGAGTTAGCGTTTCTATCTCGGAAACGGTTCAAGTCAGGGAAAAAAAGTTAATTATAAAATTGCAGAGCATCATCGATTTAGTACGAAAAGATAGTTTAGACATTAATGCTAAAAACATAACGCTTAAACGATCACAATTTCCTATTTTGTGCACACTTGAACGACATTGCATATGCTGTAGTGTAGCGGGTGGCATATATGCTATGTAAAATTCAAAGTATAGTTATTGTAAGCGGTCATATCCATTAACGCAATTACGTTTTAATCCGACTTCATAAAGGAAGAGGTTCTCAATAAACCATGTTTTTCATTGTTGTTGTTGTTGAAATTTGTTAGCTTATAACTTCGTAAGAGATGATTTAATTTTAATACTTTTTTTGTTGTCGTAATGATCTTGGCCTGAAATAGGTTTCATTAGGATTTAATTAAGATATAAAAAAATTACAGGATACTCACAAAAGTCTGTTCTCACTCTAACTGCTGAACGCATGCAGCTACACTGGTAAAAGCAATATGTAAGTATCGATGTTGAAACTTCTGTCCGTCAGCTTCAATGCATATTTTGCTCTATGTTTGAACTTTACGCTGCGCAATTTCCAGCTCAGCGGGTGACACGTATCCACGGTAAAGTTCAATATATATGCCTAACAAAATTTTTGGTTACGAATACAGCGTATCCGTTCTTTACATTTCTAAAGACCTTTTAATTTAACGTATGTTAATTCAATAGATAGTTTTTTGTTCATATCCATTAAAGGCAAGAAAAGTGACACAACTTAAAAATGCAGCATTTGAGAAAAATAACTTGACTAGAATAAAACTGGCACAAGTGTCTCTCGAGTGGATAACTCTCTAGATGGAGGTGTAACATTTTTGCTTACATTGGGTGCGTTTCATGTATTTTTTAGTGACATAAACCATTTTTTGAGTTTGTCACTTTTCTTGGAAGTTGTGATTTGTGAAACTACCGTCGAACGTCTTCTGGTGTTCTGCTATATGAGTAAGTTTTCACTGAAAAGAGAAAAATAAAATCTGTTTGTAAAAAAATAGAACCGACTCCAAAAAGCAACTACTATTCAAACAACTAAAAAAGAAAAAAAAATTGGTATGAAATGAAACTGTTAATTGCGTCTAAAAGTATAAAATAATTTCCTTCGCCAAACTACCTATAACACTATAATTAATCATCACTTTTGAAGTCTGCGCAAAATTAAATAAAAATTGATACTTTATTCAATACAAAAATCAAATCTTATTCAAAATACACATCTCACATTGTCACCTGCAAAACGCAGCCGAAAACTACCTTGACTCAAGAAAACAAATACGATTTCGTAAGCAGCAACAGGTAGCGAAGATGCTAGTATCTGACGTTCTTGGTGAAAGAAATTCACAAAATTATCTGGCAAACATATTTAATTTCTTTGGGATATCATGATTATTTTGATAAGGTATATTAAGAGAGTAATAAAGAATATGAAACAATACTTCGTACAATATATATTATGAAAATATACATCTTGCGTGTATATTTTTGAATTACGTTTTGATCGCCAAATCCAAAAGCCACTAAGGATGATATTTATCAAAGTTATACCAAATTTGCAAAGGAAACTCTAACTTTGTAGAAACTTAAATACTGCATTGTGAAGAATGTTCACTGCTCTATGTAGATGCTACTAATGGACCAATTGTATACAGTGATAAAATAATAATGGAAACACGAAAATGGATCTTTCCAGACAATAGCATTTGTTGCTACCGATCTAAAAACAAACCTTTAAAAACTAATTAAATTGTATTTAATTTTGCGCCGACTTCAAAAGTTATGATTAATTATAGCGTTATAGGTTGTTTGGCAAAAAAAATTATTTTATACTTTTAGACGCAATTTACAGTTTCATTTCATACCAATTTTTTTTTTTTAGTTGTTTGAATAGTAGTCGGTTCTATTTTTTTAGAATAAGATTTTATTATACATTTTTTTTTCCCCTGTTCGTTAGATAGCAAGTAGATAGACTCCAAAATTTAATAAATGACGTTTCAGAGGAAGCTATACGCAGAAATCGCCTTAAATTTATAAAATTCTACTGGTTTTTACAATATAAAGATATTATTTATTTTAAATAATGACAATGAAGGCAATAATTTTATTTATTTTTATTATGTATATAATATCATGTATATGTATAATATTTTATTACATTGTTGGCATAATATATTTAACATATATCATAAATAATATTTTAATATGTATATTATATTATATATTTTATGATATTATTTATTGTAATGGCAATGATATTATTTATTTTAAATAATGGCTACGATTCTTCTAAGTCACAAATTGAAACTTATTGCATTTCATAAAACTGTAATAAATTTTACCCTGTATTTTATAAACAGATCTATTCGAAAAATTAAGTAAAATCTTTGATTTCATGGGAAAGTCAAACTCCGGTATATATATATGTATATATATCACACGATAAAACTCACACTTCTTAGGCCTTAGTGTTATGGTCCTAATTGCAAACATTAGCATAAGTTATTTAAAATGAATTTATCTATTAATTGATATACAATAAATGAAAAACATAGTAAAATTGAACGCTAGCATTTAAATTGAATTTTAAAAAAAACTTTCATTTGTGTGTTGTTGGTATTCATCATGTATCTATTTATTGTTAAATGTTATTACGTTCTATAATTCTTTACTTTATATATTAGGTGTACAAATTAATTCGGTCCGTTTTTTAGCAATAAAAAAAGTATTTATTATTAAACCAAAATAAAAAATACATTATTCAAAGTATTGTCCATTATTGTCTACTATTTTTTCCCATCTCTCCGGCAATCGTCTGATTCCATCTCGATAAAACAACTCATCTCTTTCGCTCATCCATGTTTCGAGCCATTTTTGTATTTATTCGTAAGAAGTGAACCGCTGACCGGTCAGATCATTCTGCATTCGTCGGAACAACCAGTAGCCGGAAGGGGCGATGTCCGGAGAATACGGCGGGTGCGGTAGGACGTCCCACTTTCTTTTTTGTCTGTAAATCAGCTGCTCGCAAGTGCATAATCGCCTTTCAACGTCTCTGGGTTTCAGTTCATAAGGAACCCATGTTCCTTCTTTTTGGATCATTCCCATCGTTTTTAGTCTCACCGATATTGCTTGCTGAGTCACTTCCAGTTGTTCTGCAAGCTGTTCTTGTGTTTGAGTCGGATCTTCATTCAGTAATTCCTCTAATTCGTTATCATCAAATATTTTCGGTTGTCCAGAGCGACGCCTGTCATCAACGCTAAAATCTTCATCTTTAAATCGTCGAAACCATTTCCTGCATGTTTTGTCAGTCGGAGCACTATCGCCGTATACTTCTACGAGCGTTCGATGCGCTTCGGCGGCACTTTTCTTCCAATGAAAGAAAAAAATCAACACTTCCCGCAAATGCTGCTTATTGACTTCAAAACCTGACATGTTTAATGCAATGCTGATCAGGCTATTTCAAGCAAGCGAAAGAGTTGTACACTGAAGATTCTTTACAAATATATAACCTCTCTGAAACCACCGAAAACAGCTGTCATAGCCTAGCATTTGTGGCAGCTAGCGCCATCATTCGAAAACGGACCGAATTAATTTGTACACCTAATATATATATATATATATATATATATATATATATATATATATACGAAAAGTTTATGTTTATTATTTTGTATAATTTGAAAATTTATATAAATAATTTTGTGCATGCACATGTGTGTATACATCTTTATATATCCTCTCTTATAAACATACTGAATATTTTGAATCTACTTGCTTTTATTGTATAATTTGATTGTTTTGTATTAATTTATATATACAATTTTATGGGCTAAAATATTTACAATTTTATGTAAAGATTATCTAAATCTTAATGTTATTATTATTTTCTAAGGAATCTTTTTTATTGGTTTACTTATGAAAGTAAAAGAAAAAAAAAAATTATATTTCATTGGTTTCGCTGTGAAATCAGAGACTGCTCGATAATTAAAAATGCTAATTTTATTCTTTTTACATGTTTATAATCAGCTATGTGTCTAATAGCCCTTTTTAAAACTAGTTTAGCAATTTTCGAAAGCAAATGTTATGTGAACTTTAAAGTCTAATGGGGATTTTGTACCATTGTGAACATCCGTGCATAAACCGGGATTCGGACGCTGGACCTGCATTTCTTAAATGAAATTTTGCTATAAAATTTTATTTTCTTTCTCAAAGGAACTAGGTTTTTAAGTCGCTGCTTACAAATTAGTAACAAATTCTTGCATATTCCGAAATCTTATTCCAACATTAATCAATGACTATCGTATATAGTTTCCGATTATTGTTTTTCGTTTAATCTGTTTTAATAAAAATTCAATACAAAAGAAGTGATTATTTTCTAACTCTATGCTCTCAATAAGTTATAAAAAAATTAATTATTTTAAGTTTCGTCTGAGAATCAAATGCCTCATGTAATAGTAATAAAAAAAAAGTTATTTACAAATCTAGAAAATGAGGATGTTATGCCCCTGTCATAGTAAAATGATATATTTTTGTAAAGTTTTATTACAGCATTCATTATTGTTTAGACTTGTTCTTTAAATAAGGTATAACGTTCCTAAGTAATGGTATTTGATCTAATTCTATTTATTTAATAAGAGATTCTATTATTTTAAAAATTCAGGCTTTTATCAAAACTATATTTATTCCTTGCGCTCGTGCAGAGATACATTAGAGAGTGTTTTTAGACATTTAAAAAATTGGTTAACTGTTGCATGGTTAACCTTTAATTTAATTTCTTCTTTCTTTGTTTATTTATGTTTTTCAAATAAAGTTTCACGTTCACATCAAAATTTTTATTGAAGATAAATGCGACGGAAATATTTTCCATAACTCATCATAACGACGTAGTATTTTCTCCTTTATCTTCTTCTTCCTACACATTTTAAATAATGCTTGTCTAACAAGAAAATTTTCAAGCGAACAATACCACACACAGTTTTATGATAAATTCCTGGCATAACTTATTGTCATAAATAGCGTGTTTTTTTAAAATTTTAGGTGTTGAAATTTTGTAGAAAATATAGAAAAATAAACAAACATTACCTGGAGTTTGAATTTTAAGAAAATGAATTGCTAGCTGTAGGAATGCATTTTTCAGTTTCCTAAAAGTTTTCTTTCTCAGATTATAAGTAATTTCATTTATCTGATACATTATTGTTTATTAAACCTGAATTTATTACTTCAGTAAATAGATTTGATAAAATTTTAAACGCACGAACTCTATATTTGTAAGGGTGTTTTATTTTTGAACGATATTACATTAACATGGTATATATTATGAGAATGCTCATTATTTAATCGTGTATTATAAAATAATAATAAAAATAATCTATAATGACAATTCCTTTTTTACATGAAAAAGAAAATTTGAATGAACTATGATATAAGATTTTTTTAAATTATATATTATACCACAAAGCTTTTAATTTATGATCAAACTGAGATCATTTCAGCATGTGAGCATATTTGAGGCAATCCGAAACGTTCACATTCCTCTTATTAGAAAATTATACCTCTGGTGGTTACTGAAGCGGGGGATCAAATTATGATGGCATGTCTTCAAACTATCCTTAAGGGTGCGTCTCAGGCGTCGTCATTTATCCTTAGCACAGTGCTGGTACGACGTTAAAACCAAACAAACAAACAAACAACCTGGTATTAGACGTTGAGTAATACAAACCACAGATGAACCAATTACTTCATCGTAAACAAGAAAAGAGGTTGAGTGGGTTAAATATTACACTAGAGCTACGCAGTGGATAATTGGTAAGCTGCCCAAATGTCCCTATTTTCTGGGGCAGCCTTTATTTTGAAAGCATTTTTTCTAATTTTTAAAAAAATGTAGAAAGTAAATTATTTATCATTGATATTTTATTTTTTGTCTTTATTTATTAGGAGTGGTTGGTTGGTTGGTTGGTTGGGTTTTACGTCGCACTAGTGCTGTGCAATGGTCAATTAGTGACGGTCTGGTACTCACCTGTAGAGATGGTCCGGAGGCATGCCATTACAATTTTGATCCTCCACGACGGGGATGGCTCCCCCGCTTCGATGACCCCCCAGACATACAATTTTGATTGGGAACATGGAGGGCATTGCGGCCACAACAGATTTTACGTGCACCAGCCACCATTAGTGTATACGACGGTCTCTGGCCGGGTCGAGTACCAAACCCGCAATCTTCCAATTACGAGCTCAGCTCTCTACCGACTGGACTACCGCGGCCCCTTTATTAAGAGTGAAAAAGTACATCTATAATAGTTTAATTGTAGCTTTTTTTAACGTTTCTCTATTATAAAGGTATTCTGATCTGGTGAGCCTAGTAATTGGTGACGGTCAGGAATTCACACCAAATGGTGGTTCAGGGACATGCCGTTACAGTTTTCATACTCCGTGAGGGGATCGAGAAAGATTTGAGTTGAATGCGTTTTACTTCCCGAGAATACTAGGCCATGGGCAATTGGCAATTGTCTGGAACTGATCTCCTAAGGGCGGTCAGGATCTTGGAGATATGATATAAGAGGAGATGACATGTCCAGAAAAACGTGAAGCCAAAATCGTAACTGCAGAAGCTAATAAGTAATATAGTTATATAAGAAATTTTCTATTATTATTGTGAAATTATGCGATATTAATCATTCGTGATGAAAGTCACTGTAACTATAGGTCTCAAAGCTGTCAAATAAATGAAATAACACAATATTTGCTAATATTTTGGTAGACTCAATATGGATCCTGTGGCAGCCATCTTGAGTAGACAACAGTTAACTTCATTTGCCCTGCATGCTAATACGCTGAATGTCAAATCTTCTTATAATTCCTCCAAGTGTCGTAGCCATGCCATCATAATTTTGATCCTCCGAGGAGGGGTGCATTAAAAAAATGTAGAATGGTGTAAGATTTTTCTTTCTTCCTTTTTTTTTTCGTTTTACAAATTGTGGCATATAAAGTATTCTTGATAATTACATCATAATTTAGATAAGGTGTTCTTAAGCCCTCAAAATTCTAGGACAACACGTTCTTTTAAGACAGTTTTGCTAAGTTTTGAAAATTTGTGGAAAGGAAATTATTTATCATAGTTATTATCTTTTTGGTCATGTGTGAGTGAGATTTTCTTTACGTTGCACTAGAGCTGCGCTATAAGCAATTGGCGACGGTCGCTTTCTAGTCATCATTTATTTTTAGAATAAAAAGTACCTCCGAATTGGAATAATTGTAAATGTTTTTAACGCTATTTCATTATAAATGTACTCTAATATAGTCACTATTTATTTAGGTCGTTTTTCAATCATTCTATTGGCGCTTTTATCTTTCAGATACATTAATTTTAAAAGAAATCGAAAAATATAAAAACTCAAGATTTGATTTTCTACCTTATTTTTCAAGAAATTAAAAGTATATATATTGGGTGAGTGCAAAAGTTCTACCCGTTTTTATTACCCATAAAGAAGAGGAAATAAACGCAAAATGAACAGTACCTATTATTATACATAATCCCCATTGCTATGATCTCTTGCAATCTTTCTGGTAGGAGATGAATCGCACGGCGCACAGTGGATCGAAGTATAGGCAGAGGCGAACATAGGAACGTTATGGTATTATTATTATCTATGTATGATGTTTTTTGTCACATTTCGATTTAAATATGTATATATGTATGATAGTTAAAGCGATTCCATGCTTTTTTTTAACCCTTTATAGGGCCGAGGGAATATTTTCCCCACCAAATTCGTTATCGTTTTATTCACCTGGCACCAATTTTTTAAAATAATGATTCCTGTGTATAATTTTTCTGGAAAAACATCACTATGAAAATTATTTTGATAATTCTAGTGGGAAAAAAATTAAAAAGTAGTTGTTTGTGACAATCCTGCTTATGCTAATACGATGGGTTGTGAGATGGTATGCGATTGACTGAGAGAATAAGATGCCAAAAGTAAAATTAATTATTTCTAATAGGCTAAATGAATTTTTTACTTTACATCAAATTTTATTCGTGAAAATAGTTTAATGTGCCATTTGAGGAAAAAATGGTTTAATAAAGGGGTTAAGCAGTATCATATTTTTCTGCTGCAAATAGGTATTTAGAAACATACCTGGTAAAGAAACAAATGATACATTATTAGTCCTTATTTATTACGAGTGAAAAAGTACGTCCATAATAGGATAATTGTAGCTTTTTTTAACATTTCTCTATTATAAAGCTATTCTGATCTGGTCAGCATAGCAAAGTGAGAAAAGACGCTTTAAATTTCTAAGCGTACGAATTTTCTTGCGTGCTTAAACTAAGGAATTAGCAAAGTGTGGAAATAAAATGTCTTGCTTGTAATTCGAGAAAGGTTCAGGTTAAGTTTGAAGAGTAGTCGGAAGACAAGCCATCACAGTTTTGATCCTCCGAATTTGAGGATAATTCCCGCACTTTAGTGTAACCATTGAGTATCGATAGGAAGTAGGGCACGGATTCCCTATGCTGGCTGTGGGGGAAATTCCACGAACATCACTACGGTTTTGTGGTGAATGGGCGCCTTCTTTTTGCGATATTCGCTTTCTTGGCAACTGGTTCGTGGGATTTTGCGTGTTTTAAATGGTTTGTCCCTCGTACCACCAAAACTCCAAAGAAAAGTTTCATATTATTTAATTACAATAAGAATATAATATAAGACACTAAAAAAAATTCTTTAAACGTGTCACTGTCAAATTGAATAGCACACATCAGAAAAATTCTGTGACAGGGCGATTTGGAGGAAACCTTCTTTGGTGGAAGTGGAATGTCAGTTTGGCGAATGAATTAGTGGATTGGTGGGGATGTGATCTTCGGGAAGAAATAGGTTATTAGTCAAAGGTCTATACTAATATATGAAGTCAATGCGTGTAACCCACAGAGGTATTATTTTTACGGAACATGGAGGAAATCGTAGCCATGACCTTGGAGGAATGATATAAGAGGAGATGACAGTTAGGAAAAACATGAAGTCAAAATCGTAACTGCAGAAGCCTTTAAATAACACAGTTATAATGAAATTCTGAATTGTTATTTTGAACCTATGTAATATGGATCATTCGAGGTAAAATATATTGTAACTATATGTCTCAAAGCTGTCAATTAAATAAAATAACACAGTACTAGTCAATAATTTGGTGTACTCAATTTTGCTCCTGCGGTAGCCTTGGCTCTTATTGCAGCAGTCATCTTGTTTAGACGACAGTTAACTTCATTTACCCTACGTGCTAATACGCGTTGTGCTAACTCCTCTTATACCATTCCTCCAAGGCTACGACAGGTTTAACGTGCACCAGCCACCATTAATGTACACAACGAATTCTCTTAATTACGAATTCGTTGCTCTACTGACTGGGTCACCGTTCAAAGAATGGTGCATTTGGAACAGAACGATTCAAAGTACGTAACCGCGATTTAAATTTAAGATAAACGTATCTAGCAGAAAATATTTTTTCTATGAATTATACATTAAATATTTTAGAGTATTCTCATTTTTTTCTTTAAAATAAAATTAGACATACCCAAATGTTTTTATAAGCCCTACAACATTAATTGTGTTTTATTAGAAACTTCACTGTCGTCTCCTTGAAAAATGCTATCAAGGGCAACGAAATGTACTGCTGCACTTGATGTTTTAAATGGGACCGCCTGGCTAGGTGGACAAATTCAAGCTAGTTATTTATTAAAACTATATTTTCATCAAATTTAAATATAATTGTTTTGATAACAAATAAAATATTCAGCTGATATTTTTAATAAAGTGATAAATTTCAAACCTTTATGCTAGCATGCTTTTCCTTATTAAAATAATAGCGAAATGGATATTATACTAATGGTTGTGCTAACTCCTCTTATATCATTCCTCCAAGGCTACGACAGGTTTAACGTGCACCAGCCACCATTAATGTACACAACAAATTCTCTTAATTACGAATTCGTTGCTCTCCAATGTTTTTCTTTGGCGTTTCTGACGTAGTAGTTTATTCGGGTTTTAATATTCCAACGCCAAGTCTCCTGTTATTATTAATAGTTATTATTATTATACTATATTGTTATTACTTTATTTATTTATTTTTATTTTATTTATTTACTTTTATTTTATTTATTTATTTTTTTTTTTTTCGTTTGGAAACCGCAAGTCAACACTGTAAACGTAAATGTCTCAAATTCAGTTTAAAAAGTGTCTTAAATGGATGGTCATTTTTTAAGCGAAAAAAAGATGTCTTACTTTTTAAGACACCTTTTTGCATCAGAAATTAAGATATTGCAAGTGTCTTAAAATGCCGCCATGTTTTAGGTTTAAAAACACCGCCATGTTTTAGGCTTAAAAACACCGCCATGTTAGGCTTAAAAATACTACCGTGTTTAAGGCTTTTTAATAAATATATAAATACATAAATATAGCGTGCGATTATGTTTTTCTGTTAAAAATATATTTTAGAATTGTTTAGAGCATTAATGAAATATTCATATAAAAAAAGAGTCCCATTTCCCGGCATTGGGATTCGAACTCGCACTGTCTAAGGAAACCGAAACCTCGAGCTAGGCATCGTCGGAGTGAAGCATTTACCAATCACGCTACCGACGAATACAGCAAAGCGTGTTTTTATGATATAATATACTGCAGTATTCGTGAAACTAATCGCAGTGTTATGCTTTATTTATAATTTTTTGCCATAAAACTATTGATAGTATGGTATCTTAAACTTAATAAATATTATTATCTTAAATTTCATATTTAGAGGACCAGAATTTTTTAATAATGCATAACAAGTATGTTGGTATGAACAAGTATAACAAGTATGAAGGTTTCATACTTGGAGATGATCACGATTTCTTTCCTTAAAGTGATATTTAAATAAAAATGAACTGTAATCATGAATACAGGAAAAATTGTAGTTTTACATTTAGATGTAGGTGAATTTGTGAAAGAAAAATGTTCTTAAATGAATAATAATAAGAAGACAGAAAGAAAGAAAAAAATATGCACAAATTATTCATGATTGTTCACTCATAAATTCGCTTTCTTCTCAACAAATTACTTGCTACATCCGTTTTCACACTTTTTCTTTTAATATAAGAAAGCTTTAAAGACAAAGATTTTTTTTTTTTTTTTTAACAAAATAAGCTTTGTGTCTGAATATGTTGTTTATGAATTGTGTTAAAGATAATAGCATGCAAATATCATTCACATCTCTAGAGTATTATTTCATAAAAATATAATTTCATAGAGCTACCATAATTTAAGTAGTTTAACTGCTTATTATATAAAATAATAATATATTTATTGAATGTGGAAAGAAGTAGGATAAGCATTTTTCTTAAAGTAGATTCCGTATGAAAAAATTTCTAAGCAATGCAAGTGTGTGAATTTCTAAAGTGGGTGAAAATTCAAACGCGTTTTGCTGTCTGAAAATTCGCGTATTTACGTGTTTCAGACATTTTTGTGTCTGAATTGATATTTCAGACATATTTCTGTCTTAAATTAAAATATCTATAACGTCTAAGGTACATTTTAAGACATTTACGTGTCTTAAATGCCATTTCAGTTGTTTTTATGTCTTACTTTAAGACCCTCTTATTTGCAGTGAAGTCGCTGAAATACATATTAGTATTATTCATTCTGAAATGCTATGAAATTCATTTAAGCTCATACTATATATGCATTATCGAAATTGTTTTTATTTTAAGGCAATATTTTTTAGTTACCTTTACTTGCTATAGCAGCACTTAAGTGAAATGTAGCGTATGTTTTATGCAAATGCTAATAATTGAATGGGTATTCATGAAACATATTAAAATGATGAAATATTTTTTATAAATTCAATTCACAAAAATTTAAACTTAATAAAATTTATACAGAAACGGTAAATGCTTTAAAATATTTAAGTTCTTTTGTTCTAGTATATGAAGCTTAATGGCGTATATATAGGATTCTAATTTTAAAAAGAAAGAAGAGACTCTCTTTTTAGTTAAAAATACAGCAGCAAATATTAAAAATTTGTGTAGACTGCAGCGAATTTTATCATAACCAAATACTTAATTTTTAATATCTGGCAGAAATATCTGAAAAAAAAAAGTCTGAATATGGATATATATATATATATATTCGGAATCGTGAAAATCTGTAGGTATAAAATAATATTCCATTTCTTATGCAGTAAATTGTAATATTTTGTATTGTCATTATTTACAGAAGTCATGCGTAAATCTACCGGAAATTGTCATGCTATTCAGGTCCGATTGTATGTATGTTCGTTTATCTCCTTACAAAGCTTTGAACTCAGAAAGACGCGGAAGCACCAAAAGATGCAAAATAACTCAAGAATTCTGATTCGTCCCAATTAGCTAAAAAGATATGCAATTAAAATTCAAAGCGAATACAAACTAAGCAGTATATCGTACTATTAATTATATGTATATATATCCGCTTTCAGCAACAATAACTGCCTGAAGTAGTTAGGCGGCAAAATACAACCAGCGATAGCGGGGTTGGCTAGAGAAACCTTTAAGTCTCAAATATATGTAATTGCCTAAAACAAGGTTTTTAACGATTTCAATGTTTTTTTTTTTTTTTTTTTTTTTTAAATAAATTTATTTAAACAGAGTCATCGGCAAAGAGAGCCAAACCTGCTGGTAATATTAAAAACTTTTATTTCTTTAACTATTGTAATAACAGCCAAATATATATATAGAGAGAGAGAGAGAAACATAACGTTCAGTAGTAATATAATATTAGGTCTTTGCATAAATTTGTGCAGCTTTTTTATTGCTTCATTTCATAAAAATACATCAAATCAAATGACAATTTTTAATCAAAATACTCTCCATTACTTTCTACAATCTTTGCCCATTTTTCGGGTAACAAGGGTATACCACGGCGATAGAAGATCTCGTCTTTGGAGGCAATAAAATGATCCGCGTCCGCACGAACGTTTGCAACGACCTAATATTATCAGTGCAAACATTTGAAATTTAAAGATGATTTAATTTCAGTATTCAAACAATTATTCTGATCAAAAACGAAGACCACCCAAATCAAACCAAAAATGAAATAAAGTAAAATCTAAATGGAATATAGCAAATTGAAATGAGAAAAAAGCATTATTTGCATTCTAACGTTTTCAAAGGCCTGGTAGAATGCAAATATGCTAAAAAATGGATGTTATCGATATTTTACTGAGATGATTGACCAAATTGCGTGCAAAACGTATGTTTTTGTTTTTTCTTCTAATTGTTATGGCAAGCAAATATTCTTACAAACTTAGAGACAAAAAGATATTTAACTCTCAAAGATATGCAAATTTAACTTTGTATCTTTTACATTCAACATTCGATAGATTATATTTAAGTGAAAATTTTTATATAAGGCTTAGTAGAAAATTTTTAATGCACAAATGCTTCCCAACTGGATTAATCAAACGTCAATCTAACAAAATTTTTGGACAACAGGATTTTTATGATATAAAATTATTTATTAAGGGCTTTTTTTTTTTTCGTGCTCGCATATTAAATGCATGCCATGAGTTTAGTTTAACAAAGATCGCTGTTAGATTAACGCAGGTTGCAATAGAATAAAATAAAATTACTATAAATATTAAACGTTGTTTCGAAAACATGTGTTCAAACTAAGCCATTTGTCATTTCACTTCAGTATGCAGTGACGATTGATCACTGGTATGCGTTTAATACTAAAGTACCTTATATTTTCGTTTTTCTGTGGGGTATGGGGGACAAGTCAAGAATCACAATCCAGTTTTCTCCAAGCGCAAAGACTTGGCTTCCAGACGTAGTAGAGATACACAGTAAACGCAAACGTCTTAAATTCAGTTAAAAAAGTGTCTTAAGCGGGTGGTCATTTTTTAAGGGGGAAAAAATGTCTTACTATTTGAGACACCGTTTTGCATATGAAATTAAAACATTGCAAATGTCTAAAACACCACCATGTTTTTTTATGCTTAAAAACACCGCTATTTTTAAGTCTTTTTAACAAATAAATAAATAAATGAAGGTAGCTAATGATACTGTTTCTCTACTAAAACTACATTTTAGAATTTTCTAAAGCATAAATAAAATATCATTTAATCAAAAAAAAAAAAAAAAAAAAAAGAAAAGAAAAGAAAAGAAAAGAAAAGAATAAAACCTCATTAACCGAAAATGGACTCGAGCCGACACCGGTCTTAGAATCCGAAAGCTGGCGTCGCGTCGGACGTTAGCGTCTTTACCAATCATGCCACAACACGACACAACATAATTCGATAAAATATAGTGCAGTTTTATATTTTAAGGGGACTTGACATCTTTCACTTCGAAGATTTCATAGAATAGCTAATATTTCCGTTTAATATTTATAATTTAAACTATACTAGATATTTTTATTCAATAAAATATTTATTTAGGCAATAATTTTTATGAGTTTTGACATATTTAAAATCTTTAAATCGCGTTTTCTCAGTGTGCACTTTTTCATGAATTTGTGATTTTCAAAATGATAAAACGTCTACAGATAATTAATGAAAAGCTTGATAATTTTTGGATATTTCAAAGTACCAATTTAAAAGAAAATGTTAGTGATGGATTTTGGAAATTTATTTATTAGTTTCTGAGAGAAAAAGAAATGCTTGTCTATGTAAAAAATTTTCAATATATATATATATATATATATATATATATATATATATGTGTGTGTGTGTGTGTGTGCGTGTATAAATATATATTATATATTCCTTTTAATTTTTTTCTTTAAAGATATTACAAAATCCATTCCCCAATTCTTTTACGTAGGATCTATTAATCATTCAAAAAGTTATTAAGTCTTTTCTTAAATATTAGTTGAAGTGTTAGTATTTTGAAAAATCGCGAATTCAGGAAAAACGCAAACTGAGTAAACTTTGTTCAAAGATTTCATATGTATATATATATATATATATATATATACTGGAAACTTTGCACTAATATATATTTTATTAAATAAACCTAATAGAATTCAATTTCTAAATGTTATAAATATATGAAAAATCCATCCCTCGACGTTTGGATAATACGATTATTAGAAAAATCTCATATTACCAAAAGTTCCCTTTTTTTTTTTTCCCTATAAAATTTATTTAAATCCTTGATAGTTTCATTATAATTTCAGTTTTAAAAATTATTGTTTTCCGCTGCAAAGCTAAAAATTATTTTAATTAAATATAATAATTATTATTCGTGTTATTTTTTTCTAAACTTCCTCTTAATATAATGATTAATACAGGGCGCCACTACTTTTCTTTTAAATAATGAATGATGGGATGAAAAATCTTTTATTTTAAGATATTTTGAACGTCTGATTTTCAGATATTAAGACATTTAACATTAGTTCATTTACACCACCTGTTTATTAAGTTAAACAAAGTGTCTTAAATAAACATATCTAATATGTCTAAACTGTTTTTTAAGATATTTACGTGTCTTAAACACTCTTTCAGACGTTTTATTGTCTTATTTTAAGACTGCTTTATTTGCAGTGTAGCCATTCCATTGCAACACTACCTTTCCGCTGTTGTAGGCTTTTACTTAACTAGAGTGGCTTTTTAATTTATCCGGCATTTTTACATTTTTTGGACGCGAGGATCGGCTTGCTGCCCCTCAACCATTACTGTAAAGGATATTATTAGTTAAATATCAGCTAACATAGCCCCTAAGGTAATCCATGCATTTCTCTTAGTTAATGTGGATTTAAATTTTCTTGGTTTCTTTTCTTCATATTATGGAAGCAGTAGTGTGTATACCACTCCACCCAGCTGCCAATGAAATCGCGGATTAGGCTTTGTGCTTGAAAAGAATCTTTCTTAATAGCCCCAAATATTCAAATCCGATTTGTACTTTATCTTGAATACGAATTTTAGTTTTTTCAATAATTTTTTTCTGAAATTTGGGAATTCGGAATATTTACTTTCGGCTTTTTCGCGGCGTGCAACTTGTAGTCAATATAGTTTTTATAGATTGCGATGTCTTTTACGAAGAAAACCCATTAAATTCAATACTTATATTTTCAAGACAATGCATATTATCACACTGTAGATCCACAATCTTTTTCCTCCCATTTTGCTACTTTTTCAAGGTGTTATATTCTTCTCAGGACAGTACTTGGTTAATTCTGATTCGTTTCTCAATCTTGAAAGCTGTACTTAATGCTTATTAACTCTAAATGAAAAACAGAAAATGCTTTTTTTTTTTTTTTTTTTTTTTTGTATAATTATTTGTACTTATCTTAATTACTTTAAATGTACACTTTCAGGAGTCATCATATTTAAATACTGATTAATCTTAATAATTTTAACATTCTTTTTTATTTAGCGAATTTAAGTATTCGTCTTTTATTAAAATAACGGTTATTTAGTGCTTTAAGAAAAGCATCATTTTAGAATTTAACTATATTTAAGCAGTTTAAAGATAGTTTTATCTGATATCATTGTCATGATACCTATGATGCAATTCTGATTCATTTCATGAATCGTCCTTTTTCACATAATATTGTACAATTATCTAAATGCTGTAAAATAATAGAAAAACTGATCGGATGAACATTCTATGCAACATTTTTTAAAACAAAAAAGATTACTGGATGGAAGAACTTAATATGATCTCTTTATAAATATCAAGCGTTAACTGGTACTTCATAGTTTTCTAATAACGCAATTATCGACAAAGGGAAATGCTGTGTATTGTGTGAGCACGTTTGAGCATAGAGGATGATTCTAATGGCTTGGATGGGTGTCAAATTGACCAGCAATTTGGGACTTGATAAACATCCGGCCATTCTGCGCTCCTATTTTGCCCCCTCCCATCCCCAGGGCCAACTGGATTCGTTGAATCAGCACATGCCTAGAGGCTCCTATGATCGAGAAAAACACGGTTAATCTGTACATAGTTTTTAACAATTTCATTACATCTTTACTGTTTGGTTTTTCATTTTTTCTAAATTTTCACATAACATGTTCACTAATTTCTTCAATTGGCTTCTGATCTACTGTTGACAATAAAAACGATTAAAACATTTGTTTATATCTTTTTACTTTTATGGTTTATTATTTTTATTCAATAAAGTTTGCATTTTGAATATCAACGCAAAGTCAAACACGACACAAAGAATTTATTAACAATATCATGTTAATACAGATTTTATTACTCTTGATAAATATCTAAATTTATAGATCTCATATCTGTTACTGTTCCTATAACAATTTTATTAAAATTAAATAAGAAAAAAGAATGTTGCGTTCTCAACTGAACTTTCTTCTACATAAATCTATCTATCCCTCCTACTTCTTAAAATGCACAAATATTTAATCAACATAGCTTTCTACAAAACATTCACATTTGCAGTTTGTTCTAATTTTATAACCATATGAAAAATCTCAGGGGGATGAGTATAGTAGCGACAGCTGTAGTTCGATATGCATTAAAATTAAGGCAGCATTCTTTTTCATTACGGCCATCGTACATTGCAATTTTAGCATCTTTCTGTAGTATAAAATCTTAAATATAACCTTCTCATAAACAGGGAGAATTGTATTACAGAAGAACCACCGTCAATCGATATGCAACAAAATTCAATCACAATAATTTTTAATAATAGTCTTATGTAATAATTTCTGTGAAATTACACACCATATAAAGAAATGGGGCGTATAGCCTAAAAATAAATAGAAAATGTTTTTGCACAGCAGCGCCACCTGTTAAGCGATATGCACTAAAATTTGTTAGACCTCAACTTAAGTCAAATTGCAACTAATTATGTTTTTTAAATAAAATTGTATGCATTAGTTCTTGATCTAAAATTCCACAAATTTTTGTTTCACACACACACACACAGACAGACATCATTCTGAAAATCAGCAAAACATTTTCAGGGCTTTTTAAAAATCATCAGAAACCGAAAGTCGAAAATATTTACGAATTCAATACTTTCTTCTATTAAGTATAAAAAAATAAGTACATATTCTAAACTAACTGTTGTTTACAGTAATTAGGAAAATAAATGTATTGAAATCTTATTAAAATATGAAAAAAAAATTCACAATTAAACAATTGAAAACATTTATTAAGTTAATACTTTTATTTGAATAAAAATATTTTTACAATTATTTTTCTTGTTTACACTGTTTTTAGATTCAAAATTTCGCAAAAAGTATTTTTGTTATTCTCCATCATATAATTTAACTTACAAAATAAAAAATAGAGAAAATTTAAATAATAGGAAGAAAAATGCATAAACAGTTGAAGAATTGCTTCGCTAGTTTTCTGAGAAAATGAACAGATGTTTTATTGGTCTTGAAAGCAATAAAATTAAAAATAGTTTAACATGTGATAATTTATCTATACTTTAAAAAAGATTTTTTCTGCCACTTACGTCAGTTTTTTTAAGAAATTTATTATTTTAACAATTGTATACTGCTATACTATATGATTGTAAAGTTTTTTGTTTTATTATTTCCGCTTGATCAATATACAAAAATTTGTTAGTATTATAAAAGTGAATGGTATCATGAAAATTTAATGTAAATGTTATCACCGTGTTTTAATTATTTACACGATTTAATCACTAGTACATTTTGTAAATAACGTTGCGCTTTAAATAAATATGATGTACACATATGAAAGAAATATCCCGTTTAATTATTTCTGAACAACAAAAACTTTCTTAATGTCTTATACACTCATGTTTGTGAAAATTGCCACATCATGAAAGGATTATGCAAATTGAACCAAACTTACAGGAAATGTAAAGTGAGGTAAGGCATGCAAATGATTAGAATTACAAGGCGATTGCGCAAGCGTGGAATAAGAACCGACTGCTTATCAGTTGCTTGTTCCAGGTATAAAAAGGACTGTAAAGGCGTGTTGAAATCCGTTTATCGTCTTCTGTCTGCTGTAAACGTTTCATTGGTGGTCAATATGCCTCGTCAAAAGCGCAGAGTGTCATACCAACAACTAACGGAGTTCGTACGAGACCTCATCGTTGGTATGCGAGAGGGTGGATTTCCATATCGAGAAATCGCAGCCCGCACGAAGTGTAATGTCACAACAGTGATGCGTGTTTGGAAGAAATAGACAGAGGAGAATCAAACAAGCCAAAAACCTGGCAGTGAGGCACGCAATAGAACAACGGCACGGAACGACAGACACCTCATCCACATGGCTTTGACGGACTGTACAGCGATCTCTCGTGCGTTAGCACAATGTTGGAACACAGCTACAGGTGTTTTGTTGTCTAGCTCAATGGTTCGTCGCCGTTTGCTGCAGCATGAACTGCGTGCAAGGGTTCCTCTACACAGGATTCCCCTCTCGCTGAATCACAGACAGCTTCGGACTATAATGGGCTCTGTAACACAGCACGTAGCGTGCCCAGTGGCAACGAATTGTTTTCTCCGCTGAATCTCGCTACAATTTGGAGTACAATGGTGGAAGAGTACGCGTCAGATGTTACAGGGGGAACTTCTGCTCCCACAGCGTGTTATCCAGCGTCATACTGCACAAACGCCAAGCATCATGGTGTGGGGAGCTATTGGGTGTAATTGACGATCCCATCTAGTGCACATTGCGGGTAACCTCAACAGCGATCGCCACATAAGGTGAATTTTGGAACCAGAGATCCTTCCCATTCTTCGACGCTTTCCGGGGGCTGTATTTCAGCAGGATAATGCCCGTGCACATGTTTCTCAGACTGCACAAACCTTCTTCAGTGCATAACAGGTTTCACTTCTTCTATGGCCTGCTTATTCCTCGGATATGTCGCCCATCCAGCATGTCTAGTATTTCATTGGTCGGCGACTCGCTCTTAGAACTGGTGGGGCACACAATAAGGTTGAACTTTGGCGTCAATTCAAAGCCATCTGGAATGCCATTCCCCAGGATTACATTCAGAACCTATATGATTCAATGCCACGACGTGTTCAGGCTCTCATCGCTCAGCTTGGTGGATACACAAAGTACTAATTTCAGACTTTTTTGTTTTGTTTTGTTTTTAGTCTTGTACATTTGATCGTTTATTTGTACCACTATCAGTGATATGTGGATTAAATTTCATTAATTCCTGACAATTCTTCCGTTATGTTGCAATTTTTACAAACATGAGTGCATCTTAAAAACTATAATTAATGGAATAACTATACCAAATTTAGTCTGATATTAAATATTTTTTGTTACTTTCAGAATCTCAATGTAACTTCCAGGAAAAAAAAAAAAAAAAAGAAAATTAAAGGCGTAGCGAAAATTATGTATATTCTGGGGATACACAGGACTTCTATGAATTAAGAATAATAGTCATCTTACAGATATAAGTTTTTGAGATATTATCATGAAGGTTTTCGTTAAAGTTTAAAGTAACAATCATTGTTTAGCATACAGTTTTTTTTTTTTTTTTTTTGCAACAACACACGAACGTTTTAACCTGTTGTTACCTCCTTTTTCAATGAAAAATATTTCATTTGGCAACAAATTTAAGTACGTTTGATTACGATCATAATTTATTTTTCTAAAATGGTTATGGTAGTTGCTCCTACATTTTGCAGGGTTTCATAATTTAAATACAATATACAGAGTGGCCATAAAATAACTTTCCATGTTTTAAGAAATCTGTAGAAAATTTATGAACAGAATGAAACGAAATTTCACATACACACTGTAGAATATATGGAGAAACTATTTCTACAAAGAACAAAATAGTAATAATAATAATAATAACTGTCGCTGAATGGGGAGGTTTCGTTGTTGCTGTCACGAACGCTCTATTAAATTTCCGCAATCAAGATAGATTATGTAATTTTTCTCTTGCGCATATGTGATTTTTCAACTGTTCGAATTGGAAACGAAAAAGTTAATATTTACAATAAATGCACGGAGAATGGATTGTGTAAAATTTCATTAATGTTCGTATAAAAATGCGCATGCAAGATTTAATATCATACAGTTCCTAGGACCATTTGTAATATGGGCAAATTTACACAATCGAGGTAGATTGTGCAAATTTCACGGTGCGTACGTAACAGCAGCGTCAAAATCTTCCCCATGGGCGACTTTTAGTACTGATTATTTCTTTGCGAAAACCATCTGCTGGCATTTTCTACAATCCCTATATAAAATTTGCTTTCATTCTGTTCTTCATTTTTAGTTGTAGATACCTCCAAAGAAGGAAAGTTATAGCCACTTTGCATTTTACAACAATTATTATTTAAATGACTATTTAGATACGAGGTTTTTTTTTTCTTTCTGTAAATAATATTTTATATAAAAGTACCCTAAATATAGTAAGTAAATTTAACTGTCGATATTTCACAAATAATGTGTCAGATTTCGAAGGTTCTGTACTATATAAATAAAACCAGATATTTACTACTCTATTTAACAATTTTCCTTTTCTTTTACTTTGATTAGTAAGTATGATCTTATCATAATCTAATACATACAGCTGTGAATCATAGAGCAATTAGTAAGAATGCGAACTTAATATTTTGATCAGATATAAGATCAAATATTTTAGTGTGCCCCTGTATATACTTACTAATCGCGAACTTAACTAATTTCAGGATACTGAATTCCCTGAAACTGAATTTTCTTTATCACGTAACAGATTGAAAATATACAGGGGCACACCAAAATATTTGATCTTATGTTTCGTTTTTCTTTGGTGCTTTGCAGTATTAATAAGGAAAAACAACAATCAGTTGTATAATCTTTTTGCTTCCTTTAAACCATTGGAAGAGCAAACGGCATACTTTTATGGTTTCAACAAGTCTTAACACGTAATGGTATTGCTCCGCTACTTATTTCTTTACATTTTACTGCCATTTCGTAATTCTTAATACAAATTTTCTCAACTGTTTCATAAATTGAAATAAAATTATAAACTTTTATAGTCATGCACTAAGTCATATGATTTTTTTTTTTTTTTTTTTTTGCGTGTGTGTGTATTTTAGAAAGTCTTTAAACAACTTACGTGATACGCGAAATTTCTGAATGCTAATTTAGAACCTAACAAATATATATATATATATATATATATATATACATATATATTTCTAAATATTTCTAATAAGATGCAAAATAAACTGTTAGGCAAAATTAGTTTAAAAAAAAAAGTCGTTTATCTATTCTAAACACTGTTATTTATTTAAATAAAAAATATTTTTAAGATCATATTATTTTAAGCATTTCATAGGAAAATTAATTTAAATTGCATGATTAGTACAATAAAGTCAATGTTATTAATATACAATACCTAACATAAACCAATTATTTATTTTCGGAAAACTGGTATTATATTCTTATAAGTTACCACGTCCATATTTTATTTTATCTTAAAAGCATCTTTTGTAATAACTCTTTATAATGTTTCATTAAGGCATTATACTTCGAGAGCTGAATTTTTTATAGGTTAAATAAAAGTAATTGACATGCGATATGACCTGGCAAAATGCTTTAACGCATTTTGTCACATTTGTGTACGTAGAATAATTTCATTTAATTACTAGGATGATAGCATTCGTCCAATTTATTTAAAATTTATGACATAAATCTGTTTGTGACTGCTAGAGTAAAGAAAAATCAATAAGTGTGATTAATTTTCTTAATTATCGTAAAATTTACCGAGTCGTTAAAGAAAATATTTAATGTACAAGCAGGATAAAATAGCTCAACCTGATAAAACATTTCTGTTGTAATACGGAAGATGTTAATTTAAATTACCCCTAATTATATAGCTTTTCAGAATTCTTACACTTTTATAATATTCCGTATTATTTAACTCCTGAAATAAATAATATTTAAGTATTCAAATATGACATTTTAACGCTTATCGCTTGTATGTCCCTTCTGAGGGGACATTAAAAAATCGAGTCACGCCTTAAGGTATTCCTCTGCAAATGAAATGTTATTTTTCTAAAACGTGTAACTATAGGCTACCTTTCGGCTACTTGAAAAATTTAACAGAAAGATTTATTTTATTTAATGATGAAGTAAAATAAAACAAATTATTACAATTTTTCGGTAGCCAAAAGGTAGTAAGTTGGAAACTATACGTGTGACGTTTTAAAGGAATGCCAAAAGGCGTGTCTTACGGAAAATATGACGAGCGCAAATTCATATTTTTAGGACAGTCATTTTCTTTAAACGTCAACTTGCTTATCCTTCTCAAAAATACCACGTATAAGCTTGCATGAAGATGGGCCATATGCAAGAATTTTGCAATACATGTCTTTTTGCTTATAAAATACGTTTAAAGATACATTTTCATAAATTTGAGATATTTAGATTTTGCTTTTTCTCTGAGAAATGTCATTCCACTTTTTTCCCCTACTTCTGGACTGTAAAAAAATTTGAACTAATAATATTATTATTATAATTATTATTATAATTATTTTAACTAATATTGTTGTATTAAAATATATAAGAAATGTGACGTATGGTTTTTATACGTATACAAAATTCACAGAAATAAGTAACGGATTTCAATATTAAAATCTTTCTTATATTAAAATTATTCAGTGATAGGTTTTAGTTCAATCGTTTGTGGATTTTCAAATAAATGTTAATCATTTTGTTTCTTTAATTGAATAAAAATATATTTTTAGATAACTGTCTCGTTCTCACTGGACGTATTGAAGAGACTTAACATGTGTTATCCAAAAATGCTTTTTGCATTGTATAGAAATGTTTAAACATATATCGTTCTTCGGATCTAGAAAGATGATTGTTTTTTTTTTTTATTGCATATTTTTGAACCTTTGCAGCAGATGATTTAGATAGAATTGCATTGTTTCCATGAAATGTTTAACGGACATACCTGGCGTGTTCCGGTCGCCAAGTGATTTTAAAATTATGGGATCAAGCACCTTGGAATGGCGGAAATATCACCAAAAAATAGTCATAGTTTTATTTACGATAACTTGAAAAATAATTACTTTTAAATCTTGCAATTTTTTAAAAGGGATTAATAAAAGCTTTATCTATCTATTACAGCTTTTAAAAAGATTACAATTTATTTATTTTTATTTCTTTAAAATATCAGAACTATTTTTTTTTTAAATAAGTCTTACGAGCAAGATTACATACTAATGACGCATCACATGAACCTAATATATATATATATACGTGGAAAATGACCCTATGATTAAAATGACGTAAAAGAATTCTGATAGAAAGCTCCATTCTTTTGAGAAAAGGAAAATATAATAATTAAAAAAAAAATCATCATTTTTGGTGTAATTATGCTTATAATTACAAAATTTGAATGATAAAAAGTTAATTGTTTGTCGATTTATACATTTATAAGTCATGTAAAAGTTATTAAACTTTTATTAATTTCCAGCTAACTATCACGGAAATGTAGTGCGTGCAAGATTATACATCGATAAAAAATTATAACTCTGAGAGTGTTAATTAAATTAAAAATATAGAAATATTTTAATGAATGCAATAAAGAGGTAAAGCCTTTCTTAACATCTGTTAAAATTTACAAGTTTTAGAAGTAATTAATTTTGTGTTATTGTAAAGTTATGGTAATTTTTTTTTTGATATATTATTCATTTATAGGTACCTAACCCCTTAAACTATATAGATAGGGTAATCGGAAAGAAAAAACAAACGTTTCTTTGGCGAAATTTTAAGGTATGGTTGTGGAAATAAATTAGTAATTCATTCCAAGCAGACAATCATTATCTTGTTGTCCGTGAACTATAAGTTTAACTTTTTTGTACTTCCTGTTTCCAATTATTACCCCTCACGATTTTGTACTTACATTTTTCATGTTACTAAAAATTTTTTCGACATGGAATTTTTATAAAGTTTAAATGCTTAATTACTGAATAAAAACAAAATGTATTTTATGCCTCTTTGATAGTTCCTAGTCTTCAAAGCATTCACAACTTTTTCTGTCAATGTAATTACATGTTTCTATTAGATAGCTATTTTTAAAAGATTTCTTCTAGAAAACAATGTAACAGAAAATATGGATCTGCAAAGTAAAAAAAAAAAGAAAAAAAAAAACTGTTACAAATTAGAACAATACAGAAAGTATTCGTTCACAAAATATTTTTTCCAAAGTGCACACTATAAAATATAAAATCTTTTTGTAAAAAAATAGAACCGACTCCAAAAAGGAACTACTATTCAAACAACAAAAATGAAAGAAAATTGGCAGAAAATGAAACTGTAGATTGCGCCTAAAAGTATAAAATAATTTCCTTCGCCAAACAACCTATAACACTACAATTAATCATAACTTTTGAAGTCGGCGCAAAATTAAGTGAAATTTAATTAGTTTTTAAAGGTTTGTCTTTAGATCGGTAGCAACAAATGCTGTTGTCTCGAATGATCCATTTTCATGTTTCCTTTATTATTTTATCACTGTATACAATTGGTCCATTAGTAGCATCTACATAAAACAGTCAACATTCTGCACAATGCGGTATTTATGTTTCTACGAAGTTAGATCATCCTTGATGGCTTTTAAATTTGGCGATAAAAACGTAAGGCAAAAATATACACGCAAGATGTATATTTTCATAATATATATTGTACGATGTGTTGTTTCATATTCTTGATTACTCTCTTGATATACCTTATTAAAATAATCATGATATCCCAAAGAAATTAAATATGTTTGCCAGATAATTTTGCGATTTTTCTTTCACCAAGGACGTCAGATACCAGCAGCTTCGCCAACTTTTGCTGCTTACGAAATCTTATTTGTTTTCTTGAATCAAAGTAGTTTTCGGCTGCGTTTTGCAGGAAACATTGTGAGACGTGCATTTTGAATAGGATTTGATTTTTGTTTTGAATAAAGGTATCAATTTTTATTTAATTTTGCGCCGACTTCAAAAGTTATGATTAATTGTAGTGTTATAGGTTGTTTGGCGAAGGAAATTATTTTATACTTTTAGGCGCAATCTACAGTTCCATTTTCTGCCAATTTTCTTTCATTTTTGTTGTTTGAATAGTAGTTCCTTTTTGGAGTCGGTTCTATTTTTTTACAAAAAGATTTTATTTTTCTCTTTTCAGTGAAAACTTATTTATATAGCACAGCATCAGAAGACGTTCGACGGAAGTTTCACAAATCACAACTTCCAAGAAAAGTGACATTACTCAAAAAATGGTTTATGTCACTGAAAATACATTAAATGCGACCAATGTGAACAAAAAAGTTGCATCTCCATCTAGAAAGTTATCCACTCTACAGACAGTTGTGCCAGTTTTATTCTAGTCAAGTTATTTTTAAGTTAATTTTTCTCAAATGCTGCATTTTTAAATTGTGTTACTTTTCTTGCTTTTATCGGATATGACCAAAAAACTATCTATTGAATGAACATACGTTAAATTAAAAAATCTTTAGAAATGTAAAGAAAAGATACGCTCTATTCGTAACCGAAAATTCTGTTAGGCATATATATTGAACTGTACAGTAAATACGTGTCACCCGCTGCGCTGGAAATTGCGCAGCGTAAACTTCAAACAGAGAGCAAAATATGCATTGCAGCTGACGGACAGAAGTTTCAACATCCATACTTACACACTGCTTTTACCAGTGTAGCTGTTTGCGTTCAGCAGTTAGAGTGAGAACAGACTTTCGTGAGTATCCTGTAATTTGTTTATATCTTAATGAAATCCTAATGAAACTTATTTCAGGCCAAGATCATTACGACAACAAAAAAAGTATTAAAATTAAATGATCTCTTACGAAGTTAAAAGCTAACAAATTTCAACAACAACAACGAGAAACATGGTTTGTATTGAGAACCTCTTCCTTTATGAAGTCGGCTTAAAACGCCTATGTGTTAATCGATGTGACCGCTTACAATAACCATACTTTGAATTTTACATAACATAAATGTCACCCACTACGCAACAACATATGCAATGTTTTTCAAGTGTGCACAAAATAGGAAATTGTGAACAAACAAATGCACATTTTAAGCGTTCTGTTTTTAGCATCAATGTCTAAACTATCTTTGCGTACTACATCGATGATGCTCTGCAATGTTATAATTCACTTTTTTCCCCTGTCTTGAAACGTTTCCGAGATAGGATCGCTAACTCCACTCTTTTCCACCAGGTGGCGCTTTAGGCGGTTGAATCGCGTAGTACATGCCCACTTTACTGTACCTACATAACACTTTTATGACTCTAGCTGCAGCTGTTCAGCAATTAAAAGAGTCGTGACAGACTTTTTTGGGCACCCTGTATTTTTTTTTATCATAAAGATCTTACAATGGGACCTATTTCAGACCAACACCTTTACAAAATAAATAAGTATCAAAATCGGATTATCCGTTCAGAAGTTATGAGCTAACAAACAAAAACAAAAACAAAAAAAACATACGCTTTGAATTGAGAACCTCCTCCTTTTTGAAGTCGGTTAATTAGAGCATTTCTTACGAAGTTATAAGCTTACAAACACCAACAACAACACATAGCAAGAATTAAGAACACCCTCTTTTCTGAAGTTGGTTGAAAATGACTTTGTACTAATCGAAGTGACCACTTACAGTAACAGTACTTTGAACCACAGAGTATACGTGTCATCCGCTACGCTGTAAAGCGTGCAACGTAGTTCAATGTGCACAATGTAGGAAATTGCAACAAACAATTGCACGTTTTAAGCGTTCTATTTTTAGCAATAATGTCTAAAAACTGTCTTTTCTTTGTAAATCGATGATACTCTACAACTTCGTAATTAACTTTTCTCTCATCTTCAACCGTTTTTGAGATAGGAGCGCTAATGCAGCTGTTTTTCACCAGATGGCGCTTTATTGTCTTTAGATTGTAAAGATGTTATAATGGGACCTACTTCAGACCAAGATCTCTACAACAAAGCAAAAAGTTTCAAGTAACCGTATTTTGAACTATATAGCATATGTCTCACCAGCTACGCTATTACGTGAGCAATGTAGCTCAAGTGTGTATACTGTAAGAAATTGCGAACAAAAAAAGGCACGTTTTTAGCCTTGTACTTTTAGCATCAATGTCAAAACTATCTTTTCGTACTAAATCGATGATGCTCTGCAATTTTATAATTCACTTTTTTCCCCTGTCTTGAACCGTTTCCGAGATAGAAAGCTAGCATGAATGTCTAAACTATCTTTTTGTACTAAATCGATGATAATCTTCAACTTTCTAATTCACTTTTTTTCTCTAGAACCGTATTCGAGATAGGAACACTAACTCCACTATTTTCCACCAGGTGGCGCAGCAAGCGGTTTAACCTTGTACTGCAGGGCCACTTTACTATACTTACATACCATTTTTATCACTATAGCTGCAGCCGTTTAGCAGTTAAAAGAGTTGGGACTGATTTTTTTGGGCACCCTGTATTTTCTTTAGATCGTAAAGATATTACAATGGGACCTATTGCAGACCAAATCCTTTTCAACAAAACAAAAAGTATCAAAATCGGAGCATCCGTTCAGAAGTTATGAGCTATCAAACATAAAAAAAACATACGGTTTGAATTGAGAACCTTCCTTCTTTTTTTGAAGTCGGTTAAAAACTAGGACGAGTTCGACTCCTTTCTCGAAACTCGACCATTTTTTTTTAGTAAGCATTTAAAAAATAAATATAGAAACTCAAAATTACTGTTTAAAAATTTTCTTGTTAATTAATCCATTAAAAAAATAAAGTCACTATCAACAGTTTTATTTAAATGATGATGCATACACCGTAAAAAAAAAATAAATAAATAAATAATAAAAAGAAGAAGCTTTTATAGCAAAATGTGCTGACACACATATTGATAGCACATTCTGCTATTAAATAAGGCAATTTACAGCGTAGACATCTGTAAAGAGACACTTTTATGGTTGTTTCTGCTGTAAATTACTTCTTTCAAACTTCTTTTCCCCTGCACCCATATTGCTAGCACATTCTGCTAAAATCTGTTTTTTTTTTTTTTTTTTTTTTTTTTTTTTTTAAATATACAGTGTATTTCTATGAACTTCTCTATCTATTCGTCTCTCAAACCGACCAAACAATATTCTTCTGGATATTTTAATAACAAGTAATACTGTTATTGAATCTACATCGAAAAAGTATGCTAACAATTTGGGAAAATAAATTTATACTTATTTATGTTACCAGACAAATAAAAAATAATTAGTGAAAAATAAATCTGTAAAATAAGCTAAATCATTGGCCATTGTATTGTGTACTCCTGCTCAAAAGTTTAGCAAAATTTGCAAACGATCAGTTTTTTTTTTTTTTTTTTTTTTTTTTTCACAATTTAAAAACTTATTTCTCGATGAAATGTTTTCAAACACTAGGTATGTAAAGAACTAGGTCTTCTTCATGTTTTTCAATGAGGATGAGGTTACAACAACAATTAGGGAGCTGGTAAAAAATTAAGCAATATTAGTAATGTTTGCAATCACCCTGTATCTTTAAGTGAAGGAAATAATCTGTAACTTATAATATGCTAACATAGACCTAGTGCAATTTGTGGATGGATTTCTATGGTGATAGCATGCAAAGAAACGGAGATATAAGCATTTGTTTTAAAACTCTAAAAACAATCAGCATGTTTTTTTTTTTACTTATAATATACAGAGTTTTAAACGAAAATTATTCCCACTTTCCGATAAATTGAAAAAACACTTTTGAAAAAATACACTGCTATCGGAATACAAATATCATAAAATTTCTCTGGAAATATGAACATTTTTATGAAAAACGTTCCCACCGTGCACGCTCGAAAAATAAATTAATAAAATAAATAATTACAAAAGTTGAAAGCTAGATATATTGGGCAAATTTTGTCAAAAGTTCATTTGAACAGAGTAAAAATTAAGCGAATTGTCGGCAAAAGAACAAGCTAGATTTTAGGTATTTTCCAGATTTGAAATTTTATAAGGGGCGGTTTCACATGCTGCGTAATTAATTTGAAGATCCAATTATTTCAACTACGCTATAAAAGAACTTTTTTTTTTTTTTTTTTTTTTTTTGTGAAAAACTCCTTATAAGCTTGTAACTCTAACATATTTTTGTTTATTTACTAAGATTTTTCACAAAAAAAAAAAAAAAAAAAAAAAAAAAAAAAAAATTGCAAAGTGGTTGAAATAGTTGGATTTTCAAATTATTTACGCGGCATGTAAAAAAAAACCCTTATGAAATTTCAGTCTTGAAAATACCTAAAATCTAGATTGTTCTTTTGCCTACAATTTGCTTAATTTTTACTGGATTCGAATGAACTTCTGACAAAAGTTGCCTAATATATCTAGCTGTCAAATTTTGTAATAAAAATATTTCTATCTTTTGCGCATGCGTAGTGCAAATATTTTTTTATAAAAATGGTCATATTTCATGAAATATTTAAGATATTTGTAATCTGATTGCAGAATATTTTTTCAAAAGTGTTTTTTCGATTTATCTGAAAGTGAGAATAATTTTCGTTTAAAACTCTCTATATTATAAATAAAAAATATGTTTTGGATTGTTAAAATGAATGCTTATATCTCTGTTATTTAACATGCTATCGTCACACAAATTCATCCACAAATTTACTTGGACTATATTTGCATATCCTAAAGTTACAGATCATTTCCTTTACATAACGATACAGGTTGATTGTAAACATTACTAATTTTGCTCAGTTTGTTAGCAACCCCCTAATTGTTGTCGTAACCTAATCTTCATTGAAAAACATGAGGAAGACCCAATTCTTTACATACCCAATGTTTGAAAATATTTCATCCCGAGATAAGTTTTTAAATTGAAAAAAAAAAAAAAAAAAAAAAAAACTGATCGCTTGCAAATCTTGTTAAACTTTTGAGCAAGAGTGTATTTTTAAAAAACTGAACGTGCATATTTGATAAATTTCTTCTTTCGAAATTTTAAATACAAATGGGAATTTTAAATTAAAAACAGCTGTATGTAAAAAGAAAGAAACCGAAGCATGTTCTTTTTCTTTTCTCTTTTCTTCTTTTTTTCCCCCTTTTGTGTCTGTGTGTTATAGATACAAAATTCTGTAGAAACGTGAATTTTATTTAAGACAACAGTACATTTTTCTTCTATCTTTTCATATAAAGAAATTCGGTAACTGAGTTGCGTCTCTTAGCAACAGTTACTATCATTTATTCAAATTTCTTTTACACGATTTCTCTTAACTATATTCTAAATATTTTTTTTTTTTTTAATTGATGCGGCAGGGACAAAAACATCTTTTACCTGGTCTAAATATAAAAAAGCATAAAATAAATAAATAAATATCGTCTTTTTTACCTTATCTTTTTATCTTACCTCTCTGTCTTTTTTTTTTTTTTTTTTTTTTTAATAGCAGAATTTTTTACTGTGTTTAAAAACCAATAAATATCCAAAATAACTATTTAAAAATCTGCAAAATTTTCTTATATTTAAGCAATAGAAACGATATATATATTTATAGTTTTTTTTTTTTTTTTTTTTTTTTTTTTTTTCATTGCTGTTAAGAATGTTGTAATACAGTTATTTTCTGTGGACGAACAAAATGTCTATGCATTGACCGTTATCTGTTAAAACTGGCTGCATATTTTACTTTATTTTATTTTTCCGTTACTAACTATTTTTTCCCCGTATATTTTCAAATCAAAACACTCATGGATACTTTTGGTGATAATGTAGAATCGTTTAAATTCAAATTCGACATTATAATTTAGTTTAAAATTATTAATTAAAATCCCCTGTACCATTTCAGCCATTGACATTACTTTTTTTTTTTTTTTTTTTTTTTTTTTGGAGGGGTGGGGGAGGGAGCTTAATTTTATAGTAAATTACAAACTGGTATTTAAAGCATTTCTTTTTAATTAAGTTTTTCAAGTTTACTTTAAAAGTAAATTATTTTGGCGCATGTAATTATGGTAATAGACAGATTAAATCTACATTTTTGACATTCCCCTGTTTTTGTTCAACTGGATAAGATATATATATATATATATATATATGTGTGTGTGTGTGTATATATAGTATGAATACATTTTAATTCTTTTTTGCGTATTTTATTGGTACTTTTTGTGCGTGGATGTTTCCTTTAATTTGAAGCAAATACTTTTTTTTTTTTTTTTATCATAATAAATACTAAATATACTTTTAAATAAATGTTTGTAAACAAAGCCTTTTAATAAAATACTGCTGAAAATTGAGTACGTAGCAAATGTAAGAAGGAAGTACTATGTTGAACCCTTTCATTTCCTGTGATTCTAATTGGAATCATAATATTTATGATTTTCTTTCTTACTATCTAAAACTCCAAGTGACTGAAAGTGAACAATATTATAATTTATATACATTTTTCTACTAAATATATATATATTAGATTTCATTATCCCTGTTGATGAATAAAAGGGTGTTTTAATCTATTCTGAGAAATATGTCTGATATAGAAATCAGTTTCCTTTTTAGGGCAATATAATTGAATTAAGTAGTTTCAAATAATTTTACTTTATTTTTTTTAATGTTTATAATTTGTATTTTAATTAATTATAACATGCATTTCCTTCAAAGTTTTGATATTTATATTTATTGAAAAGTTATAATTTTAAACGAGACATCAGTGGTTATATTTTGTACAAATAAAAACTTTTTTTTGTTACTTTGTTAACTATATTAATTTGTACTCTGCAATTATTCCTGTTTTTAAAAAATATTTATATGTATCTTTTTTCTAACTTATGAAATATATTTATGACTAAATAAAAGATTTATTGTTTCAAGGAAGAAAAATTCGGGAATGAACCAGTTGAGAACGAAATGTCTTTTGGGGATAATAAGTGAGGAAAGTAAAAATAGCTAGACATTCTTTCATCTTCTTTATCACTTCTTTCAATACACATGAAGCAGCGTAGAAGATTTATTAAAGAAAATTACTTGAAACATACAGAAATATTTTCTCTATATATTTTTTTAAAGAAAACCGAAAATTAAATTTCTTGATTATTGCAAGTAAAATTTTTTACATATTGTTGGTAAATTTTTACATATTGAAATCTCATTCTTGATGTGAAAAAATGTATTTTTCATAGGATAGAGAGTTTTCTTTATAGTGTTATTTCCATAATGGTCTATCATACTATTTCGGAGAATATTAGAGTAGTTCCCATATAAGTAGTGAGATAAGGCATATTATTATAATCCTTGTGTGATGTCATTATTATAAAACATATACTTTCTAGATTAAACTACGAAAATTTTTTTCCATATCATGTAACATTTCTATTTTCTAGTCAAGGACATACATATCTTATATTTCATCAATATTTTAAGACCATGACTTTTTTTATAAAATTATTTTGAGTACAAAAGAAGAAGAAAAATTATTTAAGACTTTTTCCAAATGAAGTGTTTCCTTAATTCTTAAAAAGATAATTTATGAAGCAAAATCTACTTTACGTTAATGCAATGCGTCAAAGAAAACTGTTCCTTATTATAAATGGGTAATGTATTCGATTATATTTGTGGATCGATAGATATACACAGAAAATGGCAGTTACAAGTATTTCGAAGCGCCATTATCTTATGCTTTTTGTTAATCTTAGAATTTCGAACTGCTTGCTTAGTTTTGCACGCGAAGGAATCGTTAATACATTTTTGTTTTATCTTTGTTCGGAATAAAAACTTCAGTATTTAGAGAGTAGCAGAATTTTCCCATTTGCTGCCATTTCTTAAATTGGATAATCTTTCTGCTTACAAAAAAGTACCAATTCCTTAAAATGCTTTCTATTTTTAAAGCACAATTTCTGCGTCTTCATTTTTTTTTTATTTTTTTTCCTCAGGGTAAATACGTACGTGGCCACCGAGAAAATAAATTTTTTGTCATTAACTTCACCATGTCTTTGACTTAAACAGAAGTATACTTTCTTAAATTTTCCTGTAAAATTGTAAATTTTGTTAATCAACTTTAGTCTTTTGATTTACTTTTTCTTTTTATCCATGTTTGGAATATTCAAGCTAATCTATATCTATATACATGTATTAATTTGTTCTCTTCAAAAAGGCATTTTTCTGCGAAAATGATAGCGAAATATCAATATGTATTTGTTCGTATGTCTATTAACTACTTAAATGATACATAGAAGGTAGTTTTATTTATTTATTTATTTATTTAGATTTGGCAAAATGAACCGTATTAGCTAATAAAGATTTAAAGCTATCGACATCATCGATCTAACCACTAGACAGAAAAGTTAGGGACCTAAATGTTATTAAAATTTACAAATGCTTTTAAGACGCCAATTCGTTTCTTACATTATCTATGCCTCTCTTTCATCGTACTAGTCATATAAATTTGAAATTTTATCCAGTGGTTCCTGTTTCCTCTTTAGGACAGTGATGACATTTTTTTTAAGCCACTATTTCGTTTCTTTCACTTCCTCTGCCAATTTTTCATTCTATCGAAACTATCGCTCAGGTATTTCGTCAAAATTTTTCTGTGTCGCTTTATCAGAAAAACGTCTTATTGTCTTCCTTTAAGCCATGATTGTGTTTCATCAGCGCAGTTTCGTGAGCAAATTCATCTGGTAAGGCGCTTCCGCAGGTAGTGAGGATCCGGACACGGGGTAGTTTGGAAGGAGAAGACGCTATTGGGACACCAGTCGAGGTTCATGTACGAATACACTTTTCCTGCGGCGAGCAGTAAGCCCGAAATAGGCGCTGACTCAGGCATTGGGTCCCCGAATCCACCACATCACGAATGGGAAAACTACTACCGATGGCAAAGGCATCCCTTACCGAGGTTTTGACCGATTTCAATGGCCGATATGACATACTTCAATATATATGTTTTTTAAATAACTCTTTTATGTTAGAAGGAATCAAATATCTAGTGAAAATAAATAATTAGCTTAAAGATATAGTTTAATCAAGCAAGCAAATGAGAATCCTTTTATCTCTTGAGTGTTACATTAACAGTATCCTAGTTTTATTAAATAAATATTGACAAAAATATATTTTAAGCAAATAACAACGTTTTTAGTTTTTTTCGTGGGTGTGCCACTAGTACCGATAATTTAACACAGAAATTGGAGAGGGGGGAAAAAGCGCTCCAATATTTATTGATAAAACTAATACGCACTTCTCGTAGTTTAATTCCATACAATTTTTAACTTTTACTTAATTTTGTCCGTTTGTGAGTTTCTTTCTTTCTTTCTTTTTTTTTTTTTTTTTTAAATTATTTTTATTATGGGGACGGGAAAGTAATATCGTTTTTTCGCATGTCGGTATTCGATTGTTATTTAGGAGTTCATTTCGTACTTGAATTTGTGCCAAAGCCATTTTAAAGTTAGATTAGCTTATTTACTCGTAAATAATTAAATCATAATTTCTTTTTACAATTTATGGTGAAATGGTCAGTAGACGTAGATAACCGGCATTTTATTCTTTTTGAATCTCGAAAGTTTAGTAACGGAGCAGTTACTACCAAACACATTTACGATGTTTGTCCAAGTGCATTAAACATGCTAAAACCAAAAAACATGCTAACCAAGTGCATTAAACATTCATTAAACATGGTTTTCTAAGTTAAAATCGGATAATTTTGTTCTTTCCGACTCGTCAGATCAGTAAGACCAATAACTTTAGAAAATGACGTTAAAAGAGCAGAAGTGGAAGCAAATCCGTGTCAGACAATCCATAAACTGTCAAACAGTCTTAACCAACCTTGGTCGACCATCCAAGAACATTTGAAGCAAAATGGTAAAGTACGAGAGTCCTTTATGATAATCCAAAACACAAAAGTCAGTGGCTCTCTCCGAATGATTCGGAACAAAATACAGCTAAGCCAAATGTACAATCCAAAAAGGCGCTTTTGTGTGTTTGCTGTAGTATTGGAGGTGTCGTTCATTTTGAAATGCTGAAATCTGGATAAACTATAAAAACAGACCTCTACTGTGAACAATTGGAACGAGTTGATCAATCTGTAGCTGAAAAGTTCCCAGCGCTTGTCAAAAGAAAAGGCATTATTCTGCAACACAATAATGCAAGACCGCACTGCGCAAGACAAACCTTAGAAAAAAAAAATAATAATGACTTGGGGTGGGAGGTATTCCTGCACCCACCAAACTCGCCCAATATTTCTCTATCCAGTTTCCATTTACTCCGATTACTCCAACGTTTTGTAAGTGGCAAAAAGTTTGAAAATTTGGATAATGTCTAAAATGCGATCTCTAGATATTTTGCTCAAAATTGATTTTTATTCATCTGACATTGAAAACTTAAACAGTGGATGGCAAAAAGGCAAAAATATTTGGTTAAAAATAAAAACTTGCTAAAATTTTATCTGCTTGAATTTATTGTTAAAAAACGACATTACTTTCTGATCACCCTAATATTTATAATGAAATATATTGGATAGCGACGCGAGCATATCCCACTAGTAAAAATTAAAATTAAGCAAAAGTTAAACATTTTATGGAATTAAACTACGAGAAGTGCGTATTAATTTTATCAATAAATGTTGGAGAGCTTTTTCCCCCTCTGCAATTCCTGTGTTAAATTATCTGTACTATTGACAAACCCATGGAAAAAACTAAAAACATTGTTATTTGCTTAAAATATATTTTTTGTCAATATTCATTTAATAAAACTAGGATACTGTTAATGTAACACTCAAGAGATAAAAGATTCTCATTTGCTTGCTTGATTACACTATACCCTTAAGCTAATTATTTATTTTCACTGGATATTTGATTCCTCCTAAAATAAAAAAAAAATATTTAATATATATATATATATATATAAATAATAGATATCGTAATAAGATTAAATCATAAAATTCAGCTATTAATAGAACTAAGACAATAACAGCACACTAAAATATAGAACTGAATTTAACACAGAGGAAAGAATTACACAAAAAGTTGCAATGTAGATTAAGAACCAATGAGTTAGGATAGTAACTTAAAATACTTACGCCTACCAGAATGATAATAAAAATGACCATTAAGCTTATGAGAGTGAAAACGATTAATAAATAATAAATCACAGAAATATATATATATATATTAAAGTATGTCATATCCGATCTTTAGAGCGAAATCGTTTTCATAACAGCTAATAAAATTAATTAAAAATCATTCAATAAGTTTTAATTAAATTAGATTGATCTCACTGAAAACTTTTACTCATTGAGATTGTTCAATTCAACACCACATATGAAAAAGGAAATATTTTGAATTGCTTTCTTTAATAAAATTTGTCCTAATGAAAATTTTAAATGCTTGTTTATTTTATTTTATTTTTTATTTTTTATTTTACTTATTTGGTAATTATTAATATTAAAGATTACAGTTTATATTCCAGTAACGATTCCGTTGTTGGTATTTGAATTTAACTGCAAGAAGATTAAACATTTTTAATCATATTTTATGATATATAAATAATATTATTTTATTAAAACCAGAAAAAAAATTAATGTTTTTTTTTTTTTTTTTTAATAATTTGGGAAAAGGAATTTTTAAATGTTTAATATTTCTGAAAATAGATTGAGTCTTACAAGGTTTGTTCCCATTGAACCTAAAACTGAAATAGGCTTTATTAGAGGTTTATTTAACTAAGTCTTATGATGAATAAAAGTGTTGTGTATCCCTAGGGATACACTACACTTTTATTCATCATATTGCTAATCTTACTTATTATAATAAGTAAGATTAGCAACATTTTTATGACTGTTATTAAATTGAACCTAAAGTGTAATTTTCAACAAAAAACAGAGATTCACCATCTTATGCTGGTTGTAAAGATAAAATGTTTTTTTTTTTTTTTTTTCTTTTTCTTTTTTTTAGAATTGTAATCACACATTACTGCAAATTATATTCCTTAATAATTAATATTGGGACTTATCTTATTGTTTAAAGACACTTTAAAGAACAAAAAAGTTCACTCGAATTAGAAAAACGTTGACTTTACAATGTTGTGCGTGAAAAGAATTTTTCCATCCTTTAAAAGTTACGAACAAATGAATTCTTGTTTATTTATTTGAAAATTCAAAAAATATTTCCACAGTTGTTGGCCTTTCATCGGGCGTGACAGTAAGAAAATCAGAAATGGTGGTTTTCTCTATTTTTTAACTTTCATACCAATATCTAAAATAAATTATTGATTTAATAAATACACTGTGTTATGTGTATAATAATAACAGGAGACTTGGCGTTGGAATATTAAAACCCGAATAAACTACTACGTCAGAAACGCCAAAAGAAAAATATTTGCGATGCATACAGCTGATTCGGTAGCTATAAGCGTACCGTCTTCAGTGCAAAAAGAATTCTGAATCTGGAGAAGTGCTCGTATATATAGGGGAGGGGCCGAATTTAGTTCAACCAATAGGATTACGGGAAAGGTGGAGTGTGTGGCCAATGGGAATTTAGGAATGTTAGCTGTGTAAACAGCAGAAAAATTAAGAAAATGTGGACTGAATGTAAAAGTTTTAACAATCGGACAAATAGGGAACAGCGAAATCACAATTTACAAGGTTTTTAAAAATTTTATAAATTTTCAAAGCTTCAAAGAAATCGAGTTCATGAATGACTTTAGGTCTGCAAATTATTTTAGCTGAATCAAATTTAAAATTATGATTTTTCTCCCAGCAATGTTTAGAAATAGCCGATTTATTGGTTTCTTGTTTGAGGACGTAATTCATATGTTCTTTTAGACGAAATTTAAGACATCGTTTTGTTTGGCCAATATATGATAAACCACACTGACAGGAAATACTATAAATGCCCCACGAATTATGCATATCAATGGGATCTTTTAACTGAGAAAAGGTGAGTTTATTGGAAGGCGAAAATATTATTTTAAAATCATATTGTTTGAGAATCTTAGCTATGGTTTGACTGGATTTAGAAAAATAGGGTAAAACAATACTGATATGCGAAGAGACTGATTTAGTAGACGAAATACGAGGGAGCTGCAATTTTTGGATGGCTTTGTCTATAATGGAAGAGTCCTAACCTCTGTCAATTGCAATGGCTTTTAGGTATTTAATTTCAGATTTTAATAAAAAAGGATTTGAACAAATATTAAGGGCACGGTTTACAAAAGTATAGAAAGAAGCCATTTTTTGGTTAGGTGGGTGACATGAACGCGCATGGGGAGGAAGGGAGACTGCAAAAATTTACGATAGACGGTGGTTGAAAATCCATTTACAGTGCGAGAGACGAGAGTATAAAGAAATGGAAGGGAGCCATTATTTTCTATTTCATGTGTAAACTGGAAAATTGTACTGTAAAATTCAGTTGAAAGTAATATTCATATTTACATATGAAACAGAAAATAATGGCTCCCTTCCATTTCTTTGAAGCTTTTGAACTCGATTTCTTTGAAGCTTTGCATATTTATAAAAAATTTAAAAACTTTGTAAATTGTGATTTCGCTGTTCCCTATTTGTACGATTGTTGGAAATTTTACATTCAGTCCACATTTTCTTAATTTTTCTACTGTTTACACAGCTAACATTCCTAAATTCCTATAGGCCACACACTCCTCCTTTCCCGTAATCCTATTAGTTGAACTAAATTCGGTCATTCTCCTATATATACGAGCACTTCTCCAGATTCAGAATTATTTTTCCACTGAAGACGGTACGCTTAAGGCTACCGAAACAGCTGTATGCATCGCAAATATTTTTCTTTTTACGTTTCTGACGTAGTAGTTTATTCGCGTTTTAATTATGGGTATAATATTTTTTAAATTTTATAAATATGTGTTTGTGCTAATTAAGCAGCATTTGTGAGATGTTTCAGTTTCCTGCTTTAATTGGAAGAAAAAAGCAGTTGAAGCATATCGAATGCTTGTTGTAGTTTATGGTGGCAATGCACCTACTGATATATCAACTGAAATGCACCAAATGATTTCAACGCTTCAACAATGGTGACTTCAGCGTTGAAGACAAGCCTCGCTCTTGAAAAATTAGAATATAAAGAATCGGAGGCATTATACTCGTTGCAGATCCGAGTAAAACGCAAGAGTTAATTGTAAAATTTCTTGGAGTAACCCAACAAGCAGTTCCTGTACGATTGCTGTCCATGAGAATGATTCAAAAGCAAGGTAATTTGGTGCGTTATTATCTGAAACCGAGATATGTTGAAAGGCAATTTTTCACTTGCAAATAGCTGACTCACAGACAACAAAGAATTTTTTTTTTAATCTGATTGTGACTGAAGGTGAGAAACTATGACAACACAATTGTGACAACACAATTGTGACAACACAATTGTATGACAACACAATTGTGTAACTACACAATTGTTGCATTCATCTCAACATCAACACCAAAGCCGAATATTCACGGGTCTAAGGTCATGTTCTGTGTCTGCTGGGACCAAAATGGTGTTGTATACTATGAGTTACCGAACCCTCGCGATACCATTACGGGCGATCAGTATAGGCTAAAATTCATTCATTTAAGCTGTGCATTACGAGAAAAACTGTCGGAATACGAATAACGACATGATAAAATTATTCTTCTTCATGACAATGCTGCGCCTTATGTAGTAAAAGTCGTAAAAAAATTTTTTTTTGAAAACGCTCAAGTGGAATGTTTTACCGCACCCGCCATATTCTAAGAATCCTGTAATTTTTAGAAAATAATTATTAGAAACATCTACAGTTCTAATTTCTAGTACTATAAGCATATGAAGAAAGTCACTAAAATAAATTTTCTTTTCATTGCAAACTTAAATTTTTACATTATAAACATAATCGTAAACATGTCAACATCACGAATCCCTATGTTGGATTATAATGAACAAATGTTTTTTAAAATCTTTGAAAAGTGTAAAAAGTGCATAACTCAACTGAAAATTCTTCACCAGTAATTCTCCGTAATGAACTCGAATACTTTTACATGACCTTGTATATGAAACATTAATGTTAATCACAATCTTTTCTGTAGGAAACATGCTTTATTGTACCTGAAAATAATTTAACAAACGTATATATTTTTTCATCCACCAAATTTTATGTAATCATAACAATTATTAATTCTGTCTAAATACAATGTAATTCGTAAGACTGTAAAATCAAATGTATTTCATGCATTCAGTTTTGATATTGGATTTAAGAAACATTTATTTTTTATTAAAACCTCCTCTTAACCTACGAAAAGTCATTCTAATCGAAATCGTCAATGAATTATTAAAAATAGTTTTAAAGAAAACCGTTTATTAAATATTGATACAAACTGATCCCTCGAATTTTAATTAAAATGAACAACCATAATTATTAATGAAACCGCAAAAAGCTTATTAAAATACAAATACATTTTAAAAAATATTATAATGCATAAAAATAATTATTAACGTTAGTTTTATTCTTATCAATTAGTATGGATATTTATAAATAAATATCTGCGATGATGTAGATAAAAATTAGATTTTAATATATGATAAATATATAGGGCTGTAAAATTAGTGTATTTGAAAGTTGGCTTTTAAATCAATCATATATTTAGGAAAATTCAGATATATGATATTAATATAACTAAATGTAAAATTATGTACAAAGATATAGAATAATAATAATTTTTTTCACCGTTATTTCATGCTTAGGAATGGATGTTTTATAACACACTCCTACTTAAAAGTTTAGAAAGATTTGCAAACGATCAGAATTATTTTTTCTTCAATTTAAAGAGTTATCTCTAGATGAAATACTTTTAAACACTGGCTATGTAAACAACAGTGCTTTCTTCATGTTTTTCAGTGAAGATCAGGTTACGATAATAATTAGGGGTATGTAATAAATTTTTTCTATCTTTCACGCATGGGCAGTGAAAACATTTTTCATAAAAATGCTCATATTTCATGAGATATTCAAGACATTTGTATTCCGTTTGCAGTATATTGTTCCAAAATTGTTTTTTCTGTTTATCTGAATGTGGGAATAATTTTCGTTAAAAACTCTGTATATTAGAAATAAAAAATTTGCTGTTTTTTTTTTTTTTTTTTTTTAGTTTTAAAATAAATGCTTATACCTCCGTTATTAAGCATGCTATCGTCAAACAAATTCATCCAAAAATTGTACTGGGTCTGTATTGACGTATCCTAAAGTTACAGATCATCTCCTTCACTTAATGATACAGGGTGATCTCAAACATTACTGATTTTGCTTAATTTGTTACCCGCCCCCTAATTATTGTCGTAACCTAATATTCACTGAAACACATGAGAAAACCCCTATTCTTTACATATCCAGTGTTTATAAGCATTTCATCGAGAGCGAAGTCTTTAAATTGAAAAAAAAATCCTGATCGTTTGTAAGCCTTGCTAAACCTTTGAGGACTATTTTCCTACCACACGATACAGAGAGTTAAACTGTACAGGAACAATAATAAATATATATATTAATTTAATATACTCTGCTCTTATACTTTAAATATTTCACATGATACAGAGAGTTAAAACTGTACAGGAATAATAATAAAATAATTAATTTAATATACTCTTCTCTTATACTTTAAATATTTTTAAAATGTATAATTTACATATTAATTTCGTATGTGTATAGAATAACTATTTGTGTCGTTGAATACTTTGCATGATTGATATTTTTAAATCACTTATGATTCTAGCGACTGATTAACCCCTTCTTGGTAAGATTTTTTCCGAATTTCTGACTGAAGAAAAAGCATTTTTTTTTTCTTTTTTAAAGGCTGAAAATTAATGTATGTTTTATCCTAAATTTAAAAATGCAAATATTTTTGGTAGAAAGCAGTATTTGCTGAACGTAGGGGGAGTCAAATATATGTGTTATCTCGTCAATTGATGATCAGTTTCCCTACAATGCAACCAAGTTTTAAATTTAAAAAGTAAATAATATCTAATGATATATTTATTAACTCGATTGATTTGAGGTGTTTAAGATAAATATCTACATAAAAGTAACTTTTAAAAATACGTAAAAAATGGTTTATAAAATGATTTTCCAACCTTGATTTTAAACAGATTTACAATCTGCCTTGGATATCAGAGTGTGAAAACCACATTTATATATATTGTCTCTTGATAAATCAGAAGCGTCATCTTCCGACTGAAAGATATTAAATTCACTGTCCTTGGACTAAGTTTCTGAATCCATCGTAATATTTTAATATGCGAAAATAACACTAATGAAGCGAAATTAGAGAAAATACAAAATGATTTCGATTTCAATTCAAGGCGGGAAACAACACTACAAAAATTGTGAAGAAAGTAGGACTAGTTGCGCCAACTCTTAGCAATATTTAGAAACACAAAAATAATCGCAAAAATTAGAGAGACTCATAAGTAGTGAAAATTAATTTATAAGGATAAAATATTTCTCTTTGTCGTATGTCATGCTGTATCGACCATACGAGAACAAAAATACCGAACGGTTGAGATGCGACGCTGACTAACAAGGGTTTAAAACCACTACTACTGTTTGATAATTAGTCGGCAGAATCCGATTCCCTTCTTATACAGGGTGATTATAATAAAAACTACCCCGGTATAGGAGACCATAGCTGGCATACCGTTCACAGTAACTGAATAAACTTTTGGTGGAAGGTATTCTGAGGTATTTTGACATTTTAATTGATATTTATTGAGACCTATAGTTACAATGACTTTCGTCTCGAATGATCCATATTACAGAAAATCACAGAAACAACAGCACAATATTTTGAAGACATAGGACAACACAAACATCCATGCCCGCACCAGGATTCGAACCTTGGACCAGCAGATTCAGAAGGCAGCGCCCTACCGACTGAACCACCTATATTCTGAGGTATGCACTCAAGAATTATGTAAAAAACAACAGTTAAACTCTAACAGTTACGGTTACAGTGAGAAAATTTCAAAAATTTCAAATAGCAACACCTACTTTTTTTTTTTTATGAAATGGAATCTCCATAGCAAAAAACCATAAATAGCGTTGGAACGTTACCTGTAGCACGAAAATTGCCAGCGCTAGCAGGCCAAGAAAAAAGGAAAAAAAACTGTTATGTTCCTACCAGAGCACGACTTTCATTTTTTTTAATGACGTCACATTTCACACTGAGTCTTTGGTTCAGACTAAAGTCTACTGATTCTGCTTCGAAACGAAAAGAAGAGGTCACGGTATCTTTAATTTCGTGTAAGGCTACTGAATAAAGGCTTTAATTTCGTTGTTAGTCGTAAGACGCCGTCATGACTGAGGTCATCGTACTACGTGAAAAACAAAGCATTGTGAAATGGCAATCAAAATCGGTTTAGATGATGATAATGATGTTTCCCAATAAGCGGCATATTGTTCACAGAGCAAGAAAGCAAGATACACATCACGCATTTCACAATGCCTTATTTATCACTTAGTGTGATGACGTCAGTCGTGACAGTGTCTTACGACTAACAACGAAATCAAATCCCTTATTCAGTAGACCTACATGATATTAAGGATACCATGGTCTCTTCTTCTCGTTTCGAAGCAGAATCAGCAGACTTTAGTGAGAGCCGAAGACTCAGTGTGAAATGTGACGTCATTAAGAATAGGAAAGTCGTGCTCTGGTAGGAACATCACAGCTGTTTTCTCTTTTTTTCTTACTATGCATAGCGTTGGTGATTTTAATGCTAGAGGTACCGTTCCAAAGCTATTTATGGTTTTTTTGCTATGAAGATCTCATTCCAAAAAAAAAAAAAATTGGTGTTGCCATTTGAAATTTTCGAAATTTGGTCACTGTAACCGTAACTGTTAGAGTTTAACTGTTGTTTTTTATATAATTCTTGAGCGCACACCTCAAAATACCTTCCACCAAATTTTTATTCAGTTTCTCGGAACGGTATGATAGCTATGGTCTCATATATCTGGGTAGTTTTTTTTATAATGACCCTGTATATATGGGCACTTTCCTTTCATTTCTTTATGCATTTATGACGATATGTTCAATGATACCGAAGCAGCTGGCTGCCACTGTTCTTCCCTTTTGGCGTTTGTATACGTTAAATAATTTTCTATGGTTATTTATCGAACAGCGCTAAGATCACCTTTTAATTTTATATAATTATTTTACATTTACACCCTAATAAATAAGGGGACTACTACGCTAGTTTCATTTGAGTATATATATATATATATATATATTCGTCATTATATAGTCCTTACTGCCTTAACCCTTTAGCTACCGCATTATGAAACAGACAAAAAGTGTGTTTAAAACATGTTTTTTTAGTTATCAAAGAGCATTTTTAAAAAATGTATGCAATAAAAGTTATGCATATCACCTCACCACAGTAATTAAAGAGGATTTTGTGAGGTGGCAGTTTAGTATACCACTGGTACATAGAGGTCAATAAATATATATAGACATTAAAAGAAATGTAAAAATATATTTATTTTTTATATTCTGTATACTTTTTTTGAGATTGAAGGTAGATTCCTGCAGTAATATAGGAATTAATTATAACACATTTGAAGGTCGTTAAAAATGCCAAGCAAAAACAACGAGAGCACTCTATAAAATCTTTCCTGGAACAAAAACAGCTACATGTAGCGTCTAGTTCTATGTTGCGTGATTAAAATGTGGTATATATGATCTATTCTTATAATGGTTTTTACGCTTTTTAATCTAATGGTACTTCAAAGTACCGATAGTAGGTAAAGGGTTAAAGTCAGTTCTGTTAACGTAGGCAAAAAAACTGCATCACAAAAAGCTTATTTAATTACTTAATGTTAGAACTAATACCATAATGGGAAAATAATAATCCTTCTTTTTAACTATTTCAATTCTCATAATTACTGATTCGTATTACTCATTAAACAGAGTGAAGTGGGTAGTTCCATGAGATAGTTGAGTTTTTCCCTTTACTAGATAAAACATATGAAAATTTATTTTAAATGTCATTTAGAATTGCGGTGTAATTTGGGATTCTGTTTTACTCTTCTGTAATTGGAAAACTGTATTTAACACATATATATATATATATGTTTTTACACTGAGAAAATGCTGTTCTAATTAACGGAATGACGTGAACTAGTGTTCATTAATATAATGGATAATCAGTCGGATCACATTTTACGATACATATAATTTACTTTTAAACATATGCGCAATCTAAAAGCAATGAAAACTCTTTTCAATGGTCAATATAAAGATGTCTAAAATGAACGAAAAAGTTGTATGTATAATTTAAAACTTCATTTGCTTGATAGAGGGTGTGTCATATCATTTGGTCATTTAATTTAAAGATACTTAGATTTACGATAAAAAATTGCAGATTCTGAATCACACTCGTTTTCATAAAAAAATAAAAAAATAAAAAAATAAATATAAATATGATATGGAAAAAGATTTATAGAATAACATATTCAGTAAAAAAACATGATGTTTATTCACCATAACACAAAATATAATAATCTAATATAATGAACGAGCAATAGACTCAATCAATGCATCCATCACGTGATCATGATAGTACAAAGTATATTGTTGCACTGTATTTAAAAAAAAAAAAAATTATGTTACTAAACACATTTTCTGAATCACTTTTATGTTCTAAATGTAATACAAGCTGCTTTTTAACTTGAGGTCATCTCGATTGAATGAGCAACGTGGCTGCCTAGAGACAAATTTCCAGTTTAAACAGCCAAAAAATTTTATATCTTGCTAAAAGTCGGCTCACTAATATTTCATCAACATTTAATCATTTTGACATACCGTGTATTAAAATATTTTTTTGATTTTCCCTCTAAAATTAATATTTTTTGTGGTATTGTTAATAGCCTTACTCTTGCCATTTTTGAAAAACTTTCTTAAATTACAATTTTTGAACAATTGCATCTTGTTTGTAATATTTGGCTCAATCCTAAATTGTACGTGGAACACAACGTAATAAAGTCTATTCGAAAATTTAATTTTAAAACAATAAAATTGATGACTGCAGAAAGAGAAAGAGAAAAATATCCAAATGTTTTTTTTTTTTTTTTTTTTTTTTTGTCACTTAGTGTATTTTTAAGTTTAAGATTTGAGAAACAAAACACGTATAAAACTATAAGTAACATAAGTGATTTTAAAGCTAAATTAAAAAAAAAAAAAAAAAAAAAAAAAAAGAGAAAGAAAGAGAAAGAGAAAGAAAGAAAGAAAAAGAAAAAAAGAGTCATTTATAAATTATTTCACTTACGAAAGCGACTCTGTTTTATTGAAACAAATAACTATTTTTTTTTCTTTAGAAATTATTAAAATTCACGTTCTTAAAAGTACTTATTTAATATTTGAACACCGAACTGTTAAACTAAATAAGTTACACTGTGTTGAATGGTAATACTTTAAGTAAATTCATACAGAATTCAAAATATTTAAATACATTTTATTCAGAAACCCCATAATCAATCTGGTGAAATTCTTTTATGACTGACATGACGTGCGATTGACATTAAATATTCAGAAATATTCTATAGCTTGAAAAGTTTTATATTTTTAAAATGCGCAAGTTTTTGAAAAATCACTTCTTTTCTTATTTTCTCAAAGATAACGCTCGCAAAAATATTCTTTAAAAATTTCAAGATTAAATTCATACAATTGAATAAAATGCTTAGATGTTTTGTACTGTAAGCAGTACAATATATCTTGAGTGTTATAATTAAAAAGGTGGTATTTTTCTTTTCAATTTTTTAAAGAAACAGTTATATCTTTATTAATATATTTGGTAGCCTCATAAAAATTTATACAGATAATCAGAAGAATCTTTATAATCCCATCCTACAGCCAAAACACATTTCAAGCATTAATTTTTACAGGATGATGCAAAACATTTTTATTTTTCTTTAATTTTCTGCTGGTCTCCTTTCTCAACTCAGAAAAAAAAAAAAAACTTTTGCTGAAATGTATGAAATGGAACATGTTCTTTATACTCCCAAAGTTTCAATATGATTCCTAAAAAAATTTTCTAGATATTTGGCAAAATTTCTAAATTCGAACGTGTCCAAATACTTATTGGTAGGTTGTGTGTCTGTATGCTACTCAGTGGCATTTTTCCCCGACTTCCGTAAATACCCGTGGGGGTTACCAAAGCGAAGAGCCAACCTCTCTGCGAAGAATCGAAATTGGGTAGGCATGTCTTCGGACTACCTATAGAAGGATCCCAGACTATCGCCAATAGCCCTTTGCGTAGTTTCAGTACGACGTAAAATCCACTTAAACACAACATTCCAAAAATTCTCATTAATCTATTTTTTCCTGAGAGCAACATCTCAGATTTATTAAATTTTGCCTAAACTTTTAATCCTGAAAAAAAAAAAAAAAAAAAAAAACTACGTTCTTAAAATAAGAATTTTAGGAATTTAATATATTTATAATTCTTCAGTCGTATGATGAAAAGTATAAAACGCATTTAATACCATATTATGTATAACAATTATGCACTATACTAAAACATATATTCACACAGAAATAATTAAGCCATAACTGTGAAACTTAACACATGTACTATGTTTGGTTAGGTAAGTAGATAATCAACTTGCACATTAAAACACTTTTTTATTAACGTATGACAATGAAGAGAATGTGCTCTTCATTTCATGGTAAAAGCATCCCTGACGGAGTTACAAGCAGATAAACATTGGGGAATGTAGTCAATTAACTAGCTATTTTCAAACTACAGTAGATCCTACAAAATATATATTAACTGATAAACGACCTCGAATAATATAACAGCAAAAACTGCTATTTAACATGTCCCAAAAATGTTCGATTGCAGAAAAAAAATTGGAGTCCTTGTAGACTCTTATGAAATAACCTCATAGACCTTGCAACAGCGGGTTATTATATGACAGATTTCTTCCCTCGCAACATAATCAGGTCGGATAGCTACAATAAGCAATAATATTGGCCGAAATATTTTGTGGAAGTTTTTCATACTGTCACACTAGTTTTAATCGTTGTATTGTGTATCTGCTTGCAATGAAAGTTTGATTTGACCGTTCACACTTCTTCTCGCCACACACGCTTCATACCACTTAAGACACCAGTCAAATATCGTATAACTTTCTCAAACATGCCGGTCAATCTGTCTATTCGACTAATAGGCTTATCTGAGGCCTATGATGCGCCCCACTAACAGTTAATTTACATTGAGACATTTGTATGCCTTACAGCCTGTAGTCGATTATGTCTATAAGGCATCTTATGTGTTAGTGTGTGAAATAAACTATCATTTCTCTGAGTGAATCTTTTTTTTTTTCAAATAATAGCGTGATCGAAATTAATGCGCGCATTGCATACCTCCAGTAGGCTTAATAATGGTGCACGATTGATCTTTTACATAACTTACCAAGCTACATTTCCATGCCAAATTTTGTTGTTTTAGCTCAATTCTTTCTGGATACATACTATATATATATATAGTACACCTGTTCGAATTTTTTGTTAAATTTTTTGCACTTTAATAAGTTCATTTATATATATATATATATATATATATATTTTTTTTTGTAGTATCTTTGTATTCCTTAAAGCTATATTTAGATAATATCTTAAAATCATAGATCATGTTTTAACTTAAATTTCTAGAAGTGAATTTTTTTTTTCATTCAATTTCCCTTTGCAATTTTAACAAGCAAAAGTGACAAATGTAACAATATTAAAAACATACACATTCGTTTAAAATACCTATTTTCATATATTTTGTTTAATGAAATCAAACAAGCATTATCTGTTTAACTGCAACAAAATTCAATTATTAATCTGTCTTGCAAATTTTTACTTTTAAATACTGTTTGATCTCAATGTATGCATTAATTTGCTTTGTTTTCAGCCATAAAAAAAGGCTCATTTGGCATAATATTTTAATATATATATTATTTTCTTTCGTAACCTCATTTATAAGTTCTCTTTAAACACTTTACCAAATTTTCGAGATATAATGCATAAATATTGCTTTTAAATAATACTTTTTTTAATTTAAAATTCTTGTTTCTTATGAAACAGCTATCATGACCGATTCCACAATATTTTAAATTTCACGTAAAATGATTTCTAAATTTATTCGTTTATATTTGATTTAAATATTTGTATTATCAGAATCACAAAATAAGTGAAATACTTTGCAACTGTTTCTAATTAGAGATCGACAAGTTCTCACTTTCATGATTGAATTAACTTGTCTGAAATGAGGTCTAGACACTTGTTTAGTGTCATTTCGGTGACCGTCTTAGAAATATTCATGTTGTCAGGGTAGCAAATATTTCTTGATTCAGTAATTGTTGGATACTTCAACAATTTCCAGTTTGGTAATTGCTGTAGACTATGATAAAAGATGCATGCTTTTGTATAAATTGCACTTAAATTTAGAAATATTAAATGAGAATAATAATTTAACATATAATTATTAGTTTTGTTTTATCCTTAATTGTTTTCAGTTAAATGCATAATTGTATTTCTTATAATGCTACTAAATCATAAATTATTAAAATTAAAGCGTTAATAGTTTTAGAATTTTAATGGATTAATAACATTTCCATAATGATAAGGGGGAAAAAAACATTTAAAGGCCTCTCATACGAAAAATCGTATTAAATTTTCAGATTTATTTCTAAAACAATGAACGTCTCTAAATTAAAAAGTGTTTCATGCAACTTTTGCGAGAATTAAATATTTTCAGATAACTTTTCTTAAAAGCGTAAAATTTTAAATGAAGGAACAATTCCTTCTTTACACTTTGCCGCAAAAAGAATATTATGGTGTTTTGCAAATGGCTAAACAAATATAGAAAGATGCATTACTGAACTGATAAATAAACTATGTTTAGATGAAGTTTAGCGTAGAAAAGTTATTATTTTCAATTCAATTACTATTATTTGAAATACTACTGTAAAGAAAAAACATTAGTTTGTCGGGCAAATTTTTCTTTAAAGTTATATTGGAGTTCCAATGTTATTGTTAAAAATTAAAGTGAAAAAACTACTTTAAATTACTTAAGCTCCTAAAAGTACAGCGAAAAGTAAACGGAGATGTTAAAAAATATAATTCTTATACACAATTTTAACTACAAAATATTGTTTAATTAATTATTGGCTTAAACACATTAGTGATATATAATACTCTTTCTGAAGTATAAACGTTCAATTTAAATTTTTATTGAGAAATAAAACATTAAAAAATATACAAATATTTAATAAAAACTGAGAATTTTGATTATTACTTTTTAATTGAAAACTACTGTAAATTTGCAAAGACTATTCCAGTAGCCAGTAGCTTGACATAGCGGTAATTTAACAGAAATTGTCCATAGTGTGATCATGCACCCGTAACTTTTTCAGAATATTATCTGCATGCGCCGAAATATTAGGAAAACTCTAGACCTTTGTTTATTATTATCCAAACTGTTATCGGTTTTACATTTCAAATTATTAAATATTATCTGATATCTTTCAACGAATGTTCCTAAATCAATATATATTTTTTTTTCTAATTTTTATAAACAATTTTTATTAAAAATGAATAATGACATATTTTGTTATGTTACTCTTTTATTTTTCTTTAATTAATAAATGTTGGTGTAAGATGGAAATTAAAACGTTAAATTTTTCGTAGCTTAAATAATGTTGTTTAAAGAGTTCTCATTTAAAGGGTTCTCATAAAAAAAAAAAAAAAAAAAAAAACAGGCATAGATTTATTTTATGTAATTTTATGTATTTTGAAGGAACGTTATACATATTTATACTCTTTTAAATCACTTATGTCATTTTCACCACAAGATTCTCATTTTAAAATATTAAATAAAGTCTGTTAATTTGAGAAATTTTCAAAATTCGCCAGAAATATTGTATATTATGTTAGTAAATAAGTGGCAAAGATAAAAATTAAAAAAATGAAAATAATTAATACTACGGAGTATAATAATTCCAAGTTACATAATGTTAAAAACTTGAAAAAAGTAATTCTTTATTCGAAGTAATTCTTTATTCATACAATACATTTTCTTGGAATTTTATATTATGATACAAAGCACATTTTGCCTTGTCATAAATAGATATTTGTACAGCACACTGTTTATTTAAATAAACTTTTTTCAGGAAGCCGATATTGCCATAGCCCCACTGACTATCACGTCGGCGAGGGAAAGGGTTATTGACTTCACTAAACCGTTCATGTCATTAGGAATAAGTATTATGATAAAGAAGCCAATGAAAAAGAAGCCTGGAGTATTTTCTTTCATGAATCCACTCTCTGAAGAAATCTGGATGTGTATCATATTTGCTTATGTAGGTGTATCAGTTGTTCTTTTCCTAGTTAGTCGATTTTCTCCTCAAGAATGGAAATATGAAGATAACTTCATAAATTTAAATGCTTCAAATGATTTCTCGCTCTACAATAGCTTATGGTTTTCTTTAGGAGCTATTATGCAACAAGGCTGTGATATCTGTCCCAGGTGAGACACAATTATTTCTTATAGTACAGTCGGTAACAAAAGTGTCCGAACACTAGCGAAAATTCCTATGTAAAAAAATTACACTTCATACGGTTTTGTTAAAGAAATCCTTATCGAATCATGTTCTTACACTGACTAAGAACAGGATTCGACAAGGATTTATTTAACAAAACCGTATCAAGTGTACTATTTTTACATAGGAATTTTCGCTAGTGTTCGGACACTTTTGTTACCGACTGTATAGTAACTAACCTATCATTTCAAATAAATAAAAATTATTTATTATTTGAAGGACACTTTCTGACATATTAAATCATATTTTAAAATTAATAGCATTTCATTTCATTTAAAAAGGTGGTTTATAACAATGTCTAAAAAAATACTTTATTATTGATTTCCTTTGTGATTTTAAATACTATGTTTAACTACTCTTTTTTTGATCATGAACATAAGTATGAAATTTTGAAACTGATAGATAAGCTCAGAATGAATTATAATTTAGATTTTCAAGTATATTGAATATGAGCAGTAATTTACATTTTAAGGTAAATTCAAGAATAATCTGTTTAATATAAATTTTGATAATTTATTTAAACTATATTGAAATATTTTATATACCGTTTAAAGTAAAGTTTAAATTTTTAACAAATAGAAAAAAGTGCCAATTTACGTCAGTTTAGATTCCTCATTATATATATTTAATTTGATGATAAGTTTTACCGTATTAGTACAGCTATTTTAGAAGCAAGCACTACTAAAATGATAAAACTCAGCACCATATTTCTAAAAATTTCGTTTTCAGGTAAATAGCAATATCTTTTCAGTGATATGTTGAACTTTATTTTTAACAGCAGACTATAGGATTTACAGCATACATTCTAGATTTTTGAAACATTAATTAAAGTGAAAAAAAAAAGTTAGAATCCTCATTATCTGTCATAATAAAATCAACAGATATTGTAATGATCTAAAGTAGGAATACAAACTTACATAAATAGGGAAATAAAATACATGAAAAAAAAAGTTCCTAAAAATGAGTATGCTTAACCATTTAGCATATATATATATGTATATATTGTTTTTTATTTTTTAGGTCAATATCGGGACGCATTGTTGGAAGTGTCTGGTGGTTTTTCACATTAATAATCATATCTTCCTATACAGCCAACTTGGCTGCTTTTTTGACAGTTGAGAGAATGGTTACGCCAATTAACTCAGCTGATGACCTAGCAAAACAAACCGAAGTTGAATATGGGACTCTCCTGCATTCCTCAACACAAGAATTTTTCAGAGTAAGCTTAAATTTTAACTACCTAATTTTTCACAACTCGTTAATTACACTGTATTAACTGAGTGAATTAGTTAGTAAATCAGTGCATTATTTAGTGAAAAAATTAGTAGGTTTAATTCTTTAAGCTCTGACCTATTATTGTTATTATTATTTCATGTATTTATTTATTTACTTTTGTTGATATTTTCTTCAAAAAATAAAATTAAAATCACTATTCATGACAATTAGCCCTTTCAACATTTTACACACATATAGTTAAAATATAATTGAAACTCAATAAATTTTTTGCATTATATTTATCGCAGAAAGAAATTTTATGCTATATTTTATTCCAGAATATATTGATAATTTTCATAAAGAATGATTCGAAATATGGAAGAATTTTTAAATCCGCTTTATTCCACATTTAGTTGAATTCTAATTAATATATATATACATGTATATATTGTTTTTAAACTACTTAAAGGTTCTATTGCCAATAAAAATTATTTTGGGTGAAAGTAAAATTATTGAAAAGTTTAGATTATAATGTACCTTTTATTTATCAAAATTGATTAAGAGTAATCTAATCATAAATTTGAATTGTATTATATACATTTTTTTAAGCCATTCATTTATCATCCAATATGATTTCGCATTAAATCTATGTGAAAATCTTCTGCCTAAAATGACTGCATTAAAAACAGAATTTGGAAGATCTATATGGTACCATGTTATTTTATTGGCCCTGAAAAATCTATATGGTTTCTTAATTTTCCAGTAAATTCATTATTGCCATTAAACATGAAATCTTAATTAACCTTGTATAAGGACATGCGAACTACTCAGCAAATTTTATTAAAGTACTACACAATAGTAGTGTAAAAAGGAGAGTTCACCGCCAGGGTGGTGGCGTAGTGGCGTATTGTGGCGTAGGGTGGTGGCGCGCCTCCACCCTGACACCTCTACGCCTCCACCCTGTCGGTCAACGTCTCCTTTTTACACTACTTAGTCATCATCTTGGACGAGGGGGTGTTGCCACCCGAAGAATAGAAACTTTTAGAGCGTTGCCACCGGAAGAATAGAAACTGTGCGTTGCCACCGGATAATAGAAACTTTGACTATCATCTTGGATGAGGTTTGGTGGTGCCATCTATCGGGAATTTTGAGGAGTTAGATTTATTTTCATAAATTTTGGACTTAGTATTTTTTTCACAATTTCGGGGACTTCAAAATTTTTTCGAAGTTAGATTTATTTTCCTAAATTTTGGACTTAGTAATTTTTTCGAATTTTTTGCAGGGGGATTAGATAACGTCACGATCTTTTGGGACTTTAATATTTAGGTGTTGCCACCGGAAGAATAGAAACTTTTGAAGAGTTGTCATTCGGGGATTATAAATTGATTACAGAATTAAATAGAAATTTTCCTATGTATTTCAGTGAATTTGACAAAATAAAACAAAGGGTTGGTGAGTACTATATAATTAAAAACAGGGTATAGACATTAAAATTTAGATGTTGCCATTGGAAGAGTATAAATAATTTCCGGTGGGACTTAACATTTTCGACTGAATGAAACAATGAATGACTGAAGTTAATTAACATCAGTAACAATTTATGAGTATTTTAGAAACTTAGCATTTTTAGAGATTAAAAAATATATTGTGTTAAGATAATAAATAAGGAATTTAAATAGGAGTTCATACTTTTAGTGACATCATTACAAATTTATATTACGAAATTTTTACAGAATTAAATAGAAATTTTCGTATTTTTAGGATAAGTGTCATCAGTGGATTAACACACAGATTTAAAAACAAAACAATAATAAATAATTTAAAACACATATTTTTCAATAATGAATGTCATACAATTATATGTATAATTAATTATTTTAAAACAAAAACGATACGCATAAATTTAAAAACAATAATAAATAATTTAAAACACATATTTTTTAATAATGAATATCATGTAATTATACGTATAATTAGTTATTTTAAAACAAAAACGACATTATAAGCAATAAAGTTGTTTAAACTAAACTTTATACACATCATGACTTTATGTTAACACTAAATAAGTTTCACTTTTAAAATTTCTTTAAACTCTAACTTATAAATACTATTAATACAATCGCTAAAATTGAACGCTGAAACAAAGGTAGATGAATTTAACGAATGGTATAGACTTTGATCTTAATATCTGCGCATTAGCATTCGGAGATTATAAATTTATTACAGAATAAATAGAAATTTGCCTATGTATTTCATGGAAGTTGACAAAATAAAACAAAGGGTTCGTGAGTATTATATAATTAAAAACATTGAATGTGAATGGTATAGACTTTGATATTAAAATTTGGGTGTTACCATTGGAAGAGTATAAATAATTTATATGTTAAAAGTTAAACTGAATACAATAAAAATTATTTAAATTAAACTAAATATAATAAAAATTATATAAATTAAACTTTATATTCTCACTAAATAAGTTTCACACTTATTTAAACTCTAACTTACATTCGTTAAAAATTGAACACATGCACTTTAAAAAATGACTATCATATAAATTAAAAAAAAATTACTATCATATAATAATATTAATTAAAAAAATGCATACAAAGATATATAGTAAAGTTATAAATTTTAAAAAAATACTGTCATATGATAATATTAATTAAAAAAAAAAATTACTATTATATAATAATATAAATTAAAAAAATTACTTTCATATAATAATATAAATTAAAAAAATTACTTTCATATAATAATATTAATTAAAAAAATGCATACAAAGATATACAGTAAAGTTATAAAATAAATAAATAAATAAAAAATAAAATAAATAAAAATAAAAATAAAATAAAAATGACTATCCTATAATAATATTAATTTAAAAATACATACAATGTTTAAAATCAACAATTAAATTTTATATACATTATAATTAACTAAACTTTATGCTGTTACTATTAAATAAATTTATCCTAACACGAAAACTTTACATAAATTTTATAAGCAAAAAAGCTATAAGTACATGAATATGTTATTTAAATTAAACATTATATTGATACTACACAAATATTATTTAACATTTATTCGAGTTTAACGCTGTAATATAATTTAAACTATCTTAGTTGATTTAAATGAAACAGGTAAATTTTATAAAATAATTGATATAAACTATAATAATAAAAAGGATTAGTTATATTTAAAAACTATCAGTTACTAAAAGTTATTTTATATTAAACATTTCGAAATAAATTGCATAAAAATTCAATGCATCATTTTAAATGAAAATAAACAGTTTCCTTAAAAAACAGATAATACGGAATATTCTATGAGTCAGTTATCACCTGCAACGGAAAACCCCTACAGCTGATGAATCATATGTTATATACGCTGGCGAGCCATGCCTATTAGTAATCCACACTATCTCATATAAAGATTAAGTTAAAATCATTAAAACAATACAGCGAATAATTTGGAAAATGCAATAATTTTTTCACAAAGCATATCATACAATGAGTTTAAACGATTATCACCTATCTATCACTTAAACGGTATTGAAATAAATAAATACATATAAAAGTAAGTTATAGTTAAAAAATAAAAATTTCGTTTGTGAAAGGAGTTTTATATATTGCAAAAATTAGTTTTACTCAAATAATTTCTAAACATACACAAGTTAAATGGAAACTTTTCTAGGTTTTATTTAAGCAATAATTTTCTATGTGTGAAAGTAGTTTTATTTATGCAAAATTTAGTTTTATATAAACAAAAAAATTTATAGTGTAACAATAAAAATAGTTTATAGTATAACAATAAAAAATTCCTTATAAGTAAATACCAATAAAAAATATTTTTAAAATTAATTTCTCTCTCTTCAATAAAACAATAAAAATTTCTTATATAACTTTCGTAAAGTTTTAATAAAATTTCTATTATAAACAAATTTTTTATGATATAAACAAATAATTTTATTAGAATATACATATTAAGTTTATTAAATTATCAAATAGTAATAATAAATTATGAAACTTACTTAAAATTGATGAAATTTCCCTTGGCGAAATGCAACCTTCATTCACACACAAATGCGAGAAACTGTTTATCGCCACACGTTGACTCATACAGATAAGAATGTTGATTCATGCTTATCTTAGTAGAATGTTGTTAGAGTTCTGTGTTTTCAGAGTAATATAAAATAGTTTATAGAGATCATTTATTTAATATCAGTTGTAAACTACATTTAAATAATGCAATAAGAGTTGAACTCTGCAATTAACCTATTAAAATATTGAAATTTTTTAAATTTTTTTATTTAATTTTACTTTTTTTAATTATGCTAAGAAAATAATGAGATCAAAACAGAATTATTTTACGATAAGACATCCTTTTTCATTCAATAAAATGTAACTATAATTTTTAATGAAAGGTTTTAAAATCACTTAATAGGATAAAATTAAAAACAGAAATCTTATTATTTTTTCTAGTTATAAAACTAAGTAATAAACTGTCTATAAATAATCATATAGCAAGCGAGATTTTTGTATAATAACTATATATTATTTTAATATATACATTACATCGCAGGGTAAAATTTTCAACTTATTTATACGGATTGAAGTAATAAAACTTAATCATCTGCATAACCGCTAAATTTTATAAGTTGGATATATGATTTAAAATACTAAACAATAATCCTTGTGAGAGAATTGGGATAACACTTTCACAGAAAGAAATTGTCCTTTACAATAAGATTTGCTTAGAATGTCTAAGTGAAAATAACTTACCGTGAGGTCAGTGAGTCATGCAGTTGTATTTGAATTTATTGTTTTTAGTTAATGAAACTTCTAATGAAACAATTATTTTTTACTAGCATATAAATGTACATTTTTATATTATTCCTGTATATATAAAATTTTAAATAATTCATTAAGTGTTAAACTTTGCATTTAATCGATTAAATAAAGTTTTCCTAAAATATAAGTGTAATTTTTTAATGAATCGTTTTGAAATCACTTTAACTTTATAAGAAAAAACTAAAAAGAGGTTTTTAAATTACTTAATAGGATAAAATTAAAAATCTTATTGTTTTTAGCAATTATTTTATCTAGTTATAAACTATATATTATTTTAATATACGCCTTATAGTTAAGTCAGTTTTAGAGAAAACCAAGAAAAAATCCCAACGCGCAGGTTGATGAGTTGGAATATTCTATTATACTTAAAGAATCCAGGTACGGAAAAACCGAAATACAATACGCGGAAAAACAGGCGGGATTTTCGGTTAAAACTTCAAAGCAGTGGACGGTAAACATAACACACCGTGAAACAACCTACTCCCACGACAGCCAAACTAAGAATGAAGGGAAATGTTGAGTTGTAACACCTTATCTACTAGAGATAAGGGGGAATTCCCCATGACTCACCCCTCGTTCGTTCATGTACAACATCTTACGAGAAACTTCGTGAAGGATGACTCATCGGTGACGAGTTTGAATAATATGCATAACCGCTAAATGGTATAAATGAGAATCTTTTAATGTGAGTATTATAGTAATGATAAATTTATTTTATAATCGATAACTCATCAGCTTCACACCTTATATAAAACAATGGTATATTCAAAAGTGTTACCAAATTTTACTACACAATAAACATTCACATATGGATATTCCTAAGGTTTAACACTATGCGAGGATCCTATAAGCGAAATGCCTGTGAGTCTTTCTAAGGAATCCTAATCTGTATTTAAGCAGGTTTTAGAGAAAACCAAGAAATACTCCAGTCGACTAGGTTGATGAAATGGATTCGAATCCAACACTTCCCCTTTTACCATAGAATCGTTCACTAATCACAAGGTTAATGAGTCATGCAGTTGTATTAAAACTTATTGATTACATGTCTAAACTTATACCATTAAATATTTAACTGTTGGTTCTATAAGTGGATTGCTCTGTGTGTGAGTCTTTGTAACTTATAGTTAAGCGAGTTTTAGTGAAAACCAAGAAAAACTACAAACGGGTAGATTGTTAAGTGGAATTCGAACCTAACATTAAACATAGAATCGTTTGTTCTTCTAAAATCCTTGTAACAACATGTTTATGGACTTTATAAGAAAATGCTTAATAGGGTTTGCATGCGTTAGCTATATTAAACACTTAATTTTTAACATACATTAAGGTTAGTGGATGAGTGACAGGTAATTCATTTAAAACAAAAATATAATAACGGTCGATTGAAACAAAGGGTTTGCAGTTTTAGAGAAAAAATCCCAACGGTAGGTTGATGAGTTGGAATATTCTATTATACTTAAAGAATCCAGGTACGGAAAAACTGAAATACAATACGCGGAAAAACAGGCGGGATTTTCGGCTAAAACTTCAAAGCAGTGCACGGTAAACATAACACACCGTAAAACAACCTACTCACACGACGGCCAAACTAAGAATGAAGGGAAACGTTGAGTTGTAACACCTTATCTACTAGAGATAAGGGGGAATTCCCGGAAAAGCTGAGTCACCCCCCGTGGATCTTACGAGAAAGTTCGTGAAGGATGACTCATCGGTGACGAGTTTGAATAATTTGCATAACCGCTAAATGGTATAAGCGAGAATCTTTTAATGTGAGTATTATAGTAATGATAAATTTATTTCATAATCGATAACTCATCAGGTTCACACCTTATATAAAACAATACTATATTTAAAAGTTTTACTGTACAATAAATATTCACATATTGATATTCATAAGGTTTAAGATCGATTAAATAAACGAGAATCCTATAATCGAAATGCACGAGAGTCTTTCTAAGAAATCCTATTGCATATTTAAGCAGGTTTTAGAGAAAACCAAGAAATACTCCAATCGACTAGGTTGATGAAATGGATTCGAACCCAACACTTCCCCTTTTACCATAGAATCGTTCACTAATCACAAGGTTAATGACTCATGCAGTTGTATTGAAACTTATTGATTACAAGTCTAAACTTATACCATTAAATATTTAACTGTTGGTTCTATAAGTGGATTGCTCTGTGTGCGAGTCTTTGTAACTTATAGTTAAGCGATTTTTAGTGAAAACCAAGGAAAACTACAAACGGGTTGATTGTTAAGTTGAATTCAAACCTAGCATTAAACATAGAATCGTTTGATCTTCTAAAATACTTGTAACAACATGTTTATGAACTTTATAAGAAAATGCTTAATAGGGTTTTCATGCGTTAGCTATATTAAACACTTAATTTTTAACATACATTAAGGTTAGTGGATGAGTGTCAGGTAATTCATTTAAAACAAAACTATAATAAGGGTTGATTGAAACAAAGGGTTTGTAGGTTATAATTATAGGATAAAACGTTATGTGTTTCGAAAACCCTTCATCAAGATTGCAACAACCGTTTCGAATGATACTCTCCCTTCATCAGATAGACTTAAACTTTTATTTTATCAGAATGAAAGAAAACGATAGACGATTTACACTTATTGAAATCCCAACTTATAAATAATTCGACTTTCACTAAAAATGCAAGTCGCATATACACTTTGAAACAATCAATAAATTTTATATTATCACAATGCATTAAATAAGTTTCCCATTTAACATTCAAGATGAATTTATTTTTACATTAATTAAGAATTGAACACATATTAATTTTTAAAATGACTATTTTTTAAAAAGTTTTGAAACAGCTAATAAATTTTATAAGCTTTTACAATTAAATAAATTTAGCATATTATGAAAGTTTTACATCACTCGGTAAAATTTTATATAAGCAATAAAAGTGATACACATTATAATTATAAACTCATAAAATAAATTTCACACTTAACATTTAAACTCTAACCAATCAATCTTAAAGTAATTTTTTATCTTTTGTACATAATCATAAACCTTTCGTTTCTATTGTAAAGTGAAGTATGACTCATGCTTTAATTAAAATCTCTAATCAAAATTATAAGAAAGTAAAGTTTAGGAAATACCTATGTATTATAGGTAAATTAATACAGTATAAATATTCATGTTTTTCAGTTAAGTAAAAAAGTTATATAATTAATTTTACAGACTACTTAAATAATGTATAATTAAGTTTCAGAATTATTATTATTATTTTTTTTTTCTTCTATAGTATGTATATATAAATTTTTAGTTAGAAAGTTTTTATTAAAATACAATAATCAAAGTTTTGTATGATATTAATTTACATTGCATCTAAAACTTTAAATATATAGAAACAATTGTACATTTGGTTTTGTCTGAAGCATATATATAAATAATAAAATCTTATTCAGTTTAGTTTTTAAAACACTATAAAGATTTCAGACACACATATTTTTATCTTGTTTAAATAAAATTTTTAAAATGAAACAATATTAATGTTATAAAATAATACACTCAGCATGACTCACGGAGTGTGCTATTCCATCAAATTATTCCGCATACGTGTAATAACATGTCTGACTTAACTATATACTGAATTACCATTATTTCAGAAAAAGTTGGGACTTACCTTAAAACACATCCTACACCCTTGGCAGACTTGAAGAAAATGAATGATACGAGACATTCTTATCAGAGACGCCAGGTCACGAGGTTAGTGACGTCACGAATGATGTGATTGGCTACGCTCAGTCACGTGATCATGACGTCATCCTCTCATCAATGACGTCACCGATTGCTTATCTGCTACCACAACGCGCGGAAATGTCCAGTACGCAGTGAAAAATATTCAAAGTCTACGGGACATTACTCGAAACGATTCCATTGTCTTATACGGTAAATTGAAATATAACACGCGGAAAAAAGATCGACATATACCGGAGAAACTATGCATACTGCCCGATGAAACTAAGCCGCACAGCTAAGTAGATGCTACCAGGATGAGAGTCAAAATCCAACTGAATTCAAACAATATGACAAGGTCTATAAATCTCCCGTGTTGATTAGATGGTTTTGATGAATGGGTTTTCCCCCACACTTAAGCAGAATGGAGAAGTCATAGGTTTTTCCTCACCTATCTCTTAATTCAGTTTCTTAATTAAAATTATGCAAATTACATGTAAGTCTTTCAAATATCTCTTAATTACGTTTTCTAATTAAAATTACGTAAATTTTATGTAAATCTTTCATGTTTATCATATGCCCTCATAGTTAAAGATTTAATAAACCTATCTTTTATACAACATAAATAAATTTAATAAGTATAATCTGTTTAATGACTCATCAAACGATGACTCATCATAAACATGTCTGAACATGAATCTAGTTGAACACTAATATTTTACTGAATAAGCGATAATTACTATATGGATCACAAAATATACGTTGTTGGAAATTAAGTAAACAACACTACTTGATGAAAAATTAAGTTTCTCATAAGTAAACAATAATAATAAAAATAACTTTTGGTTTGAATAATATAAAAAGCAATAATACAAAATCATATACAATAAAATGTTAGTGTTCAACTAGATTCATGTTCAGACATGTTTATGATGAGTCATCGTTTGATGAGTCATTAAACAGATTATACTTATTAAATTTATTTATGTTGTATAAAAGATAGGTTTATTAAATCTTTAACTATGAGGGCATATGATAAACATGAAAGATTTACATAAAATTTACGTAATTTTAATTAGAAAACGTAATTAAGAGATATTTGAAAGACTTACATGTAATTTGCATAATTTTAATTAAGAAACTTAATTAAGAGATAGGTGAGGAAAAACCTATGACTTCTCCATTCTGCTTAAGTGTGGGGGAAAACCCATTCATCAAAACCATCTAATCAACACGGGAGATTTATAGACCTTGTCATATTGTTTGAATTCAGTTGGATTTTGACTCTCATCCTGGTAGCATCTACTTAGCTGTGCGGCTTAGTTTCATCGGGCAGTATGCATAGTTTCTCCGGTATATGTCGATATTTTTTCCGCGTGTTATATTTCAATTTACCGTATAAGACAATGGAATCGTTTCGAGTAATGTCCCGTAGACTTTGAATATTTTTCACTGCGTACTGGACATTTCCGCGCGTTGTGGTAGCAGATAAGCAATCGGTGACGTCATTGATGAGAGGATGACGTCATGATCACGTGACTGAGCGTAGCCAATCACATCATTCGTGACGTCACTAACCTCGTGACCTGGCGTCTCTGATAAGAATGTCTCGTATCATTCATTTTCTTCAAGTCTGCCAAGGGTGTAGGATGTGTTTTAAGGTAAGTCCCAACTTTTTCTGAAATAATGGTAATTCAGTATATAGTTAAGTCAGACATGTTATTACACGTATGCGGAATAATTTGATGGAATAGCACACTCCGTGAGTCATGCTGAGTGTATTATTTTATAACATTAATATTGTTTCATTTTAAAAATTTTATTTAAACAAGATAAAAATATGTGTGTCTGAAATCTTTATAGTGTTTTAAAAACTAAACTGAATAAGATTTTATTATTTATATATATGCTTCAGACAAAACCAAATGTACAATTGTTTCTATATATTTAAAGTTTTAGATGCAATGTAAATTAATATCATACAAAACTTTGATTATTGTATTTTAATAAAAACTTTCTAACTAAAAATTTATATATACATACTATAGAAGAAAAAAAAAAAATAATAATAATAATTCTGAAACTTAATTATACATTATTTAAGTAGTCTGTAAAATTAATTATATAACTTTTTTACTTAACTGAAAAACATGAATATTTATACTGTATTAATTTACCTATAATACATAGGTATTTCCTAAACTTTACTTTCTTATAATTTTGATTAGAGATTTTAATTAAAGCATGAGTCATACTTCACTTTACAATAGAAACGAAAGGTTTATGATTATGTACAAAAGATAAAAAATTACTTTAAGATTGATTGGTTAGAGTTTAAATGTTAAGTGTGAAATTTATTTTATGAGTTTATAATTATAATGTGTATCACTTTTATTGCTTATATAAAATTTTACCGAGTGATGTAAAACTTTCATAATATGCTAAATTTATTTAATTGTAAAAGCTTATAAAATTTATTAGCTGTTTCAAAACTTTTTAAAAAATAGTCATTTTAAAAATTAATATGTGTTCAATTCTTAATTAATGTAAAAATAAATTCATCTTGAATGTTAAATGGGAAACTTATTTAATGCATTGTGATAATATAAAATTTATTGATTGTTTCAAAGTGTATATGCGACTTGCATTTTTAGTGAAAGTCGAATTATTTATAAGTTGGGATTTCAATAAGTGTAAATCGTCTATCGTTTTCTTTCATTCTGATAAAATAAAAGTTTAAGTCTATCTGATGAAGGGAGAGTATCATTCGAAACGGTTGTTGCAATCTTGATGAAGGGTTTTCGAAACACATAACGTTTTATCCTATAATTATAACCTACAAACCCTTTGTTTCAATCAACCCTTATTATAGTTTTGTTTTAAATGAATTACCTGACACTCATCCACTAACCTTAATGTATGTTAAAAATTAAGTGTTTAATATAGCTAACGCATGAAAACCCTATTAAGCATTTTCTTATAAAGTTCATAAACATGTTGTTACAAGTATTTTAGAAGATCAAACGATTCTATGTTTAATGCTAGGTTTGAATTCAACTTAACAATCAACCCGTTTGTAGTTTTCCTTGGTTTTCACTAAAAATCGCTTAACTATAAGTTACAAAGACTCGCACACAGAGCAATCCACTTATAGAACCAACAGTTAAATATTTAATGGTATAAGTTTAGACTTGTAATCAATAAGTTTCAATACAACTGCATGAGTCATTAACCTTGTGATTAGTGAACGATTCTATGGTAAAAGGGGAAGTGTTGGGTTCGAATCCATTTCATCAACCTAGTCGATTGGAGTATTTCTTGGTTTTCTCTAAAACCTGCTTAAATATGCAATAGGATTTCTTAGAAAGACTCTCGTGCATTTCGATTATAGGATTCTCGTTTATTTAATCGATCTTAAACCTTATGAATATCCATATGTGAATATTTATTGTACAGTAAAACTTTTAAATATAGTATTGTTTTATATAAGGTGTGAACCTGATGAGTTATCGATTATGAAATAAATTTATCATTACTATAATACTCACATTAAAAGATTCTCGCTTATACCATTTAGCGGTTATGCAAATTATTCAAACTCGTCACCGATGAGTCATCCTTCACGAACTTTCTCGTAAGATCCACGGGGGGTGACTCAGCTTTTCCGGGAATTCCCCCTTATCTCTAGTAGATAAGGTGTTACAACTCAACGTTTCCCTTCATTCTTAGTTTGGCCGTCGTGTGAGTAGGTTGTTTTACGGTGTGTTATGTTTACCGTGCACTGCTTTGAAGTTTTAGCCGAAAATCCCGCCTGTTTTTCCGCGTATTGTATTTCAGTTTTTCCGTACCTGGATTCTTTAAGTATAATAGAATATTCCAACTCATCAACCTACCGTTGGGATTTTTTCTCTAAAACTGCAAACCCTTTGTTTCAATCGACCGTTATTATATTTTTGTTTTAAATGAATTACCTGTCACTCATCCACTAACCTTAATGTATGTTAAAAATTAAGTGTTTAATATAGCTAACGCATGCAAACCCTATTAAGCATTTTCTTATAAAGTCCATAAACATGTTGTTACAAGGATTTTAGAAGAACAAACGATTCTATGTTTAATGTTAGGTTCGAATTCCACTTAACAATCTACCCGTTTGTAGTTTTTCTTGGTTTTCACTAAAACTCGCTTAACTATAAGTTACAAAGACTCACACACAGAGCAATCCACTTATAGAACCAACAGTTAAATATTTAATGGTATAAGTTTAGACATGTAATCAATAAGTTTTAATACAACTGCATGACTCATTAACCTTGTGATTAGTGAACGATTCTATGGTAAAAGGGGAAGTGTTGGATTCGAATCCATTTCATCAACCTAGTCGACTGGAGTATTTCTTGGTTTTCTCTAAAACCTGCTTAAATACAGATTAGGATTCCTTAGAAAGACTCACAGGCATTTCGCTTATAGGATCCTCGCATAGTGTTAAACCTTAGGAATATCCATATGTGAATGTTTATTGTGTAGTAAAATTTGGTAACACTTTTGAATATACCATTGTTTTATATAAGGTGTGAAGCTGATGAGTTATCGATTATAAAATAAATTTATCATTACTATAATACTCACATTAAAAGATTCTCATTTATACCATTTAGCGGTTATGCATATTATTCAAACTCGTCACCGATGAGTCATCCTTCACGAAGTTTCTCGTAAGATGTTGTACATGAACGAACGAGGGGTGAGTCATGGGGAATTCCCCCTTATCTCTAGTAGATAAGGTGTTACAACTCAACATTTCCCTTCATTCTTAGTTTGGCTGTCGTGGGAGTAGGTTGTTTCACGGTGTGTTATGTTTACCGTCCACTGCTTTGAAGTTTTAACCGAAAATCCCGCCTGTTTTTCCGCGTATTGTATTTCGGTTTTTCCGTACCTGGATTCTTTAAGTATAATAGAATATTCCAACTCATCAACCTGCGCGTTGGGATTTTTTCTTGGTTTTCTCTAAAACTGACTTAACTATAAGGCGTATATTAAAATAATATATAGTTTATAACTAGATAAAATAATTGCTAAAAACAATAAGATTTTTAATTTTATCCTATTAAGTAATTTAAAAACCTCTTTTTAGTTTTTTCTTATAAAGTTAAAGTGATTTCAAAACGATTCATTAAAAAATTACACTTATATTTTAGGAAAACTTTATTTAATCGATTAAATGCAAAGTTTAACACTTAATGAATTATTTAAAATTTTATATATACAGGAATAATATAAAAATGTACATTTATATGCTAGTAAAAAATAATTGTTTCATTAGAAGTTTCATTAACTAAAAACAATAAATTCAAATACAACTGCATGACTCACTGACCTCACGGTAAGTTATTTTCACTTAGACATTCTAAGCAAATCTTATTGTAAAGGACAATTTCTTTCTGTGAAAGTGTTATCCCAATTCTCTCACAAGGATTATTGTTTAGTATTTTAAATCATATATCCAACTTATAAAATTTAGCGGTTATGCAGATGATTAAGTTTTATTACTTCAATCCGTATAAATAAGTTGAAAATTTTACCCTGCGATGTAATGTATATATTAAAATAATATATAGTTATTATACAAAAATCTCGCTTGCTATATGATTATTTATAGACAGTTTATTACTTAGTTTTATAACTAGAAAAAATAATAAGATTTCTGTTTTTAATTTTATCCTATTAAGTGATTTTAAAACCTTTCATTAAAAATTATAGTTACATTTTATTGAATGAAAAAGGATGTCTTATCGTAAAATAATTCTGTTTTGATCTCATTATTTTCTTAGCATAATTAAAAAAAGTAAAATTAAATAAAAAAATTTAAAAAATTTCAATATTTTAATAGGTTAATTGCAGAGTTCAACTCTTATTGCATTATTTAAATGTAGTTTACAACTGATATTAAATAAATGATCTCTATAAACTATTTTATATTACTCTGAAAACACAGAACTCTAACAACATTCTACTAAGATAAGCATGAATCAACATTCTTATCTGTATGAGTCAACGTGTGGCGATAAACAGTTTCTCGCATTTGTGTGTGAATGAAGGTTGCATTTCGCCAAGGGAAATTTCATCAATTTTAAGTAAGTTTCATAATTTATTATTACTATTTGATAATTTAATAAACTTAATATGTATATTCTAATAAAATTATTTGTTTATATCATAAAAAATTTGTTTATAATAGAAATTTTATTAAAACTTTACGAAAGTTATATAAGAAATTTTTATTGTTTTATTGAAGAGAGAGAAATTAATTTTAAAAATATTTTTTATTGGTATTTACTTATAAGGAATTTTTTATTGTTATACTATAAACTATTTTTATTGTTACACTATAAATTTTTTTGTTTATATAAAACTAAATTTTGCATAAATAAAACTACTTTCACACATAGAAAATTATTGCTTAAATGAAACCTAGAAAAGTTTCCATTTAACTTGTGTATGTTTAGAAATTATTTGAGTAAAACTAATTTTTGCAATATATAAAACTCCTTTCACAAACGAAATTTTTATTTTTTAACTATAACTTACTTTTATATGTATTTATTTATTTCAATACCGTTTAAGTGATAGATAGGTGATAATCGTTTAAACTCATTGTATGATATGCTTTGTGAAAAAATTATTGCATTTTCCAAATTATTCGCTGTATTGTTTTAATGATTTTAACTTAATCTTTATATGAGATAGTATGGATTACTAATAGGCATGGCTTGCCAGCGTATATAACATATGATTCATCAGCTGTAGGGGTTTTCCGTTGCAGGTGATAACTGACTCATAGAATATTCCGTATTATCTGTTTTTTAAGGAAACTGTTTATTTTCATTTAAAATGATGCATTGAATTTTTATGCAATTTATTTCGAAATGTTTAATATAAAATAACTTTTAGTAACTGATAGTTTTTAAATATAACTAATCCTTTTTATTATTATAGTTTATATCAATTATTTTATAAAATTTACCTGTTTCATTTAAATCAACTAAGATAGTTTAAATTATATTACAGCGTTAAACTCGAATAAATGTTAAATAATATTTGTGTAGTATCAATATAATGTTTAATTTAAATAACATATTCATGTACTTATAGCTTTTTTGCTTATAAAATTTATGTAAAGTTTTCGTGTTAGGATAAATTTATTTAATAGTAACAGCATAAAATTTAGTTAATTATAATGTATATAAAATTTAATTGTTGATTTTAAACATTGTATGTATTTTTAAATTAATATTATTATAGGATAGTCATTTTTATTTTATTTTTATTTTTATTTATTTTATTTTTTATTTATTTATTTATTTTATAACTTTACTGTATATCTTTGTATGCATTTTTTTAATTAATATTATTATATGAAAGTAATTTTTTTAATTTATATTATTATATAATAGTAATTTTTTTTTTTAATTAATATTATCATATGACAGTATTTTTTTAAAATTTATAACTTTACTATATATCTTTGTATGCATTTTTTTAATTAATATTATTATATGATAGTAATTTTTTTTTAATTTATATGATAGTCATTTTTTAAAGTGCATGTGTTCAATTTTTAACGAATGTAAGTTAGAGTTTAAATAAGTGTGAAACTTATTTAGTGAGAATATAAAGTTTAATTTATATAATTTTTATTATATTTAGTTTAATTTAAATAATTTTTATTGTATTCAGTTTAATTTATAACATATAAATTATTTATACTCTTCCAATGGTAACACCCAAATTTTAATATCAAAGTCTATACCATTCACATTCAATGTTTTTAATTATATAATACTCACGAACCCTTTGTTTTATTTTGTCAACTTCCATGAAATACATAGGCAAATTTCTATTTATTCTGTAATAAATTTATAATCTCCGAATGCTAATGCGCAGATATTAAGATCAAAGTCTATACCATTCGTTAAATTCATCTACCTTTGTTTCAGCGTTCAATTTTAGCGATTGTATTAATAGTATTTATAAGTTAGAGTTTAAAGAAATTTTAAAAGTGAAACTTATTTAGTGTTAACATAAAGTCATGATGTGTATAAAGTTTAGTTTAAACAACTTTATTGCTTATAATGTCGTTTTTGTTTTAAAATAACTAATTATACGTATAATTACATGATATTCATTATTAAAAAATATGTGTTTTAAATTATTTATTATTGTTTTTAAATTTATGCGTATCGTTTTTGTTTTAAAATAATTAATTATACATATAATTGTATGACATTCATTATTGAAAAATATGTGTTTTAAATTATTTATTATTGTTTTGTTTTTAAATCTGTGTGTTAATCCACTGATGACACTTATCCTAAAAATACGAAAATTTCTATTTAATTCTGTAAAAATTTCGTAATATAAATTTGTAATGATGTCACTAAAAGTATGAACTCCTATTTAAATTCCTTATTTATTATCTTAACACAATATATTTTTTAATCTCTAAAAATGCTAAGTTTCTAAAATACTCATAAATTGTTACTGATGTTAATTAACTTCAGTCATTCATTGTTTCATTCAGTCGAAAATGTTAAGTCCCACCGGAAATTATTTATACTCTTCCAATGGCAACATCTAAATTTTAATGTCTATACCCTGTTTTTAATTATATAGTACTCACCAACCCTTTGTTTTATTTTGTCAAATTCACTGAAATACATAGGAAAATTTCTATTTAATTCTGTAATCAATTTATAATCCCCGAATGACAACTCTTCAAAAGTTTCTATTCTTCCGGTGGCAACACCTAAATATTAAAGTCCCAAAAGATCGTGACGTTATCTAATCCCCCTGCAAAAAATTCGAAAAAATTACTAAGTCCAAAATTTAGGAAAATAAATCTAACTTCGAAAAAATTTTGAAGTCCCCGAAATTGTGAAAAAAATACTAAGTCCAAAATTTATGAAAATAAATCTAACTCCTCAAAATTCCCGATAGATGGCACCACCAAACCTCATCCAAGATGATAGTCAAAGTTTCTATTATCCGGTGGCAACGCACAGTTTCTATTCTTCCGGTGGCAACGCTCTAAAAGTTTCTATTCTTCGGGTGGCAACACCCCCTCGTCCAAGATGATGACTAAGTAGTGTAAAAAGGAGACGTTGACCGACAGGGTGGAGGCGTAGAGGTGTCAGGGTGGAGGCGCGCCACCACCCTACGCCACAATACGCCACTACGCCACCACCCTGGCGGTGAACTCTCCTTTTTACACTACTCACAATGTTTTACTCATTTATATAAAACGTTTATATGTACATTACAACAGCACACATTTTTATAATTTTTATTTTTCAAATGTATTACATAAATATTGCTTATATTATGTTTTAGATAGTTTTAGGTAAGAAATAAAGAAATGCATTTGAATTTAGTTTAAAAATCTAATCCTATGCCTAAGAATTCTAAATTCGTTATTGATGGCATCTAGTGACTTGAAAGAAGTCATTGAGGTTAAAGAGTTATCTAATCATAAGATTAGACTGCATTGCATTACATACATTTCTTTCAAATGCAAATCATTTAACATTAAGTAGGATTCCCTATTGTATCTTAACAAAATCCTTTTGCTTAAAGAGTCCACATTTAAACAAAATTTAGATTTTAAGAGCTGTATGGTACCATGATTTCAAAATGGTTCTAGAAAAGCTCAATAGTTTCTTAATTTTTAAATAATTGCATTATTGCTTTTAAACAAGAAACCTTAACTGACATTAAGTAATGCTAAATTCTCCGCATATTTTATTAGAATACTACATAATGTTTTACTCATATGCAGCCAACGTTTACATATATATTCCAAAAGTACATTTTTTTACACATTTTTTTTTTTCTAAATATTGATACAGTGCTTATGATCTATTTTAGATAGTTTTCTGTAAGAAATAAAGAAATGCATTTGAATTTAGCTTAAAGATCTAATGCTATATCTAAAAATTACAAACACCTTAATGGTGGTAGCTGATGACTTCTGTTACCAGGGTTGTCTAATAGCAGAATTTAAATTTTAATAAATTAATTCTGAAGTTTTATTTGAATAATACACTCACACACAGATATATAGATATATATATATAGGGAGACCCGTGTACCTAGGGCTGCTTTTTTTTCAATGGCCGAAAACAGAGCCCTTGACCTGTTTAAAATTATGAAACTGATATTTACATATATCTTTAGGATTATTTACTTCCAATTAGGATTAATATAAATACTTAAAATAATAAATCCTGACAAATAGAAGGGTTTTTTTTCTGGAATGTTTCTAAAATTTCTAGATCTTCCTGGTTTACGGCCACATCTTTTCTTTGAGCAGTTTTTGTACGAGGTCTTGCTTCAGCAAAAGTTGTACCTGTTCAAGCATGACACTCGAAAATATGTTAGATGATGAAGGTTTCGAAATTTCAACAGGACATGAAACAGACACATACAGTTCCATCATATTTGGTTCACTTTCTTCCTGAAGAATTTTTTTTTTTTTTAAATTTATGGAGGGAGCTTGTCTCTCAGCCACATTTGAATTTAAATATTCGCTCTCACCAGGAAACCATCCCAGTAGTGTAATAATAGAAAGTAATTAAATATGTTCATTCGAGAGGGCATAATATAACATGATTTTTGATGCACAAACTGTTACTCTTCATAAGTCTGTTCTCGAGAAAACTATATTTAAGTTTAAGTAAAAATTTAGTAACGAGAAAGGAGTGGGATGAGTCTCATCAAAATCTGCTAGAACCATGACTTTTATCAATATTTAGATTCAATTTTAGCGACTTTTTAGGTATTATATCTCAACTGAATATATCTCAAAGCTGAAATAGGCAACTGATGAATGCATCAAACAACAAGTTTGTCGATGCTCTTTCGATTTCTGCTTGTTTTTTCATTTATTATTTCAGTAAGGCGCGGTGTTATCGATTTAGGCGTAGTTTTACCGATTATTAACACTAGATTTACGGACCGAGCCAATTTGACTCATTAAAAATTTGAACACTATATATATATAAAACTTTAATATTACTTTTTAAAAACATACGTTGGTTTTTAGTTAAGTAATGAAATATATGTAAACGTTCATTCCTCTTCCCCGCAGACCCCTTCATTTCGCATTATCGAATGTGGTATACCTATTTTCACGGTTGTGAGCCAATTTGACTCATAGAATGGTTTAACAATTAATCCTATAACATGAAATTTATTGGTCCTATCAGGCCTGGGCAACAGTCAAGTCGCACGTGATTTTTTTCTCTTCTCATTTTGTATTCCTCACATACAATATTTGTGTGTATGTGGGAGCCATTGTCACTTGTTTTCGCTACTCTGCTACATTATTACCCACTTCTGTCATCATTTCGATTTATACATCGCGTGTGAGCAGTGCAGTGAAGTAATATATAATTTATAATTATGTAAAATTCATTTTTTGCCAGAAAAATTTGATCCAAAAAGATAATTTTGTAATTTATTTGTAAAAGGTATTACAATTGATATTTATTTTATCTGGTAATCTAAGGTTTCTGTTATGGGAAAAAGTCAGAAAATTTGTCTTTTGTTGAAAAAACTAATCAAAATAAAGAAAGACCAGTCAGATAATGAATCGGATGCAATTGATATAGACTAATGCGATAACGAAATTGAATTAGAGGAGGAAGTCAATAAAATTGAATCTTCAAGCAGTGAAGATGAAGATCTTTGTTATATAGCTCCTAACAAAAAAAGAGCCAGGGTTATTTCTGACTCTGAAACCGAAAATGATTTAGACACTATCGATACATCTTCTGAAAAAAAAAATTCAGCCGAAAAAGCTGCTGATGGAACTTTATGGGAAACATTGAACGAAGGCAGAAACGTAGGTAGATCACCGATTTATACCATATTCAAAGACGTTTCTGGTCCAACTGCCTATGCTAAAAGGCATATTATGCTTGGTTCGGCAAGTAGCGCATTCAATTTGATAATTGACGAAGGTATGATGGCGTATATAAAATCATGTACCGAACTCGAAGCTCGTCAAGTTTTGAATAATAAGGAATGGACAGTTACAAAATCACAATTGTGGGCCTTTGTAGCAATTTTATTTGCTAGAGGAGCATAAGAGGCAAAAAATTTGAAGTGTTCATATTTGTGGTCTGCGAAGTGGGGTCCGGCTTTTTTCGCCCAGAAACAGATGTACAAACCATTGTGCTAAATGTAATAGAAAGGTTTGCGGAAAATGTGTTTCAAAAACAGAGTTTATATGTAAAAAATGTTTTCCATGAATTTTTTGATAATAAACATTTCGTTTAAATTGATTTGGAACTATTTTCTTTGCAAAAAACTTCAATTTTCTTGTATGAATCAAATTGGCTCACTTCAGTAAAAATAGGTATATAATCAACATCCGTAAATGTAGTGTTAACGAACTTTCAGAAATAACTTGAAAATGAGCTGACGAGCGCTAATGTTTTATGCATCAAGAAACATATTTATATAAGCTTTTTCGGATTTCTTTTTTTTTAATATGATTACAGTATGGGATGATTTCCTAGTCAGTGAATATGTTTTGATTCGCTGGCTATATGCCAGTTACACGAAAACCTGATAGAATGCTCACAGGAGTAAAGACCGACGTATAGGACTTGCCAACATTTTCAGCAACGTCATATATAGTGATTTGTTTACCAGGGTTTGCCAGCATCCGATTACTACAGGTTGTACTGTAGTATATCATATAAGGTCCAAGCGCATCTCTGTCCAACGGTTGAAGCAATGTTCCTCATACAACATTATCTTTCATTCAATTATAAAAAAATTTCAATTAAATTGTAACAAAATGAAGAATAAGATTGCAATTGTACCTAGGGCCATGGATGGCCCTGGGTACAATTCAGCTATGTGGCCCTAGGTACAAGTTTTGGTAACTTTATTCAAATTACCTTCCATTAAAAAACCCACACACAGAGAGGGATAATTAAGTATCTCATTTATTAATCAATGTAACAAGAAAAAATATACACTATATATAAAAGAAAATTATTTGACTGACTTTTGTAAAATAGCAAAAGAGATGAGCTGCAAAACTTTACTTCAAACCATGTAAATTCTTTTTGTACATGTAACTTGTAAAAACTTTATCTAAATGGTTTCAAAGTGATTGTAAATGTAGCAACTGGTGTTGTTACTCGCCCAACTAAATATTAAAACTTAAAACTAAATATTATTCAAATAAAGTGGGGTGGACCTAGGTACATGATGGCCCTAGGTACACGGGTCTCCCCTATATATATATATATAGTTTTCCTATTGATGTCCATGTATATTTATTTATTGGATAAAAAATTGTGTAAGAAATTTTTATGTAATGTAAATCTACTTTGTATTCCAATTTAATCTGGATGCAATTTTATAAATAAATAAAAATAAAATAAAATATTTCGTAAATAAGACGTGCAAAGAACTTATCTAATATTCTTCCTATTGTATAACAGTTTTGTTTCGTTTTTCGCACATATAAATAAGAAATTATGAAATAAAAAGTAATACAATTAACTATACTCACATAAAAAGTAAATATTATAACTTATACAATAAACTTTAATAGTTCCATTTCAGTTTTGATTTTATTTGCGATATTTAATTCCCACAAGAGAAAATCTCATCACGTAACCAATAAATAATAATAACTTCCAGAAAATAACTATGCGTGTGGGAAACTAGTGACACACATTAACGCTGCCGCTGAATTGTTTATAAATGAGAATTGTGACTGAATAATTTAGATATCTAATTTAAACAAATTTTAAACTGGTAATCTCTCTAAACAATAATACACTATCGGACAAACTAATGCAGCTATTCTTTCATAAGTAAGTAAAATTATAAAATTCTGAAACAAAAGAAATAACAACAATACATGAAATAACAAAAATCTAGTTTTCATTTTTGATTTTTTCAGTGACCTGCATTATTCTTAAGAACATTAGATTTTTTTTGTACAAAAAAAGCAGGAATAGTTGTACAATTTCAATAAAATTAAATGAAATAAATTTTTTAGAATGAACTTTGAAATGAACCCCAAATTCAATTCGAGTTTTCTCGGTACAGTGTAGTAAAATGTCCCATTTTCTTTAAATACCCAGACATTAAATATCAAACATTAAAAAAAAAAAAAAATCATGGAAGAATTATTGAGGCCAAATCCATTTGTACGATTTCAAGAAAAAAATTGGCATTGTGACAAGTGACATAATCATTAGATAAAAAAAGATCATAAAATAATAAAAGGCATACAGTACATGTTGGTTTCTTGACATTCTTGTTATGGCATATTAATAGATTAAACTATTGAAATGCAAGTTATTTTTTAAAACTTTAGATGCCATAAAAATATATTTCTGACTCTGCATTTATTTCTAACTTTTTTATATTATATTTATGAAAATAGCTTAAAAATTCTTATTTAAAATGCAAATATTTTTCGAAGTAAAGAGATGAACTATCAATGGTATATTATTTATAAGCATAAATAATATATTCTTTTTCTCTCGTCAGTTAGACTATAGAAACTTTTTGTCGCTTTTTGTTATAACTTTAAGCACAAATATGTATACCAATACTGCATTTTGTTTAAGTAATTGGATTTCTTTACCTTGAATTCATTTTTTTGTAAATATATTAATCAGTCCTTTTAAAAAGCTATTTAGCAGCCAATTCTCAAGTTTAAAGAGCTATTACTAACACAAATATCACGATTATCCATGCATATATCACGATTTCATTTTCAGAGAAATGTATCGTATTTCTTTTCCTTTTTGTACATATAAATTGTTATCTTTACATTAAAATAAAAAGAACACCGAAAATTCAAAATTTTTGTTATATAATTTTCATTTTCCGAAGTCGAACTCTAAACTTGTAAATGGTTGTTCGGCTGCATAATTAAATGTTTATAAATATAACTGTATTACATTATGTATTATTGTAATTAATAATAAATTATTTAAATAAATTCGAAGTGCATAATACTATTTCTTTTATGTTCCAGAGATCGAAAATAACTGTTTATGCAAGAATGTGGGAGTTCATGAACTCTCGGAAGCATGTTTTCGTATCATCATACGAAGAAGGAATACGGAGAGTCCGGGAGTCCAAAGGGAAATATGCTTTCCTTATAGAGTCCACCAAAAATGATTACATCAACGAAAGGCAGCCTTGTGACACGATGAAAGTCGGTCGCAATTTAGACGCTAAAGGATATGGCGTAGCTACTCCTTTGGGATCTAGTATAAGGTAAAATATATTTCAATAAATTTTCATTTTCTTAAAAAAAAAAAAAAAGAAAGAAAGAAAGAAAAAAAAAATCCTAACAAGTAGAGAAAAGCATTTTATGTAACACAGACAACAAACTTCAGATTTCAAAAGTACAAATTAAGTATTTAAGCTTATTATTAATTTAGCGCTAAAAATAAAGTTGTATTAAACTCGACTCTAAAGATTTCTGTTAAGAAATCATTTTCAATTCTGTTACTTTAATTAATAAATTATCTCTATATATATATACGTATATGAAAAATATCCCTTTTAATTCTGCTATTATGATCCTTAGAAATACAATCTGTTGTTACATATACATAAAAAATAATTTATAAAATTATTAATAGCTAATAATAATAAAAACTTACTTTCATCATACAATAAATAAACTAGATAAATATTAAGTAAGACATTTTATCAAAACACATATATCCATATATTTTATTGCGTTCTTCCCCTCCCCCCCCCCCCCTAAGTAGATGGCAGCACTGCAGAAATTCAAGTAACGGTTGTTATCTCTCTACGAATATAAAATCCATAATTTTAACTTTTTTTTTTTTTTTTTAAATAAAATGTCTGTAAAATTTAATAAATATTCATTATGCTAATAAATAATCCTTGCTTAACATTACTTAGTTCTGTAATTGTAATTTAGATTATTCATAGTGTTTTAATGTAAGTTTATTTAATAATGAAAGTTCCAAGGTCATACTAACAGCTTCAACTAAACTTTGTGATTGCTTAAATATTTCATACTACTTATGATGAGTACAGTATTCAACATGTGCTTTATATATATTTTATTTTTCTTCCCTTTTCTTTTGCCAGATTCTTATGGAAAATGACCTCTTGAATCCGAATATGACCCTCATTTTGCCCAATCAATCACCATTTTTTCGGGACACCAACCCCTCCCCCAATTTTTTCGGTAATTTATGGCCATGAATTTGAATTGGAGAATTGAAAAAAAAAATAATAATAATTCATAAAATATAATAAATATAATTTTTAATTTCAGCGGCAAATCGCCCCCCCCCCGCCAAATCTTCCCCTTGCTGCAAACGTTCATGTTTTATAATTTTTTACATCTGTAGCACCTCAGAAGATATTTAACACTTAAAATAATCATTTCTTCACCTACAAATCAAACTTATAGCCATAAAATTACAGAAAAATGATAAAAATAGAGGGAGCGTTCCCAAAAAACGGTTGGTGATAGAGCAAAATGGACGTCATAGTCAGATTCAGAAGGTAATTTTACAAAAGAAATTGCAAAAATGATGTTGGGGCCAATTTTCATGCCGAGCAGTGTTATTTTAATTGCAGGTTATAATCTAACTTCTTCTTTTTTTTTTTCTTTCCATTAAAAGCAGTTTTTTTTTTCAAGGTTGTGCCACCTTTTGTGCATTTTGCGTAATATCGCTTGCCAAAATATGAAACCTTACATTTTTTAGTTCAATGGGGAGCTGGTGATTCCTGACTAATTACCTCAACTTTCTTAGCAATTTATTTTATTTTATTTATTTCTAGATTATTTGTGTCCTGTTCCATAAATTCATGTTTTCTGACATTTTATTTTTGGATTATTTTGGCACTGTCAGTTCATATAGAAAACGTTTGATTAGAATCATTAGAAAGCTCTTTCTTTTCACGTTTCTATGTGTTCTGTACTCTCACTGGAAAGTTTTAAAGTCAGTATTATTCTTCCTTTTTCAAATATAAATTAAAAAAATTTATTAAATTAATTAGTTACGAAATTGGATTTTGTGGGTTGTTGAGGCAAATTATTCATCTGTTTATTTTTCGCTTTCATTCTTATTGCTATCATTATAAGTTTGAACCTTACTTCCTACAGTAAATTCTTCATAGTATTACAAAAAGTCTAGTGTATAATAACCACACGATTTCAGTTACTCACTACACATTTTAGGAACTCGTTTTGGAGATAGTGTGCATAGAAGACATGCAATTTACCTATCTAATCAGGACGCCTACCAATTTCACTGTGGAAACAAACTAACACATACGTCGTAAGTATATCTAAAGGAGACTTTATATGCCGAATTTGAAGAAATTCGATGCAGCCGTTATTTGAGACACCCACTTCAGAGACTTATGAAATCAGGGAGAATATCAATTCTGCTGTGGTAACAAATTAATATACGCGAATAATAACCAAAAAGGGAGTTTGTGCAGAAAATTTGAAAGAGAAACTTTTGATATATCAATTTTTACCCAAACCTGCGAAACTTATCGGTGCACTGGAAACTAACTAATGCATAAGAAAGGACATTTGAAATGCAGTGAGTTAAAAGAGAAATTCAGAACATTTTCAGCATTAAAACCCGTCATTTTTCGTTATGCATAGTCGAAGTAAAAGGCTGGTATGACTAAATTTTAAATTATAAGTTCTTTTTTTTCTAAGAAATGAGATTAACAAATATTTCTAGTATATGGTATCAAATTATCATACTTATACTGCTCATAGTAATAATTTTATAAATCAGGAAACAGATATGTTGAAAAACGACTTACGCTGAAAGGAAAGCCGTTAAAACTTACCAACCTAATCAGAACGTCTGTTAATTTTCTAACAGCAACATACATATGGTTACCTAATTTTATACTATTAAGTGAGCAATATTTGTATATATATATATGCATATTTCACTGTTCTCGATAACGGTAGCTCGGACAGTCACGTGATTTAACATAAAGGTGCCCTTCGGAGGGTCATTGTGCACATCGAAGTCAGATTTTCGAATTTTTGATTAGTTTTCTTTTAATTAATAAAAATATGAAAATAAAACTTCGCATTTCTATAATGACGCAGAATGGAGAATCTTTGGAGAGATTTTATTGGTTTATTTGATTTTTATTCATTTGAGTGCATTTTACTTTGAACTACAGCTACGTTATCAGGAATTACAAGAGATTTGATTGGTTTATTTGATTTTCATTGATTTGAGTGTATTTTACGTTGAACAAGAGCTACGTTATGAGGAATTACGAAAGATTTGATTGGTTTATTTGATTTCCATTGATTTGAGTGTATTTTACGTTGAACTAGAGCTACGTCATGAGGAATTACGAGAGATTTGATTGGTTTATTTGAGTTTCATTGATTTGAGGTAAGGGTGTCCAGTGATTTTTTTTTTTTTTTTTTTTTTTTTTTTTTTTTAACATGCTTGACAGTGATTGCTGCGAAAACGAGTTTCATGCGTTTTTAGATTTATGAACAGCGTGGTAGGGGTGTCCAGTGAGGTTTTGTTTTGTTTTAACATGCGTGATAGTGATTGCCGCGGAAACGAGTTTCGTGCGTTTTCAGATTCATGTACTGCGAGGTAGGGGTGTCCAGTGATGTTTTTTGGTTTTAACATGCGTGATAGTGATTACCACGGAACCGAGTTTCGTGTGTTCTGAGATTCATGCACAGCGATGCAGGGCTGTCCAGTGATTTTTTTTGTTTTTTGTTTTTTGTTTTTTGTTTTTTGTTTTCATTTTTTTTTTTTTTTTTTTTTTTTTTTTGGTTTTTGGGCGTGAAGCGTACATACATGCGTTATAGTGATTGCTACGAAAACGACTTACGGGCGTTCTCTGATTCGACCATTCATCGAATAATGACTTTTACTGTACGAGTAACAGCTTCAACTGTTCCAGAATATTCGAAGTATTAACATTTCTATTTGTCTGTTTTCTAGAATATTCGTTTAAATAATAGTTTTGTTGCACAGATTCGAGAAGTTCAAAAAATGTTTGATATTGTCAAGGAGATCCCATACTAAAACTGTGTAGAAAATAGTCGCCAATCGAAATATATTTATTTAACTGTTTCAATTATTCAATTAAAAACAAATCCTTTAAATATAGTGCCCAGCGAAGCGGGCGAAGCCTGCTATTATATATGAAAAGACATCTAAAATCGGTTTATATAGCAAATTTGAAAAAAATCGTTAGAGCTGTTTTTGATATACCGCCTTTTGACCCTACTTGCAGTTTTCCAATTTTCGCCAGAACTTGAGAAACTAATCTGTTCACTGGAATTGCTTTAAATATAGTTTTGTACATTTATCTTTCTTTTTTTTTTATAGATAAAAATCAAAAGATTATCTACATACATACACATACACATACAAAACGACAAATTTCAAAAAAAAAAAAAAAAAAAATTATCTCAAGAGACCTTAAAATATGTAAATTAGGTGAAAATTCGACATCTAAAATTTTGACGGAATGCAAAACTTCCAATTCTCGGGTAAGGAAAGTAAAAAAAGTTTTGATGAACTGCTAATATTTGAATCAATGTAAAAAAAAAATTCATGTGACTAACAATTAGAAACTAAACTGCGACTCTAATAAACATTATCCCATATCATCCTCAAAAATCCTAGTTATCTTTGATAGCGAGCTCTAAAATTCCTTATAAATTTCTAGAGCATTTTTCTTTATTACCGTGATCAAATTTAAAAATCTCTGTAAATAAAGAGAGGCGAGTAACTTTAATTTTGGTTTATCACCCAGTTCTAGAAAATCAAGCGAGGATTCCTCGCAATATAAATAATTCATAACATTCATAAAATTGTTCCACCATGTAGAAAAGTATAGGCTAGAAAGTCTCGACCATTTCATCTATCCAGGTTCTTTATGTGCCTTATGCACATAACTCGAAAATGTATCTTTCTAGTTTAGGGATTAAGAAAATTACTATTCATTGGTTCGAGATGAAGGAGGTATCCCTAACAGCACAGTTAGGCTTAACTTATCCACAGTACATCTTAAGGACGTTTCTGGGATGCCTTTTCATCCAGAAGACATCTTGAAGATATCCTGGGGAAGCGATGTGCTGTCTGGGATATTTTTTCTTCAGTGTACGCAGTCGCATCTAGCTTTGGCAAACAGCTATAAATAAAATAAAACAACTTACTTTGACTAAAGAGGTGTGGTAAAAGGTGACAAATAGACGAAAATCATCATAAATGGATAGAGGTTATACTTTTATAATGCATTTGCTAACAGAAAATGTCAAAGCTGTACACACCGCTCCTGATAAGGTAAAGGTTCCTTGATCCTTATCTTATACTATTAAGTGAGCAATATTTGTATATATATTTCACTGTTCTCGAAAACGGTAGCTCGGACAGTCACGAGATTTAACACAAAGGTGCCCCCCGAAGGATCATTGGGCACATCGAAGTCAGAATTTCGAATTTCTGTTTAGTTTTCTTTTAATTAATAAAAATATGAAAATAATAAGCTAATAATAGCAAAAAATTAGCCATTTAAATTTAATCCATAATTTAATTGTTTCCATAAAGAAAAAAGAAAAAAAAAATACGAGTTTATTTTTTTTTTTTTTTTCAACAGGAAAATAAATACATTTATCTAAACATGAACACACTACTGGTCGCAGAGCTTCCAAATTTGGCATATAGGTACCTGGGACCCTGCAGGTGTGCACCTCATCGAGATTTTTTCGAATTCCGAATTTGAATTTTTTTAATTAATGTTTTTTCAATTTTAAACATTGGCTTTTATGTTTCATTTTTCATGAATTTATTCTTCGATTGTAATCGTCTGCGTATCTTAGCAACGGCTATATTATGCAATTTATTTTTTATTTAATACATTTATTTGAGGGCGAATCCTTTTCTCTTTTTAATTTATTATATTTATTGAAAATAAAATGGTAATGCAGTAGAAAAAATTAAATATATTAAATTTAAAGTTTAAAAACGTATTTATAACAGTTATGTTTACGTATAATTTTTGTAGTATAACAACAATTATTTTTCATTTGTTAATTTAATTTCTTTAAAAGGTTTTTTTTTTTTTTTTTTTCTAATTCATAGTATTTGTCAGGAAATAATAGTAGTATATAGTAGAAAGGATTAAACTGATTGGAATTTATTTGTTTTTTGTGTATTTAACTCCTTCCAAAAGAAAATCTACTTTTTAATTTATTTCATTACATTGGTTGGAATCAAATTGTAATACAGTGTAAATAGCATAAGCAATAAAATACTTGATTCAAAAACTAAAATATTTAATAGACGCTGAGATACAGTTATCTTTAAAATCGTAGTTCTTAAATAATGGCAGACCCACCTATCGTCAATAAATACCCATATTGAAATACATAGGAAAGAGATTTCTGCAGGCAGTGGGAACCTGCTCCCGATACAGTGCGGGCAGAGAAAGAGCTGCCGTAGTCAGGGAGTACCCGATGCGAGGTCTAGAGCGATTCCAATGTAATTATTTTAGTTTTTATTTATAATGTGAAAAATAAATAATGATCCAATTCTTTTGGAGATTCATTTAAATATAGTGGCCAGCGAAGCGGGAGTAGCCTGCTAGTATAATTATTATTCTATTAGCAAAAGATAAATAAATTGGTATCTAAGCACGCGAATTTATAATTTCATTATTACTTTTTTAATCTATAACTTCTTCTAACTTGGCGGAATTAACTTTTACAGATAATATTAAATGAAATTAGAGTTGGTTTTGTATAGGAAATTTAATAATTTTGAAATAGATTGGGAACAGTCGTATGTCAATAACATGTTCATTGCATTCTTTTTGTACAAATCATGACATTTTGTGAAAAGATAATTTTCCGTGTCGGTATGTATTTTGTACACAGAAAAAAACAATTTTGTTAAAGCAAAAACATACTGTTAAATTAATCAAATTTTTCGTTAATTTAGACTCAACAAAAATTTGTTAACAAGAACCGAATTATTTTGCTGTTTCAACCAAACAGTTTTGTTCGTTTGATTAAAGTTTGTTTAAATCAATAAAATTATTTTGTTGATTTAAGCAGTTTTATTGATTTAGCACATCGTTCGTTCATTGGTTGTTTACAAAGAGATTTATGATTAGATTATCTAACTATCCAGTAACAGTGACTCTTCTTTTTACGATATTATTTTGGTCAATCGAAGCATGTTTGTTTAATTGGCCGTATAAAATTATTTTTAAAATGAAAAACTAAAAATAAAAATAATCCGTCAACAAAACATATATGTTTTACCTAACCAAATATTTTTCCATGTATTTATATATAAATTTTTATATGTTTCAAATAAAATAATCCTATTCAGCCGCTAGCAGAAAAAGCTATTATAAAAAAAAAAAAAAAAAAAAGTCATTGTATTGCCAGTAATCCCCCACCCCCCCACACACACGTTATTATTTTAATCTTTTATCAACCAGAAATTCTTTAGAAACATTGTATGAAGATTTCTTTATTAATAATACAAACACATTACATTTATTAATTCGCTGAAAGAAAAAAGTCATTTTGAAAATTTTAATAATAAAAAATTTTATTTAGAAACTGATACATCCATGAGATTAATAATGTTTAAAAAGTTTGGAATTTACTGTTATATGTTGTGATAAAAATTATAACAAGTTATTCTTAGGTCATTTGTTCAATGATTAAATTGCTAGACACTTTATTAGGCATTATTTCTCTGAAGCGAGTTGTAGGTTTATAATTTTTTTAAAGAAGTCTTTTATTTATTTAGATCAGATTATTGAAATATCATATTATTTTATTGGACTAGATATGAATAAATTCTGAAGTTATTATTATTATTTTTTTTTTATTACTTTATTTTTTAATTTATTGAGAATTTTACTAAAATAATAATAATAATAATAATAATAATAATAATTTTTCGTTTCAAAAGGAGTGCAGAAATATTATAGCATGAATCTATACAATTTTATTGATAGTATTTTTACGTTATGTTCAGTAGAATTTATAAAAAAAAAATTTCTCTAATAATAATAATAAAACTAAATCGAAAAAAAAAAAAAAAAAAAAAGTTTTGTAGCATCGAAAATTCTACATTATGCCTTCTCATAACAAGAAACATTTTTATGATTTTTAGCGAGGATTTTTGTTTATTGTTACAAAATAATTATATAATTTTATCTTTTATTTTTATTTAAAAAAAAAATACTTATCATATTAATCAGAAATTTTTAAAGTTTAAAATATTCCCTTTTGACTTTCGTTTTTATAAATTATAATTAAGGTATATTAATTAAGTGACTTACGATGGTTACAGTAAAAAGTATTTAGAACAAAAGCTGAAACTAAAAAATAACGAATAAGAAGTTTCTATGAAAATACAACTAATTTCACATCAAAATAAAATCAGTTCTATTTTAACTGGTATTTAAAATATTATTAATAAACAACTATCGCATTAAAATCCCCAGCTTTTCTTCAGGGTTTTTTATGATGAAAAATCAAAACTTGCGCAAATTTCAAGTTAAACGGAATAAGCTTTATAAAAACTATTATCTTTGTAATATCTGTATAAATTTTATAATTAAAAGAGCAATATATATATACAAAGGGTATTCCATAAAAACTTAGAGTTATTTTAGCAACACCGCGAAACTAAAAAATAGAAGTGCAGGCGATTTTTTCAAACTATTATCTGTACGTTTATACAAAATTCTAAACGAAGCAGATGATTTTATTTTCTTATTTCCGTGCTTGTTTAAAGAACTGTTTTATTTGCCCTACAGAAATAGAGATGAGTGATTCAGAGTTAAAAAACGAAATGCGTTGTGCCATAACATTTTGCTACCGTTTGGGCAAAACAGCTCCAAAAACAGTTAAGTTAATTAAAGAAGCTTAAAAAGACAAATGTTTTGGTGAGTCTACGATTTTTAGATGGCATGGTGATTTCAAGAAAGGCCGTTTGTCTTCAGAACTGGCTCCTAGGCCTGGACGACCAAAAAGTGTTGTGAATGATCGAAATGTTAACACTGTGTGGGTAATCCTTCAAGAAAATCGGCGAATGACATGTGAGGAGATAGCGGCATCAACAAACATTTCGAAAACGTCGATATTTCGCATTCTACGCAACATTTTACAGCTTCGCTATGTTTGTTCCAGATGGGTCCCTCATCACCTTACTGAAGAACAAATGAAAACAAGAATTCACCAATGTTGTGAATGGAAACAGATGCTTCAAAATGATCCAAATCTCCTAAAGACTTTAATAACAGGAGATGAAACTTAGGTGCATCATTATGATCCCCTTACCAAGTCCGCAACAAGTGTATGGAAACATACTGATTCTCCGCCTCCGAAAAAAATCCGACAAACCAAATCTGCTGGAAAGGTCATAATGATTATTTTCTTTGATCATAAAGGTGTAATCTATGAGCATGCTCTGCCTCCAAAAACTACTGTGAATGGTGAATATTATGTTTCAGTTTTGAAAATTTTGCGAGAACACATATCGAGAAAGCGTCATGAACTGTTAGGGAATTGGACATTACATCACGATAATGCTCGCCCGCATGCCGCTACTTCTGTTCAGCAATATCTTAGTAAATGCAATATTAAAATCATGCCACATCCCCCTTACAGACCAGGTCTCGCACCATGCGATTTCTGGCTGTTTCCGACGTTGAAGGAGAAGCTCCGTGGCAGAAAATTTAATACAGATTCTGAAGTTATTTCAGCAGTGGAGGGTTCTTTGAAGCAGCTTCCAGAAAAGGGCTTATCTACTTGTTTTGAAAAGTGGGTTGAACGATGGGACCGTTGCATATCATCTGACGGAAGGTATTTTGAAAAAGAATGATGTATTTTTTGCTGTAAATATATTTCTTGATTTTTTATGATTTTACTCTCAGTTTTTATGGAATGCCCTTTGTATATATATATATATATATATATATATATATATATATATATATACATATATATTTAATGATAAATAGGATAGTTCCATTTTAAAACTTCCATGGAAAGAGCTTATGGATGTTCCTTTATATGTATGATACAAACTATAATAAAATCCACAATTTCAGATTTTTCTAAAAAAGAAAAATGTATAATCTTAAGCATGTACTCTTGCATTGTGAGAAAAAGATAAACCATTTCATTTTTTTACTTCAGAAGCGTCCTTATTATAAGCTGTTAAAAGCAAAATTTTGGTGAAAATTGACCATGTCGATAAAAATATTAAAACAGCTTATATGTAGGGAAGGCCAAAGCTAGTGGTGATGTTTTTGTCATTTTTGATATTAGTTTTAAGATTTAAATAGAAGTGAAACATATTATTGTATTTGCTGGGCAGGGAGAAGATTCATAAGTAATCCATAACTATGATATGACGAGGCGTCTACATTTTAAACACATAGAATTTAATAAATGATTAAGACGATTACAGTTGACATACACATGTTGCACAAACGACTACATATTGAAGACTGATCTGTTTTAGCATTAATACAAGTAAAGGGGAAATAACAGATCATTGATTGGACAATACAGTTTACAGGTACATGTACATTTATGTGACGTCACTTACCACAAGACCAATAGATTGAAACAGGAATACAACGGCGGAATACACCACACATATAGTGTATTATAACATAGAGTGAACCTTGTGTAATATATTTATAAAACTAGTATTAATATTATTTACGTTTTCATACCATAAAATGAATTCTGTGTAACCTCGAAATTTGTCACAATTTGCCCAGTAGTGGGACTAGTAGTGACATGCTTGGGGCGCATTGTGACATACAAATGACGCATACTAACACATTGTAACATATACAAATTCTGTGAAAAGGGTAATTAAATGCGATATTTAAATCAATAATGAAAAAAATATTCATTTATAACGTTCTTAACACAATAAAAACACTTTCATTTTTTTAAATAACATTGTAAACCAAATGTTAAATTACTAACACTTGTAAACTCTTAGTCTTTTATAAAGCTACTTTTAGAGACAGTTAACAATAGAAATAAAGGGGGGGGGGACTGTGTTAATCAGAAAAGAAATAAAAAGTAGGCCAACATAAATCTTTGGCCATATTGATCTTTGACTCGGTAGCCTACTACAACGTGTAGGTCCTATAGGCCTACCTATATTTTTAATCACTCATTGTCATCGCTTGTTTCAGTGTCTGATTTGCAGTTAATACAAATATAATAAGGTTCATTTTTGGTACATTTGACATTAGACCATCTTTTACATGTCATGCATTGAAACCCAGCTTTCTCCCGGTCTAGAAATTTTCTATTGCTCCAAGAAAACTAGACATAAGCAATTTTCGTCATCTTCAGCAGCTATCTGATTCTTACTTATCTTCATTCTTTTTATTAACGTATTTTTTTTTTTATGTACTGTGTGGCTTATTCAAATAATTCCTTTTTTGCGATTTCGTTTTCGATTCGTCTCTTGCGTTTTATTCGGCTCGAATTTTCTCTTTTACAGGTACGCTTGTAGAAGGGCAGATCTCAAACATTTATGGGCAGCGCGCTTGCTTTTTCGTGGTTCTGCTTTAGGAAGAGGTATTTTTTCTGTAAGTCTTACCACTGATACATTGCTAATGTCAATTATCATAGAATCGTGTAATTCAATGAGATTTCTCGCTTCTAACGATGGTCCTACAATCTCACCCTCGTTGACTAAATTTATTGTTGAAATGCTTAGTTTGTTAACTGCTTCATGATTATTAGTCCTTTTTCATTTTCATCCTGGTCATCAACTCACTCATCTGTGACGAATAACGGTCGATCAGCTACTGAGTAAAATAGGAAATCTTTATCTGTAAAAATAATCCTATTAAATTCCCAAATTCCACTAGACCGAATTCCTGTTTGGATATTTTTTTGAAGTGGCAGCACTAGCAAGGGCTATTTTGACAATACCTGGTATGTTGTAAATCGACACAGTTTTTCCAAGATCGGATTTCTACCATTCGCAAGCAGCGTCATTGAAGAATTTTTTGAACGGCTTGAATACTGACACATTAAAGGGCTGTAATCTGTGACTCGGGTGAGGGGGAGGGGGATGATAACAAAATCACTCCGTTGACCGTGCAATAATGGTTATCAAGTAATACTAAGCCTGGGGGCACTTTCGAGCACCTAACATTTTTAACAAAATTTTTCATAAAAAATAATAAAAAATCAGGGCCTTTAATACATTCACTTGGGTTTGATGTTCTGCAACAATCTATGGGGCCGTCACGAATAAAACGAGCTTAAAAAACTTCTTAAACATCTTTGAGACTAAATTTCCCGGAGAATTAATACCAAAAACCACAGTACGTTTGTTTCTCTTTCTGCTAAGATCAATTCCTAGAACTGTTTTTTTTTTTTTTTTTTTTACCTTTTCCTGCAAATATTTTTACAGGTTACTGCACTGTTCCTATTCCTGTCTTATCAATATTCCATACGTCATTTGAATGTAACTTATTAGTTTCTAATATAGACACTAAATTATTAAAAAGTAGTTCTACATTGTATTTAATAAAACTTATATTTCTGCTCAAACTTGCTACTTCAGAAACTCGAATAGAAATTATAGGATGCATAAATTTAGTCAGCCAATCAGCAATTGCAGTTGTTTTTGTTATCCAATTTTCAGGAATATTTATATCATTTCTAATTGAAAAAATTAACTTTTTGAAAATTACAAAGACTAACTTTTTATACAGTCCTTACGTACCTACAGTCATATTTAGTAAAAGTTTACACTTATCCTAAGAAGTATAACACAAAAGTTTCATTTCTGTGCGCCCAAATTTGACTGAGATGTCCAGTTTCAAAGTTCGGGAATTTTTCGCATTTTCTCGGTTTTATTGAGGATATCTTAAACAACCATTTAGTAAAGGCCGAAAAAATGAGGGAAAACCCAAACTAAGAAACTGAATATCTCAGTAAATTTTAAGCGACAGAAGTGAAACATTTTGTGTAATATTTGTTAGGATGAGTGTTAACTTTTGCTAAACGTGACTATAGGGACTTGGGGATTGTATAAATATTTATGTTTTGTTATTAACAAATTATTGATTTTTTAAAGTTAAACATGTCATACCATAAATGTTTACATTATTAAAAACATTTTGTAATTGAAAGTATATGTCTACGACCAATGATTGCTGAGATAAAGGTCTTCTCGCGTCTTTCGTTTGCATCCTGTATGTACACTGAATTAATGCTGAGGAATAGATAAAATTTTTACAATATACTGGGGTTCTAGTAATGCATTTTAATTAATACATAAGACAACATCGTAATTCGCAGAACAGAAAAACATTTTCAACTTATAATTGAGCAAATAAGTATTAGAAATACGTCAATCATATAGCTCAGTTGATTAAGCGTTGCAGTGATATGAATAAGGCTTAGATACAATTTCTGGCTTTGTCAGTTTTCATTGTTAAGAAAATTAATTCTGCATTGCCACCTAAAGCTGTATTACATGGGATCGAAATTGTAATATCTAAACAGTCACACTTGCATGAAAATATCAGTCAAATATGTAAAAGAAATTGATAATATATTGAAAAATATATATATAATCTTACGAATTTGTAAATATTTAAAGATTTAATTTTTTATACATTCATTCAAAGAGGCTTAGTCAAGTGATAAAATGTTATTTTTCTGCATTTCAGGTTTATTTTCGCGTTAGAATAGCTTAAAACCCCGTTAAAAAACCTCATTACGGCAGATAATGAATTTGGAGCGAAATTTGGCGAATTTCGCTGCTTGGCGATTTTTTTTTTTTTTTCTGGCGACCTTGTCGAGAAAATTCTTATAATCTATATGCCAAATATGGAAGCTGTAACGTTATTGGTTGTCAAGATCCTGGATTGATATTTGGTTTATTGATCTGTTTTTTCTGGAATTTTCCGTAAATAAATTTTACAGCTTCTGCAAGCTTTCCATTCTCGAACAACTCACGAACATCTAAGTACGCAACAACATGTAAATGAATATATATATATATATATATATATTATGATTTAAATAATTCACTTTAAAATATATGTGTCGTCTAGTTGTAAGACCGGCTAACTCCTTGATATCGGAAAATACGATTATTCACTTTTTTTTTTTTTTTAACTTTTACATTTTTTTTTAATATTGTGGCAGCTTACTTGCCACAACCATGCAGAGAAATGTTACCAGTTATAATTGTGTAACGTCCCATTGTATGCCTCTGTTACACAACTATAGCTGATAACATTTCTCAACATGGTTGAGGAAATTAATTTCCCTCAATAATGCTGTGTATTCTTACACAAATTTTTTACAGTGTATAGATTCATAATATTTTTCACCATCTATAAAAATATAGACTAGAAATTTTTGATTATTTCATGTATCCAGGTTATTTGTTTCTTTTATATGCATAACTCGGAAATCCATACTTCTACTTTAAGGATTCAGAAAAGGACTACTTTTTCGTTCTAGATGAAGGTGGTATATTATTTTTTCCTCGGTGCGTCTTAACCAAACTCATAACAATAGTCTCTTTCTACTATTTGGTGTGCATTATCTGCATTTTTTTTTTTTTTTTTTTCTTAAAATCTCATTAAAGAATAAATCATTTGCTTTTCGTGTTGCTCTTAAACGGCATTTCACTAACGCATTCCTAAAGGCCATTTTATTTTTTATATTGGTTGAATTCTTAAGCATCATTTGATAGCTTCCTAAATTTGAAAGATTCAGTGATTTATTTGACCAGAGGGGGCCAAATAGTCCAGTCAAAATAGGAAAAATAGAAGAAAAAAATCGTGTAGTTTTGAAATTTTGCATAGTCATAGCCGAGGGGGTCCTGAACAACATACTAAAAGTCCCCGCCCGTGGGGGGTGAGCGGGGGCCAGGGGGGGCATTTAAGTGGGGCAATTTTCAGTTTTTATTAAATATCTTAAAAACTATCGCATTTAGAGACAAAATGTCAATTACAAAATTAATCTACGTAAAATTTCCTACAAAAATGTATATTACATTTTGTTTGTACGATCATTTGTTTAGAAGATATAGGGAGATGAAATAACACATTTTCTTGAAAAATTCTTTTTTGCAATAGTAAAATCAACTAAAGTGTGCAATTAAAAGGGTTCTTGTCAAATATTTTCTAATGTAAACAACAAATATATACATAGGAAATATGCAAGGATAAAGTATGTTTTGTAAGTTTTAAATAATTTTAAGGCTAGCAGGCGCAAGTGGCGGTTTGAGTAAAAATCTAAATAACGAAGACCCAAAACCGATCAGCATTAAAAAAAAAAAAAAAAAAAAAAAAAAATCGTGTAGCTTAGAAATTGAGCACAGTTATAAAATTAAGTGCCCTGAATAACATACTAAGAGTCCCTAACCATGGAGGGGGGCATTTAAAGGGGGCACATTTCAGTTTTTATTAAGTATCTTGAAAACTATCGCATTTAGAGAAAAAAAATGTCAATTGCAAAATTAATCTACGTGAAATTTCCTAAAAAAATTGTTTTTTCTATTTTGTTTGTATGATCAATAGTTTAGACGATATAGGGGAACGAAATAACACATTTTCTTGAAAAATTCTTTTTTTTTTTTTTTTTTTTGCAATAGTAAAATCAATTGAATTGTGGAATTAAAAGGGTTCTGATAAAATATTTTCTAATGTACAAAACAAATATATGCATAGGGAATATGTAAGGATAATACAGCATGTTTTGTATGTTTTAAATAATTTTAAGGTTAGTAGGCGCAAGTGGTGTTTAGGTAAAAATCCAGATAACGAAGACCCCAAACCGATCAACATTAAAAAAAATCTTATAGCTTTGAGATTTTTTTTCTCTAAATGCGATAGTTTTCAAGATACTTAATAAAAACTGAAATGTGCCCCCTTTAAATGCCCCCCCCCCCATGGTCAGGGACTTTTAGTATGTTATTCAGTGCACTTAACTTTATAACTGTGCTCAATTTCTAAGCTACACGATTTTTTTTTAATTTTTTTTTTTTTAATGTTGATCGGTTTTGGGTCTTCGTTATCTAGATATTTACTCAAACCGCCACTTGCGCCTGCTAGCCTTAAAATTATTTAAAACTTACAAAACATGCTGTATTATCCTTGAATATTCCCTATGTATATAATTGTTTTTTAAATTAGAAAATATTTGACAAGAACCCTTTTAATTGCACAGTTTAGTTGATTTTACTATTGCAAAAAAGAATTTTTCAAGAAAATGTGTTATTTCATCTCCCTATATCTTCTAAACTAATGATCGTACAAACAAAATGTAATATACATTTTTGTAGGAAATTTTGCGTAGATTAATTTTGTAATTGACATTTTTTCTCTAAATGCGATAGTTTTTAAGATATGTAATAAAAACTGAAAATTGCCCCCCCCTTAAATGCCCCCCTGCCCCCCGCTCACCCCCCCACGGGCGGGGACTTTTAGTATGTTGTTCAGGACCCTTTCGGCTATGAGTGTGCAAAACTTCAAAACTACACGATTTTTCTTTTTCGATTTTTCCTATTTTGACTGGACTTATCCAGATTTTTACTCAAACCGCCACTTGCGCCTACTAGCCTTAAAATTATTTAAAACTTACAAAACATGCTGTATTATCCTTGCATATTCCCTATGTATATATTTGTTTTTTACATTAGAAAATATTTGACAAGAACCCTTTTAATTGCACACTTTAGTTGATTTTTACTATTGCAAAAAAGAATTTTTCAATAAAATGTGTTATTTCATCTCCCTATATCTTTTAAACTAATGATCGTACAAACAAAATGTAATATACATTTTTGTAGGAAATTTTACGTAGATTAATTTTGTAATTGACATTTTTTCTCTAAATGCAATAGTTTTTAAGATATTTAATAAAAACTGAAATTTGCCCCCCTTAAATGCCCCCCTGCCCCCCGCTCACCCCCCACGGGCGGAGACTTGTAGTATGTTGTTCAGGACCCTCTCGGCTATGAGTATGTAAAATTTCAAAACTACACGATTTTTTTCCTCTATTCGTCAAATTTTGACCTTCGTTGCCTGGACTAAAACCGCGGCCCTTTCTTGCGTTCCGCAAGGAGACTAACGATATTTCAAGTTTGTCAACTTTGGTTAACGGATCAAAAATTGATGAATACGCTCTGACTTTTCGAAGTGAAAATACCTTTCAGCGTTTACGGTAGCTAAAGAACTGTTGTAATGAAATATTATTAGATCCATTATTCATTATTTTTATTACAGTTTTAATATGTAGTCATAAATTTTTCACGATTCTATTGTTAATTTATGAATGAAAATAATTTAAATTAATAAATTCTGTTCCGAATTTTCACCCTGCCCATCCCCGAAAAAAGTATATACATACGTACATGAATCATATACTCACAAACGTATATGCACATATGCATATGTACAGTAATAAATTAATAATAATAATTTCCTTCCCGACTAATTTCGTCGTAAATTTTCTGCACAGAAACAAGTAGCTAATGCCTAACGATGGATAATAGCGTTAGTTCTTAATTCAATTGCTAAATTTTGTTCAGGATGTAATCTACATATTAAATTTTACACAAACTTTTTTTTTGTTTTTCGAATAGTAACACCCAATTTTGACTACATATTGAAATTTTTGAGTTCAAGGTGGTTCAGAAAAAGGTATAGTTTATATTTTTTATATCACGTCTATATAGAGTTACAAGCAAATATTGGTCAAGGGTAAATCTCTATATTTAAAAAAAAAAAAAAAAAAAAAAAAAAATTAAGATATCATACAGAAAAGTAAAGGGTGAGTAAAAAGCTCGTAAATACTTTAAAAATTCATAAAACCCGAAAACATAACCTACATAAAAAACGGTTTGAAGGTTTAGCAATGATAGATCACGGGATTTTTTTTTAAGATAAAAAAAAAATAATTCAAATAGCAGCCGACAGATGGCGCTGAAAGGAACGACTTAGTAGCGACCCTTCACTGAGAGATACGACAAGGTGTTCATACTTTTTGATTGGTGGAAAGCTCCCTTTGACCGCCCGAGGCGATTTCGCGCATCGCTACCATAGACATAAGGCAGGGAGAAATTGTGACTTTCAAAAATGCTTATAATTCATATTAATAAAATGTAATTAAAATTTTTTGAAGTAAATTTTCATGTTCCTAAATGTTTTTCCTATTAATAGAAATAAAAATTTTCATTGGTTTTCGTCAATTCTTTTCTAAATAAGTACTTTTCTTAAAACAGTTTCGTATTTGGCGATAACTTCAATAATTACACAGCCAACCTCTTTCGGAAGAAATCGTACTTTTAACGTGCGGCGTTCGGTTTTTTTCCCCCTTCTTTTTAGAACAATTTTGAAAATAAATTATGTAAGTTAACATTAACTAATATACACTTATTATTATTTTATTTATTTATTTATTTATTTTTGTTTTACCTGATCTTATTAAAAATTATTTTGATTATTATAACAAACATTTAGATAAATACAATTGATAAAGTAAAGCATTTTTTTTTGGAAATTTTAGTGTTAAAAATACATAACTAATAAATAAAAAGGCCTTTTAATTATTTAGTTTTTTTTTTTTAATTTCTTCAGGAGTATATAAATAAAGGCTAGTACATTCATTTAATGCACAAAGCTTAAACTCAATAGGTGCCTTATATTTTTCTTATATTTATTCAAAAATACGGAATACGGGGGGGAAAAGAATAAGGTTAAAAAAGGTATTAAAATGCTTATTGTTCTCTTATTTATTAATTTAAAAACATAAAATTATGTTATTTGTTTATCTATTTTATTTTATTTTTTTATGGAGAAATCAAGGCATTAATAGAAGTAAATACCTCTATGGTGGCCAAGCGAAACTGCGGTCAAAGTTGGTAGGTGGGAAGTGCCGGGTTCGATCAAAAATCGCGTTATCGATCTAGCCGTTCCGAGTTTTCCGTAGTTCTCTCTAAAACTCGCGTAAATACGAACTAGATTCACTTAGAACCCCCCCCCCCCCCCCACGGAGGGCATTTCTCCTGTAGGCCTAGGTCCGTAGAGTAGTCAATTAGTCTTAAGCCATACAACCAATCAACCATTCTTTATGAGATTAACATATGTTAGAATTTCATGCTGTAAAATTATAAGTGCTTATTTCTTCATTTTTTTTTATTTGTTTATTAATTAATTAATTAATTTATTTATTTATTGTCATATTTCTTTTTATCATATACGTTATTTTTTATCGTTATTTTTTTTTTTTTATCATACTTTATTCAAAGGTACAAAATACGAAATATATACATATTTCTATATATATGTATATATATGTATTACATTTGAAGAAAAATAAACTTTTGACATGAACAATAAGGATGTATAAAACTTTTAAAGTTAATAAATATTTTTACAAATATTAATATTATCAATGATTATGCATTTAACTATAAAATATTGGTATGTTTTTAAGTATTAAACTAATTCAATTTTTCTAAGCTGAATTATTTTAAGAAAAATATGTTGGTGTTAATGTGCCAGTTGCCTACAAAAGAAAGGCCGAGGTATGGGTTGAATAACTTAAGAAAGGGGTGGTCTTTTTAAAGTGTTCTAGCCCATATTTACGCTTGTTTCGGAGAAAACTGCAGATAATTTCGAAAAGTTAGCCCGATGAGCGCTACCTGGTATCGAACCTGATATCTCCCGTCTACCAGCTTTGAGAGCAAAGTTAATATTACAGTCTCAAAAACATTTGACCCCCTGAAAAACCTTTTATAAACCAACTAAAACAATTTTTAAACATTTAATATGCTGAGAATGTATATATTTGTAAGTTATTGCAATAAATAAAATTAATCATAAAGCTAAACGGTCATCTCTCAAATGAATATATCAAATCAAGTTAACTGTTTTTTACTAATTAATCTTAATATCGATGAACTTTCTTAACAGTAACTACAATGACAAATTAGATAAAATAAATTATTTTTTAAATAAATAAAAATAATCTTATTATTATTATTATTATTTTTATTATCAGTTTGTATAAATATATATTTTTAGACTACAGTTGCATAGTATATTATTAAAAACTAAAGAGTATTAAAATTCAGAATTCTTTATATGCAGTATGATAGATAAGATGGTGTAAATTATTTCTATGAATATAGAAATGTAATCTAAATTTAAATAATAATTATAATAATAATAAAATGAATGTAACGTAATTCATAATGTATCTTAGTTTGATTGCAAAGAAAATTTTTTTTGCTTTACTTTAGAGAATATCTTTAAAAACTTACACCGATAAATCACCAAAATGCGCGATCAGAGCCAAGCATTGTAAAAGGTTACTGTAGCAAGAGGGAATCTGGACAAGCGTTTGTCCACTGAGCATGCGTACTAAGTACCTGTCGTATCTCTGAGATTATCCAGGGTTTCTACGACTTAGTTGGAAGTGTGCAAATGAGACAGGCGATTATGAATACTTTTAGCTGTGGAGATATTTTAAATCCCGGGTGTATCGATCCCTTCCATCCAACCTGTCGGAAATGAAAAAATGCAATCCGCCGAGAGCTGTACGTCATGTATACTGCCGGACATGCTACACTATTCCGTTGCTTGATTTGTGACAAGCCTGCAATGTGTGAAGCAGCCGACAGATGGCGCTGAAATGAACGACTTATTTAGAAGTGTGCAAATGAGACATGTGGAACACATATTGCTATAATAAATGATTGGGTAACATTATTTTTTTTTATTTACATGTCTTTTCTTTCACTTATGTACGAAACGCCCCCTATCGGCAGTTTTACTTTTTTTTTAATCTTAAAAAAAAATCCCTTGACTTATCGATGCAAAACCTGCAAACCGTTTTTTATTTTGGTTATTTTTTCGAGTTTTATGAATTTTTAAAGCATTTACGGACTTTTTGCCCACACTTTATTATATCCCTTCTGATAATAATCGGAAAAGAATTATATAATAATTTTAAATATAAAATAAACTAAAGAAATGTTAATTAAGAAACGATGTGCACCTCTAAACTTACTTGAATAACTATTTTAAATCATGTGCATGCAAAGTAATATGACGCAAATGATAACAAGTGACAGCCCCCTAAGAGCAATAAAAATTTAAATATCACTATAATTCGAAAAATAATGATAAGAATGAACTGTAAATTTAGAAACACTTATTTTTGATGATGCACATTCTATTCGTGCAAAAATTAATTTAGGTCATAACTCATAATTTTTTGAAATATGAATTTATTAATAATTTTCATAGTTCAAAAAATGTTTTTTAATCAAAAACATGTCCTTCTGGCTCATTCGAAAGGGTAGGTTGATTTCTTTTTCCGCCATTTTGTTTCAAAATGGCGTCTACAAGTTATTAATGGGCTCGGGAGAAATATTAATATAGGCTATGTACTTATGGAGTTTTAAGCAAATCGGTTCATAAATACCTTGAATCTGAAAAGCCATCGTGTTGAAAAATTAAGGGGCCACCACTTGGATCAAAATGACAGAGCTAGTTACTCATTGAACAAATCCAAGATATTTGAAAGATAAGTCCACCGTCCATCTTTGGTTCGAATAAATTCTGCATTTCAAAATTTATCGCGATAACAATATCTAAAGTGGCAGCGTTCAAGTGGACACAACTTGGAAACAAAATTGCAGAGAAACTTGCCCACCGAAATCATAGTTGTTTGAATGATAAATCCATTATTCAACTTTGGTTTAAACTGATTAAGCATTTCAAAAGTTACCGTGATAATAAATTTTCAAATGGCCGCCACTTGGAAACAATATAATGGAACAAGTTTCTCAGCAAACTCATGGAGGATATTTAAAGAATAAGTTTACTGTCCAACTTTGGTTCGAGTCAGTGCAGTGTTTCAAAAGTTATTATTATGACAAATTTTCAAGTGGTGATCTAAGTGGCTGCAACTTGAAAAAAAAAATGACGAAGCAAATTGCCCAGCAAAATCATCCAATATATTTGTATAAGTTCATTGTCTAACTTTAGTTCAAATTAAATCAGTATCCCAAAAATTATCGTGATAAAAAATTTTCAGATGGCAACATGATTTCAAGTGGCCATTACTTAAAAAAAAAGCGGAGTGAGATGCCCAGCGAACTTGTCTCAGATATTTAAATGATAAATCCACTGCTCAAATTTCATGCGAATTGATTCAGTATTACAAAAGTTATCAATGACAAATTTTCAAGTGGCCGCCACTTAGAAATAAAATGGCGGATCAAGTTACCAAGTAAACTTTTCCAAGATATTTGAACCATAAGTTCACTATCCGTTATAAATTTTCAAGTGGTAGCCTAATTTCAAGTTGCCTCGAATAGTTTTTTAACCTCCTCACTTTGTTAAAAATGGCAGATGAAGTTCATTAATAAACTTGGTTAAGACCATTATATGGTCTATGTATACAACAAAATTCAAGCATATCCGGTCTTAAATACGCCTTTTAAAGTGTGAATTTGAAATTTTAACAAACTCATCCAAGATAGTTATAAGATAAGTTCACTGTCCAAATTTGGTTCGATTTGGAGTATTATTTCGGAAGTTATCGTGATTTTAAATTTTCAAGTGGTAGTCTGATTTCAAGTGGCCCCGCTTAACTTAAAATATCTGTCACTTTGTTAAATATGGCATATAGAGTTCATTGATAAAGTTGATTGAGACACTTATATGGTCTAATGTATACATCAAAAGTCAAACAAATTCGGAATACGCTTTTTACAGTGTGAATTTGAAATTTTCAAGTGGCTTCCACTTGAAAACCAAATGGCGAAGCAATTTGGTTAACAAACCCATTCAAGATATTTATAAGATATATTCACTGTCCAAATTTGGTTCGATTTGGAGTATTATTTCGGAAGTTATCGTGATTTCAAATTTCGAAGTGGTAGCCTGATTTCAAATGGCCCTGCTTAACTTAAGATATCCGCCACTTTTTGAAAAATGACGGATAAAGTTCATTAATAAACTTCATTGAGACCCATATTTCGTCTATATTTATATCAAAATTCAAGCAAATTCGGCCTTAAATACGCTTTTTACAATGTGCATTTAAAATTTTCAAGTGGCCACCACTTGAAAACGAAACGTCGGAGCAACTTGGTTAATGAGCTCATCCAAAATATTTATAAGATAAGTTCGCTGTTCAAATTTGGTTCGATTTGGAGTATTATTTTGGGAGTTATCGTGATGACTAAATTTCCATTATAGATAGATAGATATAGAGAGAGATAAACGAAGTGATTGCAATAGGTCGATTTCTATAGAAATCAACCTAATGTGCAACAAATTATAACTCTATGAAAAATTGAGAGAAACCTATAAACTATACCATTTTCTAGATTGATTTGATCCAAATAACCCAAGAAGCTTGTCGAAATTGGGGGTTGCCTTTGAAAAAAATGAAGTTCATCCCAGTTTTAATATGTAGACACCTCTTTAAAAAAATCTAACTAAACTGTTCTAAATTAGGCCTTATTACTAATCGATCAGCACCAGCCGAATGTCTCTACAATAATTTACGGCGAAATTAATTGGGAAAGGAGGGGGGGGGGGGGTATGACTGTACATACGGTGCGGCTCGAATGAATAAAATAGATATCCAATGCGGCCCACCAAGTGTTTTGGGTTAGACAGGCCTGATTTGGACAATATATACTTGAGTTTAATAATTTTAATTTCTCAGAATTTTTTCTATACTCAATAGTGCTCTGTTTAAATTTTTATTTATAGATTATAAGTCGAAATTATTAAAATTATTATGGAATATTTTAATCTGTTAGTATCAATTAAGAATCATATTCATGATAAACATTTGATTGAGCTGTTAGACTCAGTCTGCGTTCAACTAACCTTTTTAAAGCAAATGTAAATTATTATATAAAAGGTAACAAACCACTTTAAAACACGTAGATAAAATATTTTTATTAAAAACGACACAAAGCTTTTCGCTATTATAACAATAGCATCATCAGGTGTAATTGCGTTACATAGAACCAGCAATATATATAAACAAGAGAAGTTCAAACGGTTTAAAGTTACGGTTACAATTTTTTTTTTTTTTTTTTTTTTTTTTTTAAGTTACGGTTACAATAAAAAATTTTTCATTTCAATATCATTTTCAGTATTTTTTTTCTCTCTCTATGAGCACAACGCGTGCCATATTTTATGAAGTGATGCAGCATCCTTGGAGTTAATAACTTTATTGTACTTGATAATATATCAAGTAGATATTTGAATATTATCAAGTACAATAAAGTTATTATCTCCAAGGATGCTGCATCACTTCATAAAATATGGCACGCGTTGTGCTCATAGAGAAATAAAGAAAAAAAAAACTGAAAATGATATTGAAATGAAAAATTTTTTATTGTAACCGTAACTTAAAAAAAAAATTATTGTAACCGTATCTTTAAACCGTTTGAACTTCTCTTGTTTATATATTGCTGGTTCTATTGTAACGCAATTACACCTGATGATGCTATTGTCATAATAGCGAAAAGCTTTGTGTCGTTTTTAATAAACATATTTTATCTACGTGTTTTAAAGCGGTTTGTTACCTTTTATATATTATATATACACGTGAAATGTTTTCTAATTATAAACTTTTAATGGTTTTTAATCTTAAATGTAAATTAAGTTGGACGTTTAAATAGCAATATTTTATTGAAATTTAAAGAGGTGTGTCAAAGAATTTCTATAATAAAACAATTAATAAAATATCAAGCAACACACATTTAAAAACTGAAAAAGTCAGTCGATAAATAATATCCTTTCCAAAAAGCCAATTATGATTTGTAATTATGCGTAGAATCCAAAAAAAAAAATGCCTATTTTAATAAAACAAACAAATTAAACAGATTGATGAAGAAATAAAATGCAAATGAGATTTCCTCTTTTATCTGAGATATAAAACTGACAATAAGATAAAAAGTTAACTTTTTCTCTCTCTTCATAAAAAATACTTTAATAATCTAGAAAAAATATCATAAACTTTATTAAGGAACTGTTAAAAAATGAAATTATAAATTTTTTCTTGATATTTTTATTATATATATATAAATAATCTTTGCATCCAATTATTTGAATAACTAATGCATTGCCGGAAATAAGATTAATTACAAATACATTTAATCCAATTTTCAAAACATGATTTAAAATATTTGTAATTTAATAATAATAATAATAATAATAATAATAATGCATCTGTGAAATAACATCAAACTCACTCAAAGATTCACAATGATTAATGAGCATTATTATTATTAATGTCATTTTTTTTTAAACAAAATTTGTAATTAACATACGCATTCTATTTACTTATTTCGTTGATTTTTCGATATAAAAACCTCTAAAAAAAGTGAAGCTACGAAATTACTTTAAACTGAATACATATTATTCGTTGAAGGTGTGTTTGGGAGACTAATGAAAAATCTATATTATTCTCTTTACAATTCTTCGCTCACGCCAGTTTCATTTGCGCGATGACCTTTCAAGATACTGCGAAACGTTTATTTTCTTATGGATTATCTATTTGAATTTAGTGGTAACTTTTGACTATTTGCATATGTTTTCAATTAGAACGTTAATGTGAATTTTTATTAAATCAACTCAATGTATCAGGGTATTACTTACTGTATTCATTAAAACTTTGGTCTTTGACAATGAAAGCAATAAAAATAATTTGGTGTGTCACTCACACGACTTTCTCTTACCCTAAAATTTAATACTATAAATATAGGTTGGAGATTAAGAGGTAAGATAACGATGTTATGTAAACCTAGGTTAAACAATTCAAATTAGGCTTAGGAAGAGTTTTATATGATAATTAATTCTGTGTGAGGGGGGGCTACCGCCCCCTCAACCCCCCGTTTCATTAATGCACCTAGATTTATATAAAACTTAATTCGGTTATTGAAAAATAATTCTGTTTTTAAAAAATAATTTATTAAAATTATTATTTAAAAAAATTATCTTTTATGATAATGCAGACGATTTCCATATTAGAGAAGTAGTATAACACTAAATATCCAAAAAAAGTCCATTTTATTCTCAATATTAAAAAAAAAATATTTTTTTTTTTTTTTTCGTTAAAAGTAAAAAAAATCGATAACTTTGTTTTAAATTATCGCAGATCGATGGTTCAACCTTTCGTTTTAAAGGTATTGGCGAGCTCTTTTGAAAGATAACCATCATGAAAATTTACTCCCCTCGAGGGGGGACTTCCCCCCAGGGGGGGGGGCGAGGCTCCTACATACACAAAAATTTTTTCACAGTTGAGTATCTCTATTACAATATATATATATTCGTTTCATTTGGTTTAGTGCAGTCTATAGACGTTAAACTCTACTTACCTGCAATTTCCCCCATGAACGTAATGTATTAGAATTCTCTTGATTGTCCCTGTACACGAACCATTTGCTTGATCTTAACGAAAAGCTTACTGTTGCATCTATATATGATACACATTTAGAATACCAAGTTTGGAATGTCTGCTACTATTTGTTCTTGAGATATGCTGATAACAGACAGACACACACACAGGCACACAGACACACAGACATACACACAGACCATTTGCTAAAAACATGATTTTCGTATTCAGGGGACCTCAAAATGTGTAAATATAACAAAATCTCGCGTTCGAAAATTTGACTCAAAAACAATACTTTCTCTACCTTATGGGTAAGAGAAATTAAAAAGTACCATAACCAAAAGTATAGTTTTCATATTTCATTAGCAGCTTAAAAAGAATGATTAGTATCATAATTCAAATAAGGAGAGTTCGGTTAAAAAGAAATGTGACTATGTGAATTTTTGTTTATTTTATTTTTCATGACAATATCAGAGCCAATGTAGTCTTTCAAATATAGTGAGATCATGTCATAATTGCTTTATGTCGAAATTAATGACAAAGCATATTCGACTTTGAATAAAGTAAGTAAAATCATCCAGGAAGAAAATGTTATTCTATTTAAAAAAAAAAAAAAAAAGTGTAAAATGAGGTAAAAAATTACATTGTGGCCATTAATTTCGAAATATATTTCTATATTAGCAATTTTATTTGAAAATATGAGACAAAAAGATTAAAAAATAAAATTAGCATAATTATTATTATTTGGAATCTAATTAATACTATAAAAGAATAATTCATTTCGAATTAAAAAAAAAAAAAAAAAAAAAAAAAAAAAAAAAGACAAATTGTTTTTTCTCATTTAAAAGTATTGTCGCTTCTGCAATATAAGTGTGAGATAGCCATGCCAGATAAAGAATTATATTCTAAAAATATTGACATCGCTTTAAAATCCTAAAATACTGATCTTAAACCTACATGGCAAATTATAAAAGAACCGGGAGTTTCATAAGTCTGTAGATATTCTAAAAATTCAAAAAAATTGAAGGAATTGGTAGAATTGAACGCAATTGGCGAAAGAATTATTCTTGTGAAGGGGGGATTTTTTTTTAGAAAGAAAAAAGTAATAGTTAAAATTTTCGTCAATAGAGGGCGCTGTACATAAGCAAATCACACATTTCTGTGAAAATATATGTTTATTTCATGCGAATATTAAAAGGCATGTATGTCCTATTCTATGTGTCTGCCATTGCCACAAATTACAGTTCGCAAACAAATTACATAACTGCTAACTGTAGCTTCATTCAGTGGTTTTTACTTGAGGAAAAACATCTTCACCAATAAACGCCTTATCCACCAAGTCAGCAAAGCGATTAAAATTTCATGTATGAGCATGTAGGAGATAAAATAAGAAATAAGCAGTGTTAATCGTAAAACCGTGCAATTTATGGGACTCTGATTTGCATAATTTTCGCTTCGTATCCGTGCAGCGCCCTTTGTCGGGGAAAATTTTTTTTATTTTTTTTATTTTTTTTTTCTTTATTAAAAAAAAAATCTCCCTTCACGAGAATAAATTTTCGCAAACCGCGTTCAGTTGTACCGATTCCTTCAATTTTTATGAATTTGTATCTACTGATTTATGGGACACGCTGTATGTAAGAAAAAATCGAGAATTTTAATAAACTGCTCAAAAAAGTCATGTGATTTGATTTCAAAAAGTAGGAATTTTTTTTTTCAACCTTTCATGAATTGTAATCAGTAAATTGTGCGCCATAACAAACCAATGTGATGTGAAAGATCTTTCAGCATTTCATCATTAAAATACTTAGAAATACGTTCAAAAAAAAGATGTTGAATTTTTACTTGAAGATTAAAATACATTTTTTTGTACTATTATTTACCTTATGGCTATTTTCTTAGGTAATATGCATATGACCTTGAAACGGGATTTGCGGTTTTTTTTTTTCCACCGGTGAACTTATTTTGAGCTATCTTAAAGTACTTTAAGTCAGCTTTATTGTGCACTATGTACATTTTTGCCTACGAAAGTTTTATGAAAAAAAATTGCTAAAATTTGTACATCGCTTTATTAGTGAATGAGGCACTTTATTTAGAAATATTTCAAATAGGAAATACATAAGAAATTTGATTTGCATCTATTTAAATTTTAACACCTGTAATTTTAAATTGATTTTTTATTATTTTGTAATTCTTTCTTATGCTTCTATTTTTTCTATATTATCTGTCTGAGATGAAAAGGTATTAATATCAGGTATTAATATCGAGGTCACAATTTTTCAAACGCATTATGCATATGTATTCTATTAAAAATATTTTCTGATTTTATTAATAATCGTAAAACACATTTCTGATATAAACAGAGTTAGTTTTGACATTTTTTCTACTTTCCTTATTTTAACTTCACTGTAATAGAAGAATCCGGTTACAAACATACAAATTTAAGCTACATAATTCTTAATGTCCTTGGCCTATTTTGTTTGAAGTTTCCATAATAAAACTGCCACGTGTGGCTTTCTTACTGGCACACATTTTTCGAACAGTAGCTTTTGTCTTGTTTAATCATTAGAAAATCAATCATTATGATCACTATTATGATTCAAAAGAGTTGCCTGTTTCAGCCTTTTGAAGAGAATGTTAATGATTTTTCTACGAGTTTTTAAAGATTGGATTATATAAATATGTGTGTAGAACAAACGTCAAACAGTTTGAATATAGTAAGAGATAAACGAAGATTTATTGGATTTGCATTATTAACTTTATCAAATGTAAAGTTTAACTTTTTTTCCATTTCTGATTAATTATGCAGTTTATTTGAAATAAAGAAGCAGTATAACCTTATTTTTCCTATTAGTAATAAAAAAATGTTTCTATTCATCTCAAAAATGGGATTGGATCAGAACATTGGATGTATTCCAGAAAATTGTGATGGAGAAACAAACAAACAAAAAAAAGTCTGATGTTTCAATTAAAGCGCTTTTATTTTGAATATGTTATACGATAACTATATAAATATACTCTCAGTATAACATATTTTAAGATATGACTAGCAGGTAAAGCAATAAATAAATAAATAAATAAAAACAAAGTAAATAATTACTATTTTTATATAATTTTATACATAATACTACTAATAATAAAATACATTAAAAGCGTTCAATACTCCGCTTCGGGTCCTAGCCCACACTATCTCGAGTCCAGGACTCCACTACATGCGACAACGCCTTACAAAGCGCTTCAAATTTGGTGTATATCAAACAACAGTTTCCAAACATACAATACCGAAATGGTTCCAAAAGTACTTCCTTATTAAAATCAACTATATATAACATTATTTAAACATATGACTGACTGCAAAAGAATAAAAAGTAATTGAATAAATAAAAGATAAATAGTAATAGTAATCGTTACAAGGAACACAGGTGATCGAAATGAAAAAACACTCAATTTGAATAATTATTAAAGATTGTAACACAAACGCAATGGATAAAATTAAAAAATAAATAAATAAAAAATTCCAAACTTGAAAATCGAAAATCTCGCGATGAGGTGTTCTCTTGTATGGTCAAATCTAATCCTCTGCCATGTTTTGTAGTTCGGCGATGAGTGCCCTTTGCCCCAGGGCGTATAAAACACACATAAATGCACCTCTCTTTATATAGATATAATGATGCTACGTTCACTTCAATCATAATTTTATATCCTTGACGTTATGTTTACCTTAAATAACATCGTTTTCCTTTTTCTTTTTATCTTTCTTTTCTTTCTTTCTTTCTTTTTCTTTTCTTTCTTTTTCTTTTCTTTCTTTCTTTTTCTTTTATTTTTCTTTTAATTCTTAAATAAAGTTTTCATTTCTTTTTTCTTATTATATTGCAGCAAGACGTCAGTTTCTAAAGGTTTTGTCTGGGAATTTAAGGCTAATATTAATAAGAAAATTCCAAAAATTTCTTTATATTCTATATATTTCTTTATATGTAAAAAATTAGAAAAAAAATGCCAGTAAACTTTTTTCCCTCCCTAAGGCAATTAGTGATCCTTTGATTGAAAACCATTTATTATTATTATTATTTTTTTTTACAGAAAAATTCAGTTACTGCAAACGATTACTGAATTTTTCTATTAAAAAATGTGGTTTTCAATTTATGGAACGCCAAAGGCCCTGTATTTGCATCTTCATTGCATATTTAAATTATTAGAATACTGATTTAGAGAACCGAGTTGGAACTTCTGCTACTATTTGTTCTTGAGATATGCTGATAACACACACACACAGACCAACCGCTAAAAACGCGATTTTCGGACTCAGGGGACCCCAAAATATGTAAATATAACAAAATTTCAATTTCAAAAATTTGACTCAAAACACTACTATGCATACCGGTAAGAAAAGTATAAAGAAAAAATGTGATGTGGACACCACTTGACTTCCTTATACACCCATTGTAATATACAAATTGTTATGAAAACATTGACATTTTCGTGTGAGGTATCTGATTTGTAAGTAAACAGGCAGGTTGTACAATAACAAAAAAAAAAAGGAAAAAAAAACTGTAAAACTGCTACTCCAACCACAAAAGTTATGATAATAGAATTATATATACCGCCAAACAAATATACTAGTTTTTTCAGGAATATCTTATTACAGAACCTCTCATTCGCCAATTCATAGCTTAGAGTATAATGAAAATCAATCGAGGATAGATGGCATACTTTTGTTCTCTTTGCCGAAAATTAGAGGTGAAAAATGACACATTTTACCGAAACAATTAATTCAGTTAAAATTGAGAAAGAATTTAATAATTCTGGCTATCTTGAAACAATATTTGCCGCCAAATTTGATCTCTAATCTCGCCAAGTCATCACGTTTGTAGCCAATGCTGATTTTTGTCTTGGCATCGATTTTTGGCAATTTTGTTTCGAATTTGGTGAAAATTTGTAGTTTAAGGTTTCCAAAGTTTGGAAGCTCTAACTTCAATGAGAACAGAATTCTGTTTATTTCCGGAAAGATTCATTGGTTTATAGCGCTGAACTAAATTCTTCGAAACTTCTTTAAATAACAAACAAAACTAAAACAAAATAAAGTGCATTCGTCGACTAAAACCTGCTTATATATTATGAATTACTTTCTACACTCAAAATTGTCGACGACATTCATAACAATATCATAATGTGCTCTATCTATATGCTGAATATTCATTAAAGTGCATTCGTCGACTAGAACCTGTTTATATCTTTAGGAATTACTTTCTACAACCAAAAATGTCGGCAACATTCATAAAAATATCATTACAGGCTCTATTTATGGGCTGAATTTTCATTAATTAGCTTATTTTGAAATTTCTATGATGGTAGGTCATATATAATGAACAAAACCTTTATATAATTGGCCATTATGAATATAACTTTCGTAAATATCTCCAAAACGGAAAGTCACAGAAAAACCAAAAAGTGAGGTGGACAACTAGATGTTATAACAAACCTATGTGCCAATTTGCAGCGTTCTACGTCCAAAGGTTTGTAAGTTATGTGAGATACATACACACATACAGACGTCACGATAAGTCGTGTAAAGTCGCTGATATCTCAAAACCAAAGCCCGTATTAAAAAGAAAACTTGCAAGTGTACAACTAAACATCATGACAGTTACACATATAATTTTGCAACATTCTACGAGAATTCATTTTTGAGCTATGAGAGATAAAAATCCATTTCATAAATAGGAATTGCAATATACTTTATATAAGGAAGTAAAAAAAAAAGAAAAAAAAAGAAAAAAACGAGATTGTTGGGCTTTTTTTAACCCCTTACCAGCTGACGAAAATTTACGACGTTGACTTTAAAATACCACCGTTCTCTTTACACTCTAAAATGAGTAAATCTTTCGAAACACTTAACGATCACTTCCAAGATTATTTTATTGCATTATCAAATCTTGTCAGTTAAATAACTGGCAGCAGTACAATACAAAGAATCGTACTTTGGAAAGACAAATATACACGCCTGGGGCAGTTAAGTGGTTAAATCAAACAAACAAACAAACAAAAAAATCAACTCTATATTTTGTTTTCAAGTTAATTTTTTAATGAGTAATGTTTAATGTCAAATGACACATAATTTTCCTACAAACAAATGAACTAAAACTTTTTGTCTTTTAAATTTTCTGATTTTCTTGTTCGAAAATAGTAAATTTTGCGTAAAAATTTATCTAAATATACAATACGAGGATGCAATGCAATACAATACATAAAAGCTTTTAAAATATTCATTTCTATTTTTAGAACAGAATTTCTCTAATCAAATTTAGAAATGGAAGCTTTGCATATAATATCAATTCTAACTAGGCAGTGGTGTGGAATTTATTTCGAGGTTATTATTGACTGGAGAAAGTTATTGCTGGTTCAAATTAATTTTTGAAGGAGAAAGAAACTGATCTGTTAATTTCATTTAGAGTTGATGTTTAATAAACTTTGTTAAGAATTGTAACTCATTCTGATTATTCCCCAAATATTAGAAGAGTGAGCATTTTAATTTTCACCGTTAATTATATCCACGTACAAACTTATGACACACAATTTTGTTGAAATATATATTAAATATATTTGTATTAAATACTAGCAGGCTACGCCCGCTTCGCTGGTCACTATTTTTAAATGAATCACAATAATTAATGAATTCTCAAAATTGCATTAATTTTTATCATGTGATAAAAAAAGAGAAAAAAAAATTCTGATCGGGAAAAATGTCGCACCGGGTCCCCACTGCCTTCGGCAGCGTAGACCCGAGCGCTGCGCGCACGTATTCCTTCACCATCCTTATAACTTCTCAAAATTCCATGTTATTACTCATAAACTTTCATTCTCAAGAAAAGGAATTAAAAAATATATCATTTAGCATCGGGTAAAAACTCACACCGGGACGCCACTGCCTTCGGCAGCGCAGACCCATGAGCACTGCGTGCGCACGTTTGAGGATATACGTGCGCTGTACACGCATATTCCTTCTCAACTCAAACTTTTATTATTAAGAAAATAAAATTAAAAAAAAAATCTTTTATCATCGGGTAAAAACTCGCAACGGGTCCCAAACCCGCAACGGAACGGAACCCGCTGCGCGCCTATTCCTTCCCCACCGTTCCAGCCCCTCCTATTTAACTTGCATATACCAATTTTCAACGGTCTTACTCAATTAGCTGAGATGCAAAAGAAAACCTGATCAGGACACTTTAAATTGTAAATCAGGTGAAATCTTGAATTCCACTTTCGATAATGTAAAAGAACTTTAAAATATCTTTCGAATGATGTATTAGAAATAATATAATCATAATTAGAATATGAAATACTGAAATTTAAAAATATTACAGCGCCATCTGGCGGTAGAAATTTCTGTAATCTATTGTTCCATTCCAGATCAACAAAGCTTTCAAATGATGTATTACTCATGTAATTATTTTAATTAGTAGATGAAATACAAAAGAAAACCTAATCAGGACACCTCAAAACGTGTAAATCGGGTGAAATCTCGAATTCCATTTTCGATAATGTAAAAGTACTTTAAAATGTGTGTCAACTAAAATAAGCTTTCAAATGATGTATTACTTATGAACTTTTTTTAATTCATCACTGAGATACAAAAAAAAAAAACTGATTCAGGACACCTCAAAACGTGTAAATCTGGTGAAAACTTTCGATAATTTAAAAGAACTTTAAAATATCTTTCGAATGATGTATTAAAAATAATTTAATCATAATTAGAAATTGAAATATTGAAATATTGAAATATTACAGCGCCATCTGGCGGTACAAATTTCTGTATTCCACTGTTCGATTCCAAATCAAAAAAGCTTTCTAATGATGTATTACTTATGAAATTATTTTAATTAGTAGTTGAGATACAAAAGAAAACTAATTCAGGAGACCTCAAAACGAGTAAATCTGGTGAAAACTTTCGATAATTTAAAAGAAATTTAAAATATCTTTTGAATGATGTATTAAAAATAATTTAATTGGAATTTGAAATATCGAAATTTTAAAATATCTGGCGGTAGAAGTTTCTGTAATCTACTGCTCAATTCCAAACCAACAAAGCTTTCAAATAATGTGTTACTTATGAAATTATTTTAATTAGTCGGTCAGATACAAAAGAAAACCTAATCAGGACATTCTAAAACATGTAAATCACGTGATCTTGGCGATTCCTTGGCGATTTTTTGGAGACCTTGGCGAGAAAATCCTTATTTTCGATACACTAAATATGGAAGCTGTAACGTTATTGGTTGTCAAGATACGGGAAATTTCCAGATTTTTCTACGCAGGTATTTAAAAGTTTGCATCGAACCAAGTGATACAGTCTCAGTTGAGTTTCGCCAAATGCTTTCATTGTTACTGAAAGAGCGCTGATCCACTTTGGATTACAGCCTTGCTGTGTGTTAATGATCTAATACAGTTTCAACTGTGAATTTGCTGTTGACAGCTGTTACCTAAGCTTTGTTTACTGGTGAAAGCGAAGTTGATACTTGGTTTATAGACCTGTATTTTACTAGAATTTTCTGTAAATAAAGTCTCCAGCCTCTTCTAGATTTACTTTTCATTCTCGGACAACTCATGAACCCCCAAGTACGCAACATTTCTGTTGTCATGAGTGGGGTTGTTTGGGAACGGTGATAACTAGAGGTATGGAGCAAGAAATGAAGAAAATTCTCGACGATTTAGCTGCCTAGATAAGTGAAAATGAAACAGGACAGGAAAAGATGGAAACCGGATTGATCGAAAGAATGAAATGAGGACAAAGAGAAATTAAAAACGATATGCAAAAGGAGCAAAAAATGTTGAGAGATAGTTTGAGTGAAGAAATGAAAGAGATAAATGACGGTTTTAGAGTCCATTCAAGAAAAAGTTGAATGATATCAAGATAAAAGGAAGAAGGAACTTTCATCAGTGAAGGGCGATTTTGTATCTGTGAAAATGATGATTGAAGAAAAACTTTCAAATATAGGAGGTAGAATTGAAGAAGTGGAATGTAAAGTCAATACAGTTATGAAGATAGAAGATAGTATTGTAACGATAGAAGAGAAAGTTATGAAGATAGAAGAAAGCTTTGAGAATAAAGTTATGAAGAGAGAAGATAATTTTGAAGAGAAAGTTAAAGTAAATGTTGATCAAGAGTTTAAAGAAAGGTTTTCAGAGATAGAAAGCAAGTTTAAGAGAATAGAGGAAGATCTTGAGAGAAAAATGAAAGAAGATTGCAGCAGGGAAATGATAGGGAAGGAATTGCAAAACAAGATTTGGAGTCTTGAAGAAAAAGAATCCATGCCCTGAGAAGATGAGCAGAGAGATAAAAGAATCAAGAACCAATTAAGCTGTCCACCTATGATGGCAGTTCCTCCTCACAGGCATATAAGACGCAGTTTTCCATCGTAGCTGAAGGTAACGACTGTGACTTTATTGCAAAAACGATCCACTTAGTAGCAGCATTATCGGGCGATGCAGCCGATATACTGATAACTATTTCGAAGAAAGAACGGGATGACTTTGAGGCCCTAACCAGAGCACTGGAGCTGCGTTTTGGAGAAAAGTGTTCTAAGGACTATAGTCGTCTCAAGTTGAAGTCCCGTTACTAGAAATCGAGTGAAATTTTGCAAGAGCTGGCATCAGATATTAAGAGACTATCACACCTAGCTCTCTCCGACTTCCCCGCTTAAACTATAGATGATTTGGCCCTGGAATACGTCATCGATGCCGTGCGAGATCGAGAGATTCAAAAAGCACTTATACTCTCCAACGTCAAGGATGTTGAATCAGCTTTAGGATATGCATTGAAGATTGTGGTAGACCCGTAAACACCGCCATACCATCAGAGCAGTCTCTTTAGATGATTCACAAGCGTATTTCAAGAAAGTAAAGAAAATTCTGGCAGAGATCACAAAGAGACTGCGCAGACTTGAAGGCAATAAAGAAGTAAATAATCCGAAGATCAAGGGCTGGGGCTGTGAAAAAGATGAACATGTGAAGAGGAACTGCCCAACATGAAAAGAAAATGAAAATAACCCAGTTTCACAATCATCGCAAGGAAACTAAGAAGAGGTAATCTCGTGGGGCAGAAGTTGCCCGAAATTAAAGAGCCCCAATTTACAGTTTTCCATGTTTCATCAATGAGTGGCGGCGATAACGGATTATATGTTTATGGTTACGTTAACAACACATCCTGTCGTATGATTCTAGATACTGACGCCAACGTAACCATCGTTAGAACAGACGTAGCTCGAAAACTTAAAGAGAAATCATCTGGAAGGTTAAACTCCAGACTGTGACCGGTGACTAAATCAAAATATATGGAAAAATGAACTTGACCATAACATTTGAAAATGCCAGTTACCAACATATGGCATATGTTGCTGATATAAGAGATCCTCTATTCCTTAGAATTTAATTCCTGAGAAAGTATAACTTTAAATTGTATGTTAAGAATAATGACATGCATTCCAATTCAGAAGATGTACCTGTGTTTAACAATGAAAATCCGGGTGTTCAATCAATATGCCAGATAACAGTGAAGTCCGAAATCTCCATCCCTTCACACTCTGAGACAATAGTTTTCGGGACACCTCCTAAAGAACTTCCACTATGAACTGATTGAATACCCGAATACAGACAATAACCTAAGAGGAGTCCTGGTAGCTTCATCTCTGGTTGATATTTCAAAGAGCAGTATTCCTGTGAGAGTCGCAGATATAAGTGATAAAGTAAAACTTCTGAAGAAGGATGAGGTGTTAGCAACCTGCATTATTGTTACATGCATTAACCGGCCGACGCAATCAACCGAGTCCAAGTCTTCTGAGTTTTTAACAACGAAATCACTCAAGAATGCAGAATTGGGAAATGAACAGAGACGTGTTGCAAAGAAGCTACTCTTTGAATTTAATGACCTTTTTTCTTGAACACCTGAGGACGTCGGGAGAACGAATATCACCCATCGCAGAATTGATACAGGAAAACATCCTCCAATCAAACAACATCCATGGAGACTTCCATTTTCTAAGCAGGAAGAGGTGGCTGAGCTTCTAAATGACATGTAGCGTAATGGCATCATCGAACCATCAACGAGTCCTTGGGCCTCACCCATAGTTCTTGTGCGAAAGAAGGATGGTTCAACACGATTCTGCGTGGATTATCGTCGTTTGAATGACATCACGAAGAAAGATAGTTACCCTCTTCCTAGAATAAACGACACATTGGACACACTTGCTGGCAATGAATGGTTCTCGACTTTGGATCTGAAGCGCGGTTATTGGGAAATAAAGTTACATCCTAATGACCGTGATAAGACTGCATTCAATACGGGACAAGGATTGCGGCAATTCAAAGTTATGCCATTTGGATTACGTAATGTATCTGCAACGTCTGAGCACATGATGGAGATAGAGTTGAAAGGATTTTCCTATGAAGCCTGTCTGGTGTATTTGGATGATATTATCATTGTGGGGCATACCTTTGAAGATCATTTAAGAAACATCCGTAGGGTGCTGGAAAATTTCAGGATGGCTAACCTCAAACTGAATCCTAGCAAGTACAATTTGTTCCGTCGTGATCTCGGGCCATATCATCTCTGCTGAAGGTGTGATAATTGGTCCCGAGAAAGATCTCTGCAGTCGAGAACTGGAGTTGCCCTGAAAACGTCCAACAACTACGAAGTTTCCTGGGATTATACACATACTACAGAAAGTTCGTGAAGGGTTTCTCGAGTATTGACAGACCACTCCCCAAGCTGACGGAAGCTAAACAGAAGTTCTTGTAGACAGAGGAATGTGAAAAAGCGTTCAAGAGACTTAAAGAGGCGTTATCATCGTCGCCGATTTTGACGCATCCACAGCGCGACAAACACTTTATACTTGATACTTATGCAAGCCATGAAAGTGTTGGTGCTGTTCTGTCGCAGGAAGTTGATGGCCGAGAACGCATTATTGCCTGTTGGATTAAATGCCTGTCTAAACCGGAGCGAACCTACTGCACCACCAGGAAAGAACTACTCACCATCGTAATAGCCATAGAACATTTCGATCATTAACTTTATGCAGAAGGTTCCTGCTCCGGACTGACCATGCATCTTTAACGTGGTTGCTTAATTTCAAGAGCTCGGAAGGCCAGATGGCCAGGTAGATACAACGTCTCTAGGAATATGACTTCGAGATACGCCATCGTAAAGGGATTCTACACAGAAATGCAGATGCCTTGACACGGAAGCCCTGCTCGGAATGCTGCAAGTACGGCTCTAGAACCGAAGAGAAATATCATTAGATAAATCTGGTTACTTTTCAAACTGCAGTCTCAACACCATCGAAACTTGTCCAATGGAGTGACCAGGAACTTAGACAAGCCCAGTTGGAAGATTCTGACATAAAGCCACTAATACAATTGGAGGAGACGGCCAGCAACAGACCTACCTGTCAGAACATTTCCACATTTAGCGCCATTACGAAAGGTTATTGGGCACACTGGGACTCTCTTCATATCAGAAACGGCGTACTATATAGACACGGGAATCCGACGATGGTAGGAGTTTCAGATGGAAGATTTTACTATCAAGATCAAAGATTCCAGATGTTCTAAAGCAGCTGCATAGTAGCCCTACCGGAGGCCATTTTGGAGTGTTGAAGACTGTACAGAAAGTTCGAGAACGCTTCTACTGGTGCAAGGCAAGGGATGGCGTGGAGAAATGGTGCAAATCCTGTGATGCTTGTCTCTCACGTAAAAACCCGAAGAAACGAAGCCGAGGACGATTGCAACGGTATAACGTAGGAGCCCTTTCTGAGCGGATCGCACTTGACATCTTGGGTCCTTTGCCACGGACCTCCAGTGGGAATAAGTACATCCTCGTCGTGATGGACTATTTCACCAAGTTACCTGAGGTGTATCCTATTCCCGATCAAGAGGCATGCACAGTTGCAGAGGTTCTAGTGCAGAAATGGTTGTCAAGGTGTGGCACACCCTTACAACTTCATACTGATCAAGGTACGATCTTTACCTCTGCTGTATTCAAAGGACTGTGTCACCTACTCGGCATAGGCAAAACTCAGACAACACCCCTACATCCCCAGTCGGACGGCATGGTCGCGAGGTTTAACCGTAACATCCTGAATAACCTCACTCTTCCAGTATCAAGGTACCAGCAAGATTGGGACTTGAAGTTGACGTTGTTTCTGCTCGCTTATCCATGAAACATCCGGCTATATTCCATCTCAGATGCTGTTTGGACGCGAACTTCGTCTCCCATGTGAACTCCGGTTTGTTTTTCCACCAGATGTGCCTTCACCGCCCGAGGAGTTCATCCAAGATCTCCCAGCACGATTTGAAGACGAACATAACTTTGCTCGGGAGCGGATTCACATGGCAACGGAGAAAATGGAAACTAGGCATGATTTAAAGGCTACACAACATGAATTCAAGGAAGGATACAAAGTTTTATTGTGGAAACCTGTTCGACGCAAAGGACTCTCTCCCAAGATACAGTGTAACTGGAACGGTCCCTACGCAGTCTTATAAAGACTGAATGATGCCGTGGTAAGAATTGCTGAAACACCTTCATCAAAACCGAAGGTGGTTCATTATGATCGGTTAGCTACATACCACACTTAAGAGTAATGTTCAAATTTCAAATGTAAAAATTTGTTAAATTTGTATGTGTGTAATGTGTACTTATTTGTAACTTTTGTAAATATTTCAGTCTTTTAATTTTGCGATATGTATTCTTATTTTATTGTTGCATGCAACTTAGTTTTGTATTCTAGATTGTACAGTTGTTTAGTTTTCACCTCCTGACCAAGGGTTGTACTGCCCGGGACGTGCAGTCTTTGGGAGGAGGGCAGTGTTACGAATTTGTAAATAATTGTATTTATTTTTGTATAAATTCATTCAAAGAGGCTTAGTCAAGTGAAATGTTAATTTTCTGAATTTCTGGTTTGTTTTCGCGTTGAAGAAGCTTAAAAACCCATTAAAAAGCCTCATTACAGCAGATAATGAATTTGAAGCCATATTTGATGACTTTTTTTGGTGACATTGACGAGAAATTCCTTATTATCGATATACCAACTGTGAAAGCTGTAACGTTTTCGGTTGTCAAGATACTGGAAATTTCCAGATTTTTCTATGCAGGTATTTAAAGAGATGCATCGAGCCAAGTGAGTCAGTCTCAGTTGAGTTTCGCCAAGTGCTTTCATTGCTTCTGAAAAAGCTCTGAACATCACTAGATTACGGCCTTGCTGTGTGATCTGATAGAGTTTGTACTGTGAATTTGCTGTTGACAGTTGTTAACTAAGCTGTATTTACTGGAGAAGGCGAAGTCGATACTTGGTTTATCGAACTGTATTTTTCTAAAAAAAATTTTAAATAAAGTTTCCAGAGTCTGCAAGATTCGCTTTTCGTTCTCGGACAACTCACGAACACCCAAGTACGCAACAATATGTAACTGAATATATATATATATATATATATTACGATTTAAATAATTCACATTAAAATGTATGTGTCGTCTAGGGTTAAGACCGGCCAACTCCTTGATATCGGAAAATATGATTTTTAAGTTTTTTAAGTTCTATTAAGCGTTTCCATTATTTAGATTAGAAACATGGAACTAGGCAAAATCCGGTCAATTCCTTGTGTTATATGAATAATTAGGAGATACTTCTTCTAGTGGATATGGAAATGAAACTCAGCAGGATGTTTTGAAACTTAGCAGCCTTAGAGTTTGATTGGTTTTGCAGTACATCTCTATTTTCAAACGCACATAACGAAGAGATGTCTTCGGATTTTTCATGTTTTCTTTTTTTGATGGAAATGTTTACTAAGAACATAAAAAAAATAAAAAATGAAAAAATACATTTTCCGGTTTCAAAGAGTTGGTTGTTTTTGCAACTAGACGACACATATATACCGTATATATTCACTTTGTGAGAGTTTTGTAAACATGTGTATATACAATCTCTGTGTAATTCAAATATTCAGTCATTTAAGTTAAAGGGGACACTGTAAGAAAAATGCCTCTCCTAATAACATTTAAAAATATAACTAAATTGCAGCACGCTAACCACTACTTTACAAATTTTTCCATATATGAACGGCTAAGAGATTTCCTTGGACTCTGTTTGTCTGTGTGTGGAAGCAAGTTGCCCCCAAATTTTCATACTTTAATAAATTTTAAAAAATCTAATTGTCCGATCAATGAGCTGTTTAATCGACAGATTCAGAAAAATCGCCCCTTTTATTTGGTACCTTATTTGTAACGAAATTTTAAATAGATATTTTAAAATTAATTAAAATATTAAAATTACCTGGTAACAGTTTAAAAATTGGACATTTAAATTCTTAATTGTTGCCAATAATAATAATAATAATAATAATAATAATAATAAGTTTTTTTTCTTTTCTTTTTTTCAGCATATAATGAAATATGCTTTCACGCGAAAAATAAAACACTATAAAATATTAAATTTGCTCATGCATATGAAAAAATAAAAATATAAAAATGGAGTAAAAAATGTATAGTATATATAATACCTCAAATTTAGATTTTTTTTTTTTTTTTTTTTTTTTTTTTGTCCTTTTGTTTAAATAGTATGTTTTTGGCATGGATGAATCGCGTTTGGCATAAAAGCTAATTCAACATTATATAAAAGAGCTTTACTTATTGTTAATCCTGGGTATTTTTTAAAATTTTGATGCTGAAATAGATCGGACATTTTTCGCCAAGGATTCCACTCTCCCAAAAGCCACTTTAAGCCAAGTAGCGCATCAAAAATATAAATAAATTATAAAATATTGAAAAACAGAAAATTGAAACAGAAAAAATAATCACATAAAGTATGTATTTTTCTCTAAAGTGGTGATAATTTTCAAAAGTCGCCAAGGGGAGCTATATTAAGGCTGTGCCATGATCAGGTTTACATATTTCATTATTTATTTTTCTATATACCACTACTATTATAACCCGAAAAATTGTCTCATGCGATAGACGTAACAGATCATAGCACATTATAATATTGTATTTGGCGCGAAATTGTTGTCATTTTAAGGTTGATCGAATAAATTGAATAAATATAGAATATAATGTGAAAGAAAATATTATGTACACCACGTATAGTGTTTTTTATATGTAACTGGGATTCAAATATAAAATTGTACTTCAATTTTTTCGATACTGTCCGTTTTGAAAGTGTCATCTGATAAGCGCTCAATTGGAGGCCACTGGTAAGTTATTGTTACAGACAATAGGCACAGGCACCTGAGAGTTTGCGAATGAGTGGATTTCTACCGAAAGCAGCGGGGAACCAAAGCGGGCTTTGGAGCAATTTCCTGATTTATTTATCAATTTATTTATTATTATTATTTTATAAAGCGATATAAAAAAAAGTTTTCTTTAGATATAGTGACCAGCGAACCGGGTAAAGCCTTCGTTGGTTCGCTACCTTCATTGATTTCATAAATTTTAAAATGATTTCATTAATAAACTTTGATCTATTGGCACGCAAGCAGCATCTAGCCGAGTTTTGTACATTTCGAGTTCGATTAAAAAAAAAAAAAAAAAAAAAAAAAATCCGCATTCAGAATTCGGTTCGTTCCCGAACCGAAGCTTTTCTAGTATTATATAATTGGCTAAAATATTGTAAATTTCTTCCTTTACGCACAAGTGCAGTTTTCAGTAACTTGCTATAAGTAAATTTTTCTCATTAAATTCTGAATAAGTTAACTACATGTTTTAAAATATTTATTCTTTATTTCAAATTTTTGCACAAGTACCGTAAAATGTTGATTACAACTTTGACAGTAATAGGTAATAAACATACAACTAAATTGAGACACTTTAATAAAAATACTTATGTATTCTGGAATCTTGCACAACACTGAAGAAGTGCACATAAATATTTGCATAGAAAATGAAATTATATGTGAAATTTACAAAGATTATCCAACTGTTTACAATACATGATAATCTTAAATTACACTGCTCAAAACAATTAAAGGATATTGTAAGTCTTATATAAAATAACGGTATAAGCGAAATTTTTTTTTGCAATAAAAGGAAGAAGAAGGACACAAATACAAATTTTTCTCGTTTTCAAACTTCGGAGTACGCAAATTTTGAGTTTGTCTTCAAAAATGACGTTTTAGCGGCAGCGAATGAAATTAGGCTTTGCACTAAATGGGAGATAAAGCGGAAAAGAATGGTCAATATTCAGTAAGTGCGTTGTTTCAATGATGGCGATGTCTTAACGAAGTTATTTTATCTATTCAAAAGCTTGGGGAGTTCTTGGTCGGTTAGAGGGGATCCAAACAAAAACCGAAGTAGCCGAAACCACTGGAGTTTCGCAAAGTGTGATTTCCAGGATTTGAAATCGACTTTTGGAAACTGGAAATGCAAACTGAAGATCAGGGCAAGGTCTTTGAATGCAACAACCTCCAATGAACATCGATATTTAGCGTTGACGGCTCGGAGATACCGAAATATGAATGTTTCTCTTCTTCAACAATTGCTTTCTTTCGGTTACTGGCGCCACATTTTTGACCCAAACTGTCCAAAACTGGCTCCACGCTATAGCAATAGCTCTAATGATCTCATCCCTATATCGACGACCAGTCAGAACTCCATTTCTAATAATGTGGGGATCAGTGCACCCATCAATGGACTCCCCCCCCCATCCAACCGCCAAATCTTATACTTCTGTGCACGGAAGCAGGATTGTTTCTAGTGCGACTTTCCCTAGAAATAAAAATATACCTATTATCGTGATGAACAGAAAACCGGGAGTTGCCAGAGAAAAAAAATATTGCGCCATCCATTTCTCCCCACTTTACATGCTCTGTTGCCCACTCCTTACGAGTACGACGATTTCTTACTGTTAACGTAACACACATTATTGGTCTGTGAGAGTACAGACCTACAGCGTGGAGCCGATTTCGGACAGTTTGAGTCGAAACTGTTCTGCCAGTAGCTGCGCGAAGTTGTTTTTGTAGAAGCGTGACATTCATATTTCGAAGTCTCCAAGCCATTAGCGTTAAATATCGATTTCCATTGAGTGTTGTTGCACGTCTACCATCTTACCCTGGCCTTCAACTTACATTTTCAATCTCCAAAAACGGGTTTCAGATACTGGAAATCTCACTTTGCGGAACTCCAGTGACTTCGGCTAGTTCGGTTTGTCTTTGGACCCCCTCTAACCGACCAACAACTCCCCAAGCTTTTGAACCAATTAAATAACTTCGTTAAGACATCGCAATTATCGAAACAAATCACTTACTGAATATTGACCATTCTTTTCCGCTTTGTCTTTAATTTAGTGTAAAGTCAAATTTCATTCGCTACCGCTAAAACGTCATTTTTAAGGTCAAACTCAACATTTGCATACTCCGAAGCTTGAAAACGAGAAAAATTTGTATTTGTGACCCTCTTCTTGCATTTTCTGTAAAAAAAATTTCGTTTATACCGTTATTTTATATAAGACTTGCAATATCCTTTAATTGTTTTGAGCAGTGTATATTATTATCTCACATAGGCTATTACTTTCATTCTGCTATAAAACTAGCGTCAGATTTTCAAACCTGGAAAAATGTCGGTTGAATTACTTTTCCATATTACGGGAAGTAGTTACAGTTGCATCTGGGAAAAAATAAAAATTAAGAGTTTTACGCGAATCTTATACATATATAGAACAGCTGCATACTATATACTAAAAAAAAAAGTAAATACATGCATCACTCTTAAATTATGGAACACGCATTCATATTATGGGATATAGGTATTGTGAAAGTGAGAGTGGGACAGAGAATGATTGAGTGTGTGTTATTTAGAAAACAAAGAAATAAAATCATGCTCTACTCATAAATGTGAAAACATTTTTATATCATGGGATACAGTTATAGTAAAAGTGATAAAGAATCGTAAAATGTTCCAGTGAATGTTTGTAGAAAATAAGACAGGAAAATCATGCATCACTCTTAAATTATGAAACACTTTTCCATGTTTTGTAATTTCCATATTAGATATTACTTTTAAAAAAACAAAAGATTCAGAGAATGATTGAATGAATGGTATTTTTAAAAATGTAAAAGAAAACAATGAATATAACAAGGAATAAAATTTATGCATCATGCATGGATAATGAAAGATTTTCTAACGTTATGGGATATAAATATAATAAAAGAGAGAACGAACCAGTGCATAACTGAATTAATTCTATCTAAAAGACGTAACATAAAGCATGCATGACTTACGATTTATGAAACGCTTTTCCATATTTGTAGTGAAAATATAACCATTTTAGGTGAAACTACATTTTTCCCGATATATCCGAACAAACAATTTTGAAGTTTAATAGGCTATATTTGAAAACATTTTCTTTCTTAGAATAGGGGCACCATAATAAGCACACAGTCTTTTCCAAAATTACATGAAGTAATATAATGGAATTACTAAATTGATAGATTTCGGTTTAAGTTATCGTATATATGATACAGGAACAATCATGAAAGGTTTTATAGTCAGTGGTTAATAAGAAATAAAAAATGTCGAATCAGTTATTATTTGATAATGCAAGAAAAATTTTAAAATCACAAGAACATAAAAACAGTTTTAACTGAACTGAAATAACATGGATAGAGATGATTGCATTCCATTTTAATTTTATCTAATGAAAGGAAATGAGAAACAGAAAACCCTTAGTCTCAGTTTCAAGTATATAATTATACTTAAAACTGAAAGCGTATTTTGCAATTACATATTGCAAAAATAATTATTTTTGAAAGGAGATTTGATAATGGGAGCGGCAAGCAGGGTTACGTTATGACGTCACAAAAAGTACTTTTGTTTAATGAGAGAACTAAAAGGCTTGGATCATTTTATATAAGTAAAGTATTATTCATAAGGGACTGTAATTTTCTAAAATAATATTTAATGGTCTTTTAAATAAAGTACTCAGTGTAAAATAAAGAAGTTTGAATTATAAATTGTATTAAATTTAATGGTCAATTTTTTTAAAGCACTCATGGGAAAAATTCATTTTTTAATGTTAGCTATTTTTATTTTTCAAATTAATTTTATTTTTGAGGAAAATGAAATTATTTTCTTGAAAGTCATCAATATATTATAATTTGATACTATTCACGATGAATTAGTTTTTGACGATCGTAATACAGCAATAACAAGAAACTTATATAATAAGCTTGAAGATTCTTCAATTTCTAATAATTATCCTAGTTTTACCTCCAACAGAGCCCTAAAATTTTTATTTCCTGTTAAATATTTATGTAATGCAAAACCACGATACTTTTATACAGGCAATTTTCTTCTTGTATAAAATGTACATTTTTTGGAAAAAAATGTAGAGATATTCAAATAAAAAGAATATTATCATAGGTGCCAATAAGTACATTTTAAAAATAAGATTTGTTACCAGTGTTTTCTATAGAAACCACTGGCATTAATTTTCAGTGATTTAAAGGTTTTCGGTTCACTATTATAAAATTCTGGTATGACGTCTTCTTGGAAATTTGTGAAAACTTGGCAGCTATGTATTGAAACCTAGAAGTTTAAAACAAATTATTATTATTTAATAAATTTTTCGATAATTAAATTAAAGTTAAAATCTTTTCAAACGCGTTCAGTTTATTGGACAGGAAAATGAAACAAATAATTTCATGTTACTTTTTACATTTTACAACAGGTAAAATATTAATAAAAATAATTAAACTGCACGTTTTTATTTTATCTTACAACTCTTTGTAAAGGTTTCAAATGTTAATTTTCATATAAAACTCATATTTTGTATAGTTATTTTTAAGTAAAATAATCTTAAAGCGTCGTTGTAATAGGGAATTGAAATTCAGTTTGTTTCATCAACGATGACTTTTTAAATTTTCATTATATTTGCATAGGACTTTCATATAAGTAGCTCATTACAGTTGGTTAATAGTTTATGCTGATTATATTTTGTTAACCATTGCGTATGCGTAATTAAAACTTATTTAGTAAAAATGCTCATATTTCATTAGTTAATATTTTTATCTTCTGATTACAGTATGTTGTATCTAAAGTACAATCGAGAATAGAAGAAAAAAAAAGCAACACCCGCTGTGATTTCGTTATTAATTTATGCAAAAATATCTAATATATAACCAAACAAGAAATTAAGTGTAATTTTTGAAAATGAGGTGAAATTTTGAATTAGGGGGACTCTGCACATTGAGCTGAGCACCGACATTGATTTTTTTCAATAGAAATACCCAATTTTGACTTCCTATTTGAATTTCTGAGAGTCTGGCAGTGCAGAAAAGTAACAGTTTGTATACTTTGTCTTTAGTTTTCATAGAGTTATAAACAAAAATGTCTTAGGGTTATCTATAAATCTAGAAAAATAAAATTATGATCATATAAAAATTAGAACAAAATTTTATTGTTTCGCACCGGAAATTTTTTAATAATAATAAAAAAAAAATATGTTAGATAATAATGTAAATACGTATATGAATATAATACATTTTAGATATTTTTAAATATATTACACATAAAATTGGTCAGACAATGCTCTTTGGAAAATGTGCGACATTTTTCAACTAAAAAGTGTCTATCATGACAAAACTAATGACCAATAAAACTTAAATTTTCTTTCATTTTAATAAGTGATTTATTTTGTGTTGTAGGCGGAACATAACGCACGAACTTGAATTATATAGCTATATATACACTGATGGAAAAAAAATCCCAACACCAGGAAAGAGCTGTGCTAGATAAACGAAATTTTGTAGGCTTGTTTATACATCTGAAAGATGTCGTCGATTCAAATTTCGAGCTACGCGCATAAGTGTGGGGCTGGTAGTGACACTATGAACATGCAAATGAGGTTTGCTTTAAATAAGCGCTGTAAGGTTCGTGATCGTTATTTACAGTTGAGATTTGACGTAGTGGGTTAATGTTAGTCAAGGATGCCTCTAAGAAGACGAAGAAGCCATTATCAACAGCTCACTGAGTTTGAACGAGGTCGTGTAGTAGGGCTACGAGAAGGTGGGTTTTCTTTCCGCGATATTGCAGAAAGACTTGGCAGGAATGTATCCACTGTGCATGAGTGTTGGCAGCAGTGGTCAAGGAAAGGTACTGCCTCAAGAAGACCGGGTTCCGGGCGGCCACGTGGCACTACTGAGAGGGAAGACCGCCGTGTTCGGCGTATGGCTGTGGCTAATCGTACTGCGTCTGCAGCTGAAATTCGAGCTGCAGTTGGCACCACAGTGACACAATGAACTGTTACAAATCGGTTACTTCAAGGACAGCTCCGAGCCAGACGCCCTGTAGCGTGCATTCCACTGACTCCAAACCACTGCCGTTTGCGACGTGAGTGGTATCAAGCTAGAGCTCATTGGAGGACGGAGTGGAGATCTGTTGTGTTTTCTGATGAAAGCCGGTTCTGCCTTGGTCGCAGTGATAGCCGTGTGTTGGTTAGAAGGAGGCCAGGTAAACGCCTGCTAGCGACCTGTCTGCGGCCTAGACACACAGGGCCTACTCCTGGAGTTATGGTTTGGGGAGCAATTTCGTATGACAGCAGGAGCACTCTCGGGGTTATCCCACGCACCCTGACTGCAAATTTGTACGTCAGTCTAGTGATACAACCTGTTGTGCTGCCATTCATAAACAGCATTCAAGGGGGTGTTTTCCAACAGGATAAAGCTCGCCCTCATACCGCTGTTGTAACCCAACATGCTCTACAGAGTGTCGAAATGTTGCCTTGGCCTGCTAGATCACCAGATCTTTCTCCAATCGAGCACGTATGGGCCATCATTGGACGACAACTCCAGCGTCATCCATAACCAGCATTAACCGTCCCTGCATTGACCGCCCAAGTGCAACAGGCATGGAACTCCATCCCACAAACTGATATCCGACACCTGTACGACACAATGCATGCACGTTTGCATGCTTGCATTCAAAATTCTGGCGGTTACACCGGTTACTAATGTACCAACATTTCACATTTGAAATGGCTCTTCTCGCCAATGGCTCTACCTGTGATCTTGAAACTTTAATCAATTAAATATGTAACCTAGACAAATGTATTGCTGAAATTTCATTACTGTACAATAATTTTTTCTTGGTGTTGGGATTTTTTTTCCATCAGTGTATATATATATATATATATATATATATATATACACACATAAATGTTCAACAAATTTTATATTAATGAATGGTGTTGTATGATGATAAATAAAAACTTTGTGAGCAAACAAAATAATTCAATACAGCAAGAACGCATAAACTACATCTTTTCTTATAAATTACTATAAGGTATTATGAAGTAAACGTTAAATATTTTTAATCATACTTATCACGTTTTGATTAGTGTAACTGTTTGAAACTGTACGATTTGTTTGATAATTTCTATAAAAATATAATTTTTTAATCAAAATATATTTATAAAAGTAATTTTTCAAGACTAAAGTATCCTTAAAATAATATTTCATCCTCCTAAAGATATTAAGAAATATATGAACTAAATGATTAACCGTTTAACTATGGCGGTTGTTAAGAAGCGATTTAACAAGTCTGCCTTGTATTTCAATGGTTTTCAATAGACAATTCGGTTTTTCATTTCACAATTTTTACGTCACCTATTTTTCTATTTTAAACAGTAAGCCCCGCCCATTTAGTTGATTTTCTGTTCTAGTGTTTATTTAAAGGATTAAAAATTTATTACCAGTAATTATTGAGGTAAATGCCACTTGCATATATTTTTGCTAGCGTAAATTAAGGAGTTTAACATAATTAATCAATGTCACTTTTACTTTACTTTTCCATATTGTGTTGTTTTAGAAGAGTGTTGAAAAGTGGGTCTTGCTTTTAGAAAACAAGAAAGAAAACACGAATGCTCGTTTGCTATCACTAATGTCTTAAAATCATCATTTTTGTTTCATTTTTTTGCATTTCACATTGTTATTAAATATAGTTTGACACGTAATTAAAAATTAACAATATTTTGGTTAAGTTTTTCGTTTACTTTTTAAGATTTTCTTTGTTATCTTATGCAAAACTTTATCAGAGACTGCCACCTAATCCTCTCCAAATGAAAGATTTATTTATATCTCGGAAAGTAATAACTGGAATGAGCGGTAATTTTTTACACCAATATTTTTCAGCATTAGGATTTATTTTATGTAAAATTTAATATATGTCATAATTCATATATATATTTTTTAATATGAATTTATTAATATTTTTCTGAATCAGAAGTGATCACCGATTATGTTTGCGTTTCTTCGATGTATCTCAAAAAAAAAAAAAAAAAAAAAAAAAAAAAAAAAAAGTTATATCAATCAAGTTATGTTTTGTGAAGATAATAATAAAAGTCTGCGATATGAATTTAACATTAACACCTTCAAACTTTGAACGGTTATAACTCAATAAAAAAATGAGCAAAATATACAACCAATATATGTTTTTGCACTGTTGCGACACCAATAATTTAAACATAAAATAAAAATAGGGCATTACCATTGAAAAAATCAAAGTTGTATGCGTTTTAAGAAGTAACACCAATTCAAAATTTCACTTCATTATCTAAAAGTACTCCCAGCTCCCTGCCAAATGATACCTATTATATTTTTTTACATTGATTAGCAACGATGTTAAGTCGAGTGCTCTTTTTTTTTTTTTTTTTTTTTTTGTCGACTGTACTATGTGAAGTTCCTTAAAAATGGCTTTTCATTGAGTTTAACACTCTGCATATTATAATAAAAAGGGACACTTTCTTTTGTCTTCTTTTTTAAAGAAACCTTTATATCTCAATAGATATATGTGCTAGTCTTATGCAAATGAATACACATAATTAGAAGAACCATTAATCACATACTAGAGCCAGAACGCAGTTCAATCATAAGATTTTATAGGGGGTTCCAAGAATTTTGTTCTTCTTCAATTTTTTACTGTCCCCTTTTTTCTTTCGTGGCAGAACTTCTGCTGAAATATGAGGTATGACACGTTCTTTAACTTTTTAAGATAATTCGTCATGTAATATTTTAGATATTTGTCAAAACACCTGAAATCAAAAATGTCTAGTCATTTATAGAAAAGTAGTTTATTAAGTAAGCTGAGATATAACTGGGTGCGATGAATTAGTAAAGTTTTCTGAATAAATAAATAAATAGATACTTCCTATTAAAAAAAAAACTCATGTATGTAAATTAATAAAACAGATAATTAAAGCTTTCTATTTGAATAAATTTGTTTATTATTGCAATAAACCACGTCTGGTCACACTAGCAGTATGAAAGTTTCGCTTTGCAAATATATTATAAATTTCCAAGACAGAGGAAAGTTCTTGAATTTTTTTACAAATAATAATTATGTTTCTAAAAGGTTAATAAATTAGAAACAATTCATTAGCATATTTTTCTGGAATATATTAAAATTCGATGAAATGTAACAGTTAGGTTTGAAAATTTCGATTTAATACCTACTTTATAATTTAAAAAAAAAAAAAAAAAAAAAAAAAAAAGTGAAATTTTGCTTTTATGACGATAAAAGCTTTAATTTTTAGAGAAGCTTTTAATATAAAGTAGATAGCAATAGAAAGTATAGTTTAAGAAAGACTGTGGCAATTTTTTTTTATTTAATTAAATAAGATCTGGATAAAATAGAATTCGAAAGAAGTTAATTAAAAAAGAAACAGGTTATATTTTTGTACAGTCTAAGAATAAAATTTGTCTGTAATGCTTTTATAGTCCAGAATTATAAAAAATGGCTAAATAAATAAAAACCTCATAAATATGTTTATTTATAAATTCATTGTAAGCTTTCATGGTGTGGGTGTTCACTAACAATAATTATTGTCACATACCATAAAAAAATAAGAAATCAGAGACAATTTTCAGAAGCAAGCTGGATATAATATTAAAATTCAATGTTTTGTAGTAAATAATTTCTGAATCTAGATTCAAGATATACTTTTATATATGTATATATATACAGAAAAAGAATATTAAATAAATTTTAGTATATGCCTGGCGGTAAGAGTGCTGTTTTAGTTTTTAATTTATGATAAATTATAACAGTGATAAAGCAGATTGAAAAATATTTAGTTTATGCCACACTCTTTAAAAGAAGAAAGAAAAATCAATCTCAACTTACGATACATTTGCTCAGAATATGTTCCGTAAAGTGCCCAGTATTTGTACCGTATATTTATAGTACATGTATTGTAAATTATTTTATAGCACACATGCCAGATAGAAAAATAGTATGTAGGCTCATACGTCCAAAAGGTGCGTTGGGATAAACGAATGGCACGTGTGTCATACATTTAAACTAGATATGGTTATTTTACAATGTAAATGTTTTTAAGTCATGTAGCACATGTACAGTACATTTAAGCTTAATGTACCGGAGAAATATTTCTTATACCGTAAACAATTAAGATGGTACAAATACCGTATAATTTACTGTGCTTGTACTATAACTTTTTAACATTTTTTTCAGCGTACTTGAAATCTGCAAAATAATATCCGATTGTTGATTTATTCATAAAGCTAAAATTCAAAATTTATAAGAAATTTAATAACGATAATGGCTTATACAATTGTAAGTCATTGCTTATCTATAAAGTATTTCTTTCTTCTAATATTCCTCATCTAAATCTAAATCCAAATACTTCATATTCTTATTAAAAAGAAAATACGTCCAATTTGGATATCCATTTTTTTAGTAAATGACCTATTTAATCTTCGAAAAGTAAATTTTAATACACTCAGAAGTTACATGAAATCATAGGCATATAATAAAAACAGAGTTGCTTTTGATCCTATATGACATCCGTAGACAGATATTATTTAAATTCATATCCATAATTAAGAATTTATGTTTAAGAAACACTCTTAATATGTTCATTAAGAACTTATAACTTATTCAAATTAACAAAATATTAGAAGATCTAAAAGATCATTCAAAGAATTTTATTTCTATGAAATTATTAAGAAAAATTATTAAGTAATTTAAGACATTTAATATAATTCTGAAGAAGGTTTGGAAAAACTATTAAAATTTACCAATTTTATTTATTTTTATTTTTACATTTTCTATAATATACGGTTTTTATTTTATTTTATATTTTTTTCTTTTCATTTCAGAGATCATTTAAATTTGGCGGTGCTATCACTTAAGGAAAAAGGAGATTTAGCTAGATTGGAAAACAAATGGTGGTATGATCGAAGTGAATGTAGAAGTGGAGACACAAAGGTGAGTTTCATATTAAAAACCAGTTGCATATGAACAGGAAATAATACAATGGTTGTCAAAATTATAAGGACAAAGGAAAAATCGCCAATTTTGGTTTAGTCGACAAGAAAATTACGCAAAATTTATTGTTGGAGAGGAATGGTAAATGTAGCATTTCTTATTGGTTTTTATTGAAATGCATGGGAAATTCATATTTGTAAAATTCATTTTGGATTTAGACGGCTATGTGATATGGACAGAATTATAAGGTCAACTGTATTTTTGTGCTGTAAAACGTAAAATTTGCATGCTTATTGTTCTGCACATGGCACTGACAGATGTTATAAATGCTTAATAAGGGAATGGGAGCGTCGTACTCTTTTTTTGCAGGCATGTCACTAGATATTAAACTTTCTGAGCTTGAGAAAGAGAAAATGGTTGCTTTTAGAAATTTAGGACTTTCTGTACGCCAAATTTCGACAAAGCGTAATAGATCGACAACAGTCATTTATAACTTTCTTAAAAATCCCGGCAAATATGACCTGCAATGATAAACAGGTAAGCCAACTTCTACTTCTGTGGGTGAAAAAGAATGATAAAGAGCTCCAAAAAACAAACATTGACAGAAATTAAATCTAATTAACCTTATGATGCACTGCTCGAAGTGTTCGGCGAGTTTTGCTAAAAGTAAAAAAGGTTCGTTACTGAAAACCTATGTCACAACCGCCTCTTACAAAAGTTTATAAAAGACTGAGGTGGGGATTTTAAAAACATTCATTATGTGGCAATAGTGTGGGATGATATTATCTTTACCGATGCGGAAAAGTTTAATTTGGATGTACTAGATGATTTTCGCTATTTCTGGTATTATTTCAGTAAAGAAAAGGGAATTAAATAAAGGCGTACATTTGGAGGGGGCTTCGTAATGGTCTGGGGAGGTTTTGCAACTGACGGAACTATTCAAATATAAGTTTAATCCCGGGCAGGATGACCTCTGAGTGTTATGTTGATATATTGAGAGATAATATTTATCGTGAGTATCACTAATTACGAGTGTAGGTTATTCGTTCCAGCAGACAACGCCTCAGCACATGTTTTTCAGACTTCGAAATCATAGTTTGATGTTAATTTCGTGAAGCTAATTGACCGGCTGGTCAGTGGCACCGATCTAAATCCAGTGGAAAATCTGTGGGGTATTCTGGCACTGAAAGTATACAAAAATGGTATTTAATATCAAAACGAGCAAGAACACGTGTTCTCCATCGAAATAGCCTGAATAAAAATTTCCAAGAATGTTCTGGAGGAAGTGTCAAATTCCATGTCGTCAAGACTGATAAAAAGGATTGAGAATAATGGCGAAGCTTATTAATTATTAGCGTATTTCAAGCCAAAACTTTTATTGTCCTTATAATTTTGTCCAGTTTTAAAAATGACATTTTTCATTAATTATGGCAAAACATTCATATTTTGAATATACAAAGGTTTTGCATTCTACAATGATTTCTAGCATTAAAAAAAAAAAAAAAAAAAAACATTTTATGTATGCATTTCAGTTTATTTACTTCAGAAAAAAAAAGTCTGTGCAATTTTCAGTTGTCCTTATAATTCTGACCAACAGTGTATAATAAAATAGAAATATAAACTCTTTAATACTTCTGCTAAATGAAGATATATTTGAGCTTTAAAAATTAATACCATAAATTTCAAAAACATGCAGCAATATTTTAAGGTTGAAATGATCGTGCACAAAGCAAGATCATGCAAAAATTAAGTAGAGTACGATGCAGCATAAAAGCATCAATTCACCTAAGGTATTTTTGGAACTAGTTTATGTTAATTTTCCACGAATGGCTAAATAATCGCAAAATTTTTAACAGTTTGTTTTGTAGTGCATCAAGCTAGAGACTATAAAATGAGAATTCTGTACTTGCTTACGCTGTGTATTTTCATTTCTTTATCAATTTCTTTACCTTTTTTATTATATTGCATTCTCAAACTCTATTATAATTAATTTTTATGCGTGATATTCCGTAAGCCTCTTCTTATGACTTAAAAAAAAAAATTACCTCTATATGCTTCAAATTTCCATTTTAAATTTTTATCTTATAATATTTTCATATTATCAAACAATATTTAGAGAACAATTAAACTATTTTAAATGTGAATCAGAAGAAATTATGCAAATTAAATCAGTAAAAAATTAATATATGTAGTGCAGATTATCTTTATATATATATAAGGCAATGTTTGTGTGTCTGTGTGTGGACAGCGTAGCGCAAAGGCGGTAGCTCGGACAGTCACGTGCTTCACACTCCGAGGGGTCCTTGTGCACCTCGAAGCCCGATTTTCAAATTTTTGATTTGTTTTCTTTTAATTAAATAAAATTTGAAAATATTAACTTCATAATAGCTGTAAATATAGCCATTAAAATTTTATCTTAATTTAATTGTTGCCAAAAAAAATTTACAAGTTCATTTCTTTTTCTTTTTTTCTTTTTTTTTTTTTTTTTTTTTTTTTTTTTTGACAGGAAAATAAATACGTTTACTTAAACCTGAACGAAAAAAAAAAAAAAAAAAAAAATATGCCCACGGCGTTACATTTGACTGTTTCTTTACAACAATAAACTCTATGAACTATAAATTTATTTTATCAGTATTTATAGATCCTACTGGGCGATTTTTTAAATTCTGGCGTTGAAATAAACCGAATGTTTTTCGCCAAGAAGTTTAATTTAGCAACAACCATTTTAATCCATTTTAATTTAGCAATAGCCATTTAAAGAAATTAAACCAAAATAGTAGTCACATAAATGATTTTTTTTTATCTGAATAGATAATTGTATAGGGAAAAAAAAACACGTAGTTTTAAAAATAGAAAATTTATTTCAAGCACTATTTTAAGCCTAAAAACCACTAAAAATATAAACAGAATATGAAGAATTCTTACAAATTAACGAAAAGGTGCCTGATAAAAGTAAGAAAAAAAATATCATCACTAATATGTTGACAAAAATTCAAAATCCGCCAAGGGAGAGATTTAATAAAGTTGCGTAGCACGGTAATGTTTACATATATTTTTATATTTTTTTTATATACCAATCACTAAACTAATTTATAATACAAATATATACGAGCTGCTGTGTGACTGTACTTGCATGCTGTCTATCAGAAATCTTTGATTAATTTAAATTAATATTTAAATAAGTAAATAAAAATAAGAATACGTTTAATGTGTTATAATGAAACTCTTGCAATTTCTTATTACTTAAAATTGTTACAATTTCTTGAAATTCTTAACAAATTCTTGACTGAAACTTAAATACACTACTTTGACTAATGTTGTTTTATTTTTTCAGCACAATAAACACAAGCTAAATAAATTCAAACTTACATAGCATCAGTGCACTAGCCACTGAGCCACCAAAATATCAAGTTAGATACGTAACATAAAAACAACAGCAGTCAAATAGTTTCTGGCCGACAACATAAACAAAAAGATCGTATAGTGGAATTATTTTATTTTTTATTAGTACAAAACGCCTAGACTGTACTCATCAGATAGCCCGATATAATTAACTTTTAACATTAAACCCAATTACATCAAAATCCCAAAATTAATTGCATAACCTTTTGAAGTCCCTAATAAAACAGTTGGTGAATATACAAAAACCTACACGACATAAATCCTGACAAAAAGATTTTAAATAAAGATTTAAAATTTTACTTTAAAAATTTACTTCTAAAATCCTTACGACTAACAAGGGAACTCTTTGAAGTGATAATCGCCGATTTTCTTGAAAAAAATTCTGGCATAAGATTCAGTCATGAATATCATCTTCCTAAAATATTAGCTGCTGAGTCGCAATAGATAAGCTATAAAAAATTATTAAAAATGCAAGCATGTTTGCAATATTTCCAAAAAAGCGCCTGTTTGGCGACTGCATTCTTCGGAATTTCATTGCAATGAAGATTTAATAGATGTAGATGTTCTTCTTTCTATTTGATAGCCAAACGAACTCCATACGCTGTCGAGCACTTGAGAATTCAGAATAGTTAACAAAAACCAGATAATTTACCAGATTGAGACTTACTTAGTCGAAATTCTAAATAATATTTAATATTTCAATTAAACAAGCTGTGTCAATAACAATTGCAAGAGCATTAACACCAAGTTTTTAATAACGACATTTAAAAAATATATGATCAAAACTTTTATATAATTTTAAATAAAATAAAACATTATATATTAAAACACAAAGCTGTTTTTTTTTTTTTTTTTTTTTTTTTTTTTTAACTAAAATGAAAGCATTTCGTATCCGAACACATTTTTTTCTTTTAAGTAAGATCATTTTATTGGGTAGTACTAACCTTCGACGAACAAGCAACTCAACAGACTATGAGTTGTGTGGATCCAGTATCTCATTAGAGCTACGCAATGAGCAATTGGAGACGATTTATGATTCTACCATAAATTTCGACCTGTTTGTTGATTGGGTTTTACGTCGCACTAGTACTGCACTATGGGCAATTGGCGACGGTTTGCGATGAGCTTCTGAGTATGATCCGGTGACATCTGCAGGTGATAAATGATTGCATTCTGCGTACAGTCGGTAACAAAAGTGTCCGAACACTAGCAAAAATTCCTATGCAAAAGAAGTGCACTTCATACGGTTTTGTTAAATAAATCCTTATCGAATCATGTTCTTACACTGACTAAGAATAGGATTCGACAAGGATTTATTTAATAAAACCGTACAAAGTGTACCTTTTTTACATAGGAATTTTTGCTAGTGTTCGGACACTTTTGTTACCGACTGTATGTTATTTATTTTTAATATATACATCCGATTTGTATGTTTGACTCGACATCCCCCGCCCCATACCCCTGTAAATTTCGTCGAGATGAGGACAGATATAACATAACCGGATTAAAATGCAAAAAATAAAAAATACACCCTAGGTCAGCTGGGGAATAGAACCCATTCTTTTACACTTGAAGGCGATTAGCAAGGGTGACATACTCACTCGTTTATTTACCATTTATGACTTTACTTGAAAGTTTGAAATTTCCCTTTAATTTAAAACTTAGAAAGGTATAAAACAGTAAGAAAAAATATCTGATACACAGAAATATGTACAATCTGGAATTAATAACGGGACAAAACAATCCATTTTCTTACTTAAAAATTTAACTTTAATTTTTAATTCAACTTAAAAATTCATTAGAGCATCTAAACTGAATTTTTTAATCAAACAAGATGTATTCCAGATTATACATTAAGTATATTCACCACACCGAAAAAAAATAAAAAATAAATAAATATTAAACACAAGGAAAAACATCCTACAAGATAATTAACTCTAAATTTTGATCCCCCCCCTTTTTTTTATGTTTGTTGCTAGGCTCTAATGAGCACCAGAATCAGTAGCCCAGCTCGAAGGGAAACAACCGTTTCCAATAAGAAGAATTTTATTTTCATTTCTTTTAGTCCCCAAAAAATTCCTTAAACAATAACTTTTCATAATTTAATACTTCAGGAATTTATGTAGTAAAGAAGAAGATTATTCTATAAAAATCCAGATGTATTTAAAGATGAGTTTTAGCTACACAGTAAAAGAAAGGAGAATTTAAATGAAAACATACAAATAAAATTAACTTTTAAACTTAAAAATTTATTTTAAAGTATTTTTTTTTCTTTACACATTCCATACATCATAAATTTTTCTTTAAGAATTAATCGTCAAGTCATTTACAAATACAAAATTTTTTTGATTAATATATATTTACTCAGGTTACAATTCATACTATCAAAAAAAAAAAAAAAAAAAAGTGATAAGTAAACAGGAAGTGTTAACTTTTTACCAATAACATATACAAAATTTTACCCCTCATAACAATAGAACATAAGTAAAGGATGTTACCTCTATTTTTAAATTATTTAATTATTTATGAGAAAAAGAGCATAGAAAAATGAACAAAATACCACTCATTAGGCAGCCAGGAGCACTCGTCACCGCCTACAGGCATTTTTCAAAATATGGGACCACATCATCAGCCCAGCAGCACGTAATACATCAATAGGTCATCCAAATACCAGCGGTCAGGTAATACATCAATCTGATACTCGGTTAAAACTTCTCCGCACCAGCGGACGTTATCTAAAATAGCGGAGAGCTGCACCTTCTAACAACTGAGCCGATTAAGTGACTGTCTTCGGAGGTGACATTTTCCACAGGATAACAACGCAGTTCCTCTCTGAGCTGATTAAAAAGGGACATCACTTTTAAGACTCCAAGCTTAATAATCAAAAACTTCGGAGAGAGAAAAATAGAACTTGAGAAAGCGATGTGAAGAGATGGAGTGAGAAGGGGCCCTCGAATAAATCAAACGTGCCTGAGAAGGACATGAGTACGGCATGCCAGAGAGATTGAGATGGGGAATGATGAGCAGGCATAGAGATGGGCCCGAAGGCCCCTCTCCTCTAGGTATATATCCACTACCAATGCAACTTTCTATACACCAGAAGAAAATACAATTTTATCAAAAACGAATCACCCTTCAGCACACCGCTTCCAGGTCAACTACGCAATCACTTGAAGCTAAGCACAACCCAATCATGAATAGTTGCCACTAGCCTCAGCTGAAAAACAAGACACTCATTCGCTACAAGTAACTGAAACTATTTACCCTGGTCCCTCCTAGTTAAAAATTTAATACGCCCCTTCAAAAATTGCCCGAAACAAATTTTCTCACGGCAACGGTCACTTAAACCTTGCAAGCCCCCCAAAAGCTTAACCTTTGGAACCCCAGGGAAACACAAATATTTTAATCTACAAAGCAGTTACCAGTCCATTTCTGACAACTGTAACCGTGAATAAAAGCGCCGCTGAGAAACACACCTGTGACCTTCGGCTCGGCTCTTCTTTTACCGCTGATTGACAAACACCAGCCTTCGAACTGTCAAATACGGAGGAAAAGAGAACATTCTCTTCTTCGTAGAAACAGATTTGCAAATATTTTCCCATGACACCGTATGGGTGGAGAGAAAAGAGGAATTTTATGTTTAAAGAGATGCAAAAAGACGGCGCTTTTTCTAATCCTCTTAAGATACCACAAAAGTATACACAAAGACACACTAGACAAAAAAATACCTCCCAAGAAAACGAGTATTTCTCTTTAACGTGCGATACACGGACTTACAAGGCACCTTGAAACAAAAATATAGTTAAGAAAATTTATCTTTTTTTTTTCTTTCTTACATAATAGAAATTTTATTTATTAAATATTAAAAATAAACAAACAGTTATGAATCGTCATAACAAATGAGAAATATATATAACCATAAAAATATTGGTTGTCTAAAATGCGACAAAAATAGTGCTCATAGCATATTGTTATAAGGGATTAATTCTTTGCCCCGGACCATTTTCACTGTTGCAATGAAAGCAGTTTTATAGGCGAAGTGAAAGTAAAAGGGCAGTTCATTCATTGACTTTCAGTAGGGTCAACCTTGGCGACAAACTTGGTGAGTGGGCGACCAAATTTGGCGATAGGGCAACCAAATTTGATAAAAAATGGTACTTTAGAATTCCTCAAGTTTCGAAGATCTCCGACACACAGTAGCACAAATCTCGAGCTTTCCATGAGATTCTCGATGGAATCATCGCAAAAAGTTATAAATAGGAGTGAGTTGATTTATGCAAGAGAGTACGTATTCACTGCGAGTCAGAGTTATTCAGAGACCTATTTTGAGTGAATGTACTTTAAGGATTGAGCTCTAAGCGAATAAACATTTTTCATGAGCTTGCGAAGATATATGCTCTGGAGTATTTGATGTTATTTGCTTTACTCCTGTGGAACAAGTGACTGTTTTTCAGAATGTTCCAGAACATTCTTCTAATAGTGACTTTTGCTATATGAGTAACAGTTTCAACTGTTTCCAGAATAGTCGAAGAATAAGCTTTACTATTGGATTGTTTTCGAGAATATTCCTTTTAATAATAGTTTTGTTGTATAGATTCGAGAATCTAAAAAAATATTTAATATCACTGAGGAGATCCCATACTAAAGCTGTGGCGAAAAATAGTCGCCAATCGAAATATATGCATTTAAACGTTTCTATCATTCAATTAAAAAGAAATCATTTTAATGTATTAACTAGCGAAGCTGGCAAAGCCTGCTAGTAATAAATAAAATCAATAAAAAAAAAATAAAAAAAAAAAACTGCAAAATTTGGAATGCGTTTTAACACATTATATCCTTTTCCATCATAGGAGCCCACAAAAAAAGTAAACAAATAAAAATATACTCTCTATAAAATCATAAGCCAGAATGTAAACACATTTCGAAAATATATATATTTCTCTCTCTCCATATATTTCTCTCTCTCTCTTTTTTTTTTTCTTTTTCTTTGCATGGAGATGATGTAACTTTTTAGCATTTAATGGAGAAAGATATTGGAAACGTTTGGATCTTTGAAAAAATTTCTAGAAACTCAGTAATTTTATTACGTTTCAGTTATTCTACTACACGAATAACGAGTGGTGGGTAGTTCATAAAGTTTCAAGACGTTAAAAACACAATTATTGTCATCTTTTCAATGCAGATTTGGTTATAACAATAATTAGGGTGTAGCTAACAAATTGAGTAAAAAAAGAAAAAAAAAAAAAGGTGTTCCGGTGCAGTTGGAAGTAGGTTGATATTTTTTTTTTTCAACAAGTGGTCGCCATTTTAAACAAAATAGCGGATAAAGTTTATTAATAAATTTGGTGACATTAAAGTGGGCTATGTCCATATGGAATTTTAAGCAAATCGATTCATAAATACATTTTTTTTTTAAGATTTTCGCATGACCGACACATGGAAAATATATGACAGATCAAGTTAATCAACGAACATATTAAATGTATTTCTAATATAAGTCCACTGTCCAATTTTGGTTCGAATTAATTCGGTATTTCAAAAGTCATCGAAATGACAAATTTTCAAATTGTAGCCTGATTTCAAGTGGCCTCAACTTGGAAACAAAATGGTGGAGAAAGTTACCCAGGAAACTCTACCAAGATATTTTATAGATAACTCCACTGTCCAACTTTAGTTTAAATTGGTTCAGTATTTCAAATGTTATCGTAATGAACATTTTTCAAATGATTGCCACAAAGGAACAAAATTGCGGAATTAATTGCCCATCAAACTCATTCAAGGTATTTATAATGTAAGTCCACTGCCAAAATCTGATTCAAATTAATTCAGTATTTTAAAAGTTATAGCGATGACTAATTTTCAAGTGGCAATTTTATATTAAGTTGTCTCAGCAAGTTGCCCAGTGAATTTATTCAAGATATTTTTAAGATAAGTTCACTGTCTAAATTTGGTTCCAATTGATTCAGTATTTTAAAAATAATTGTGAGGACAGGTTTTTAAGTGGTGACTGATTTCTAGCGGCCGCCACTTGGAAACAAAATGACGGAGCAAGTGGCTCAGCGAACTGATCCAAGATATTTGATAAATATGTCTAATGTTCAACTTTGCTGCGAATTAATTCAGTATTTCAGAAGTTATCGTGAAATTTTCAAATGACAGCCTAATTTTAACTATCCTCCTTAATTTAAGGTATCCACCATGTTCATTAAAAATCTTACTGGTGACTTTTTATGGATATGCGTACATCAAGAATTAAGCGAAACCGGTTTTAAATACTCTTTTTTTACAATGGGAATTATAAATTTTCAAGTGGCCGCTGCTTAAAAAAGAAAAAAAAAGGGGGAGGGGAGGGTGTTGACAAAAATAAAGAAAAAAAAAATAGATTTACTAAACAAAAAAATACTAGATTTACAAACTTATAAGGGGTTTTTTGCCAAAAAAGTACTTTTTGAATGTGCTTGACATAATTGGATCTTCAAATTAATTACGCGGCAAGTGAAAAACTCCCTTATGAAATTTCAACTCCTGAACATACCTAAAATCTAGTTATTTTTTTGCTGACAATTTGCTTAATTTATACTCTATTCGAATAAACTTTTGACAAAAGTTGCACACTATATCTAGCTTTCAACCTATGTAATAAATCTTTCGCGCATGCGCAGTAAAAACGTTTTTCGTAAAATTGTTCATATTTCATCAGATATCTAGGATATTTGTATTCCGATTACATTATATTGTTTCAAAAGAGTTTTTTTAATTTATCTGAAAGTGGAAGTAATTTTCGTTAAAAACTCTGTATATTATAAATCAGTACAAAAAACCCTTAAAGGGTTAAAAGTTTGTGACGCCGCTACTTTATGGCTATAAGAATTTGAAATATGAGTCTTAAAAATAATGATATCAAATTTTAAGTGACGCTTTGCAATTAGTTAAAATATACATAGATTTTCTTATTTGATCATTTACTTTCTACTTTTATTTATATTTATAATGCAAGCGTAATATTTTTAGCTTCAAGATCAGACAGATATATAAAATACAATTATCGATGCTTTTTCATTTACATTTCAAATTCAAAATAACAGTTTTAAAAGGAATGATATAAAAATTCCAGTGGCGCCTCGGTGTTATTTTAAAAGATTTGTTTTTAGATTCCACTAAAACTACTTTTGTTTTGTCTAATAAAGTATATTTACATATTGAAACAGTGCTTTTAATTTTCAAATATACTGTCAAATAATTATACTTTCACTGAGTTTGCATTATAAATTAAAATTATTTATTTCAATAAATTGATTTATCTTTTGCATCACGCTATCCAAAACATAGTACATCATAGTATCCAACTGAGTGAAAATTTGCGCAAAGAGGTAGTGTGACGTAAAGAAAACATTTACACAGATTTTACATGCAGTTTTGGATAGCGTGACGCAAAAGATAAATCAATTTATTGAAATAAATAATTTTAATTTATAATGCAAACTGAGTGAAAGTATAATTATTTGACAGTATATTTGAAAATTAAAAGCACTGTTTCAATATGTAAATATACTTTATTAGACAAAACAAAAGTAGTTTTAGTGGAATCTAAAAACAAATCTTTTAAAATAACACTGAGGCGCCACTGGAATTTTTATATCATTCCTTTTAAAACTGTTATTTTGAATTTGAAATGTAAATGAAAAAGCATCGGTGAGTGTATTTTATATATCTGTCTGATCTTGAAGCTAAAAATATTACGCTTGCATTATAAATATAAATAAAAGTAGAAAGTAAATGATCAAATAAGAAAATCTATGTATATTTTAACTAATTGCAAAGCGTCACTTAAAATTTGATATCATTATTTTTAAGACTCATATTTCAAATTCTTATAGCCATAAAGTAGCGGCGTCACAAACTTTTAACCCGTTAAGGGTTTTTTGTACTGATATCATTACTTTTTAGGGGTTATTGATCAAAAAATAAAAACAAGTCCTTCTGGCTCCTAGGAAGGGTGAACTGATTTATTTTTTATTATGAAGTTGCCACCATTTTTTTTTTCAAGATGGCAGCTACAATTTATTAATGGACTTCGTGGATTTATTAATGAAGGCTTGTATATATGGAGTTTTAAGCAAATCGGTTCATAAAACCTTTCTAATGTAAATTTGAATTTTTCAGTGGGCTGGCACAGGGAAACAAGAGGGTAGATTAAGTTGGCAAATGAACATAACAAATACATTTCTGAGATAAATCCAGACTACAAATTTAGTTTGAATTAATTCAGTATTTCAAATGTTATCATGCTGACAAATTTTCAAGTAGCCTGCCACTTGGAAACAAAATGGAGAAGCTTCGCACTAGAAAAAAATATTGAGTGGGATTCTCAAACTCTTTAAAATAATAATAACAATAATAAGTGGGAAATTTCAAATTTAAGTTAGAATTACGTAATTTACATTTTGCAAGTTTCTTTTTAAAGAATTACAAATGCAAATTAAACAATAAAAAAAAAAAAATCAAGTTAATGTTAAAAATGGAAATTTATTTATTTTCTTTTCCCTTTTGAGACTAAGTATAGATACTGCTCCAATATTCACAATTTTAAATTTTCATCAAAAGTGCAGGTAAAAATTATTTCATAAAAATATTTAGTGGAAGAAAATAGAAAGAATATAAATTAAGCTCTACATTTCTATAATTTTAAAAATAAGATAAAATCATTTGGAGAAAAAATTTATGGAAAATACAAGTTAAGCTGAAGTTCATACAAGTTAAGTAAAATACAAGTTAAGCTTAAGTTTTATGGAAAATACAAGTTATATATATATTTCTTTTTAAAAATTAAAAATCTCTTTTTAAAATACAGTTAAGAGTTTATTCATATATTTACTTTTCAGACTTTAAAATGATACACATTTTAAATATTAACATAATCAAACTAATTTTTTTTTTTTTTTATTATTATTATTTAAAGCAATAATGGCTAGGGGATGAAAAAGAGGATAAATACGCTGTATATTTAAAAAAAAAATAATAATAAAAATAAAATAAAATAGAATTAAAATTCATGAAAAATGTGTCAAATATAGCAATTATCGAAAAACACATCAAAATAAATAAATAACATCTTTACTTTGAAACCAATAATAGTTTATTTAAAAAATATAATTCTCTCTTTCGTTTTTTTTTTTTTAATTAATTATTTTCTGCATGAAAAATTCCATTTCATAAATATATTTACAACAACGATAAGGAAAAAAAAAAAAAAAAAAAAAAACTCCTTTAATTTTAAATAATATTTCTACATGTTTCTAAGCAATTAAAAGTGCCCCCCCCCCTTTTTTTTTTTTTAAGAAAAATAAATAAAATATAGGAATGTATATGGTTTCAATATAAGTCACGAGATGGCGCCACTAGATGGCCAAATTATTACCTTCATAATAAAACAATATACATTCCGATATTTAAACTATTTTTCTTAAAAAAAAAAAAAAAAAATCACTTTTAATTGCTTAGAAACATGTAGAAATAATTATTTAAAATTAAAGGAGGGTTTTTTGTTTATTGTAGTTCTAAATATATTTATGAAATGGAATTTTTCATGCAGAAATTAATTAATTAAAAAAAAAAAAAAAAAAGAAAGAAAGAAAGAAAGAGAGAATTATATTTTTTAAATAAATTATTATGGGATTCAAAGTAAAGATATTAATATTTAAAATATGTATCACTTTAAAGTCTGAAAAGTGAATATATGAATAAACTTTAACGGTATTTTGAAAAGAGATTTTTAATTTTTAAAAAGAAATATATACATATATGTATATATATATATTTGCAAAAGTGTATGTTTTAATATAAATTAAAATCAAAAGATGGCGCCAAAACTGCATTTGCTATTTTTTCCTATTCCCTGTGCGGAAGGTTACATGAATAGGAATCGCAAATGATTGAGCTACTACAAAATCGATGTTTATGAATTATTAAAAATTTTTTGCTTTAAAAAATTGTAAATTCATCATTATTATGATAAAATGGAATGTCTAAAATTACAAAATACTTCCTTATTTAAAATGTTATCTAAATACTTTTTTGACTAAATATGAAATTTTAAATTCAAAAATATCTTTTTCATAGCAGAAGAGAAAATATATTTAAGTGAATTTGACTTAGTATATATACAATAAATATATAAAAAATTTAATAAAGTATTTTTGCGTTAAAAAAAAAGGAAAGTTTAAATAATTCATTCACTGCATTCACGTTGGTCAGCTAACCAACGTGCCTTGAAAGTGAGAACCGAATTACGACATTTTCGCTGAATAAAAGAATGCATTTTGGCGGAGTAATATAGTTCTATTTTTAAAGCAACTTTTACAAAAAACAAGAGTTTTCCTGAAAAAAACAAAAACGTTACTAGATTCAGAAAGATCCCATTAACAACATATATTAATTAAATTAAAATCGTTCGTGCGGTTTTAGAGATATTTTTTCATTACATCCTTGCAGCGTACACCACACATTTTCCCTTTTTGGCTTTAAATTGAGATTCAGATCTCAAAACATACTGCATGTAGAAACGTAAAATTTTCAACATTGATTAAGACCGACGATAAAAGACTATTTTGAAAATATCAGAACAAAATATGGCATATTTGCTGAGATATTAAGTGTCGGCTTTTACAAATCTCTTTGATGTCAAACTAGGCGTATATACGAGTTCGCAGCGTTCCGTCCGTTTGTCCTTCCGCTTGCGTCACTCGAAAAACTGCCGTTTTTCATGATAAAAAACGTGCTGATTTTTTTTTCGTTTTTTGAGTTTTAAAAGAAGTGCTTATATCTCAGTTATTTAACATGCTATCGTCAAATATTCATTCACAAATCGTACTGGGTCTATATTAACATATCTTAAAGTTACAAATAATTTTTTTTTTAAACTTAAGGATAGGGTGATCGCAAATATTATTGATTTTGCTGCATTTGTTACCGGCCCCTAATTGTTGTTGTAACTTACTCTCCATTGATAAACATGTGGAAGACCCAGTTATTTACATATCCAGTGTTTGAAAACATTTCATCGAGAGATAAGTATTTAATTTGAAAAAAACTGATCGATTGTAAATCTTGCTAAACTTTGAGCAGGAGTGTATGTATATATAATGGAAATTTGTCATCACGATAACTTCCGAAATAATGATCGAAATCGAACTAATATTGGTCAATAAACTTATCTTACAAATATCTTAGATGAGTTCGATATCGAAATTGCTCCGCCATTTTGTTTTAAGTGGCAACTACTTGAAAATTTTAAATCCACATTGTGAAAAGCGTATTTAAAACCGGATTTTCCTTAATTTTGATGTATCATAGACATTATAAGGGTCTCAACCAAGTTCTTTAATGAACTTTATCCACCATTTTGAAACAAAATAGAGGATACCTTAAATGAAAGGAGTCCACATGAAATCAGGCTACCACATGAAAATTTTCTCAGCACGAACGCTTTTGAAATACTGAATTAATTCGAACCAAATTTGTAGCGTAGACTTGTCTTAGAAATACATTTGATATTTTTGTTGGTCAACATGATCCGCTATTTTGTTTTAGTCCGGTCAATCTAGACATTCGGTGGTACGTAGAGTTACAACAAGCTGATAATCAGTAATATTGTTCAAAATATAATTATAAATAAAATTTTGAAATTCCCCACCATTCCGGTGTATGGAAAAAAATTTACTCAAGGTCAAAGGTAACAAAAATGAGTTTTTCGCGATTTTCAGCAAAACGGTAAATTTTATCATAAAAATACCTCAGACAAAAAATGTAGATCATAAAATTATCTACAAAAAATGTATCAATACTTTTTTTCCAACGAGCCACCGTTTCTGACGTATTAAGATCCAAAAAGTTGTAAAAGTTGTAATCGTCATAATATGCACACGTTTCCACGCCACCTAAGAGGTAGTGTACTTAGCGCGTTTTTTTTAACGTGGTTTCCCCAGTAGGCCTATTCCACGAGTCAATTATGATCCTGTTTAATTTGTAACTATTGCAAAATAACGGAAATTAGCAAAGATTGTAATAAATAAAAGCGATGTCAATAAAAAAAATGTAATGAAGCTTATTCGTCTGATTCAAATTCTTCTTGTTCTTCTACTTGTTATTGTTCTTCTTGTTCTTCTTCTTCCTCCTCTTCTTCATCTTCATTTTGAGAGCAAGTAAATTGCGTTAATAGCGACGTATCGCATGTCATCTCGTTAGAATCAAACGAATCCTCCACTGTTGGTGATTCAACATTAGAACACGACTGGCCTTGACAATTTGTACATGCCAGAGAACAAAACAGTCCAACTTTTTTTCAAACCACATTTAGCGCTGCATCCCTTTTTGCAGTTGCAAAAAATTGTGTTCAGCAGTTTTTCTGGCGCAGGTGGGAGTAAAGTTTGAACTGGTTCTATTGTAGCCCTACTTTGTAGGGTCTAGCTGATAACCAAGCCACACTTGAACTTGATAATATACGCGAAAAAGATGTTGATGAGCAGCATCTGAGGTTGGAGGAAGACAAGCTAATTGAACTTGTTTTTTATTTTTAGTATTTTTAACGAGACATGCATATCGATACTTATCTAAGCAGGTAGTTTTTTTAGGAGCTCCGTACATAGAAAGAAGAAAGCGAATGCCGTTGGTGATGACTTCTTGTTGAGTTGAATTACTGTTTTTAAAAACTTGAGCACATTGAACTAAATCTCGTTTTTCAAACATTTTGAAAACTGTTGTTTTACCTCTCCTGTAAAATGCAGATGTCGTATCACATCCAGTTATTGCGTGTAAAAATAGTACATGATTTTGACTCTTTGCAAAAGTAGATAAACTTTTTGAAGAATATATTTCCGATTGATGTTGAGCTTTTCCTGGTTTTAAGAAGAAAATAGTTTTTGCAGTTGGAGTTCGAGCAAGGAGTAATACGAGTAAGTCTACATCTTCACCAACAACAGCAGTTATATTTGTCACAGTGAATTGCTCTATTGCTGTTTCAATAATCAGTACATCAGCATCATTATTAGCTTGTTTTACCAATATATTTTCAGCAGTAAACCTTTCTTTCAACATTGAAATGAACCGAGACTTGTTGTGAGTATTTGTAAGAAATTTCTGTTGACTGGTTGGAACTGTCATGAATTCATCAAATAAAATATCAGAAGATGAAGATGTTGCTAAAGTTCGATGACGTTGTTCTGCAGCTTTGATATTTCTCGTGTAATCATTGTAGCCATCAAATACGACAGTAACTCTGGAACCAAAATATCGACGTATATACTGGACGTATTTATCTAAGATTACGTTGAATGTTTCTTCGCTATCCCACACAGCGCGATGTAGTAAATATCCTCCGTCAATGATGTATGTCGCATTAGTGTTGTTAATATCAATATTTACCTCTTCAAAACAATCGTAAATGGCAGACTTCTGTGTTTTACGCATTCCGATCTCATCAAACAACGTTAAAGGGTAGGGAGCTAATTCATATTCAAAATATGTTTCTATTTCATCTTGAAATGCTGCAGTAATACTCATGCGTTGGAACAATAATACAGTGTCAACAGTCATTTTCTCTTCATGAACTTTTAGGGTACTAGTCATAGCTAAAAGAGGAACAACTTTGTCAGCGCGTTTTAATTTAATATTATTGAATGTCAATCCTGTCATTTTTGCTGTAGAAGCAAGTCCAACTTCACGAGCTTTATAACAATTAATTTTATCATCGTCGACGACACCGCTCGCAATAGAAACAATTTTGTTAACCTCTGGAAAGGGATCATGCGTTGAGAACCACTCTAAAAGTTTTCGTATGTCTTTAGCATCTTTTTTTACTCGTGAATCGCTTGCATCAACATGCTGCTCGGTCGTATCCATCTTAACATTAGCAAGATCTTCTAACTTTTCACAAACTGTATTCATAGCATGCATACTATAAACCCATTTACTTATGACGCTCTCTTTTGTACTTCTCCCTCGAGCAATACCTCCATCTGTTTTCATAGCTTTCATCATAGACTGCCCGATTACCATGTGCGTTGAAGTTTCACAACTTAATTTGTCTGAACGTCTAACTGTGAAAAATCCTTCTGAAAATCTTTCGTAAACTTCAGGATCTATCACATTCTGTAATTCTTGCATATTCTGCAAGTAAAGGTGTGCAGACTTGGCATAAGGAAAATGTCCAGACGCGTGAAAATAAGGAAGCATTTCTTTGACACAGTTTAAATGAGCTTTCCAATCCCCCAACGCTCAGCACACAATTGAACAGGGGACAGATGTTGTCTCGAGGTTACACTGGTGTATAAATGAAGGGACTGGGTTTCATTTTACCTGATATTCTTATAGTTATAACTTATTTATATTTCATATTTTAAGTGTACGTTACAATGACCGATAGAAAAATAGTTTAGCATATATTAAAACTCTAGAGATGTATATACGTGGCGTACTCATGCATATTATGACCATTACAACTTTTTGGATCGTAATATCTCAGAAACGGTGGCTCGTAGGAAAAAAAGTATTGATACATTTTTTGTAGATAATTTTACGATCTACAATTTTTGTCTGAGGTATTTTTATGATAAAACTTACCGTTTTGCTGAAAATCGCGAAAAACTCATTTTTTTTGCCTTTGACCTTGAGTAAAAATTTTTCCATACACCGGAATGGTGGGGAATTTCAAAATTTTATTTATAATTATATTTTGAACAATTTTACTGATTATCAGCTTGTTGTAACTTTACGTATCTTCACTCTTATTTTTTGGTCTAATTTGATCGGACTATTTCTAAGTGCCGGTCCTTAAATTTTTAAATTTTTAAAAATTTTTAAATTTTTAAATTTATATAAAAAAGACATTTATGAATCGATTTGCTTAAAACTTCCTGTAAATAGTCAGGGGAAAAACGCATCATTCGTTCTTATTTATTTATGAATTGTTGCAAGGAAATCCAATAGATATCATTCAATGGGGAATTAAGAGTATTTTCCGAAAATGACGTGAAACTTTGAATTACGGTTTGTCTACATATTAAAATGAGCGCGAACATTGGTTTTTTGAGTGGCAACACCCGATTTCGACTTCATATATGAATTTCTAAGAATCTGGCAGTGAGGAAGAGTATACATTTCATTTAGTATTCATAGAGTTATAACCAAAAAGGTGTTAGTCGGTTATCTGAAAATTTAGAAAAATAATTTCGGATCATTCAAGAAATATGACAAAATCATATTGTTTCACACAAGAAATTTTGCACGTGAAATTAAAAAAAATAAATCATATTGAAGATTTTTTTTTTTTTTTAACAGCACCTTGTGTTTTCCTGATTTCGATTTTCAAGGTATACTTAAAACGAAATTAGATAATAAGGGTTTGGTATTATGATTAAGACTAATTGATTACGTTTGGATCCTGGGCTGAAGGGGAGAGTTCCCCCGTGGTAGTCTTTCTAAGGGGTTCTAGCCCATATTTACGCAAGTTTATGAGAAAAATATGGAAAACTCCCAAAGACTAGGCAGACGAACGCAACCTGGGATCGAACCCGGCATCTCACATCTGCAAGCTTTGACAGCAAAACCTCTCGGCCACTGATGGGGCAGTTAGACAATAATGTAAAATATAATATATATTAGATATATTTAAATATATTGCTTCTAAGAATGTTCAGACAATAATGCTTAGAAACTGTGCATTATATTTCAATGAATTTGTGTCTAACATGGGAATACTGATCAGTTATAGCTTTTCTTTCAATTTAATAAAAATCGTAATTTATTTATGTTGTAAACGGGACATGATGATCGAATATATCTATTATCTATACATAAATGTTTAAAAAAATTAATTTTTTTTGTTGTTATATGTGGATGAATGAAAATTTTGCGAACAAGCAATAACATAGCTGTCAACATTCTAATTAAAATTCCGAAGTATGTTAGCACCCGCTTTTTTTTTTTTTCTTTTTTTTTTCAACACCATTTTTTTTTTTTTTTTTTCTTATTTCATCGTAAATACCTTTGAAGAGAATTACACTAAAACGTAAGTGGTGTGGAAAATGTGGTGGTTACTAACAATACTCCGGATTATATTGGCGGCTATGCAATAACAATATAATAACAATGCACAATTTGCACATTTTTAAATAAATTATTGTAAGGTATCATTTTAAAATTTCATGAAGTATATGTTAAAAATTTTTAATCGTACTGAGTTTAACTCTATGAAACTGTAATATTTGTTTAATAATTTCTCCGTAAATATAGTTTTTAATTAATATATTTTTATAAAAGTCCAAAGTATACTTAAAGAAAAAAAAAAAAAAAAAAAGAATTCTTAAACTAAATTTATGTTTCTTTAAACCTTTAACCAATTTGTCATCAAGAAGAGGTTTAACATGCCTGCCTTGCAAACCATTGGTTGTGAATAAACAGTTCATTTTATTATTATTATTATTTATTTATTTATTTATTTATTTGTTTATTTATTATTGACAAATTTTTCTTCCACCTATTTTTCTATTTCAAAGTGTAAGCGCCCACCAGCGGCCGAGTGATTTTGTGCTCAAAGCTGGTAGACGTGAAGTGCCAGGTTCGATCCCTGGCCGCGCTCGTTGGTCTAGCCGTTAGGAGTTTTCCGTGGTTTTCTCCAAAACATGCTTAAATACGAGCTAGAACCCGTTAGAAAGACCCCGACGGAGGGTACCCTCTCAGGACTCGGACCTTAATGCAGTCAATCTGCCTTAATCCCCACAACACAAATCAAAGTGTAAGCCCCGACTACTTGGTTCATTTAGCGCTCTAGTGTTTAAATTATTTAACAGGGAAGAGGTGCCGCTCACCGCTCTAGCAGCAGTGTCGGGCGATTCCAGCTATGCTAGGCCCCTCTTCCGGAGTTTATTTAAACTCAAAAAAAAAAAAAAAAAAAGAAAAAAAAAAAGAAAAAAAAAAAGAAAAAAAAAATACAGAGCCCGCCAGAGACAGGTCTCCCACGCGACAAGGAGCGGCAGGTTCTATGCTGGTAGATAACGTGACAAGTGGCCTAAAGAGATATGGTAGCAAGGTATTGGTGAGAGTTCATGAGAAAAGATTTGGCCATGGGAAAGTCTTTATAAACTTTTGTGCTGTGAAAGTCTTTATGAAACCCTTCTCGACAATGGGCAACGTTGTTGTTAATTTAAACATGAAAACTAATTGTTATATGTGCTGGGCTTTGCCCCACATGACAAATGGCACCATAATAACTATTAAGCTGAGGTCATTTAACTGGGAGTTTCTTTTATGCTGATTTTGTGAAGCAAGACAATAGGCTGCAGTTGTTGATGACGATATCTTATGTTGTTTTGAAATGTCCCACAGCACAAGATTACTGAAAAGATGATTTTGTGAAGGTTCGATGACATATAGAGCAAGCAGATGTGAGATTAATCTGTGAGATTAGTCATATTCGTAAGAAATTCAAATATGCTACTTAGTTTAGAAAGCTGGCTTTTTCTATTGAGGATATTAAACAGCAAATCGGCTGGTCTGGGAGTGAGATTTCTTATGTGGAAAGCAGAAGTTAAACTACAGTAGTAATAATAGTGATTAGGAGTTCACTCCTCCCCGCAAGGACACAGAGGAGAGCGTCGGCAATGAAATCTGTATAAATAGGATGGAAATGGGCCACGATCTGTCAGAAAAGCAGTCACGGGGGGGGGGGAAGACACCAAGAATTTAAGTTTACGAATGGAAGTATATTAAAGGTGTATATTTCCTTTGGAAAACTATCCCACAGTTCCTGCCAATCTCTAAGTAATAGTTGTTTTAATACGTGTTTAACGTATGAAGGAGGGGCAGGGAGGGAAAAACCTATTGAATTGTTTTCGGTGGCTGCCTTGGCCAGCGAATCAGCATGTTCGTTGCCGAGAACTCCCCTGTGGGCAGAAACGTGTGCAAGGGAGAGATGTTTAGTCAGATTTATAAGTTTTTATTTAATTGAGATAACCTGTGGATGTTTACTCCTGTGGTGTGCAATGGCTAGCAGACCTGACACACTACCACTGAAAATATTATGGGAGAGATAGTTATTAATATTAGCCACAACCCAGTCTATGGCCATTTGGATCGCGAAAAATTCCGCTTGGAAGACAGACTTACAGTACGCCAGTCTGTCCGCCCACTGATGGACTACCGAACCATCGGTCATCACACAAAAGGTCACAGCCACACCGTGGTCCGTTTTGGAGCCATCAGTATAGATAGCCACAGGAGCAGAAGGAGAAAAACTATTTTTGTTACAATTTACTATTTGTGAAGCAACACCTTTGCCGGGATGAATATTCCAACTATTGACTCTGGATTGTATTTCTGTGTTTGGAAAAGGGTTTTTGCCAAAGAGATATTTTTTAATTGAAAAATTAATTTAAGTATGTCTGTTGTATGTTTTTAAGTACGTCTGTTGAAGCTGAAGATGGATGTGGGGAATGTCCGTAACAAAAGAGAGGGCGTCAGTGGAGTTTGTTCTATATCCTCTTAATAATTGGAGGAGGAAGTTCCTCTGGATTGAGTTTACGTTTGTCTGAGCAGCAACCGACAAGTGACCCCCCTCTCAAATGCCAGCCTCGTAAGTTAATAGTTTTTCTATTATTGTTGAGTACCATATTTTAAGAAAGGAGGTGGAGATTCCCCACCTCCTTCCAGTCATTTTAGCTGCATTGTGATGGAGTGTGAGAGTTTTCAATTTAGGTACCTCAAATCAATGAAAATTAAATGAACCAATCAAATCTCTCGTAATTCCTTATAACGTAGCTCTAGTTCAATGTAAAATACACTGAAATCAATGAAAATCAAATAAACCAATCAAATTTCTCGTTATTCCTCATAACGTAGCTCTAGTTCAACGTAAAATACACTCAAATCAATGAAATTATATAAATCAATCAAATCTCTTGTAATTCCTCAAAACGTAGTTCTAGTTCAACATAAAATACACTAAAATCAATGCAAATCATATAAACCAATCAAATCTCTCGTAATTCCTCATAAAGTAGCTCTAGTTTAACGTAAAATATACTCAAATCAATGAAAATCAAATAAACCAATCAAATCTTTCATAATTACTCATTCGTAGCTCTAGTTCAATGTAAAATACAGTCAAATCAATGAAAATCAAATAAACCAATCAAATGTATGGTATTTCCTCATAACGTAGCTGTAGTTCAATGTAAAATACGCTCAAATCAATGGTAATCGCATAAACCAATCAAATCTCTTGTAATTCCTCAAAACGTTGCTCTAGTTCAATGTAAAATACACTCAAATCAATGAAAATCAAATAAACCAATCAAATTTCTCGTAATTCCTCAAAACGTAGCTCTAGATCAACGTAAAATACACTCAAATCAATGAAAATCAAATAAACCCATCAAATCTCTCGTAATTCCTCATAACGTAACTGTAGTTCAATGTAAAATACACTCAAATCAATGAAAATCAAATAAATCAATCAAATCTCTCCTAAGATTCTCCATCTGCGTCATGGGAATTTTTATTTTCATATTTTTATGAATTAAAAGAAAACCAATCAAAAATTCGAAAATCTGACTTCGATGTGCAAAATGACCTTTCGGAGGGCACCTTTGTGTTAAATCACGTGACTGTCCGAGCTACCGTTTTCGAGGACAATGAAATATACATACATATATATATATATATATATATATATATATATATATATATATATATATATATACAAATACTGCTCACTTAACAGTATAAGATATAGAAAATACAATTCTGAAATTATGTGACTTTCAACAATAACGCCCACAGGCGGAGCTTATATTTAACATTATGCTACAATGACCGTGAGGGGTATACGTATTAACACTGCAGAATGTCATGCTATTTCAAATCAGTTATACCGAACTTTTAAAGCTAATTCGCGTCATTTTGTATTCACAGTTGTCTAAACATTCACATAATAAAATTGTAACTTGAAATTCTTCAGGGGCCAAAAAACCTCTTTTGGACCCTCATCCTTTAATGCATTTTTCAGTTGCTTATTTTCTCTCTTTTCTTTTTCCCTTCTAAATGAACTTTAATGTTAAAAAGAAGCGTTTCACATCTTTTCTTTACTTTCTGCAAATATAAATAAAGGATAAATTAATCGCAATAAAATAATAATTAAAATATTAATTGTGAAAGGCGCATTATAACATTGACGACTTCTCACAAGAATAAATAAATTTTATAGAATTACATGTTCGAATGTCAAAAATTTCGTCGAATTAATCTAAACTCCATTCTATGCCGCTGCATAGCTTTCTCTTTACAGCATTTCACGATATGTTTCATTAATTAGAATAAATAATATAATAAGAATAAACTTAAGAAAATAATAGTATTGTAAATAGTATTATTTGTTGGATTGAAATTAAATTCTTCTTTATCTGATAAATGTTGTTGTAGAAATAAAATTATAATTTTACTGAAATAATGCTATTAAATACACCCAGAATCATTAAACACCAAGATTACTTTACCTTTGCTTTTTAATTTGACATTTTAGCTTTCTAGATTAATACAGCCCATATACAAAATAACACAACACCATCCAACGCTGAAGCATTTACAAAGAATGTGAAACTGTGTTATCCATTACACGGACAATGACTATCAGAAGATTAGAAATGGTTACTATTTCTATAATATAAAATTTATAATTTATTTTCGCAGGTATATTCGATATTTGCTTGCATAAATTTATCATAAATTTTGTGCTATGGAAATAGTGGTACCAAAATAATAATAACAACAACAACAATAATAATAATAATAATGGTAAAAGTCGCCTGTGGCAACTCTGTTAATACGTCTTACATCTGGTCCAATATTAATTCTATAATTTATTAATAAAAATTATATAGAAGAATTATTTCATCTTATACAGAAATTTATCATTTTTAACAAATTAATACGGGAATTTCATTTAAGGCCAGTGAATTTAAAATGACATTAAGTAAATTTCAAACGGAAATTCGTATAAATTTTGAGAATAATTTTAAAATGTTTAGTTTAGATAAATAAAGATATTTCATTATTTTTACGAGCTAAAATTTTTTAGCTTAGATTGGGGGGGGGGGGGGGGGGGGGAGTTAAGCGTCATTAATTACTATGTTTTCTTGTATCGCAAAAGCAAATATATTTATTCAAATCTTTGTAAAATAATGTTCTCAATGATTTATCTTTTATTTAAATAATTTTAAAAATTTAAAGAAACCGAGAAAAGACAGATAAAGAGGATCATGCGTGTTCGGTGTTAAAAGTTTAGGCAATTAGACATTTTTACTTTTATGGCCCTTTAAAATAAATAAGAATTGATACATCTACTGGTTGTAAAGCATACCATAATTAAAATCTGAATAGGTAAGTCTTTATTTATTCGATCACGCAATTTTACTTGATATATATCTCAACTTTTTCCATTATTACAAGTTAATTGCTAATTGTAACAATAATGTCATTTCCACTAGCACACACACAGACCAAGAAAAGAAAAAGAAAAAAGAGAAAAAAAATTAAAAAAAAAAATGTATGATCAAAAAATTAAAAATTTTATTAAAATTAAGTGGTGTATTGAGAGTTAATTTCAGAGGTTTCTCTTCAAATTATGTATTTTACTTTGCGGGGAAATAATCATGACCCCAAATGCGTAGCGTGACCAAAACATTCTGATTGGCACGTATAATTTAAAAACCAGTTAAATATCTTTCTGAGTTTCCCATCATACAATTAGTATCGGAACATTGATGTTTATGAAAATTTTAGACCTCAATTTTTGCAAGTTTTCAGGTATGAAAAATCCGAAAGTCAAAAATCTATGTAGTGTCTCTCTGCAGGATAGTCATATTTTATGTTAATCTTTTAATTCAGCAATTCCCATAGTCACCTGGAGGAGATAAATATTTACACTTTTCTTTTTTTTTCAAAACATAAACTATTATATTCTTGCATATTATTTATTTCCATATTAAGTCAAAACGGTAAAGATTGATATATTTTTGTTGGCACCACTGCGCTTATACCATTTATCATTTTTATTTGGAATTCTTTCCGCGCTATTGAAGTGATATCGCGTGTTAGCGTCTGTAAATATTAATTTGAAAAAGTTATGTCTAAAGACTAAGTACAAAACTTCTTTTTTATTGTATGTAATAAATGAATATATAAGCTATAAAATAAATGCTTTTTTTGCAAAAGAACTACTTAAGTGCTAACTAATAAATTATAAATGTCACAATAAATTTTATAATAAAAAAATATATTTCTTTAAACAAAATATTACATGAAAGGATGGATGGTTGGGTTTTACGTCGCACTAGTGCTGCACAGATGGACAATTGGCTACAGACTGGGACACACCCCTGGAGGTGGTCCGGAGACATGTCATCACAATTTTGATCCTCCACGGAAGGGATGGTTCTCCCGCTTCGGTGACCCCCAGAGGTATAATTTTTTGATGGGAACATGGAGGACATTGCGGCCACGACAGATTTTACGTGCACCAGCCACCATTAGTGTACACGACAGTCTTTGGCCTCGAGTACCGAACCTGCAATCTTCCAATTACGAGGCCGGCGCTCTACCGACTGGGCTACCGCGGCCCAAACATGAAAGAAACACAAAATAAATATATTATAAACAAGTCCTTGAAATTGTATTTGTTTTACATACTTTCGCTTCTTAAATTAAATAAATCCTCCATAGTAATTATCCTCCATAATCCTCCATAATAATTAAGTCACTATTTCAATAGAGCTTATTTAACGTATAGGAAATATTTTTAGAGGTGGAAAGACCTTTTTTATGGGAAGATTATACAAAATAATGCGTAGAAAAAAATACGTTTCAAAATTCTTCATGAAAATTCTAAATGATTTTAAATCTATGTTATCTTTACTATGTTATTTTTGTATGTGACTGAAAATATCTGAGTATTTAATTTTTTAAATCTTAATGACAGAATTGGTTACAAACAAAACAAGTATTAATTTTATTATGAACTTTTGTATTGTGATTGAATTTGAGAGTTCGTAATAATAGTAATAATTTCTTGATTTCAAAATTAATACCCCGTTGTGTGACAAATATATTGCTAAACATCCATACTAATTTTTAAAAGGATTGGATGAAAACAGTTCACGTAGAGCATTATAAGGAACTGGTTATTTCCGAAATTTAGAATTCAAGAAAAATAAATTTATAGTTTAAAATTTTGTAAAACTTTTAAATAATGTTTCTAAAAATGTAGAATGGTGTTATTTTAAAATTGCTATATAACTTTTATACATTTTATAATTATTATCAGGATATTTTAATTGCATCTATTTTGAAAAGTTTAATCTTCCCTTGTCTCTTTAATTAACAAATAGCTGCCAACTTTTCCTTTTTTTTCTACCGGAAATTTTTAATTGAAATATTTCAGAAATTTTTTAGCATTTTTCTGTGATTAAACATGATAATTTTTTTTTTTTTTGCAAAGAAATACTGGTGTCAAAAAACCGTACCAGAAATTAGTTTGTTGGTCTGTGTTGTATAAGCATTGTCTCAAGAAAGAAAGAACTTAAAAATGTCGGACCAGTTAAAAATATCATTCGTAATATCGGCAAAAACGGTATTGAACTTCAACATTTTACTTTGAAAACTTTCTAGGTTTTTCAAAATTAAAGATTTTCTTCACCCTCTGCGGCGCATGGTAATTGCTGTTATTTAACTTACACTGCCACCGGAATTTGTGAACAAAATTAAAATAAAAGAAATAAATGACGTTTTTTGCTATGTTATAAAAGTAAAATTTTGCTAGGTTTTTGCAGTTGAAACTTAGTAATGGGTGTCATAGCCTCAAAGAGTTAACATGGCAATGAAAAAGTAAATTTTGGCATAAATTTACAATATGATGATATTTTCTTGTAAAGCAGAGCTTCAAGTCCCCGCACTTTTTTCAGGACAAATTCAAGGATGAAAAATTTTTATCCTTATACTATTTTTAAACAATACCACTTTTTTTACCATGTTTATATTAACTTCGATTCTTGTTTGTATGTTTGTTTGTTTGCTTATCCAGTACAAATCTTGCAATCGATTTTTTACTAACTTCCCAACTAGCTAGATATTTGAAACTTTCAGGACAGCTCAGAATACGGTGACAGCTCAGACCACGCTCAGAACACGGTGACAGCTCAGAACACGCTCAGAACATGGTGACATTTTTTTAATAATTTTAGTCAACTGTTTCAGGTCACGCTGCTTTCGGCAGTGTTTATATGATTCGACAAAAAATTTATTTAACTAACTTCCCGACTAGCTACACATTTGATACTTTCAGAATAGTTCAGAACACGGTGAAAATGCATTTTTTAAATACCTTTAGCCAACTGATTCGGGTTCCTGCTGCCTTCGGCAGCATTATCAGTACAAAACTTGCAATGGATTTTTTACTAACTTTCCGACTAGCTAGACATTTGAAACTTTCAGGGTAGCTCAAAACACGATGTCAATACATTTTTTTAATACTTTTAGTCAACTGTTTCAGGTCCCTACTGTCTTCGGCAGCGTTTATATGATTCAACAGAAAATTTATTTAACTAACTTCCCGACTAGCTAGACATTTCATACAAAATAGTTCAGAACGCGGTGAAAATGCATTTTTTAAATATTTTAACCAACTGCTTCGGGTTCCTGCTGCCTTCGACAGCGTTACCAGTACAAAAGCTTGCAATCGATTTTTCACTAACTTCCCGACTAGCTAGACATTTGAAACTCTCAGAATAATTCAGCATACTGTGAAAATGCATTTTTTTAAATACTTTTAGCCAACTGTTTCTGGTTCCTGCTGTCTTCGGCAGCGTTACCAGTACAAAGCTTGCAATCGATTTTTCACTAACTTCCCGAGTATCTAGACATTTGAAACTTTCAGGATAGCTCAGAAGACGGTGACAATACATTTTTTTATACTTTTAGTCAACTGTTTCAGGTCCCTCCTGCTTTCGACAGCGTTTATATGATTCAACAGAAATTTTATTAACTAACTTCCCGATTATATCTAGACATTTGAAACTTTCAAAATAGTTCAGAACACGGTCAAAATGTATTTTTAAAATATTTTTAACCAACTGCTTCGGAACCCTGCTGCCTTCGGCAGTGTTACCAGTACAAAGTTTTTGCAATCGATTTTTCACTAACTTCCCGACTAGCTAGACATTTGAAACTTTCAGGATAGCTCAAAACGCGGTGACAATACATTTTTTAAAATACTTTTTGACCACTGTTTCAGGACCCTACTTACTGTATTCGGAAGCGTTTATATGATTCAATAGAAAATGTATTTAACCAACTTCCCGACTAGCTAGACATTTGAAACTCTCAGAATAGTTCAGAATACGGTGAAAATGCATTTTTTAAATATTTTTTAACCAATTTCTTTGGGACACTGCTGCCTTCGGCAGCGTTACCAGTACAACGCTTGCAATCAATTTTTAACTAACTTCCCGGCTATATAGCCATTTAGAACTTTTATAATAGCTTAAAACACGATAGCAATGAATTATTTTTAATACTTTTATCCAATTGCTCCGGGTTCCCGCAGCCTTCGGTAGCGTTTATATCATTCAACAAAAAATTTAAAAAATGGTATATAAAAATTCTTTTTATCTTGTAATTATTATACAATAATCTTCATCCTTTTCAATCACAACGCATTTCTATTAAAATACAGTAAATATTTCTGTAAGAAAATAGTGATGATTAAATTAGAAGAAAAACGCTCTAAAAAAGAATGGTGGGGAAAAAAGCAGTACTAACAGTACAGCGGAATATTAATTAGAATGTTGCGGATATGTTTATAGAGCGTAAGAAAATATAAATGGTCTTGAACTGCTCGCTGTTCGTTTTTCTGTCCTGAATGGAATTACTTCGAATATGTTGACTTATTTTGTGTGATTCACCGCTTTCTAAGGAATTGTCTCACTGTCTATAGAGATACTATAAGGAAAGCGCAGCTGACGTCACGCTCAGGGCAAAACACTCTACTCAGGGCAAAAGATTGGTATTTCCACCAATGGAGATTGTCCTTTTGCCACTCGTGAGTGGACAAGATTGATTAAAAGAGCGTTTGTTTGTAAACATGCCCTTTCCTTATTGCTATATACATTTTCGTATTATTCATATACTGTTTTATCCTCTTTGGTATGGTTACAAATAGTTATATAAATTTCTTTTCTTTCCATTGTTATTACTTGGAGATGCAGAGCTTGGATAGACTCAAGTGTTATAAAAAAAAATGCTGCTTTTCTTCTTGTTTGTTTACTGTATTTTCTAGTGAAGCTTTTACATCAATTTGACTTTTCTTCTTTTATAAAAATTTTAGAAATATATTGTTTTTGTATGTAACTGAAATATGTTATATTTCTATTTGGAAATATTCAGCCTCTTCTAAACACATCCAAAACTATGGTAGCATTTTTAGACTATGTTATAATGAGAGATCTGCCAGTGGATGCTTTTGGTTTTTCAGTATACTTAAAGCTTACTTGTCTAAAGTGCTGCTGATCTTGGTAATGGTATGAGTCACAGGAATTAAGGTTCCTTCTAGAAAAGAATTATCATCAAATGTTGAACTATAAACATTCTCACAGGTATCAACTAGTATGTTTTTAACACCACTATTTCTTTATAAAAAATTTCATAAAGTCTAATCGCAGAAAACTGCTTAAAGCATATAAAAGTATTTCTGTAAAAAGTTTTCGGTAGCAGAAAAAAACGTACAAGTTGGTAGATATGTATTTTTGTGAACAGAAATATAAACTATTGTAACATTTGTAAATCCTCCGAATGAGAAATGTATATTGAGTTCAGATATATACATTCAGTTATATACAAATATTTTAATGTTATAATTTTACATAGTAATGACTATTTAAAAAATAGCAATCCGTATTTTCCTAAAATTGCCGCAAAACGCATGTTCAGCACAAAGTACAGAGCCACATTACACAAAAAATAATGAAGTTACCATAGATCTGTGAACTGAGGATTTTTATGCTTTATTTGAGGTATGTTTTCCCGCTAATTTCACACCTGGTCATCATTGTCACAAGCAATAAATGACCTTGAAAATCATGCTTTTTTTTTTTTTTTTTTTTTTCTTTTTTCCCAATTCTAAGGTCAAATATTCTTATACACCAAAAATCAATCATGATTTTTCATTAGCATGTGTTCACCTTTGCGGTTCACTCTTGGCAAGCAGATTTTGAGAGTAGAAAAATCAAAAATCTACACTGCAAACGCACGCGCACAAAAATAACACATTTAAGAACACATTTTGTCCTCAAATTAACAACACTTTTTGGTGTTCTAAGCTAGAACACTTCATAAGAAACATAATTGCAACAGACATAATTGCATAAGAAACATAATTTAGTGTCATGCTTATTTGAAATAAAAATCGCTTGCTTTATTATCTTTAATTTTAATAAGTGATAATTAAAAAAATATAATTATCCGAATTTTATTGTCAACAACACTTCCGCAACACTTTTTTTTCCCTCGCGCAACACAATCGCAACACATTCCTAATACAATCACAACACTTTTAGTTAGAAGTGTTTACTATTACGTTCTAATAGCGTTGCAAAAGTGTTTCACGCATTTGCAGTGTATTTTTTCGGAGAATTTTGAACGACCTTTGAACTTTGTGCCAGGAGTCAACCGTAAGTATCAAGAGACTCGGCAGAGTCTCAAGTGACGCAAGCGCAAAAACAAACGAACGCCACGACACTCAGCGGAAACGGAAAAACGAACGAAACTGCGACACTTATATATACACGAATTTTAAGATCAAACAAACCGCTGAAAGCCGACACTTAATATCTCAGGAAATATGGGAGGTTATGTTCTGATAATTTCAAAATAGTCTTTCACCTTCTGTCTGATCCTACCCTGAAATCTCTACATTTCTGCGTGCAATATATTTCGAGATATGAATTGGCTCATTTAAGCTATAAATGGGCGGCCTAATGTGTAAGAATTTTTTCTCGAATATGGCTCGAGCGAATTTAGTTTAATTTATATATGATATTAATCGCTTTTATCTGATGTGCCTGACATCTCCCTTTTCCCTAGGAAAACTCTTGTTTTTTTTATAACTCAGTTTAAAAATCGAACTATTTTTTACTCCGAAAATACCGTGATGCGGCAGTTTCGCGGACGAATTTCTTCTCTTCCATCTGAAATACTGAATATCAAATAATCGTTTTGGCTCCATCTATCGGAAAGCGTCAGAAATAAACACAAAAAATAAAAAAAAAATATTTTTCTTTTTTTAATATATATATTAAATGAGTTATTTATTTAGGTACTTGTATTTTATATGACATTTGTTTATCAAAAATATTCTTTGTATTTACATTGTTTTCATGCTGATACGTTGTTAACTTTCAAAATTGGTTCTATTTTAAAAGGTGATTGCAACAACAAAAATTTTTTCCTTTATTTTCATAAAAATGACAAATAATATGATAATCATATGCAAATATTTGTAATTTTTTCAAAATTAGGTGATAAATCACTTAAACTACGGATTGAAAAATTCTTAAAACAGAATTTGAAAATAATTAATTTGCTCATTAAGTTTCTAGTATATATAATATATAAATTACAAAATGTTAAGCTATAATAAAATTTTGAATAGATTAAGATTTTTTTTAAATTAAATTCATAACAAACTATACTACTTAAATATTTACCAGTATAAAATTTTCACTTTTTAAAGATTTTTCTATTATTATTTATTTTTCTCTTTTAAATCAAATCTATACCTAAAAAATTATAATAAGAAATAAATATAAATAAGAAATTTTTGTCATTTTTAAAATGTACTATATTATGCCTTTATAATGTTGCATGTGTCCATCTTTTTTATCACTTTTTATAAAATTTTGAAATTTTAGTTAGTTTGTTATTTTGTTCGAGTATGACCTATAAAACAACACTTTTAATACAGTGTTATAACTCATTACCATGCTCCTTTAATTTTACGTTTTGATCATTAACCCCTAAAAAGTAATGATATCAATACAAAAAACCCTTAACGGGTTAAAAGTTTGTGACGCAGCACTGTACTTTATGGCTATAAGAATTAGAAATACGGGTCTTAAAAATAATGATATCAAATTTTCAGTGACGCTTTGATATTAATTAAATTATACATAGATTTTCTTATTTGAATTTGCTTTTTCCTTTTATTTATATTTACAGTGTAAACGTTATTTTCAACATAAAATAATATATAGCATTTACTCATTGATACCTTTCCATTCACATCACTTATACTACGAAAGCATGTGTTTTAAAAGAAATTATATGAAATTCCAGTAACGCAGAGGTGTTACATTAAGTGATTTGTTTTTAAATTTCTCTGCAATTATTTTGTTTTGCATATTAAAGTATATGTGCACATTGAAATATTGCTTTTAATTTTCAAATACGCTGTCAAATATATCACTTTCATTAAGCTTATATTATGTACGGAAATATATTTATTTCAATGAATTATTCTATCTTTTGCGTCACGCCATCCAAAACTGTAAGTAAAATATATGGAAATGTTTACTTTGTGTCATTTCATCCAAATAAATTGAAAATGCATGCAGATAGATATCGTGATGCAAAGAAAAAAACTGTGAAATTTTTTTCAGTTTTGGATGGCGTGACGCAAAAGATAGAATAATTCATTGAAATAAATATATTTCAGTACATAATATAAGCTTAATGAAAGTGATATATTTGACAGCGTATTTGAAAATTAAAAGCAATATTTCAATGTGCACATATACTTTAATATGCAAAACAAAATAATTGCAGAGAAATTTAAAAACAAATCACTTAATGTAACACCACTGCGTTACTGGAATTTCATATAATTTCTTTTAAAACACATGCTTTCGTAGTATAAGTGATGTGAATGGAAAGGTATCAATGAGTAAATGCTATATATTATTTTATGTTGAAAATAACGTTTACACTGTAAATATAAATAAAAGGAAAAAGCAAATTCAAATAAGAAAATCTATGTATAATTTAATTAATATCAAAGCGTCACTGAAAATTTGATATCATTATTTTTAAGACCCGTATTTCTAATTCTTATAGCCATAAAGTACAGTGCTGCGTCACAAACTTTTAACCCGTTAAGGGTTTTTTGTATTGATTTATATAACAGTTAGCACGGAAGTAGAAGAACATAAAATAACTATCAATACCATGACTAAATGTTAGCACGAAAAGTATTACATTACATAAAATGGCATGTTTTTCATAAAATAACAGATGACTTTCAGTTTTAACCTCCGAAAGCCCCAAGAAGTTATTTATTTATTTTATTTGTTTTCCGCCAAAATAAAAGTACCTGTCTAATAGTTTTACATAAAGAACATTTGTTTAAAGTTTTAACAAAATAAAAAATTTCAACTATCCAATTCTTGAAAAAACTGGCTCTCAAAACGAAATTTTAAAGTTGTTGGGATTTTAAAAGTTGCGTTTGGAAAAAATCCAGCGTTAAAAGATTGCAATTTAAAGAATTACTAAAAAAAAGCTGTAATGAAATAGAAATAAATGTAATAATTCTAATAATAATAAAAAAAAAAAATATTTTTATTATTAAAATAGAGTTTCAAATATCAAATTCGAAATATTTGAAATTTTAATGTGATATGAGTTAAGCATAAAAAACAGTAATATGTCAAAATTGAAGATCGACATATTTTCATACTTAATAGGAATGAGAAATCATTATAGTCGATAGATTATAAAATGCCTTTAAAAATGTATTTGCCTAGTATACGTTTATTTATAAATGTTGTTTACCTCTGCAAAAATACCTTAAAATGTATTTTATTTTATTTCTGTTGGAAAAATCTTATTAAAACTATCCTAATAACTTCACTTTTAAAGGATAATATTTAAAATAGTTTACTTTTCTGCAGATTTGTACACTTTCTACAATTGCCGATGCTACACAAGAATATATATTGTTTTTAATTCTGAAAGAAGAATTCTTGTAAAATCTGTTTTTATAGTTTCATTTTAAAAGAAAAAATCGTAAAATAATTTGCTTTTGTGTAACACTACATATATTGTCTAAAAATAGCAGGACTATACAAATTTCTCAACCGACGCACTGTATCCTTTAATCTTTAATATAATTTCCCTCTAAGATTACGTTTCCAAATATATATATATATATATATTGATAGTAGTACAGTCAAATTAGGAAAAATAAGGGAAAAAATTTATAAAGTTTTGAAAATTTGGGATTATACTTATGAAGGGTCTAATAATTCAAAACAAAAAAGTTCCCCACTCTGAGGGGGGAGCTTCCCCCCCCTACACCCCCTCCCCCCCCCCAAAAAAAAAAAAAAAACAACGTATAATTCGTTGAAATGAAGAAAAAAATAGGGAATTTATTTATCGAGTATTAGAATTATGGCATAACATTCGTGAGGAGTCTGATAATGCAAATTAAAAAAGTTCCCTACCGTGGGGTGGGAGCTTACCCCCCTCCCCCCCCCCAAAAAAAATGTATAATTCGTTTAAATAAAGAACAAAAATATATAAAATTAATTTATAGAGTATTGAAATTTTGGTACAACATTCCTGAGTAATTTAATAACTGAAAACAAAACAATTTCCCATCCTGGGGTAAGAGCTTCCTTCTCCCCCTCCCCACCCCCCCAAAAAAAATTATTTAACTTATTAAAAATAAGAAAAATGGTTAAATAGAATTTTGAAATTTTGTTATAACATATTCTTGAGGTGCTTAATAATGGGATACAAAATTAAAAAAAAATTCACCATGCAGTGGGAACTCTCCTCCTTCACCCCCCCCCCCCCCCAAATAAAAAAAATAATTCAATTTTGCTGAATTTAAGAAAAATACGAAAGCAAGTTATATAAGAGTTTTTAGTGTTAGGGAAAATTTCTCTTGAAGGGTCTAATAATAGAAAACAGAAAAGTTCCCTTCTCTGGGTTTCCCCCTCCACCCCCCCCCAGAAAAAAAAACGTATAATTTGTTGAAATAATTTGTAGAATTTAAAATTTGTGGACAAAATTGTTGAGTGGTCTAATAATAATAATAATAATTCACCCTCTTCTTGAGTGAGAGCTTCTCCCCCTGTTCCTTCGCCCCATAATTGTATAATCCATTGAAAGTAAGACAATAGAAATTATTTATATAATTTTGAAATTTTTTAGATAGTATGCTTGAAAAGGTTTCAATGAAAACAAAATGCCTTCCCTAGGAAGGATGACCCCCCCCCCCCTTCAATAATATTACAGTTCTTTCAATTAAAAAAAAAAAAACAGTTAGAACTTTGGGAAATTAATCATATGGGGTATCTCAATGGGAAACAGAAAAGTCCCCTCTTAGGGAGGTGCTTCCAACTCCCCTTTCCCCCCATAAAAACTACTTCAAAATTTTTCGTGAGTTTTCCTTTTTTTTTAATTAACACAGAATTATTTGGTTTTCAAAGACAGCTACTATTATAATAATTAAAAATATATATATGTATGCCTTGAAAAATTCTGCACAAAAAATTCTGTCCTCTCCATTATGCATAAACGAAAAATTATTTTTCCTTTAAGTCTTTAAAAACTACTAAATTCTAAAATATAAAATAAATTGAAATAATAATAATGAAAATCAGATAATAACTAATATAAAACATACAAAAATCAGGAACTCAATTTTTTTGTTGCCAATTACTCTGAAAAGATTGATCGTATTTATATATATATATAATATATATATATATATATATATATATATATATATATATATCATATATGAAGTCTTAAAAAATATTTTTTTTTTTTTTTTTTGTAATAGCAAACTTAACGATTTTGTGTAAAAACTGAAAAGTCATGGTTGGACTTCCTTAGATCGAAAAGAGGAAAACGGGATTTTGAGAAAAAGGAGGGGAGCTGCCCCCCTCCCCCCCCCACACACAAGTAGGGTGACCTATTCTATTTTCCATTGCTAGTCAATTCATAAGGGCTATCCTAAAATTTTAAAACATTGTAAATTATTTTATCGGTTTTTCTTAATCTGAAAATGTTGTACAAATTCAGGAGGAAAAGAGTTATCCTTTGCCCACAGATGAAGAGGGTTGTGGAATTTTCGTTTTTCCATTGCTAGAGCTCTCGAGAGCACTATTTCAAAATATCAGAACATTATAAATATATACCTCTGTAATAAATTCCTTTAATCCTTTAGAGTCTCTTATTTTTCATAATTTAAAGGAACTGTATGTTTTGGGGAGAAAAGGGGGGGGGGGGAGTGCTTATTTAGAGAAGGGGGATGTCTTCTTTTTTAATAATAGTCTATTCATGACTGTTATCTCAATGTTTCAAAGTTTCAAATGTTTATAAATTATTTCCTGTTTTTTTTTTGGGGGGGGGGGAGGGGAGAACCCTCAAGAGTATTAATTCGAAATTTTATAACTTTATAAACATTTATTCCTATAATATAATCCTTTTATAGTCCCTCATTAAAAAAAAGAAAAAAAAATGAAGGAACTAAACAATTTTGGGGGGAAAGGGAGGGGGGGGTAGCATACCCACAGGGAGGAAAAAAAAGAAAAATTCTTGTCCATTACTAGACTTTTCATGAATGTTATTCTAAAATTTCAAGCGCTCATAAATTTTTATATCTGTTTTTCCTAATATGAAAGAGCTATATGGTCTAGAGAGGAAAAGGGGGGGGGATGGGGGGGAAGCTCCCCCCCAGGAAGGGGGAACTTTTTTGTTTTGCATTACTAGAGCCCCCAGGAATGTTATTCCAAAGTTTCAAAACTTTATAAATTTTTTCCCTTATTTGGTGTTTTTTGGTTTAATTTGACTGTACTATAGGAGGAATTTTAATAAAACCTGTCCTTACAGCTTTACTTATTGAGAGATATAAAATAAATTCCTCTTTTATAGCTCTGAATATATTCTGAAAATTGCATACATACAATGTGGCATATTAAAAGTTTGCTTTTGTAAGAAATATATATATATAGTAAAAAAAATATTCTTTATTCTTTTAAAGAAATAAGATTCTCGCGAAATCTCTTTCAGGAAATTTGCAGATATTCATCCATAGGTGACAAGTCTCCGTTTTTCAAGGGAGACTTCATACTGGAAAGTTTTTATTATTGTTTCCAGTTTATTGAATCGTCGAAAATATAAGTGAGAAATTCTTTTTAAAAAATAGTGGTGATAAATCTTATTTAAAAATTAGAAACGTTTGCAGCTATCGTCATCTATATATTGATAGGCTGCCAGAAAGCGCCAAATTTTTCAAATACACATGTTCAACAAAATTTCATTACCTTCAAGATGTCCTTTAATTTTCAGACTTCTATCTGGACATAAAAATCGAGGCCGTGTAGCCCCACAAACACCTAAATGTAACACTATATGTTTTAAAGCATATATTTTCCGCTTAATACGAATCCGTGAAATATAGAATCGAGTTTGCGTAACGAGGGACGCTTGAGGGCGTAAGGTCCCACCTTGGATAGCTATCCAACCTGGTTACTATATGAACGCAGGGTACTATTGGTACTATTTATTTGTACAAATAAATGTTTTAACATGTTTGTTTGTAAGAAATAAATGCAAAAATTTGTTTATATAAACGAATAGTACCCTGGGTAATGTTTGTTTTATGAAGTTTGTACGAAATCTGTATAAAACATTCTAAAACGCACGGAATTTTCCAAATTCATGTGTTTAGTAAAATTCCTTTATAAGATACTTTACAGATTCCAAATATAAAAATTGGGAGAGCATTAAAATATTTTAGAATACCTTTGTCTTTCTTTCTGTTTCTTTCTTTCTTTCTTTTTACTGTGTGTGTGTGAAATCTTATATAAAATTTAATCTTTAATTTATAAAATACAGTCTGTTAATTTATTGATTTAATACAAAGTAAATTTATTTTTAATTTCATATAATTGCCCATAGCGCAACAGTAGTGCGAAGTAAAAAAAAAAAGTAACTCAACCAACTTGAAATTTTGTTGTTTGTTTGGTAAAGAGTGTTACACACAATAGTCGACTTCCCAATTTTTCTATTCTCAACGTTTTGCAATTTGAATCTTTTATATTGCGTTGTTAGATTCAGAGTGCACTTCTCTCTCTCTCTCTCTCTCTGTTTTTTTTTTTTTTTTTTTTTTTTTTTTTTTTTTTTTCCCTTGATGTAAAGTCGTGTTGAATTATTTTGAACTGAAACAATTGTGTGTTTTTGCAATTTATGGTCTTTTTTGTTACAGAAATTAAATTTTTCTCCGATTGCGAAAACATGCGATTATAAAACATTGTTTGTGTTAATAATATTATAAAATGAAAGTGAAGAACATTAGCATTAAAATATATATTAAAAAAGTCTATTAATATATGTTTATCTGTCAATTTTATATTTTTGGATTAATAAATTTTAAACTTAATATCTTTTTTTGGACCACTAAATTTTCATTGTTAGCGTCAGCTCTACACAGGTGGCCGTAGCCTCTGAAACTACACTTTTGTATAGTTATCAAGACTCCCGATTTAGGCGAGAGACTGAATACCAGAAATTTTTTTAAATAATTTTCACATTATTTAACCGTGGACAATTAATGTAAAATATTTATGTAAAAAACTACCGATGAATAATCTGATTAAAATTTTTTAAATGTTGGCAAGTATGCTTTTGTATAATAATTTCACCAAATGTGTTTTTTACATGTTTTTCACTGATTGGAATTTAAATGAAGATTTTCTGCTATCTCTTTTATATATATGCTTCCATTAAAATCCTATGCACGCAAGTTCTTACCCAGAAAAAGGATTTGATTAAAACTACAAAACGTGTTTTGTTGAGGTTATTTCGTAGATTCAAATCAAATTTTTATTAAAAGTAAAAAAATAGTTTTATTATGATAGCATAAAAAAATATTCTAAACAAATACATAAAATGTAAACTTTTTTTTTTTTCTTTAACTTTACTATAATTTTTGTATATTTGTAACTAAAAGCATTTTTTTTTTCAATATAAACAAAATATTTTTGTTAGAATTGCAACAAAAAGTATTTTGTTAATTGAAACAAAGTTTCTAATGGAACACATTTAATCAGAAATTTTTGTTGTAACCAAATGTTTATAAATTCGACAAATCTTTTATCAGACGGCTTTTTGTAAAAGCTATACAGTGGTGTAAAAAATTATAAAGCCACTTGAAAATATGATATAATTAAAAAACAAAAGATCAAACATTTACAAAATTTCATACATATATATGATATGCTACAAGGAACAAAAGGAAAAAATAAATTTATTAATAACTACAATAACAAAAGGTTAGTGGACGTAAGAAAAATTTATGTACAAAGAAAGCTGGAAAAAATTATAAAGTCGATACATGTATTTCATCAATAATCGATGTGAGACCCTTTTTTTCGATAACTGTGACTAGTCTCTTGTTCATTGAATCTATCAGACCACACAAAGTACTTGCATCAATATTATTCCAGCAGTTTTTAATAGCACTCATCAAATCTAATTTTGAATTGAATTGTCGTCCATTTTTGTAAACATTTCGGGCTAAAATTCCCCAAAGATTTTCTATTACATTCAGATCGGGGCTAACAGCTGGCCATTGAAGGCATTTCACCTGGTTAGCTTCCAGCCAAGATTTAGTTGACTTCGAAACATGAACGGAAGCGTTGTCCTGCTGAAATGTCCAGTCTCCTGAAGTTATAAGAGGAGCAATGGGTAATAAATTATCTCCTAACATATCTTGATACATAATTGAATTCATTTTGTTATGGATGAAAACAATTGGAGTTGGCAGCACATGCAGCCCAAACCATTACCGAGCCACCTCCAAATTGACGCTTTGAAAAAATATGAGGTTCCCGTCGTAAATCATGCCAAAAATATTTATAGCCGTCGGGTCCATCGAAATTAAATTTCTTTTCATCGGAAAAGACAATATCTCTCCAATTTGTGCCTTCGGTTAAATGTTTTCGGGCAAAGTCTAAACGAGCATATTTGTGGTGCTTCGAAAGAGGGGGTTTTCCTTTAAATTTTTTAAACTAAACAATGGGATTGCTACTTAAAACATTTCTTACCGTTCGGCTTGTACATGGTAATTGTAAATGTTCTTGAATTTGGGCAGACGACATTTTTTGTCCGCAAGCTAGCTTCCGGATTTGTCTTGATTGCCTTACAGTTAAGGATTTCGGTCTTCCTGTACGCTCCTTACTGCCGTAATCTTCGAGATTTCTGAGAAAACTGTTTACTGCAGCCTTGGACCTTCCTATTTTTCTTGCAATATTAGAACCAGACATTCCAACTTCATTTAAAGTTAATATTTTAATTTGTTCACCATCGGATAACTTTTTTCCTCTTGGCATTGTATTAAACACATCAAATACAAAATGAATGAACGTAACACGTTTATATTTACCTAAACTTTCCTGGGAACCTGCTTTCTCATGTCTGGCATTATGCCAAAGGAGGCTAGAACCATCGGCTTTATAATTTTTTCCAAGTTGTTTTTCGTTGGTTGTAAGAAATTAGCATAATTTATGTTCCCTATTCCGTTTTTTTAAACAAAGTTTTTGCACATTACTTCGATGTTGATCATGCAAATGAAAATGGAATTTGCGTTATCAACAATTCCATTACTTTTTGACTTTTGAAAATTTTTCTATCGGCTTTATAATTTTTTCCAGCACTGTATCAAAATGTAGAATTTATTTCTAAGATAATGCATAATTATTATAATTTTGTTTTAATTCTTTAATCAAATTCTTATTTAAACTTAATATTATTATGTCAAGTTTAATAGCACTTTTTTGTATGATTTCTGGGGCTTTTGCTAATTTCTGTAATACCTAAAAAATATATATTTTGTGTGTGTGTGTTTACATTCAGCTAATTTTTTCGCCTTTTAACGAATGTGAAGAATTTTAAGAATATCTAATTTTTCATATATGAGAAATGTATGTTTATTCCACACGCACCATAAGTAAAAAATGACCTAAATTTCTCTTGAAAATTTGTTTATATATTGGCATTCATAACTAATTTTACAAACCAATTTTTGAGAGCGCATACCCAGGTAGCGCATAATGTTGATATACCGTTGAAAAATGTCTGAACAGTGAAAAAATAGTTATATCAACGTTATAACAACGTTATGTGCTACCTGAGTATAATTTTTTTTCAAATAGAGTGAATTGAAAAATTGAAAAATTTTCAAAACACTGAAAAGAAATATTCAGTCAGAAATGTTTACTATTATTCACAGCAAGCAAAACTTTTACAAATGTTACATTCTTTGAAGAATAATTTCCTTATACATACATATATACTAAGAAAAGCAATGAATGTACATAAAATTAAAAATAAAAGCGAAAATCTATATTCATTATCGGTCATATATATATATATATATTGTTCAGATAAAGGAAATGCTGGCAGCTATATATGGTTTTGTATATATGGTTTTTCGATGATGCTTTGGAGCACGTAATCTTCGTTCCAAAACCTTCCGAAACTCATGTGAATATGGGCTAGTACACTCATTAAAAAAGCCGCAATGGAGAGCATTACACATAATCCTAGGATTCGCAAGTAGTCAATTAGCCTTTAATTCTACACTATCAACACCCAGAAACCTACTTTACCTAATAGTTACGTGGGCCGCGGTAGCCTGGTCGGTAAAGCGCCGAACTCGTAATTGAAGGTTGCGTGTTCGATGCCCGAGCCCAATTAATACCGTCGCTAATGGTAGCCGACGCACTAATAGTGGCTGGTTCACGTAAAATCCACCATGATCACAATGTCCTCCATGTTCCCATCTAAATTATACCTGTGACGGTTATCGAAATTGGGGAGACCGTTGCGAATCGCCCATTGTGTAGCACTAGTGCGACGAAAAAACCACTCACTCTAAAGCTGTGTTCAAACACCATCAACGATGCAGAGCTACAAAGTAATAAATTATCCATTGTCCGAAAATGACCCTTGAAATTTTGCACATGTTTACAAAGAAGGACATTACTTTTTATTGCTCTTTTCCAGAAGAGAGCCAAGTTCCCCATGCAATTATCGCAGTAGGAAATTTGTCAGAGCAGAAAACTTCTCTTCCAGGACTCAAATCACACATCAAAGGGATTGGAATAGAGCCCGCCCTTGTCGCCCTCCAATCGCTAGTATATGAACACAGCTTAATAGTCATGAACATGCAGGATTTGGACTTATTGTATGATTACTTTCTCAGAAGTCTGATAAACTGCATAACTGTCTATGTAAAACTATTTGATGTGACCAATTCAATTACACAGATCTTCTTACAATAAATGTTTTTAGTCAAAGTATGAGTTTTTTAATCGTTAATTGTTATTACACAAAACGTACTAAAAAATAATGAATTTTCCCATTGTTGCCAACTCTTACGCTTTTTGAGTACCGGAAAATTTTGACAGAAATATTTTTATATATTTCTGTAACAGTTAAAAGTTTCCTCAAGACAAATTATTTTACTTCTGTTGCTTAAAAAATGAATTATATTGATGTAAGCAAAAATACATTCATATAATAATAAATAAAATCTTTATAAGAATACGTACACATTAACGAAACATCATTATATGTAAACTTAAAATAAATGCATAACTTTCACTTATAGAGGCTATATATATATATATTTCTTTTAGGACTCAACACAAAATGAATTAACACTTAGCAATGTTGCTGGGTGTTTTTATATACTTATTGGTGGATTGGTGCTAGCAATGATCGTTGCCTTTGCTGAGTTCTGTTATAAAGCAAGAATAGAAGCTAACAGATCCAAAGTATGTAATGAATGTTTTTTCGTCTAATTAATTTATATTAACATTTTCAATGTTAAAATGAGTATTTATAAACATTTATTTTCATTAAGGGTTGTGTTAAATTTAAAAAAAATCATAATAATGTAAAAAAAAAAATGACATTTACATAACGTTGATTGTTAAAAAATTTTCAGGTTATAATTTATTTACAGTATATATTTTTATATATATTTTATTATATAATATTATATTATGTTATACATTTTAAATATTAATATTATGTAACATATTTTATTATATATTTTATTTATATAATTTATTTACAGTATATACTTTCACATACTATTCTGTTTATCTGTTATTTTATTTCCTAAGGAAATTAATATATATCCAAAGGCTGCGCCCCAAAATGTTTGAATTAAAATCGAATTAGAATTGAATTCTTTATTTTCTAAACATAAGTGGCAATGTAAATTGAAAAAAAATAATTTTTTTAAATTTGTTAAGAAAAAAATACCTGGCCATTTTCTTTAAAAGCGCGTCTCCTTTTAAAATTTTTATACGTCATCTTTACAAATATAGCCAAGTACACTGTAAAAAATTCCCGTAAATTTACTGAAATGTTTATCCAGAGTCTATAAATATACAATAATTCTTAGTTAAAAGTAAATAATTAAGATTCTCAATCTTTATTCTGTGTTTTTATCTTTTTATATTACTTAATTTCTCAATAAAAAAGTAAAACTAAATGTTTCTACTTTGGAAAAATCATTCTATGTAGCAAATACGTTCTCCCCAAAAATTAATCAAGTTAATATTAATCATTATAATGATTACAAAGCAGTTTTTTTTAATTTTTCCGTTTATTTTTATGTATAAATTTACATGAGACGTAAGATAAATTACCAGTAGTTTTCTGATGAAATTTTTAACAGTGTAAAAAGTTTTTATTTTTCATCCAACAGAAAATAATGAAAAACTCCTTATCAACAAAATATTACAATACAGAAAACAAACTGAGTTCAACCATTTTTACGTACAACTTAAAAACCGATTTCTTCACTAAAATTAGGGATCATCTAGAAATTCATAATGGAAATAAATAGATGAAAAATACAATCTGTGTCAAAACCCCCAAATGCATTTAAACAATATCCTGTTAACAAGACTTTCAACAATGTAAGATTTCCGATGACTACAGTCAGCAGCAACTAAGAACATAAATCGACAGGGATTTATATAACAAAACAGTATTAAGAGCACTTTTTTTATGTAGGAATTTTTGCTAGTGCTCGGATACTTTTGCTGCCGACTGTAGTTTCTTGCTCTCGACGGAATACGGCGAGAATCCCAATCGATAATTAACCTAGACTCGTATGTAAAAAATACATCCTACCATTCATCACTTGTGCAATCAACGTAAGTCTAGTCTAATTTGAGCGATCCTTTCTTTGTGTTCAGATGAATGGCTACATCAAATTGGTCTTCTTGTATACAAGGCTTCAGTGTGAATGTGTGAAAAATATAATTCATTTTCCATTTGATTCAAAAAGTCGTGCAATGAAAGGGAAACAGTACTGTTTCGGTAACTTTGGTTAAAAAGAGATAAAAATTACCACCAGTGTTGTGTTAAACAGGTGGATAACCTGAAGCAAAGCTTGATTCAAAAATTTCAGATTTAATTTCATTCCAAAGCCGTTACACCACGCTACAAGGGCCATTTAGCCATTTAGCACTCTCAGTTTCAGATAAGCTTATTTCCATTCACTCGATAACCATCAATATCAATAAATCAGCTAAAACTACTCTACTTGACATAATAACAATATTTTAAAGAATAAGACTTCAGATAATCAAAGCAATTTTTAAAAAATTTCGGAATGACAAGAATTATTTTATTCAAAAATATTTTTATTTATTTTATGCTATAATTTTTTTCTAAATCTAGAGTAGTGAATGCTAAGCTTTTAGATTTCAATGTTAATATGATGTACTTTTAATAAAAAAAAAAATTTTTTCAAAATTTATTAAGGACTTTATGAAAGCACCATCCAAAATACATATTCTGTCTTAACTTTGGGGGTTTGTTAAGATAAGTATACCTAAGAGTAAAAAATAATTATATTATATAATGTGTTAATTAAATAACGAAAAAAATTTACATTTTCTATTTGATGATATATCTCGACAAATATGAAAGTTATACCTTCTAATTTTAAATGAACCGAGTAATTTTGTTTTTCTGTTTCAGATGAGTTTGATGGAAGCTATGAGATATAAAATTCGCAGATCTATTACCGGTGATCCGAATGCTGCAAACGGAAGGGTACGGACTGGCTCTGTGTAATTGGTACACTTCTCTTGTTCCTTTTAAAGTACATTAATTTCAAAATGTGATAACAATAAAATACTCAATACTATAAAGATGAAATTATCTGAAAAAACCTTCTATATAAATAATTTTTTTTTTCAGGTTATTCTATGATTATTTAATTTTTAATTGTATTATAATTTATCCCCATATCATCTCGAGGCCGCGGTAGCCCAGTCGGTAGAGTGCCGGGCTCTTAATTGGAAGATTGCGAGTTCGGTATTCGAGCCAGCCAAAGATAGTCGTTTGCACTAATGGTGGCTGATGCACGTAAAATCTGTCTTGGCCGCAATGTCCTCCATGTTCCCATCAAAATTATACCTCTGAGGGTCTCCGAAGCTGGGGATTAATCCTCTCCGTGTAGGATAAAAATTGTGATGACATATCTCCAGACCACCTCTTGGGATGAGTCCCAAACCGTCGCCAATTGCCCATTGTGCAGCACTAGTGCGACGCAAAACCCAATCAACCAACCAACCCCATATCATTTCTTAATATAATGGAATATTTTCTATTTATATTATAATATATAATATAATTAAGGCAGAAATTCACATTTAAATGCATTTAAGGAATACTTTTTATTTCTACTTTTTATATTATATTTTTTTAATCAAACTTATTATAAGAGCACGTAAATCGTTAAAATCGTTCCCTTAGAGAAATGAAACATAAATTTTGAGTTTATTGTTGCCAGTCTAAACCAAACATCATCCGCACGTTCAAACATTTCCAAAAAACAATATATATAATCGGACGTGTAGAGAGTGTTGATGCGCAAAGTTTATTATTATTTAAAAAATAATAATAAAAAAGAAAAGAAAAGATAGAAATAAAAAAAGCAAAATATTATTTAAAAGATTTAACCTTTCCCAAAATGGAAGAAATAACGGGAAGCGAAAGACAATGAAAAAAATATCCATAAAGAACGAAGAAGAAAAAATTGAGACGTAGACCAATTAAGTTTGCAGGGTACATACACAGTTAATTACGTATACGCAGTCTCTTATGTTTTAAAATCACTGTTTTCTACATTAAGCGTTGTTTTATTTAATTATAAAGTTGGCCTATCGTAGGGTCGATTAACGTCGCACTAGAACTGCTAGTGGGCTATTGGTGACGGTCTGGTTTTAACTTCCAGATGACATGCCCTCACAAATTTGATCATAAGCGAGGGGGATATATATATTCCGCTTCAGTAACCCCTAAAAGCATTAATTTTACTGAAAAAGAACATTGCCTCCACGAGGGGTTTTACGTGCCCCAACCACCATTAATGTGCACGACGGTCTTCGGCCAGCTCGGGATTCAAGTACGTAATCCTCAAATTACTAGCTCGAGGCAGTACCAATTGGGCTATCGCGGCTCCAGTTAATTGTTGAGTTTCTGCTTTAATTAAAGAAAAGTATAGAGGAATGGTGGGGAATATGGAATGGTCGGATGAAATGGAGTTTAGTTATATCTCACCTGCACGATGCTGTAACCTTTCGGTAGCATGTCAAACGTCTTCATTGGGCCTGAAATATGAACAATAGTTCACCTTGTGTCAGTGAGAAGAGCGAAGAGCAGTTTTTGTGTCATGCAATTTCTTTGGTTTATCATGATTTAGATTTTTTTGGAAGTGAGTATTACGAATTCCGTTATCAATTTACGAAGTAGCATAAATGAGTGAAAATCTAGTGAACCCATTTCCAGTATTAGCGTTGAAATATCTAGTAGATTCCCATGAACTTATTTCTACCAACAGGTGATTGAGGTTGATTTATTCTCCAACCTGGCGATTTTAGTAATATGGAATACCAACTATTCCATATCATTTCTGACTTTCGTAAAACTCGTATGTTAATAATTTTTTCAATACTGTTTATTTTCAATAATAATTTCAAAATAAAACGCTTATATTGCAGTTATTCATGATTTTCCGTAAAAATACTACCTTATTCCATATTATCCTTTAAGGAAATGGATATTCTATATTCCCCTTCATAACTATTCATATTACCTGCTTAGACCATATTACCCCAAAATAGCTTTTTTTTTTTTTTTCAACTAAATATTTTGCATGTAAACTATATTTTTTGTAACATAAAACCATCAAAACACATTAACAGCATTTGAAAGTTTGAAATAGTCGATTCGACTATGATTCATAATACCTCAGTTTATTATGGTAAGTTGAAATAGAAATGGTGTTTCATGTTTACTTACTTTCCTCTAAAAATTAGTAGTCTTTAAAACATAGGACGCTGTGGCCCCTTCCATATGACAAGTGGAGAGAAAAGCAACACTAAAGAAAATATAATGGTCGATACAAGATGGAAATTACATAGAACAAAAGCAAAGATAAAAATAAAGATGAATTATTTATAGCACATTTTACGCTTACGATTCATTGCACATTCAGGAAGTATATGTACACAGTAAAAAAAGCTGCAGTAAAATTACGGGCAAAGCCCGGCAACAGAGATTCCAGACAAAGCCCGTAAAAAAACATTTAGACGATGAATGATGAATCGCCAGTAATTTTACGTTGTGATGCAACATGGAACTAACCAGTAAAAAAAGTATTATTGACCGTAAAATTAAAAGTTAAAGTTTGAGTTTCTCGAATTCTTTAAAAATATTTCCTGCAATTATTACACATGCATACAGGGACAAAACCACAACACTAAGAAACTTAATTATATTTTTACACATATAATTTACTTTTTCATGCGAAGCAAATGATCTTGGGTAGCCCGGGATTCGAACTCACAATATTCTGTTCTCGAGGCCAGCAATTTGCCAATTGCGCCTTTGGACTCACAACGACTTTTCTTTACAAAAACAATTAAGGTCAAGATCAGCACTGATTGGTTGATAAATCATGCCATACGCACCAAAAGACTTCTGGCAAAATTTTGATACCGATTTACAGCACAATTTGAATTAAACAATCTTCAATTATTTTTACAGAACTAGCTGTAAAAATATAAAGCAACCTATGCTGTATTTATGTTAAAAAGTGCTTTTTTTTACAGACATGTTTTACAGTGATTGAATATTGTTATCGTTCAAATTATGCATAAGAATTATTTTCTTTTAAGACTATTTTAAAATCTAAATTTGCTATTTTTGACAAAATAAAGAAGTCAGTCAATTCTCATAGTGGAAAACAAAAGCCTTTTTTTTCTATAAAAAAAGATTAGACTATGTTAGACCTATCAGACTATGTACTGATTTTTGAGAAAGAAATTCTAACATATTTTTTGTAAACACTAGCACTAAAGAGTTAGTCTTATTTTAAGGTTCGCATTACAGGAAAATAATGGATGAGAATTTCTCACCCTTCTTTAAAAACAAAATGAAACTTTTGAAAACGATGTGAGATCTCTAAAAATTAATCGAGACCCCAAATAAACTTTGAATAACAATAATAAGTCTTTTACATAAATACACAGAATTTGTATCTCCAATTAAAGCGATTTTTTTCATGGTTTTCGATCTTTATGGTTTCAATAGGGGGTGAAAAGAAGAAATAACAAGAGCCTAATTTTTATTCATTCAAACAGGTTTTCATTATAAGGCCGATTTCAAACTGTGTTTATGAAGTGTTAGGCGTATTTGCACTTTTTAGAATAGCAGAAGAGGTTTTTTTTTTTTTTTTTTTTTTTTTTTTAAAGCTGTAATGGATGAAGGACGGAAGTATTTCGAGAGCAGAACTTGTTATATATGATGTACATGTACATATCTGATGGTCATTTTCAGATAAAACAGATTTGTTTTTTAACAGTGAAGATCATACATAATAATCATAAAACTTATCTTCAAATAGCTAATTACACATTCATCTAATATTGAAATAAAATTTTTTTTAGCATATTGTAAAAATTGCATTGTGGAAACAACATTAAAATTTTACGTTTTCTAAAGTTTAACAAAAGGGTTAAGAACAATTAGAATGCTGTATGTTAAAAAAAAAAAATAAATAAATAAATAAATAAAAATAAATACGTTTAGTGGATAAAACAACTATTAGGTTGTAGTTTATATTTTACATTTAGGTTATAGTTTGTATTATCTGGTTTCAAATCAAGAAACCATTTTATCTTTCTTTTTTAATGTTTTCGTGTCAATACACAAAGAAAATCAATTTCATCAATATTATTTATTCAGTTTCAATCAGATGGAAATTATTCGAATTAAATTAAGAAAACATTAGCTTATTAAAAACAATTTACTATTGCATGCGTCCTGCGTGCATAATTAAACACATTAAATCAGTATAAACAACAATCATAGCTTCAGTTTGAAACTGGAAGCGTTCTCTCATGACGTCACTGAAATGATAGCATTTGAAGGATAAGAAAATGGTTTGGTGGAAGATAAGAACAATTTGCGTAGATTAACGGCTTTTTCGCGTAAAAACTCAAAAAATTATATTTTCAAAACATCAATTTACGGGCTACGACCGTTTAGCTAGCAAAACGGTCATTTCCCCTAAAATTATACTGTCAAATACAGTGATTTTACTTTTTTTTTTTTACAGTATACATTGTAAAAAGTATTTAATTTTTTTTCTATACTTTAAAATATCATCTAGCAAACTATCAATACTCTCCAAATCGTTAACGGATATTATTAGTTTCTATTTAAAATCCATAATGAATGTCAATCATTTTACTTACTAATACCATTTAAAAATATTTTTAAGTCTGTTATTTTAAAATTACTTACTTATTTTTACCCGTTCTTAGAAATTAGGAAAACATAACTCGGAAACACTGCTAAAATTTACTTGTATTCTGGGATATTTTCTTCGATGACATGTGACTTTTTTTTATTTCAGATATAATTTATGAATAAGATATGTGATTTTATTATTTGCGATTTAGAAATGTAATGATATCGCTCAATCGCCACAATTAAATATGTATTTTAAATCAGGAATAATAATAATAATAATAATAACAAAAAAGATGTGTCATTAAAAAGTCATTCTCCCATTTATGAAAAAGGATAAAAACAATAATTGTCTGATTATCTCAAACAATAATGTATATGGTTTGCTGAAAAAATACTAACCTAAAAAAAAACTGTTTTAGGAAGTTTAGTATACAGAACTTACTTAATTTAGCATTTATGTAAAACGACTTATCATATAGTAGATCATTTATAGGCTGTAGAAGCGTTTAAGAATATATTTTATAAAGTTATTACAAACTCTATTATCTTTTATTTCTTTATAATTGTTATTAAAAACCTACCTTCTAGTAACTTCAGCAAGATTTTTTCAAAATAATGTTTTTTTCAAAATAATAATAATAATAATAATAATAATAATGCAATAGTTTAAAGACGAATTCCAAACCGATTCCACAATAAAAGTTTCTTGGATTTTTTTTTTTCTGATTATTTCAAGAATGAAATTAAAATTAGTACTTTTTTTTATGTTACATTATTTTATAATGTCAAAACTTAATTTCGATAATGTTACAAAATTATTGCGCATGCCATAAAATAACTGTAAATTGAATTCTTTTTAATATACTGAGAAAGCAAAATAAAACCATAATAGTAAAACAAATACGATAATTAATTTTTTTTTCATTCTGTTGAGATGTTTTAGTCGCTTTTATATGAATAAAGCATGCCAATGTCCAATATAACTGGTTTTGTTACTAGTGAACGCCTGAGAATACAATTATGACCCCCTGAGGACCTTTTGATAAAAAATATTACTTGAAAATAGAGGGTTTTTCAACTTCCTAAAAAATTCATTCGCAGCGATGATTGTCTTATAATAACATTAAAAGACTAAACACAAAAACGTAATGTACATAATTGTCATTTTCACTTTTCCCAAGAACTCTTTGTCTAATATGCGTAATAGAACGCTTATAACTAAATACTTGTTTTACATTCTCTTTTTTTATTTGTTTATGGTGTTTTCCATTAATATTTAAAAATGATTATGTAAAATTTATCTAAAGAAAAACTGACTTCCAAAATTTGCATTTGGAACAAGAAAATACAATAATATATGCAATAAAAAAAAATTTCCATTTTAAGCATTCATTAATTTTAATATTATTACTGGTGTTATGGTTTTAAAGTAATTATTAGACTTGTCTAAACTCAATTATATATACAACGTTTATTGAGGAATTAATTATATGGTAATTGTTTTCAAATTTTAAAAGAATATTTTAACGCAATAAAGGAAAATTTTAAAAACCATTTATCTATTTTCTTTAACATAGATATTTTTAATGAATAATCAGAAACTTAAAATGTACAAAATGCGTATAAATACTTAAATGATGCGTCAAAAAGTAACATAAAATATTAAATGTATTTTAACAGTAAATATAATACGGAGATTAAACACTGGCTCAGATTTCATACCAACATTAGTTTATTAAAATAATCTACCTATAAAATCGTTGGTTCAAGAAGAGAAAAATATTTCATTGATAATTTTATGAGATCTGCACCAGTGTTGCAACTCTGATATTAACACAATATGATTTTTTAACACTTTCGAACAAGGTTGAAAAGTTTTTATAATTTCGGTTTGTCTGTCTGTCTGTCCGCACTCTAACTCCCGTAAATATTTATGGAATTTCTTGAAACTGATATATGTTATTCAAGTTCACTATCGGATGTTCCCTATTGAAAATAGAATAAACACCTTTACTGGTTTGTATAGTATTATTGGAAATTTGCTGAAATTGCATTTTTGTTTATATTAATCGATTTTATCGCTTTCTAAATGTTTTTTACACTTTCCAGTAAGGTTGAAAAGTGTTAATGACTTCGGTCTATCTGTATGTCCGTCTGTCTGTGTACAGATCCAACTTCCGTAAATATTTTTGGAATTTCTTGAAACTGATATATGTTATTCATGTTCACTATTGAATGTTCCTTATTGAAATTCGAGTGGACACCTTTACTGGTTTGCGTACAGGGACACCCTAAAGTATTACAAAGCATTGTATTATATGAGAGGTATTTATATAAACCATATTTTAATACTGTTATGTTACACAATTTCCTAATGAAATTGAAATATGTTATTCAAGCCCACTATCGGATGTTCCCCATTTAAAATGGAGTAAATACTCTCACTGGTTTCTATACATGGACACCCGAAAGTGTTCCTAAGCATTTCGTTTTATGAGAGGTATTTCTATAATCTAAATTTGAAGAACTTTACTTTGCACAAATCTTAATAAAATTAAAATGTATTATTCGCATGCATAAAAGAATGCTTTCCGTAGAATACAGTATGATTAGCATTAGATTTATAGTGCCAAAAAAAAATATTCAGTTATACTAATGGGTATTATTGGGAATTTGCTGAAATTGTATTTTCGTTTATATTCATTGTTTTTATCGTTTTCGAAATGTTTTTAACACTTTACAATAAAGCTGAAAAGTGTTAACGACTTCGGTTTTTCTGTCTGTTTGTCTGCCTATCCGCGCTCTAACACACGTAAATATTCATGGAATTTTTTGAAACGGATATATGATATTCGCGTTCACAATCGGATAATCCCTACGGAAAATGGAGTGATTATATCTCTTCTGGCTTGTGTACAGGGACACCCAAAAGTATTCCAAAGCATTGTGTTCTATGAGAGGTATTTTTATGAACTATATTTTAATTGCTTTAATTTATGATATGCTTTAATGCAAATTTTAATAAAAGTGAAATATATTATTTAAGTTTATTATCGGATGTTTTCTCTAGAAAATCGATTAAATATCATCACTGGTTTGTGTACGGGGACACCTGAAAGTATTCCAAAGCATTCGTTCTACGAGAGGCATTTCTATAAACCAAATTTCAATAACTTTACTTTGAACAAATCTTAATAAAATTGAAATATGTTATTCATATGCACAAAAAAAAATGCTTTCTATAGAATATAGTATGATTAACATTAGATTTACAGGGCCACACAAAAATATTCAGTTACATTGATTGCTTTTATTGCAAATTTGATGAAATTGTATTTTCGTTTACATTAAGTTATTTAACCCTTTTTAAAATTTTTGTGTTGGAATATGATTTCAGTTTAAGTATTTATTTGTCAGACTGTCCATTTATCTACATGTCAGTCTGCCCGCCCCCAGCGTCCGTAAATATTTTCAGAATTTTTACGAAATTATATATGTTACTCAAATTCACTATGGAATGTTCTCTATTTTAAATTGCATTAATAGGTCCTGTGCAACTGGTTTGTTTACAGGGACACCCAAAAATATGCCAGTGCATTGCATTTTAGAACAGATATTTTTATATATTACATTTAAAGAACTTTCTATTGTAAAAATCATAAAGAAAGTTACATTAATTTTTAATATGCTAAAATAATATTTTGTATAGAATATGATTTTGCCATCCTTGAGATTTACAGGGCTACACTAAAATATTCAGATACATTATGGACTGTAGTTGGAATATAAGAGCTACGTTTTCTTTAGTGTTAAGCATTTTCAACACTTTCTAACAATGTTTAAGAATGATTAGCAGTTCAATTGGTCTATCTGTATGCCTTTCAGATCTACTGTCTGTCCGTTGTGTGACTACGTAGGCAAAGAGCTTTGAATGTTATACAATGCAACAATTACGTACATTTGGAAAGTGTTAATAATCAATGCGTACCCCATAATTTTGAGTTCTTGTTTTTTTTTTCTATTGATATAGAGTGTTTAAAAATGAAATCTTGCTGCTTGAAAGAAAAGTGTGAATTTAAAGGCTCGTGTAATGTACTGTACAAATAACTACATATAAAGTACGAAGTGGTTAAAATTAAACTGACGGTACTCAGATGTCAATACCTCTCATTCTGCTGATGATATATATATGGAAATTCAAACGTGTTCATTGAAACGTGTAGAACACTGGGCCAACTTTTACGTAAAAAAAAAAAAGTTTTTAATTTCGCAAACAGCTTTCGCTTTTGCACATAATGTTTTTGCATTGTTGTTGCACAATTGTCCCTCTGCGACCTAAAGCAGATGGGAATTAGTTTTGATATAAAAATAACTCTTGCACTACTACTTTTTCCTACATAATCTTGGATCCCATAATACATATAAAGTACATATCTGAAGTTTTATTCGAATCCGAATAATAGAACCAGAGATATGGAAACACCCATTTTTATTTTAACTACCTTGTGTTTTAAAAATATTTTAATATATTATTAATTTTCAAAGTCAAACTAGGTAAGGAAAGCATAAAAAATCCTGAAAAAAAAATTCGACTGTAGCATGTTTAGTACATCTATACGTTAAGAGATTTCCTTAATTCATCTTTGTTATTCTTATGCTGGTGTACGTATGGATGTATGTATATGTGTATGTTCCTCAAGTTACAGGATAGCGTCTAAACACTTCATTCCATTTATCTGAAATTAGTATGTATATGTCATATATCACAGTAACACGAATTTTATACATTTTCATAAATCTAGGACTTATAGGTCTTTTACTGTGGCAAAAAGAAAACTGTTTTTACCTAAGGCTTAAAGGACTCAAATTATTTGAAGGGCGTTAGCATCTTATAAATGCTTTTGATTGCGACCAAATTGGGTAGACATACTATAAGTCCTAGTCTTACGAACTATACAGGTTTTCAGGGGTGTAGGTATAATAGATTACTTTTTTTTATGGGGCTACAAAGTAGAATTATAGTATATTGCAGTCTATGAGCTCAAATTACTTGCAGTTTTTTTGGTACGTTGTTTAAATAGGAAAATGTATTGCTATGCGTTAGATTGCTTTGCTAATATATGATCATTATGGGAAATGATGTGCATATTAGTTAGTTCTTTAAAAAGAAAAGGTGAAAGAATTTACACATATAACGTTTTAATGGGACTAATTATCTGAAACTTATAAAAATATTTAAAATAGAATAAAACAGATATATTTTTTAAATTTCCGCTGCAGAATGGTAGTTACTTGAAATTGCACGCTTATAATTTATGTTCTTCAGGGACGTACAAAAGAATTCAAATACACTAAGGTCCATTTTACAAACATACGAACTTGGAACGAAACATTCAAACTCTCTATTATGATGTTTACGTTTGTTTATTTGCTAAAATGTTATTATTATTATTATTTTAATCACCTTGTAGATATAAAATGTTCGGAATGTCGAGTGGACTAATTTCATATATTTATTATTATTAATATTATTGTACATCGTTTAAGTAATGAAATGAATTTAGAAATAAGTATTTTTATAGATTCAAAAATTTGTTTAACATTATATTAAAAAATAAATTCAGAAAAGCAAAAATTTCATTACAAAGGGAATCTTTTTTCTTTTCCATACTACAATCGGATAATAATTATAATAATAATAGAAATAACAAAATAAAACAGCTATTTCTAAAAGATATATATTTTTTATATTTTGGTAGTGTTTTAAATAGTCACTATCGTGCTTGTAATCCTTTTTTAAATCAAATGATTGTTTTTTGAACGTTTTTAAAAACTTATTTAGTCTAAGATTTATTAAGAAAAAAACTTTTTCTTTATAAATATTGGTATGAAATATGCGACAAATTCCTATCACTGACAATTGTTTTATTTTTCCTATCATTTGGCGGTTTTTAAGGATCATAGTAAATGAACTGGCCGAAATGTTAAACATTTCCAAAACAACTTCGTTTCGAACGCCTGTATCCTATTTTTGTTTTCTTAATTTGATTCTTATCAGATACAATTCTTATTTTCTTGTTGACAATTTGAATCTTAACAATTTTTAACAAATAACAAACATTAATGCGTACATAAACTAAAACTACATAAAGATATAATAAAAGAAAAAATAAACTTTAGCATATCTCAAATGTCATTTGATATTCTTATAGGAATAAGATCGAATTTAACTTTCATTTTATTTATTTATTATTATAGACAAAAATGTGTTGCTTTTCTTTGATATCCACATAGTAAATATATACATATTTTTTCTTTTGTTATTCGTACTCCAAAAAATAAATAATGTTGATATGAATATTAATTTTTTATCTTTAGACACTTTATTTCACAGTTTAAAATATTTCATTAAAAATAAATATATTATAATCGAGTTTTATGTCTTTGAGTAACACGCATTTTAATCAGAAAAGTAATTTTAATAAAAAATCTTCTAAGTTTAAAAGAAATTATTCCAAATACCGCTTATTATTATTATTTTTTTTTTCAATAGAAAAAATAAAAATAATCAAAAAGCAATAAGCTTATTTTTAACATATTCTACGTCTATATACATGCATATATAGATTGTTTAGTCCATTAATATTAGTCATGAAAAAGCCAGATTACAATGTAATTTTCTAGATAAAGTTATAGATGTAATGACATAAGTATAAAGATATTTAAATTGCCTCTGAAGTGGGTTAGTTTTTACTGTATTAGAATGCTCGAAATCTGGCTTACTTATGGGAAAATCTGATATAAGCACGTAAGAAAGTTGCCACATGTGCGAAAAATGTAAAAAATTGAGTAGTTTAAGCACATATTTCCGGCAAAAATATTACTCTCGAAATCCAAGCACGACATGTAGCGTGAGGGGAAATCCGTAAGCAATTTGAAAAATCAATGCTTATACTTCAGAAAATAGTTCTGTACCATAAGACAATGCAAACGCTCCACTTTATATCTTAGAGAAGAGTAACCATGATTACAGACAGCACGAACGCTTATACATAAATTCATCGTATATGTCATGTTTGTTTAGAGTGGGGAACGTTGGCAGCCATGAGAAGAATTTCAGTTCTTATTCGAATATATTTCTTCATTTATAACTAGGACTAGGTACTTACAATTCTTCGAATTATCCTTTTATGTTTTCCCATCCACACGTAGACGTGCATAAAATTAATAAAAGTTATTAAAAAAAAAAAAAAAAAATGGTTTATTCATTAATTTTTTTCTATATTATGGCAATTCATCATACAAAATTATTATTCAGCTTTAGTTTATAACCAGCGATATTATTCTCAGACATTAGATTTAATTAATTAATTGCTAGTTTATTTTTACGTCAATTACTGTCCTAATTGTTTTTAATAGCATACGAATCTGTTTTTCTGTGAACGATTTCCATGGCTGCGAAGTAAAATAGTTATTTTTTAAAATAATTTTCTACGAAAAAATAAGAAAGAAATGACTATTCTAAAGCTTTTAAAAAATGCATAGAAGTTTTTTTTTTTTTTTTTTTTTTTTTTTTTAAATATTTATATTAAATATATTTTTATGCTTTTAAGATTTTGTAGCATTCTATTGGTACTCAAATAAAAGAAAACGAATTAGCTTACTTAAGAAATTTTAATTTCAATAAATTTAATCTACAAATCTTTTAAGAATAGTACAGAATTATTTCTAATAAAAGCGGAAAGTGACTACGTCAGGATTTGAATTCAAGTCCTTGGAATACCGTGACTCAGTGTTACAGCATTGGCACGTTATACCCAAGACCTTGGTTTCCTTCCTTGTCTGGTCAGTTTTTACTATTTTAGAACAGATTAAAAAAAATTCTCAAAAAATGCATAATTTCTTGCCTAATATATTTAAAATAAATAATTTCAAATATAAAATTATTCATGAATCTATAATTATAAGAAATTATTTAAAAGTCTGACAGGAAAAAAATTTAATGTTAATAAATAAATAAATAAATAAATAAATATTCCAAAAAACTTAATATTTACAATATTGTTTCTTTATATTTGATTTTTTTTATATTTTTTCCATTATATCAAATAAATTTTAAAAAAGTAACAATGGTTTTGTTAATTTATATATGCATTATTACAGTAGCAAACGATTACTTTTTCCAGAATTTAAAAATAATTTTTAATGAAACAAAATTATTTTGTATGACACCAAGCATAAAAAAACTTCATTTTAATGTACTAAACTGACAGAATTAAATCAAAGTAATAAAATACACAGAAAAACTTTTTATCATCTATTTTAAATACTTATTTTACCCGACTTTAAATAAATAAAGTCTTTATATACTGAATCCAGTTTACTGGCTTTTCTTAGCATTAACCCCATGGGATTAATCTGAAGATAACAGCTTTGACCTAGTCAGTAGAGAGGTTTCCAACTTTCTAAAAAATTCATGTCAAAGGATGATAGCTGAGTAATATCATAAAAAGAATGAACTCTGAACACTTAATGTAGTTGGCTGTCATTTTAACTTACTCTCAGAACTCTATAAACACTCAGTTATGTCATATTATAACTAAAATATATTTATTTGATTTCTTTTATTTAATTATAATATGTTTTATTTTAAGAAATTTAAAAAATCAAAGAGATTTACTTATTTAGTTATTTTTGACACGTTAACGTTTAAATGTTTACTTACTCTCATTTAAGTTAAAATTTCACAACATGCTTCTTAAGAAAACTTCCTATTTATGAATAATATTTATATTTTATTTATGGCATGCCAGTTTTAAAATAATCAATTGGCTAGTTTAGTGTTAAATACAGAGCTTATATTAAAACGAAAATTACATTAAAATTATTTTATTCATAAAGAAAGTTTTAAAACATGTTTTGTGTGTGGATAATAAATAAATGCAGTGAGCTCTTCTTAAACCGGATTGTAAAGGGGTAATGGTTTTTGACTTGTCAGTTGTCTTATCCACTGGTTAGATCCAATTAAAACAGGAGGTCATAAACCTGCAGTTTTACAAGAAAGTTCAAATTAAGTACTAAATACAATACAAATACATAGTAATTTGAACAAAAGTTTGTATTCTCAAACCTTTTTTTTTTTCCCTAAAAATGCTAACTCGGAGAAAGATAATGCAGTTTAATAATAAAAAAATAAAATAATTTATATATATCTTAAAATTGTTATTTCTATATTAATATTTATTTACAGAATTGCTTGCGTTCATCATACATTTTATATACACTCGAATAAAAAAAATGATTATGTTGCATAATATTTATTTAGTTTATTTTAAAAATTAAGTTATACTCATTAATTATACTGATAAATTAAGTTATAGTTTTTTCTGAGTGATCAACCTTCTTTCGGAAAAAAAAATCTGGAACAATTTCTATTAATTAATAAAATTTCATAATTACCACCAGATTATCGGAGACATTTTGCAGATTCAGTGCAGACATTTCCTCAATATTTTAACAAATGCGTATTCATATATTTTAGCAATTGAATTTTTAAGTATATTAAAATGTGAGGCAAAATAGAAATATATGTTTACCTTAAATTGAGTATACGTCTAACCCGATCTCTATTATTATAATTTCTTTTAGACCTTAACCGGGAATTCTGTTTTCTACCTGATAAGTAGAAAATATCTTAAACTTAGATCTTTTAATGAGGCGTTTTTTCCCTCTTAAAAACATATTACCATTATGTTCGAACAGCACTTTTTCACAATATTTATAAAATTAAATGTTTAAAAACAGTGCCCTTAAATCTTAACGTTAAAAAAATGGTTGAAGTTATATTCATTAAAAAATAATATTTGAGTATTCAACAATTTCTTTAATTCCGAGTGTACACACACAGTTACAATAATCTGATGTGCCACTCACACAACTTTCTCTTACCCTGCATTTCAATACTATAAAGGTAGATTGCACATTAAGTCATAAAATGAATAATGTAAAATAATAAAAATTCAATCTACTTTTAAAGTAGTCTAAAATACGTTTAGGAACAGTTTTATTTGACAAATATTTCTGTGTGTGAGGCTACCGCTCCCTTAATCCCCTGTTCAATTGTAGTGACTACATTTATTTATTTATTTATTTTTAAGGCTGTTATTAGTTTGCTTTCAAACTTTCCAGTCTGATGCAATTTTTCAAACAGTAACCTAATACGAACTTCAAAATACCTAATTTGAATTTTCTGCAGTTATTTTTAAGTTATGCTGATAACAGTTATATATATACAGATAAACCACTAAAATTTGGATTTCCGTATTTAGGGCACATCAAAACGCGATATTATAGAAAAAAAAAAGTTGAAAAAAGAACTTAAAAAAAATAATTTGTTAACAGTATGGGGATGAAACATGATTTTCTTTTTCTGAACAGTGTTCGCCGATATAGCAAAATTCAGCAAAGCATTTCCATCAATTATATTCAACAGAAAAGAACGTTTAGCTTAATTTTGGGTAGCCCTGTATAACTTCTATAAACTAGATGCACATGACAATGTGTACTGTCCTATATAAAAACCAAAAGGAACACAAAATGAAATACACTTGCAGTAATTTCTAGTATAGCACCAATATATACAAATACTTTGAGTAGCCCTATAAATGAATGATGAACTATTTCCATAAAAAAACAATTCCCATAACAATCTCCATAACAATTCCCATAACAATTTCCATAACAATTTCCATAACAATCTACACAACACATGCATATATGCATATAATAAATAAATAAATAAATAAATATATATATATATGTTCATTCCATTTTTTAGGGAGGACTATAGATGTTACGCTGTACTTAGCACACTGTTAAAAATTGTTTCTTAAAAATGAGCTAAATTGTCTCAAAGTATCTCCGAAACAATATATACTTAAATTTGAAAACCCATGTACTCATTTTTGAGTAAACTGAGATGCTCAAAAATGGAGTTGACCAATAAAAATCCCAATATCCTTATTTTTGACACGTCAGTATACTCAAAAATGAGTACATGGATTTTCACATTTAAGTATATATTCTTTCGGAGCTATTTTGAGACAATTTAGCTCATTTTTTAGAAATCATTTTAAACAGTGCAGAAATTTCTTCCGTAGACGCAATGTATTTGCATTCTCTTGGATGTCCCTATATCTGAACCATTTGCTTTATCTGAACGAAAAGTTTAGTGTAGCATCACTAGTGTAGCATAATTTAGATTTAGAATATTGAGTTTGGACTTTTTGCTACTACTTGTTCTTGAGATATGCTGATAACAGACACACACACGCACACACACAGAGACCAACCGCTAAAAACATGATTTTCGCATTCAGGGAATCTCAAAACGTGTAAATATAACAAAAACTCAATTTCGAAAATTTGATCCAAAAATAATATTTTCTGCGCAATGTATATGGGTAAGAGAAATTAAAAAAATAAATTTTATTTTAGAGTTTTTTTTTTTTTTTTTTTTTTTTTTTTTTCATCAGAAGCAATACATGAGGAGTAAGATTTAGTAAAACAATCCTAGTGGGAATTTTAAACTTTTCTATGTAATATTTCAGCTAATGTTAAGTATAAATGCTTAATGAATGGATTTAAAAGGGCGGTATTCATAGATTAAGATATTTTATTACTATTTTTTTTTAAATACTTTTTTTAGCATTGTATAAGTATTTCAAAAATAATAATTTAGAAGTTTTTTGAATACTTCTTATTTATTATTATTATTTTTTTTTTTTTCATTAAAAAATATTAATTTTTTTTTCTTTTTAGATTTACACTCCAACATCAAATATAGGAATTGCAGATGGCCTAACGGAGCAGCTACATCCAAACAAACATACTGAAGTGTGAAAAGAAAAAACTAACGTCCACAGCAGTAGAGTTTTATTCATCTTTTGACGTGGACATTAAAATTTGAGATTTTAGATAGTAGTTATTGAATAGGAGCATTATTTTATGAAAGATAGTGACACTAAAGAAAGTACACGTTCTGACATGCATACTTTAAATATCAGGGCATTTGCACCGAAAGATGCTGTAGAAAGATAGGAATACTTTAACTGAAATTGTTAGAACGTTTACTTTATAAAAGAATTAACGTTGTTTCTTGCCTTTACAACGTAATGGGGTACTGGCTCTGTTGCAGCTTCATAAAATCTGGAAAACAAAACACTTCAAACGTGAATTGTTTACTTATAACTTTCTGTGAAGGTAGATAATCTCTTTAATAACGGTCAATTAATAGACCTATAGGGTAATAATTACTTAAGCATTTAAATGTATTACAAATTGAAAAATCGAGAAATGGAAGATGGACCACGATTCGGTTCAAGCTATTCAAATTCAATTAAGTAAAATGTATATCTATAAAGATACATTTAAAAGCATTTTTTAGGTAAATGTTGTAATTTTAAATATATTTCATGTTAATGGAATCCAGTAAAAAATGTTTAAAAATTATGACAAAATTTTTTTTAAAAATGAATTTAAAGTTGTCTTTATTATATTTTTTCATGCAAGTAATTTTTTGAAGTATTATTCATAATATAATCACATTATTATAGCGGTAATATAATGTCCTAAACAATAAAAGATTTATTTAAAAAATGCCTTTAAAATGTAAATTTTATACATTTTAACAGCAATAATTGTTTTGAATACATAGTTTAATAGTGAATGAAACAGAATTCCATGAAAATAACACATATTGAATATGATTAGCATTTAAAAAAATATGCAACAAAATTTGGAATTATGCTTAAGTTGGCTTTTTATCATTCAATAAAATTAAATTTACAAAAATATATAATTTTCATTAAATTTTTAAAGATTAATTTTTAAATGTACTTATTTTTTTCCTTAACCCTATTGGCATATGACTTTTAAACAGTAAAATAAAAATTACATATATTTTAATGACACTTTGCTTTTTGGTAAAAGTCTTATTGATAATTAAATACATAAGTTTCAAAAATTTACAGATCTGAACAGGTAAAACGGAACCATTTGTCTTTTTACATTTGAAATGGGTGTCACTACTCATTTACATGTCGTTCATTTTCCTTTTCTTATGATTTGAAAATAATAAATAAAATCATTCAGCTGAAAAATCAATCTTCGAGCTTCGCTTCATCCATATATTATCACTACATGCAGAATGTAATTTCTGTATGTGTATATTACAAAACAAACCATGTGATAGTTGAACTATATATTCCAGTACTGAAAGAGGCGTAAGAATCATTCATAGAGCCTGCTGAAAGAGCTTTTATAACAACCCCTTTTACTTGTAAATTTCTTAAAATGCAACATACACCATCTGTATTACAAAATGTTTGAAACGGTAAGTAATAGAAAAACTAGCATTACAGGTGCTTAGCGAGGAAAAATGCTCATCTAGTAGCTGGTGAAAAGGTGCGTTGATTAAAAGTAACTATCGACAATATAAGAGTCATTTTATTCTTTGCTCATATTTGCCACAGTACAAAAACAGATCCATTACCGATTAAGTTTAATATTTCTTTCATATCATGTAACAGAAAATATTACTATTTATCAGTTTGATATATAGAGTATTATTTAAATGATCTCTTTCGAGTTTATTATGAAAGTAAGAACTATTATGTCAATTCTTTTGAATTCATTTTAAATAAGCCATATATAATTTTTCTTGTAAAAAAAAGAGAGAGAGAAAACTTATTTTAATCCTCAAAAAATATTTATATTCACATTAAACATTTAGTTTTGCGTAATATATATATATATATATATATATATATATATATATTATTTAATAAAACCGATTTTTTCGAAAATTTTTTCTTTAATTCGATTCATTAACTGGAAAACGATCGATGGCTATTTTAAGACATGCGATGTCTCCCATTAAGAAAATTTCCTTTAACATTATTTTTTCCACCGTTTAATTAAAACCATTTTTTACTTAAAAGAAATTCTATTTTTTAAGCAGATAGCTCTAGAATTAAGCATCCGATAAATTAAAAAGTAATTTTTTTTGTGATTGTTTTTATTCAAAAACTATATATAAATAAAAAGAAAATTATCTATCTTGTATTAGATTGTGAATTTTCAATTTGATATTAAAAATGGTGTAATTCATAGCAGAAATATAAAAATATCATGATTAATGATTTTGAATGTCTGAATAATTGTGCACGTATAAATTATTTAGAAATATATTTCGATTGTTAATAGTTAAAAAATTTTATAAGGTGTAGTAAAGGACTAACTTTCCCCATTTCACATATGGTTAGTCATAAATCAAAATGGGATTTAAACTCTAAAGTGTTAAACAAAAACGATAACGAATTGAATTTTACTCAATTTATGAGATTCAGAATAGTTGTAATTTTTTTTTTTCCTTTTATTAGTTTATAATTTTCCATCATGAGTTTTCCCAGTTAAAAATTTGTAGTCCAATTATTTAAGCATGCTTGTTTTAATTTCAGTGTGAATAAAATATTTCAGACTGTGATAATCTAGTTAATATTATTTGGAATGTTCAGTGTTCCGAATAGTAACACTATCAAACATATTTCAAAATTTGAAACTGTACTTCTATTGAGATTTCATTAAATATGAATATTAATCACCGTTGATTATATTAAGAGGTTTTCTGCAGGATAATATTTTCCAGGATGGAAGAGATCATTTGAATACTACCTGGCTTACTGTTGAAGAAATAATATGACAATCATTTTCATCGATCTTTCAATGTCTTTTTTTTTTTACAGACAAGAGTTACGAAGTTTGGTAGTAAAACATCTCACCCAAAAACGCATCAAAGAATAACTATATAATTTTCAGCCATGTTTTATAAGTAGATATTTAATGGTAAATAATATAGTTATGCAGGAACGACTCTGAACAACTTTAAACACCATGTATATGTAAATGTTGCACTTGTTAATACTGCAAGAAATAAAACCTTTCATTTAGTGCCTGATATCTGATCTCATAAAACCTTCTATCTATCAATTATTTATTTATAAATTTGAGGATCTTTTAATATGTTATGTTACAATCTTTTTCTAAAGTCCGAACTTATTTAAGTCACTGAATAAAGTGTTAAACAATAAGTTTAAATATAATTGTTTAATATGACGTAAACTTAGTGTATATGTTAAAGAAAGATGACATCGTGATATGCTTCAAAAACAGCGAATTTCTCAAAAAAAAAAAAAATTATTTTAACAACAAGCAAAGTTTTATAATAATACATTATATTTGTTTGCGTTTTTACGCCGCATTCGACATCCTGTATCTCTTGACTCTAGACTTTATACTTCTAAATATACGTTTCAAAGTATTTCAAATGCAGCTCTGCATCGATTTTTATTCACTTTTAATAAAATGAAAAACTAAAATGAAAACATACTATTGAATTCCGGAAAAGGAAAAGAACAAGTCATCCTTTTTGAAAATGCTCTTAGAGCAACAAAAACCTTTATTAAAGGTTGTTGTTAAGGTTTATAAAAAGCAAGAAAATGATGAAAAGTATGTATTTGAATTTTGTATTAAAACATAATTCAAAATTACTTTCTTAAATTTATTTGTATTTATTTACTTTTACCAGTACTTTCTGATCGAGTTATCTGACAGAGAAATATTAAAAAGGTTATAAGTAAAATAAGCTTTTTTAAGTAGAAACAACAATAAAAAAAGATATTTGCTGTTACATTTTCTGTTTACATGGGTCTGAACCTTGTATATTTTGAATACGAAAATTTTTAATTATAAAATTCGCTTTAATTAGAATTATAAATTAAAGAACAGTGTACAATCAATATTTAAACTTTAAAACTTCTTAACACACCATAGAATAAGTGAAAGCAATACCGGTTTCGAAAGGACGTGGTCTTTGCACCTGACGTGGCTTTTTTGCACCTGAAGAAGAAATACCAGAACATTTCGAAACCGGTAATGCTTTCCTTTATTTTAAAGTGCATTATTTAATCGCCGATTTTCTTAAGCAATTATACAAGGAAAAATATACTGTAAAAACACACTAGTATTCAAAATATACGAGACTGCGACTCCTGGTGAATTCTAGTGAATATTTTGTGAAATAATTTAAGAAAATAGCATTTTAAGATTGTGGCTTATGCATATTTTTCTGAAACATTGTTAGTACTGAACTTATTTTCACACCAATTTTATGAAGACTAATTTTCTTATGTAATTGTAGTTACACAGTGGAGAAAAACACCCTACAAAAACGTGGTGTGTAAAAAAGGTGGGTATTAACAAGCGCTGGATAAAATCAGAAATATTACCTGGCTTATGTCACATTCTATGCATTTTAATTTGAAGATTTCTTTTTATTAAAAACATTTATTTGGATAAGTTAATAAGTTTTAACTAAACCTGATTATTTTACAGAATTCTAATAACTTTAAATATACACGTTCTTACTTCATAAAAATAGAAAACATTCTTAAAATATTTCAAGAGACAATAAATCCTGTTTTTTTTTTGGGGGGGGGGGAGGGGGATGAAAGAAAAGAAAAGGAAAAAAAAAAACACAGAAAACGAAAATAGTACAGAGAATTTACTGTGTATAATCCTCAAATCGGATAAATTAGTTTTATGCCAGAAATTTTATATAATAGACAAAATTATATATCTACGGAATGCTGCATCGTAGAAATGTTATTTCAGGAGTTAATTAAAACTTCTAGTGTAAAACTGATTTAGCTGTCGTGCGGATTATGCGGCGAAAATTACGGTATAAGCTTTAATTCACCTGTTTTATCTTTTTTCAAACAATATTTCACAAAATATTTTGATTTTGATTTTTCGCAAGTTTCAGTTTTTTGACTCTCAAATTTTTGAGAATGAAAGAATATTCAAATATGTAAAACATTGTACGCCTATTTAATATAGCTTAATTCTTGTATTTCAATAATATTATATTATGTTTGACTTTACAAATAGGCTGTGGAGTTTTTCAGCACTAGCACTTTTAGAAAACTAGATTGCATATTGTAGTTACAATCTTAGAAAACAAAACATTAATTTTATGTAGTGTGTATATTTCAATCAAGTGATGTGATTGTTAAAAAATTCTGAATAAATTAACGTATCTTTATTATAAAAAACGCAAATCATCACATACGTGACATGTATTACATGATAAACCATTTTCTCTAAATTATGATTAAGCAATAATATTAAATATAAAATAAGTTGATACATATCATATAAAATATTTACAAAAAATAAATATATATATAATAATAATAATAATAATAATAATGAAATAAATCAAATAGCAAAAATCTTGTTTATCATTTCTAAATTCTCGACAAAGCACTGTTTAAATAAAATTTAGACATGAAAACTTTTGAATAGAAAAAATATTTCGGAAAAAGTTTTTCTTTATGGAAAAAAAAAAAAAAAAAAAAAAAAAACCTCTTAAAACATATTGCAAAAATCTCTCTCAATTTAAAATAGAAAGTATGAAATATTTAAACATAAAATAATACATACTTATTTTATGCTTACAGACAAATTTAAAACGCGAGTTTTTTAATAAAAAATCAATATCTCTCGAAAGTTTCATATCTTCCATGTCGTAAAGCCAAAAAGCATCAGATGAAAACAGTGATTAAAAAATTCCGTCTGCCAAATGACATGCTTTAATGCACAAATGTGACTTATTTACATAAACTTGGTAGATTACTTAACAATGTTTCTGTAAAATTTTTCTTGTTAAAACTTTTGTCTGAATATTTAATCTTGTTAAGCTAATTTGTTAAAAAGAAATGCTCTCTCTTCTTAAAAAAATCATATTTATCAAATTAGAATTTCTTTCTTTTATTGCTTTTGTACATTTGTTTGTCCGTCCTCTAAGTCTCGCAAAATAGAATGCCATATAAAATTCTTCTGTAACGCTTGCATAAAAAATTCTAAATATGTATGAAACATTTTCTTGTATAATTTCAAACTAGGTTATTTCTCCTTATTATGTGATATGTTTAAAATTTATTCATGTTATTATAGACAAAATGTACATTTATATTGGTTAATTTATGTAAAGGTGAATAAATTCCCTTTTCAATTTATTGTTGTCTGAATAATTCTTTGACTATTTCTAATATTATTTTCCGATTCTGATTCGATTTTAAGCTATCCATTAGATTTCAAGTTACCATTTATTTATAAGAATAGGGTAATATCTTGGTGGGCAGATTGCCAAAATAACATTTGAATATTTTTTTTTCCACGTGATTATTTTGAAAACTTTAGAAAAACAGATACCATTCGTTAATTGTGTAGTTCGGTACAATAAAACCGTTAAACTGATAATAAATGAATATAGTAAGGTAATTTCATGACACATCGTAATGTCAGTCACACGGGAGATTGAGATTGATGTACTTTTGCAGCTGTTTCTTCTGATTAAATAAGTTAGTGATTACTGTTTAAAAAATGTGGTGGAAGCTCAATTATCTCTTAGTATGACTGATACTACATTTAGCATGGAATTACACAGTATTAATATGTCACTCATTTATTGTCACTTATATTATGATTATAAAGTTTGTGCGAAAACCTAGGAACGCGGTAGCGTTCGGCACCGCCAAGCTAAAACAAACATTAAAAAAAAAATAAAAATAAAAATAAAAAAGTGGAAATTTACAAAGTGGGAAAGTAAGTAGCGAACGCTACTAATGTATATTATGTTAACATAGCATCTTGGACTTTTCGACTACCTGTACCTCAGTTCCCTGGCCTCCAAGACCTATGATTTTTTGCACAGTCTTTAAGCATATCCTTAAGACAAAACATACAAATTTGCAAGTCGATCTGAATTAAGGGCCCGCTTCACTCACCGCCGCCGGAAGCCGAAGCTAATGTTATTCTATGGGAAATTTTTCTTTACAAATAACTTATTAACTAATACATATTTTTTAATTCTGTTTTCACATTCTGAAAATTCCCAGCTGTTAAATTGACGGACCTTTTTTAAAAAATTATTTTTTTATTATTTTGAAGCTGCAAAATACGATTTTTCAACATGTGATTTTTTTTCACTTTGTGATTCCAAAATAAAATACTAAAAATTTAAAAAATTCATTTTTAAAAAAGGTCCTATTAAAAGGTCCTAAAATTCGTATTTTGCAGCTTCGAAGTAAAATATAAAAAATTTAAAAAATATTTTTTTAAAAAAGGTCCGTCAATTTAACAGATGGGAATTTTCTGAATGAGAAAACAGAATTAAAAAATATGTATTAGTTAATAAGTTATTTAAAAGAAAATTTCCCCATAGAATAACATTGGCTCGGGCTTCCGGCGACGGTAAGTGAAGAGGGCCGTTAAGGGGCCTGAGTAATATAACTTTAAAAATCTGAAATTTGCCGGTTACTTTCTTCTTCTTCTTATACTTATCCTTGTTAAGTCTGACAAGCCTAGAGTCTAAAGTTCTGCAGCTACATTGAGCTAAAAGTTTGCCTGGACATTCCGCCTGACATGTATGTACTAGTGGCTTTTGCAATAAAAAAAAATTGGTCAATATACAACGTATTTATTTTGATTTTTGTAAAATTTAACGCAAAAATTCCGTGAAATCATCGAGCGAGGGCGTTCGTTTCCAATGAATTCCAATGAATTGCAATTTTGACATTTAATGAGACATTAAATAGCAATAAATACTGTTCTTTATTTTATTTTATTTATTTATTTATTTATTGCAACAATGAATAGAAATAAATTAATTAAAGACAATTTTTTCTTAAAACTTTTGAAATAGTTACAAGAAACATGTTTATTAATAAGAAAAATAATTGATAAATATTGGATTAAAATATGATTAAAATTTGCAAAGTGATTTTTATCGCGAAATTTCGTAATAAATAAATGCTTAAAGAAAGCGTTGGCTTTTAACAAAAGTAATATGAAGGATTAAGAAAAAGAGCGATTCGTTGACTTTAAAAATTTACGAATGATGTAAGAAAACATAAAATTAAATTCCGATCCTATATTATGTAAGAGTTATATTGCTATCTAGGAAAAATTAAAATTTGACATTTTAGTGTTTTTGTGAGTTTTCGTGTCTCCTGAACTCATTTTTCATTTTTTATAGTGATGAAGGTATGCTTGTATGTATATGAATAAATACGATAGCATCTAAACGTTTTGATTCAGCTCAAATTCGGTAGGTATGCTAGAAGTGACACAGAACTACATAGATTTTAATAATGTAGAACTCAGTTTTTTTTCTTTACACGGATACAAATAGAATTCTTATACATAACGATTTATGGTCTGAAAATATTTGAAGTTTGTTTAATAAGTTTAGAAGATCTTCTGATTTCAATTTTGCTTTTTTTTTTTTTTTTTTACGGTGATGCCTGTATTTATATGTGTCTGTATGTATATGAGTGAACGCGACAACATCTAAACACTAAATTCGATTGCATTCAAATATTTTATGTATATTATAGGTCACCATTGCATGAAACAGCTTAATGAATATAGGACTAATGTGTATATACATGGGAGTGAATGAGTACGATAGCATCTAAACGCTGCATTCTATTAAAGTCAAATTTAGTATGCAAAATTTTAGGTCACCATAACATGAAATACATGAAGTTGAATGAATATGGGATTAATGTGTATATAATTGAGTGAGTAATTGCAATAGAGTTTAAATACTGCATTCGATTAAACTCAAATTTAAAATATATAATATAACAGGTAATCATCATGCGAAATATGTAGAGTTTAATGAATGTAGGATTAATATAAATGTGTATGTAAGTGAGTAGACACGATAACCTACAAATACTGAATTTTCTGTTGAGCTTTGACTTGGTAGATATGTTTAAGGTCATCGTTAAAGAACTATTTATAGAATTTTATAAATTTGAAACTTATGGTACTATTTCAAGCGATACAAATTAGAATTCATTTGTATTACTATGAATGCATATTATCGTTTTTTAATGCTAAACTGTTTAAAATAGAACAAGTACATATAAAATGTTACAATAATTGGCTAAAGTATGATTATTAGGAATAATTATGTACGTATTAGCCTTTTTTACGGGGAAGCATGAACGAATTTTCAGGTATCATGTCCTATAGGAGCTAAAAACTAAAGAGCTTTTAATTACTTAAAAGAGAATAAAACTGATTTTCAAACTGATTTTTTTTGTTTGGCAGTTTTTTAATATTGCGTGCTTACCAGTCATAGTCTTTCACAAGGACATAAAATAAATTAGAATAAATTACGTTCCGTTGTATTACCGTACATACGAACTTTATTAGAGATACTCATATTTTAACTTTTCCTTTTGGGTATTTTTATATTAAACGATTTTTACTTAACACTCTTTCATGGCCCATGCGATAAACTGCCAAATTAAATTAGAAATATTTAGCTAAATTCAAGACCGTAGCTATGGGGATAGTGTTTGTGTATTTAAAAAAAGAAACCTGAAATTTTGCAGATTTGTCGAAAATGTTTTTGATTATATTTCCTTTTAAACACTTAATATTACGTACTAAAGATTGAACCCTCTCTGAAATTATATTAAAGGCAAAAAATTTTTAATTGTTTATGAATTACACGAGCGAAAAGCATCTGAAATACTTTATTCCTCACACTGAACAATCGTTGGGTCTCGTTGTGAGCATGAATCGCCAAATGAGCCAAATGGCATGACAGTTTTCTAATGAAAAAGTTCTCACATTTGGTTATTTGCTAAATTATTCCCCTATTCAACCTATTTAAACATCATTAACTACTAAATGTTTAGAAAGTCGAGTAAAGTCAATTCAGATTTTTAATTATCCAATTATAAAAAATGAAAATGATATAAGTGAGTTTAAGTAGAGTTTAAATGAATAAATACAATACAAATTCATTCGAATGTCAATAGGAAACGCACTCATCATATAAATACATATTCATGAGCATGGGTTACCAAAGTATTACACACTCACATAATATATACGCATTAGACAAACGTATTGTTGCGTATCGGAGTTCATGAATTGTCTGTGAATGAAAGACGAACCTTGCAGAGGTTTAAAATTTTATTTACAGAATATTTCGGAAAATTACAGGTCTGTAAACCCAGTATCAACTTCAGTTTCACCAGAAAACACAGTTTAAATAACACCTGACAACATGAAAATCATACTATAAACTATACCATAATATTAACACACAGCAATAGGCTGCAATTCAATAGTAGAGACTTAATCAAGCAAAGCTTTCTATTCCGTAAAGTCTTGGTGAGAAACTGACCTCAGTGGTCGGAATGGGACCCCTTTCAGAATTTTACAGTAACTTCCGTAATAATCGAGTTAGACCTTACGCAATTGGTATATCGATAATACAGGTTTTTTCACCAAGGTCGCCAAAATAGTCGTCAAGGAGCGATAAAGTCACCAAATTCGTCTCAAAGCCCATTACGTGCCCTGGTGAAACTGATTTTTAAAGGAAAACGCACTTTTTTAACGTGGAATCAAGCTAGAAATGCAGAAAATTGACATTTTATAATCTGGCATTTTATAATCTATTTCTCTTTGAAAGAAATTACATAAAAATAATTAGTATTATTTACAAATTCGTAACAATATATTTACATCTATGCATAACACACACGATTTTTTTTTTTTTATCTATTATTCAAATGTACCCACTATGCATACTTAATATATTTATAAAATCACATACGTAACCTGCAATAAGAAGTGATATATCATAAAAAACAATACTTTTGTAAAAGTCACCCCACACAGCAAAAACTCTCACCTTTCTTACGCAGCCAACAAAAAAAAAATCTGATGTGGGCACCACATGACTTCCTTATACACTTTTAGAAATATACATAATGTTAAAAAACATTGTAATTGGACCCGAAATAGTTGGCTAAAAATAGTTTAAAAAATGAATTATCACCGTGTTCTGAGCTTTTCTGAAAGTTAGTTAAAAACCGATGCAAGATTTGTACTGGTAACGCTGACGAAGGCAGCAGGTTCCCGAAAAAATTAGCTAAAAGTATTAAAAAATGCATTTTCACCGTATTCTGAACTATTCTGAAAGTTTCAAATGTCTAGCTAGTCAGGAAGTTAGTTAAATAAATTTTCTGTTGAACCATATAAAAGCTGTCGATGGCAGCAGTCACCGGAAACAATTGGCTAAAAATAGTTTTCTGAGCTTTTCTGAAAGTTAGTTAAAAATCGATTGCAAGATTTGTACTGGTAACGCTGCCGAAGACAGCAGGGACCCTAAACAGTTGGCTAAAAGTATTTAGAAAATGCATTTTTACCGTGTTCTGATCTAGTCTGAAAGTTTCAAATGTCTAGCTTGTCGAGAAGTTAGTTAAATAAATCTTCTGTTGAACGCTGCTGAAGGCAGCAGGTATTAGAAACAGTTGGCTAAAAATATTTTTAAAAATGCATTGTCAACGTGTTCTGAACTTTTCTGAAAGTTTCAAATGTCTAGCTAGTAGGGAAGTCAGTTAAATTGCAAGATTTGTCCAAACCGTTTTTGAGTTATTACCGTTTTTTGACACATTTTGGCCATTATGAACCTGATTTTCCTAAATATCTCCAAAACGAAAAATCATACAAAGTCCAAAAAGAGAGGTGCACAACTAGATGTTATAACAAACCTATGTACCAATTCGCAACTTTCTACGTTCAACCGTTTTTGAGTTATGCGACATACTCACACACACACACACACACAGATACACATACATACAGACGTCACGAAAAATCGTGTAAAGTCTCTTATATCTCTAAGACGAGAGCTCGTGTTGAGACGACACGTGCAGGTGTACAACTAGACATCATGACAGTCACAAGTATAAATTGGCAACATTCAGCGATCATTCGTTTTCGAGCAATGTGAAATGCAAAATCCATTTCGCAAATCGGGATTACTATACTTCCTTATACTTTGTATAAGGAAGTAAAAAGGACTGATATCAAATTTCGCCACCGCTATTGATTCCCGGGAACTCAATGCCTTGCTTAATGAAGATCTGCCAATAACTCTGCAAGTATCTTTCTGATAAATTCTAATCACTTTCAATATTCCTTGTTATCTGTGTAGTTTTTTGACTGCATAAAAAAGTTATAATTTAAAGTATTTTTACGGTGGGGTGCGTCCCCTATGTGGAAGTTTTAATTAATAAAAATTTAGCTAGTAAATATTAAAATATTATTTATGCACACAGCCGTTAATATACTTTAAATTATAATTTTTTAATGCATTCAAAAAACTAACCCAGAAAACAAGGGATTTTGAAAGAGATTAGGATTTATCAGAAAGACATTTGCAGACTTATTCGCAGATCTTCATTAAGCAAGGCATTCAGTTCCCGGGAATCAATAGCGGCGGAGAAATTTGATATCAATCCTTTTTTTTTGGATGTGTAAGAAAGGTGAGAGTTTTTGCTGGGTGGGGTTTCTTTTACAATAGTATTGTTTCTTACGAGATATAAATTTCTTTTACTAATAATTAAAAAAAAAAAAAAAAAAAAAAAAGTTAGATCTCTACATAATTTTATCGATTTGAACAAAAGTTACAAAATTTATAAAATTTATAAAAGATTTTATGGGATTGCATATTTTAGAGGGAAAAGTTCAGAAATCATTGTCTATGGGCACTGTATATTAGATTCGTTGACAGTTTTAGGAATTTTCAAACGCCCCAGATTTTACGTCACTTCACAAAGATTTGTATTCAGCGTACACCAAGGATAATCTCTCTATATACAGAGTGAGTTTGACACAATCTGCCAAACAAAAGGAAGTGATAGAACAGCCCATGGGGAGCATAAAACACCATAGAAACGCTGTTCTATCTCTAAACGTTTCCGAGTTATGGTAGATAGAAGAGAAAAATCTGTTTTTGTCCATCCCGTCTGAAAAACCCCAAATTTGTGAGCTTTCTGAAAAACTTACACGCAAAATAAGCACATATTTGGAAAGCGCAGAAACACTCCAATCGGGTGACACCATTTACATCAGGATACCTTAATTTCACGGAGCTACAAGCGCTAAAACAGTGGCGAAGTTTAAAATCGAGTTGCCACCAAATTCTTTAACCGGCAATTCTGAAAACACCGTTCTAGCTACAATCGGACAAATTTACCAAAAACTTCTCCATTCCACAAGCTATAGAATGACCCTACAATAAACCATATCGGTGTTCTAGTTCAGAAGAAATTTAGCCTTTTGTTTGAAAAACATCACTGAAAATGGCGTTCGTCGAACTTCATCAAACGAAACGATGGTGAGTAAATGGAACGTATGCAAATTCGTGACTATCTGTATATGGACTCTTAGTGATATGTAGATGTATTCCAACCCTCCTGCGCGCGCATCCCACTCGCGTGTACAAAAGGCGAGTCAATCTGTAACAGCTCATTAGCTCGTCAGCTTCTTTTACGTTTTATGCTGCTTATTGCTTTAGCATTTTCTGGACTTTGCCTGAGCTCGGCCGATTCTTTTCACACTGCTCTCACGTCTACTTGCTCTCTTTTAGTTCATACTTAGTAGGATTTCCTACATTGGTACGAATTAACCAAGTTGGTTCTTATTCTGTAGCACTTTTTTTCTTCTACTTTTGTAAATTAATATTGAAATTTTATCCCTTTTTGTTTACCCTTCTGAATTTCATTTTCAATTGAAGTCATCACAGGGATCAAGTTGTCATACTTTCCCACCTGTAAACAGGTATACCTAGTTTTACAAATGAAGTGTACTCTTATATGCATTTTGTGTATGGATTTTGCGATGGTAACTCTCGGAGAGCCGAAGAAAAGTACCGTCTACGTTATCCAGATCGTCGTGCGCCCAACCGAGCTGTATTTGCCGCAATTAATAGAAGGCTTAAGGAGAGTGGGTAGTTCGGTAGGGCGTACGAAAGGGGCTATTGTCGCCGTTCCGCCACCGCTGAGGAGTCCGTACTCGACCGAGTTGAGGAAAATCCAAATATGGGTTCACGCATACTTGCGGGAGAAGGTGGAATCTCTCAAAGTAAAGTGATGAATGTTTTGCGCAAAAACCAGTATCATCCATACCACTTCACACCGGTACAAGAATTACGCCGCTCAGATTTCTAATAGCGGGTAACATTCTGCCGCTGGCTTTTAGAGCGAGATATTGAGGAACACCATTTCCTTAGAACGATACTGTGGGCAGATGACTCGGGATGGCATGTTAAATTTACATAACTGGCATCATTACGCTCAACAAAATCCATTTGTAATACGAAACTCATCGTTCCAGACGCGATTCAGCTTAAATGTTTGGCTTGGAGTGGTTGGCGATCGCTTGATAGGTCCACATGTGTTCCAAGGTCATCTGACAAGCAATACATATTTGGCGTTTCTGGAACATCATCTTCCAGGATTACTTGATGCCCTTCCTGTACCCCAAAGAGTGGAAGTCATTTTCCAACACGATGGAGCCCCTGCACATTCTTCCAATGCCGTTCGAGACTTCTTGACTTAACAGTATCTGTGATGGATTGGTCGTAATGGACCAATTCCTTGGCCACCTAGATCACCAGATCTCACTCCATTGGAATTCTATGTTTGGGGTTTCCTGAAGCAAGAGGTTTGCCGCACAGAAGTTGCAAGTTTTCAAGATTTAAGCAGCCGGATCGATGATGCAATAATAAAACTGAGGGATGAGCTTTCGCTAAGAGCTACTGTGGTTTCCGTTCGTAAGCGGGCAAGTGCATGTATCAGGTGTGGGGGGTGACCAATTTCAGAAGCGGCACTAAATTTCACACATACTTTCCAATGCAAATGTGCTTTAATCATAAACGTGTGATACGTCATTATTTTTTGCATATTCTTTTGTGAAAGACGTGAGAAACGTCATACTTCTTTTGTTTCCATTCCATTGTATTTGTAAACTTAATACAACTGCTACTTTTCTTGTTTGTCTTTAAAACTTTCTTTTTCGCATCTGACAAAACAGCGGGCTGAAGGCGGACATGAAATCAGGAACGATCATGGCACCCCGTGAGGCTCCTTCTCGACCAACGTCGAGTAAGAAAGAATGTATTTCAAACAAAAGGCTAAATTTCTCCTGAACTAGAACACCGATATGGTTTATTGTGAGCTCATTCTAAAGCTTGTGGAATGGAGAAGTTTTTGGTATAATTGACCGATTGTAGCTTGAACGGTGTTTGCAGAATTGCCGGTTAAAGAATTTGGTGACAACTCGATTTTAAATATCGCCACTGTTTCAGCGCTTGTAGCTCGCCGTGAAATTAAGGTATCCTGATGTAAATGATGTCACCCGATAGGATTTTTTCTGCTCTTTCCAAATATGTGCTTATTTTGCGTGTAAGTCATTCAGAAAGCTTACAGATTTGGGTTTTTTCAGACGGTTTGGAAAAAAACAGATTTTTCTTCTATCTACTATAACTTGGAAACGGTTAGAAATAGGACAGGGTTTCTATGGTGTTTTATGCTCCTCATGGGCTTTCCTATCACCTCTTTCGTTTGGCAGATTGTGTCAAACTCACTCTGTATAAGTGCAATGATATCTTTAGCAATTTTTACTACACGACCATTGTTTTATTACCTACCTAAATCATAAGATTAAGAGAATCATAGTTTTTGCTTTGGAATAAAATTAAAAGTGCTGTATTTTCTTTAAACATTTCGATGTGTTATCTGAAAGACTATTTATTTACCGATATGTTCAAAACATTACATATAATTCTGTTCAAGCTCCTCTAGAAATTTCAGAATTATATTTTTATCTAATTTCAGAAAATCGAGGACAGTACATTTATATGGCTAATATTTGTAAAATCTATTCTCAATAGCAGAAATAAGTCATTTTTTCTAATATTTTTTTTATTTTATATTTTTATCAGGATAGAAATTCCTTGGATTCCGTTTTTAAGATTTTCATAACCTGTAACCTTTCGTCAAGGTGCATTTTTGTTTCATAAACACATCGAGTTAAATTTAAATTATAATGCCCTTGTACGTTAAAAAGAAAACTGTAATTCAAAAGTTTATATAAGAGAAATAATATTCTAATTTGCAATAATATACTACTTACGATTTCAGTCATTTTGTCAAGTATCTAGGAAAACACTTTACAAAATATCTTGAAACTTCATTGGTGTAAAGGACTTGTTAAATCTTATATACTGCATCAAAATATTTGTCACATAGTCAAAAAAGAGATCAATGACAAAATAAAGAAGATTAAGAAGAATCCTTAAAGCACAAAATCTTTCACATTTGTTCTAAAACGTTACAATATTTAAATATTCTATCACACTCCAGGAATATTTTCTGATAGTTTTTTGAAGTGTCCACCCTTTACGATGTCTATGTGTGGATATATTTTTTAAGGCTCAACGACATACTTCCGTTGTTGAAATTAAACTAAAAGCAAACAGAACTTTTGGAACGTTTCTGCAATATTTACCATGTTTTGATGTTATCAAATAGTTACGTTTCTGCAACATTTTTTGCTGTAAAGATTTAGGATTACTCTGTTAAAGGTAATGCTTAAAATGTGTTGTAGCTGTGACATATGATTATGGTACTTCTGATAATTATCCATATTCATTTGTCAGAAATATCAGATATATTCATAGAAATATAAATGTCTAGTTATTTTTTCTTTTTCTTTAATTTGCCTTTTTTCTTTTTTTTTTTTTTCTTTTCTTTGCTTAATTCCCCGAGAAAACCAAGTTTTGTCCATATCTTTCACAAGTGTAAAAGTTAACAATGAACGCTAACTTTAATGAAGATGAGGATAATTGAGAATAAATTGTCATCTCAAAAATCCCATACCGTAAATATTTCTTAACCTTCTTCCAGAAGTTTCCATCAAAAATAGTTTTCTGTCATATTTAACACAGAAGTTACGCTAACTTTTCTAAAGATGAGGTTTGTTTAGATGGATTTCTTATTAAAATAACCTTAAACTTAAGTTTTTATTACAATCATTCAATTTATTTCCGAGAGTCAGCATTGAGCACAGAACTTTCCAAAATATGAGAAAAATTTAGTTTGAATTGTCATCTAAAATTAAGAAAAAACACCTTAAACCTAAAATATTTATTAAAATCGTTATAGCAATTTCTATGAAAACCAAGTTTCAGCCATATTTAGCAATGGACGGAGAAGGGTTATTAGCGAACGCAAACTTTCGTAAAGATAAGGATAAGCCAAATGGATTTGTCATATGAATAAATACTTAACCCTAACTTTTATCAAAATCCTTAGAGCCAGAAAGTCAAATTTCTGCTACATTTTACAATGACGTTATTCACAACAGAGAACAAGCTCTAAACAGTGAACGCTAAGTTTCCTAAAGATGAAGATAAATGAAATAGGTTTGTCATTTAAAAAAATTCTCAACCCAATTTTTTATGAAAATAATTAGATACATTTCCGAGAAAATCAAATGTCGGTCATATTTTGCAACGTGTTGAGTGAGGGTTTACAGTGAACGGTAAATTTTGTAAAGATAGATGGTCTTGTTATTTCAAGAAAGCGTATTTTTTTTTTTTTTATCAAAATTGTCAGATTCATTTCCACATAAACCAAATCTCTGCCATTTTTAGCAGCCTGCGGTGTAAGAGATGATTGCTACAGGTAACATTTCTGAAGATCAAGATATGTGAGATGGGTTTCTCTTCTTCGACAAAGAAAACTGCTTAACCCTATACATATTTCAAAATTGAGTTATTTTCAATAAAACTAAGTTTAACGTTAATTCTCCTAAAGATGAAGATAAGTCAAATGGGTTTGTCTTCTCAAAAAACCCTTAATTAAGTTTTTATTAAATTGGTTTGATCTACTTTCGTGTAAAGGCAATTTCTGCCATATTTTGCATTCGGCAGAGTAAGGTTTAACAGGAATTTTAAGCAATTCAGAGGTTAGCGAGAAATTTCCTGAAGATAAGTTCAATAGGTTTTTCCTAGAAAACCTGTCCTTAAAATTGTTTACCCTAAACTTTTACCAAACCCCTCAGTGACGTTTTTGAAAAATCCAAGACACACACACATATATATATATGTGTGTGTGTGTGTGTATGAATGTATGTAATGTAATGTATATATTACGTTATAACTAAAAATACGAGTTTAATTATATAGATTGTCTAACAGAACGTTATAAAAAGCGATAACATTTGGTTTTGAGGCAATTTTGTGAGATTATTTCTCAGACCGTCCAATCAACATCATATCCAATCAATTATCCTCTTCTTCATTCCTTGCCTCTGTATTTGCCAAATTCTACAATATTGTATTTTCTATGTAAAGGCATACTGAGAAATCATGAGTCCAAAGACAGAGTGTTGGTTCTGCACTTTCATGGAATGTGTGTGAGTGCAGACCCTCTTAAATATATTTCGAATAAACGTCATATTTACAGATTAGACAGCCCTCCGGTATTTTCAGTACAAATATTTTTAATAGAAATACTCGCTTTATTTAATATCAAAAGTTCTGTAATTAAATAAATCGAAGATAAATTTTGGAAAAATTGGTATTAAAAAATCTCGAATCCTTAACATTTCTGTATTTAGTGACGAATGTTTTACCACAGGAATTCATGCAGCCATTTTCCTTCATTTTGTTTTATACCATTTTTTCCCTTTTAACAAGCCTTTACACAATTACTTTTACTTAACACGTTAACTCGTTTAATATCATGTGCTCTAAAAATAAATATTATAGCAAATCTTTTAAAAATATGTATTTTTGTTTTTCTGTAGCTATAAATACATTGTTTTTCGCTAGAAAAATGCTATCGATTTAAGAGTTTCTTGCATTTTTTCCAAGATACAGTTTGAAACAACAGCAATCCATAAAATCGTTGTTCGGGCTTAATTAATAAGTTATATAAATTCGCTGAATTTTATGATATTCTAAACAATTCTTGAAACAACTTGCATATATATAATTCCTGAATCGATTTTAATGCATTTAATGAGATCCTTCATCAATTTTCTTCGTCAATATGTTTAATGGTCCTTTTTACTCATGTGGGCGTAAGTAATTTAAGTTAGTTTTGTCTCTTATCAATACATATAAAAGAGTACTTCCACTCACTCACTGACTCATCAACGCACAGCAAAATCTACTGGAGCCACTGACTCGAAACTGGGTCAGATTACAGAACATAGAGTGTAAGCACCCCCTAAGAAGCGATTTTGCGAAAATCGCCCCCCAAAGGGGTGTAGGGGGCAAAATGTGATTTCACAAAAACCTTCATATCTCAAAGAAAAAAACAGATATCCGTAAAATTTTTGCTTTAAAATATAACTAATTTTATTATCTAAAAACCAATTTCTGGAATTTTAGAAGTTCAGTCCCCAAGGGGGGAAAGGGGGCAAAACGTGATTTCACATGCGCATAACGTGGTTTCACATACTCCTATATATCTCAAACAGAAAAACAGATATATGTGAAATTTTTGCTCTAATATATAGCTAATACAAATACCTAAAAACTAATTTCTGGAAATTTCGAAATTCAGCCTCCAAGAGGGAAGGAGAGGGGGCAAAACGTGATTTGAAACAATCCTTTATATTGCAAACAGAAAAAAATATATGTGTAAGATATTTTTGCTCTAAAATATAGTTCCCATAAACGCATAAAAACTAATTTCTTTAATTTTAAAAATTCGTCCCAGGTGGGGCGGGAAAGGGGACTACGAGGTAAAAAAAATACAAATATAGTTAGACCGTTCAAAATTAGTACAGATAGGTTTTAGAGACCTGCAAGTCAAATGAGGATATTTTTGAAAGTGTAAAGTTATTAGGAGGGTCAGAAAGGTGTGTGTGTAAGGGGGGGGGGCAAAAAAATAAAAATAGTGTTAGACCGTTCAAAATTGGTACATAAAGGTTTTTGATACCTACAAATCGATTGCGGATATTTTTGAATTTGTAAAGATATTAGGAGGGGCGGGAGGAGGGGACGGAGAGGCAAAAAATAAAAATAGAGTTAGGTCGTTCAAAATTGGTACATAGAGGTTTTTGATATTTACAAATCGATTGCGGATATTTTCGAATTTGTAAAGTTATTAAATTGGTACATGGAGGTTTTTGATACCTACAAATCGATTGCGTATATTTTCGAATTTGTAAAATTATTAGGATAGACGAGAAGGGGAGGTGAAATGGCAAAAATATATAAATAAGAGTTAGAGCGCTGAGAATTATTACGAAGTGCGGGAAGGGATCGGGCGCAGGGGTAAAAATAGAGAAATTCAGATAAAATGTTGGAAATTAGTATTATTAGGTTTAAAAGCCCAAGAGAACGACTGCGAGGCTAAAATAATTAGGAGGGGCGGGAACGGTAAGTGAAGGATCATGCGAGCTATGCGCGCCTGTATGCGCTGCCGCAGGCAGTGGTGGCCCGAACCGATTATTCCACTGATGGGATAATTTTATTTTAGGATATTTTTTCCTTTCGATAATATAATGATTCCTCAAGAGTGTTGAACATAACTGCGCGCGCGCAGCGCACAATTGCTTGCGCTGCCAAGGGCAGTGGGGACCCGTTGCGACATTTTTTCCAATCACATTTTTTTTTCGCATGATAAAAATTGATGCAATTTTGAAAATTCATTAAATATAGTGATTCATTTAAAAATAGTGACCAGCGAAGCGGGCGTAGCCTGCTAGTTGTATCTAAATATGAATCGCAACATTTCTGTGCTAGTTTTTATACTGTGTTACAATCGGTTTTATTTTTGTAGTGTTGGTATTAACATATATCTATTAAATGCTAAAATTTTATTGTTTAAATTTATTATGATATCTATCATTTATATATATATATATATATATATATATATATACAGTCGGTAACAAAAGTGTCCGAACACTAGCAAAAATTCCTATGTAAAAAAAGTACACTTCATACGGCTTTGTTAAATAAATCCCTATCGAATCATGTGCTTACACTGACTAAGAACAGGATTCGAAAAGGATTTATTTAACAAAACCGTATGAAGTGTACTTTTTTACATAGGAATTTTTGCTAGTGTTCGGACACTTTTGTTACCGACTGTATATATAAATATATATATATATATATGTGTGTGTGTGTGTGTGTGTGTGTAAGTTTAATATTGTAAAGCTTTTTTAGTCTTATTGAACAGGCATTTGTAAACAAATTACCGATGCTGTTGAAAAATTACCTCTTTGTTAATATATTTTGGGAAAAGTACATTTTACCATCTAAAGATTTATGGAAATCTTACAGCTTAACGGTGTTGATGTTGTTGGTTAATGCAAGCTTTTCACCCGAGGGACCTAGACAGGGGTTGCATTGCCTTCCGTAGTGTTCTTTCTAAGGTTTCCTAGCTTTGGTGAGTAAACTCCAATATATAAGTTAAGATATCATACCTCCAATATGATAAAAAAAATAATAATATTTATAATTACAGGTAATGTAAATATTAGTATTAATGAATTAAATAAAATATATTTCTTATTTTATACATGTTGCACTGTAGAAGAATTCGTCGCAGAGTTAAACTTTAGCTTATAAATATGTGAAAGGCGTTTAAGAAACCGAATTAATTGTATTTTGTAATAAAGCTTTAAAAGGCTTAAAGTAGAGTTTTATGGTTTAAAACTTCATAAAACACAGTGATAGTTGAAAATAGGCCACTACTTTCCAAAGAAAGAAATGTCTCCTTACTAAATGGATTAGCAAAATTTGCAATCTCTTTCGACTTCATTAAAATCAGTTAGGGAACTGCACAACATGCTTAGTTTATCAAGAGAGCTATAAAATTCTTTAAACTGAGCATTGTCAGAATAGAAAGTGAGAATCATTCTTTCTATTCTGAATCATTCTTTTAGAATAGAATAATTTTTTCAGAAAGATTTCTCGAGATTTAAAGCTTTTAAATTCAAAATATTAAATATGGGATAAAATATCAGTGTTTATTTCGCACTTAAAAATATAAAAAAAAAATAGAAATACGAAATATTCATTGATTTATATGTATGTATTTTATGGTTTTTTACAAGGCTTACATTAAAAATGAAAAAAAAATCTATTATATCTTTAAAGCAGGGTGGTATATACAACACGTAGGTTTTAGTTCCAACTGCTAAGTTTCATCCCGGACTTTTTTTTTATTTATTTACTTTTAAAACTTGTGTTAAATATCATTCTGTTCTTTTCATCTAACTTGATTGTAATTTCTAGTGGCTGTTGTTATTACATGAGCACAATTACCTTGTGCCTCAAAGAGTTAAAAAAAAATCGAAAATAATATCTTTTAAATCCCCGAAATTTTACCACATACCACATATTCAAACTTTTCCTGAGTCATTAAATGCTTGTTTATTTTTGCTACCAATTGTTATTTCAGTTCAGATACTTCTATTTAAAAACCATTTTAAATATTATATTCTATATTAAAAAAATTCATGTTTTCAGTTTCAATGGCATTCTTCGCATTGTAAATGTAAATAGTTTTGTGTTTGTGTTCAAAACAAAATTCTGTGCTCTAAAGAGTTAAAGCATGTCTTGACTTATTGCTCAGACATTTCTTTGTAGTTTTTATACTTTATTCAGTTATTTCCTTATGACAAACATAATATAAATAAAACTTTCGTTTTTTTGCATTTTCTTCATAATAGTTTCCATTATTACATTTCTTTAGTCTTTAACATGACTAAATGGAAGTTGAGAAAAGATAAGACGAACATTTTTATTTTTTCCATTTGTCATTTGGCACAAAAATCACTAATAGGTTTTTTATCATTCCACTAGGATAACGGTCTACCAAAATTGCTTTTCTACTAAGCTCCTCCTAAACAGTTATTTTTATCACTAATTATTTGCGTTTTTTCTAACATCTGAGAAGAAAGTATTCATATTAAATGACTCCTTGGTCTATATTTCTTTCTCTGTGTAACCTAACTCAGAGAAAAGAGAATACATTTATAAAAAGGTTAGTCCATTCATTTAGTATTAAGTATTATGTACTTATTACGCAGCTTGATAATTCAAATTATAAATTGTAGCAATTCCAGAACTGATAAACCTCTAGAATATAATATTTTTAACTAACTTTATACAATGAAAAAAGAAACTACGGGACTTTGATTTAAAACTGGTGAAATAATAAAATAAAGAATTAAGCTAAAAGAAATCTCTGATAGAAATTTCCATTTGTATTGTGAGGTTTGCGTTGACGCAGACCCCATCTTAACTTTGTAACTTAACTGCTTAAGTATTAAATATGAAATTAGCACAGAGACTCAGATATATAAAATAAAACTAAGAGTTTATTCAACTAGAATAATGGGAGGATGACCTGGATTTTGTAGCTCAGTCAGCGGATTTAAATACTTTAGCAAATAATTGTATAATAACCAATTTAGATAATTTGAAATATCTCACCCCAGGACAGTAGAAGTTATAGAGACGGGTGAACTCCTTGATCAACTGCCGTGACTCCAATTAGATTAACGGATTCTCGGCTAATTCAATTTTTCATTCACGAATACTATCACCGAAACACAACAACACTCATTAAACTACTTAATTTAAGTGCAACTCACTCTCCATTATCGAAATATAACTTTCTCCAGGCTTTAAGCCTTAAACTTTATCATAAACAGACCTCGGACAAGACTCCACTACACCACACCTTTTACGAAAATGATCTCCATCTTATACCACTTTCCACCAACTTCCCTTCTTTTCATTTCAACCAAACTTTTAAAATCACTTCCTATTCATCTACATCTCGCAACTTAATTCCTTCGTTGTAGCACCATGTCGACACAAAACTAATCCGACCCAAAATTTCGCCGAGTGACTAGCGCCGAAGCGATTTAACCATTCCAACTGAATACTTTGCTGGATCCAGCTTAATTTTAAACAAACTGTAGTGTACAGTCTCGACTCCACAGTATCAAGTGAAAACTTTCATCATTTGAATAAATTGGTGTTTGTATATAAAACTACAAATAAACATGTATTAATAACTACTATCAAAGATTTATGTTGATTGAAAAGTTCTTCTCTCTTCTAAAGCACGCATTAATAAGAAAAAGGTAATAATTAAAAAATATATTAAAAAGTAATATTTAATAGTTGGTAAAATGGAATACCACACACATTATATCTCATCTGTACTGTGATGAAACCTATCAGAAGCACGTCAGGCGTCTTCATTAGCCCTCAAATTTCACCTTGTGTTAATGAAAAGAACCGTTTATATGTCACATAAATTCTTTGTTTTACAGGATTCAAGGTTTTTTTTTTTTCTTAGGTAAGTATTACGAATTATGTAATATATTTACAAGCAGAAGAATGAGTGAAAACCTACTGAACCCATTACCAGTAGGAACGTTGAGATATTTAATAGTCTGATTCCCATGAACTTATTTCTACCAACAGGTGGTTGAGGTTGAACATGGCGATTTGGGTAATATGGAATACCAACTATTCTATATTGATTGCGATTTTTGAAAAACTTGAATATCTATAATTTTTTCAATAGTATTTATTTTCAATAATATTTTCAAAATAAGTGTTTTACATTGCAATTATATTCATGATTTTCTTTAAAAGTAGTACTCTATACCATATTATTCTTTGAGAAAATAGGTATTCCATAATTCTTTTCAAAACTTTTCCTCCATATTAATCGCTTGGTCCATTTTAAGCGAGAATAGCTTTTTTTTTTTTTTTTTTTTTTTTAGTTTGCAATAGTTGAATTTACAATAACCTAAAATATTTAATTTATTATGGGAAGTTCAAAAAGAAATGGTATTCCATACTCATCTACCTTCCCCTATATACATAAATAATATATAATTCTTTTAGTTGTTATGCTTCGTGTAACAAATTGTCACTTATCATATGTGAAATACAAGCATGCCAACATTTTAAATTAGTCCGCAACACTGTTATTTTCTACCCTTTTTTCCCGCCATTTTACCTTTAGTGAAATTTTTCCCAATGTGTAGCTATGGGGAAATAAAACGAAGAATAACTTCAAGGAAAGTGGGTACTAACAATACTCCAGAATATATTACAATGTTGATATGTCTGCAAACAGCATTCATCTTTTGTATAACAATTTAAAAAGAAAGATGTGTGATATTGATGAAACCTATTTAAAAAATAATCATTATAAACTTTATAGAAAAGTCTTAAAGTTTGCGGAGTAATATAATTTTTACATTGTCAAAGTTCACGTAAACAATGAAAGTAAACTTTCAGAATTATATTCTAGAAGTATTTTTAATAGATTAGAGCTTTCATAAATTATTCGGATACGGAATGCTCAATCAATTATCCTTCCATGTTAGGCGTTGCTGCCTTTTCCAAATCATTGACTAGAAGAATATAAGAGAGAAAATGGTATTTGATATATTTACCAATAAATATTCTTTAACCACATTTCTACTGACCATGGAAGCCTCTGTGCAAGTGCGGGCTGAACGAGCCCAGTTTTAAGATATGGGTGATAACCTTATCGTTGAGAGAAAATAAGCGATAAAGGAACACTGAATGACTGGATGTTTACCAAATCCCAATCTTCCGGTCAATTTGAAATCCCTCCAAACCATTGGACTCGTTCTTATGGCTAGTCTTAGGAAAGGTTTACACTATATTTACTCTGCTCAAAAAAATAAATTTTAAAAAACTGCGAAGAACTTCTTTATTCACCATGTCAGAGAAAAACAGATAATGCATTTTAAGAATTCTCTTTTATTTTTCTGAAGCATGATAAAATTTATTTCAGAAGTCGATTTACTGCGTCGCAAATTGACTAGCATTATTCACTTTGTTTGGGATATATTATAATTTCCCTTTAATGTAAAATATAAATTGCGTCTTTACTAATTACAAACTCTCTCTTGTAGTTTTCCAAAATTAATTTCTACTACCTCAACTGTCTTGAAATTTGTGAATAAGAAACTCATGTATTTGTTACTTATGCGTTTTGGTAAATTATAGAAACTTTAGTCCTGGAAAAAGGAAACTATTTGAATTGCAAAAATCTATTTGCTGTAATGAAAGTTTTTTTTTTTTTTTTTTTGGTACGCATGGAAGTTTTAATTTACTTTCTTCCTGAACTTGTAGAAAAAATATGCTCCCAATAAATAAATCATTAAAAAATCAATTATTTCTGTGTTACAAGCCTTTAAAAAATATTAAAACAAAATATTAAATCAACGTGAAATTACATTTTTATCTTTTTTTTTTTTTTTTTTTTTTTAACAGAGATTTTCTTTAGATTTTGTTAACAGGGATTTTGTTCTGTCTAATTTTAGGTGAATAAAAATAAAAATTTCTTGTTTTCACAAAAAAATTATATATATATATATATATATGTAAAGCAAACTCATTTACTGGTACTTACTTGCATGTAAATATGAAAGAAAGAAAGAATTTATTTTATTTTATTTTATTTTATTTATTTATTTAGCTTTCAGAAAAAGTATTGAAAAACGTTAATTTTTTCCCTTATTTCCTTTTAAAATTGAAATTTATTTTCAAAGTTTCGCGTGAAAAAAAAAAAAAAAAAAAAAAAAAAATAGACAATCTTAACCGGTCGTCAAGCAATTGAAAAATAATTTATTATTATTATTATTAATATTATTATCATTATTATTATTATTATTATTATTAGATGAGTAAGGTATATATACATTTTTTCAATATCCTGCCCTATCAATCTTTTTTAACTTTAAAAGTAATTTTAATTCTTATTTTTTTTAACATGCCCCTTAAACTTACTGATTCTATGATATTTCTGTTTAAAAAATTATTAAATAAATTGTAAATACACGAACATAATTTACTTAGAAAATGTTAGAGGGCTTAAAATTTTTTTCTTCAACAAGTGTGGGTGATCGCATTAGGGCATTCTAAATATACCGTACACAGTAGTTACGTACACAAATAAAAGTGGCCAAAGTAGCCCCTATATTTTATATATAATAAAAATTGTATTTAATAAAAAGATTCATGCATTTAGCAATCAGAAAAGTGTAACAAACACTTTTTATGCTAAACAACTTTTATTTAATTAGAAATTGCAAAATATTTTCATATTTAAATAATGTTATTGCCATGAGATAATTCATAACGTATTCAAACATTCCTTAGGCATAAAATAAACTTAGCAAAAGTAAAATATAACAATTCATTTTATCAAAACCACTGAAACATTCTATAGAAAAGAAATCTGCTGAATAGCAAATGTAGACTTTATCTGCTTCAATATTTACAAACATATTCAATTACATTTCATTTGGGATTGCTACTTTACGCTTACGTTACTGAGAAAATAAAATCTGAAAAACCAGAAATGTAGAAACATTATCATCCTTTTTTCTCAAATAAATCCTTAAATTTTACTAAAAAAGTTTTGGCACTACTAGAAAATTGAACAAAAGTACTGGTAATTTTAAACTAGGGATGCAGGTGAATTCTTGGGTGCTACAAAAAATTCTATCTTGGATAGGAGAATAATCATTTTATTGGCGACAAAGTAGTGCTTTTATTTTCGTGAGAAAAAAAAAAAAAAAAAAAAAAAAATTCCTGATAAAATTAAATAGAGAACTGGATTTTATAATCTGAAAGAAATAAATAGTTTCAACTTTCACAACTTTATTCTTTATTTGTCAGCGGTAGAGTATTTTTACTTTCTTCTGTATTCAATAGAAAAAGTATTGGATTCATAAAATTTTTTCGGTTTCCCATTTTTAATGAATTTACATTTTTTGAGATGTCCAGAACAAGATTTGACCATTTTTAGAAAATGTCTGTCTCTCCGTCTCTCTGTTTATCTGTCTGTGTGTCTGGGGGTGTGCGACAAAAATTTTGTGGCAACTGTTTCTCAAGAACTACAGCACAAAAATTCATAAAATTTTATATATAGTTGTACATTCACGTAATTTAGTGTTTTTCAACTTTTGGTGCAAATTCCTCGTAAGGTGTGGCTGCTATGCTGCGATTTCTCCTGATAAAGTGAAGGCGGCTATATCTCAGGTTCTATTTTGCATAATCGAACAAAACTTGATATGTTAGATGGTCAATATGAAATATAATGCTGATTCAATTTGGGTGCATATCAGCCAGTAGACGACACTGCTATGCTCCATTTTACTCTGTGAACGGAAAACATGTAGCTCAGATTCTAATTTATATAATTGCATACAATTTGGTATATGAATGATCCATTATCAAATTCTATGCTGATTGAATTTGGGTGCATATTGGTCGACAGGTAAAGCTGCTGTGTTAGAAAATATCTCGTGAAAGGAAAGATAAGTTTTAACTTCTATTCCATATAAATACACCAAACTTGATATTAGAGATATCAATTATGAAAGTAATTACTAATTTAATTTGTGTATATATGAGCCTACAGGTGGAGCTACTGTTACTCACCTTCTGTGATTTTCCGTTTGGACATGGCTATATCTCAGCGTCTGTTGGTTAAAATTGCAACAATTTACATATGTAAAATTTTATTGTGAGTAGCTATGGTAAAACTATTGTGCATTTTAAATAGTAGGTGAAGCTATTATACGGAACGGTATAGAAGAAATTTAGTGATGGCCACAACATACTAGTTTTTCTGTCGTTTTCTATAAAAATCTCCTTATTTTAAAATATTAGACTCCTTTAATATTAAGGATCTCTAAGTTTCAATGATTCAATTTCTTACATATTAGAATTGGTTAACACCCTTTAACGTCCACGCCATTTTTTTTTTTTTTTTAATATTCCTAAACTAATTTAAAAATTGGCTGTTAGACACATAAAAAGTAGTCAAAATAGTTTTATCTCATAAAAAAACAATACTATTGTAAAAGTCACCCCGCCCAGCAAAAACTCTTACCTTTCTTATGCATACGTATTATATTTATAAAAGCACATACATAACCTGCAAAAAGAAGTGATATCTCATAAAAAACAATACTATTGTAAAAGTCACCCCGCCTAGTAAAAACTCTTACCTTTCTTAAGCAGCCAAAAAAAGGATTGATATCAAATTTCGCCGCCGCTATTGAATCCCAGGTACTCAATGCCCAGCTTAATGAAGATCTGCCAATAACACTGCATGTATCTTTCTAATAAATCCTAATCTCTTTCAACATTCTTTGTTATCTGTGTTAGTTTTTTCGCTGCATTATAAAGTTATAATTTAAATTAATTTTACGGCGGGGTGCGTCCCCTATGTAGAAGTTTTAATTAATAAAAAATTTAGTTAGTAAAGATTAAAATATTATTACGCACCCCGCCGTAAAAATACTTTAAATTATAACTTTATAATGCCGCGAAAAAACTAACACAGATAACAAAGAATGTTGAAAGAGATTAGGATTTATTATAAGATATATGCAGTGTTATTGGCAGATCTTCATTAAGCTGGGCATTGAGTACCTGGGATTCAATAGCGGCGGCGAAATTTGATATCAATCCTTTTTTTGGCTGCTTAAGAAAGGTAAGAGTTTTTACTAGGCGGGGTGACTTTTACAATAGTATTGTTTTTTATGAGATATCACTTCTTTTTGCAGGTTATGTATGTGCTTTTATAATTATAATACGTATGAATAAGAAAGGTAAGAGTTTTTGCTGGGCGGGGTGACTTTTACAATAGTATTGTTTTTTTATGAGATATCACTTCTTTTTGCAGGTTATGTATGTGCTTTTATAATTTAATACGTATGCATAATGAATATATTTGTGTAATATATCGATAAAAATCGTGCGTGTTATTATGCATAGATGTAAATATAGTATTACAGATTTCCACATAGTATTAGTTCTTTTTATGTGATTTCTTTCTAAGAGTTTCAGTCACATTATAAAATGTCAATTTTTCGCATTTCTAGCTTGTTTCCCGTTAAAAATGATCCTTCTCCGTTAAAAACACACTTTATCAGGGCCCGTAATAGATTTGGCGATGAATTTGGTGACTTTTTTGCACCTTGACAACTATTTTGACGATCTTGGTGAAAAAAACCTTTATTATCGACAGACCCATTGTCCAAGCTGTAACTCGATTATTAAGTGCAGTTTCCACTGAGGTTGGTTGGAAGTCGTTACGAGCTGCAGTTTTCAGAATCCTTTGATGTGGTCAAGCTGTTGGAATGCTTTGACGTTTTGGTTCGACCGGTTGGAAGTCCCTGGCTCTAACCCCGAGCTGAGATAATCGAGTGGCCAGAGGCAGATCAATTTTGTCAATTTTGCATGTTTCCTTTGAAGTAACTGCGCAATCTGATAAAAAAAGGGTACAACTGATGAGAAGACATTTGGCTCTTTGTGTCGGGAGCGTGATTAATGGTTTTTTTAACCTCGAAGTTCCAATTGCAATGGAAACCGGATTTTACGGAAGTTACTGTAAAATTCAGGATTAATGGCGGGCTATAAAAGAAGTCCCGTTCCGACCAGTGAGGTGAGTTTCTCGCTAAGACTTTACGAAATAGAAAGTTTTTCTTGACTAAATCTCTAACACTGAATTGTAGTTTATTTCTGTATGTTATGACTATGGTATCGTTTGTGCTGTGATTTATATGTTGTCACATGTTATTTAAGCTGCGTTTTCTGGTAAAACTCATGTTGATACTGGGTTTCACTAAGGTGACCAAATTTTTTAAACCCAATTTGAGGACAAATCTTTCCAGCGTTCTCAAATTGAAATGACATTTGAGGACAGAGATAAATTATGATTTAATTTGCGGACATTTGAGGACAAATTTATATATTCGAGAACATTTCCTTCAAATGATTTTCAAACTGGTAAAAATGTATTGTCACCGTGTTCTGAGCTATCCTGAAAGTTTCAAATGTCTAGCTAGTCGGGAAGTTAGTTAAAAAGCGATTGCAAGATGTGTACTGGTAACGCTGCCGTAGGCAGCAGTAACCCGACCAAAAAAATTTTTGATTGCAAAAAGCACTGGTACAGGTCAGAAGGAATGTCCATGCAAATTTTCAGCTCATTAGCTGCAGAACTCTAGGCTCAATCGCCGTCAAAAGTTTTTGTCTTAACAATTACAAGAAGAAGCAGAAGAAGAAGAAGAAGAAAGTAACAGGGAATTTTCGGGTTTTCAAAGTTATATAACTCAGGCCCCTTAATTCGGAGCGACATGCAAATTTGTATGTTTTGTCTTAATGGTATGCTTAAGGTCTGTGCAAAAAATCATATGTCTTGGGGATCAGGGAGCTGAGATACAGGTAGTCGAAAAGTACGAGATGCTATGTCGACATAATATACACTTGTAGCGTTCACCATTGACTTCCTACTTTGTAAATTTCATTTGTATTTCTCTTAATGTTTGTTTTAGCTTGGCGGGGCGGAACGCTACCGCGTTCCTTGATAATTTTCGATAAATGTTTTGCTCGAAACATCTATTTGTCAACATGATTAAATTCAAATAATACTTACCTCAAAGTAATAAATGGGCTTCGAAGATTAAAACAAAATCATTTTCTCTTTACACATATATAATAAATAATTTTTTTTATTCATAATTTTCAATATATAAAAAAAACAACGATTCAACAATATTTTATAAAACTTCTTTTAAAATTTTGGAAAATTCAGAAGGTGGGTCATGGTTTCCGTGGACACTTCAGAAAAAAAGTGGACACTTTTTTTTTTTTTTTTTTTTTTTAAGTACCAAACTTATTGAAATTTTGCACACTTCTTCAAAATAAGATTGACTAGTGTTCGAATGAAGGGTACTTTTTTTTTTTCGTTTACAACTAATTTTATAAGGCTATATGTGTGGTACAATTTACAAAATATTGTACTGTTTCTGCATACAATTCGCTAATAAATCAGAAATTCAATTTTATGTTCAATCCTCCGTTCAAGCACTAGTTGTTTTATTTTGAAGAAGTGTTCAAAGTTTTTCAATAAGGTCGGTGCATTAGTTTTTGAGAAATCATGCCCACAGCTTTTCTGAAAGGTCTCCGAAAACCAGAACCCACTGGCTGAATTTTACAAAGTTTTAGTGAAATTTTTTATAAAATATTGTTTAAATGTTCTTCTTTTAAATTCAAAATTTTGAATAAAAACTTTTATTTATTATACTAAAAAAATACAGAAATGAAAGAGGATACAGAATATCCTCTTTGGTTGGCATTTTCAATAACAATTAACAGGTCCCAAGGTCAGGCTTTTGAAAAAAATTACGTATTTTTACCAAAGCCAATTTTCAGTCATATTGCTCTTTCTCGAGGAAAATCTTTTTCCTCTATCAGCATCATATCAGAAAATGAGACTATTGAAAACTGTGCTTTTACTGAAATTTTCCAGTGATTTTTATTTGCGAGATTTTTCTGAATATCATGTCCTATCACGCTGATGTTGTGCGCGGAAAAGTCTAGTTTAAATTAAATTGCTTCAGCTTGAATTATGTACCATGTATACTAATAATTATTACCTCTAAAGAAGGGTTACCGCTTTTTAAAAGACAAAATGTCCGGTCCTTTGTGTGCTCCTTTTGTGGAAGTACTACTGTACATATACATATATATATATATATGTGTGTGTGTGTGTGTATTGTTGCGTGATCGGAGTTCGTGAATGAATAATATGTCTTGCAGAGGCATAAAAGTTTATTTACAAAATACTCCAGAAGATTACAAGTCTTTTAACCAAGTATCAATTTCAATTTCACTAAAAATCACAACTTAAATAATAGCTGTCAACATAAAAATCACAGCATAAACTGTGTCATAAGCATAACACACAGCATATAAGCTGTAATCAATAGCAGAGACCTGGTCAAGCAGATCTTTGTATACCGCAATGACTCGGCTTAAAACTGACTCAGCGGCCGGAATGGGATCCCTTTATATATCTTCGTGTATTTCCAGAAGGTTCTCGAATTTCGCGAAATATTCGATTTAGAGATTATATAATCGATAACGATAATAAGAATCTTCTCGCTGAGGGGCGATAAACCGGCCAAATTCGTCGTCAAGGACATTGTCTGCCTTTGTGAAGCATTTTAATGGGTCTCTAACGAAAAGTGAACTATTTTCATTCCAAAACAAGTTAGAAATGCAGAAAATTAACATTTTATAACCTGACAAAGTGTCTTTAAATGAAATTACGTAAAAAGGGCAACTATAATTTACAAATTCGTAACATTGTGTGTATACATGTATGTATATATGTATGTGTGACTTGTTTTAGCAAATGTGATTTATAGAGAAAAAAAATTCATTCTTGCAGTGTTTGTTGTAGCTCTCAAAACATTCGGAAGTGCATTTCATTTTACATATCTCACGTTATCTCTCGTTAATGGTACATGCTTACGTGATTGTGGGATATAACAAAGTGTTAATGTTTTTAACGTTTGTAATGCTTTAGACAAATGCATGGTTTTAATTTAATACAAAAAGACTTCTAGTATCGGAAGTTAAAATTAATCTTTCAAATTATATTAAAAATATATTATATTCAGTGTTTAGTGCAACTGAAAAGAAATTAAATGTTTATCCATTTTTAACTTTTTTTGAAACTATTTTTTTCATGTGCAGTTTAAAAAATAATAATAAGCATCTTTTTATTCTTTTCTCTACATGTAATATCTTTTCCACGAAAAAAAAAAAAAAAAAAAAAAAGCAGTTTTAATCTTTGTATTCATCTTCATATTATTATCAAGATAACATTTTCTTTAAAAATGTTAAAAGTAACATTTCTCTATTGTTCGGTACGTCTCGAAAAGTGATTGTTAGTTTTGATTTTAATTTGAATTGTTTTCCTGTGCCATTTAATGTACCTTTTACAAAGTTATGTCTCAAAATATCTGCTACCTAAGACAAGAAAATTTTACCCCATTAACATTTGCAAATCAGTCACAGTGCTGACTTTTTTTTTTTTTTTTTTTTTTTTAATTATTTTCTATCTTTGGCATTATAAATTGGAAGCTCATTTGCTGAATGAATACCATTCACTTTTGTGCGTTTTCGAATGACGAAGTGCAATTACGTTGTATCATATAATGAGATTGTCAGGTAATGAAGCTAAAAATATCTTAAATTCATGCATTTTTTTTTTTTTCTGTTGTGACACTTACAATTGCAAGGGAACTCTCATTACAAATGTTCCTTCATTTTGGCTGTAATTTAAGATATGTGCAATATCCTTTCTTGAAAAATTTCACTTCATTTATACGAGAAAGACAGCTTTAAATTAACCTTTTGTCTTTATTTCATAACTTTTAGGAGAAAATGCAATATATTTTATTGATTTGAAGCTAATTTCGTTATTCTTTGAAAAATAGAACCAATAATTAATTTTAAACATGCGATTTAGAATATTTCCTTTTTTTTTTCATTAATAAAATAACGTTAACCGAAAAATAAATGAAAATTAAAAGGAAGTTAATTGAAAACATTTTAACGAAATAATTGAAAGGTAATTTTCAGACTTTTCTCTTTAAAATTTTTTGAAACTTCGTAATGGTAATAAAATATTTAAAATAAATTTTTTTGAAAAACAATGTTCAATTAAATTAAATTAAATTAAATTCAGTTTATTTATATATTTGTAATTTTTTGACAGTTTTTGATATTAGGATATATTCTAATGAACATCTAAAGGAATTAAAAAAAAAAAAAAACAGGATTTATGTTTTAAAATGTATTTTATAAACAGTTCTAGTATTAAGAAAATAATTGTATAACTACATTTTAAATATAAACTGTGAAAAAAGAATTGTTTTCGCATTTCTCTAAAAACATTTTTAGATAAAAGAACTCTTTTAACATAAGTTTTCATTTTCAATCTTTTATGATGTTATACAGTCATACAAAAGTCGTTAACTTTTGCATCCCTTTGAAAGAATAAGATAGCTGTACACTTTGAAACTTGTTTTGTTGTATTTTACTTCGACTAACCCTTTGCCGGTTCAATTTTATTTCACTTCTCTGGTCAATGTTGCTAAATGTAGGGGCTTTTTTATTCAATATCCACAACTAAATTTTAAATGTAACGGTTGCCTAATAACTTCGAAAGTAATTCTTTCATTTTGAATATCAAATATCACTCCACAGATTTATTGGTGATAGTTGAATGAAAGAGTCTCAAAATTTGGCAATACTGTTTAGAGCGTTAAATTATATTAATTAAATAAACGAAGTGAATTTACTATATTAATACTATATTAATATAGTAAATACTATATTAATACTATATAATAAATACTATATTAATACTATATTACTATATTAATTACTATATTAATACTATACTGTTTAGAGCGTTCTAGAGTGTCTGGCAAAGAGTTAACTTAAGCCGAATTTAATTAGTAAAATTTGATATAAAGCGGTTTTCAAGACTTAGGCATTATTCAAATAAACTGCTATATTAACACTTTAACGGAGTATTTATTTCATTTCAGTATTGAGATTGATTAAAAAAATCCATTTAACTTATTTGATAAAATTCATTTAATTTTTATTTCTTTATAACGCCATGAGAAGTATAATTATCTCCCAGATTCTATTAAATGAGAAAGGGATTGTAAGCGATTTTTCCATGCATAGTGTTTTTAGTCTAACCCCCATCCCCTTTATTTATTTATTTATTTATTATTTTTATTTTTATTTATTTATTTATTTATTTTTTGGTAAAATTATTTTACAAAAATAATTTCAGAAAAAAGAAATAAACACAGAGCATGACACTTTGTCCTTTTATTTTATTCTTTCATGCATTTTACTAGTGTAAAAACGGCAGGCTTTGTAAAGTAACTTACCACGTTTCCCCCATTTAAAAATTGAAGATTTTGGTGTACGTAGCAGGGCCCGTTAAAGAAACAAGCTGAACAAGACATAATGCTTTTTTTTTTTTTTTTTTTTTTTTGCCTGTACTTTTTGTATAATATTATATTTGCAAATTATATGTACGAAGTAGTAATTACAAATTAGTGAAATTTAATTTTTATTAATTTAATTAAACTGAGAATGTCATTAATAAACTACTGAATTTTCTTCCTTTTTATTTTATTATTCATTTATATTTTTATTATTATTATTTATTTATTTTATTTATTTATTTATTTATTTTAACTATATCTTTAAAATCCTCTCAATTTTAATTATTATTGTCAAATATGTATACCTGAAATCAACATCTATATAAATAAATTGGCCATAAGGTTAAACTTACCAGAAATTGTTTTTGAATTTAACCCTTGATTAATGATGTGTTTACTTATAATAATTAAAAAAGCATACGCAGATTTCATACTTTACCTTCTGAATATCTTAGGTATAATATTTCAGTTTAACATTTTGGGCTCGAAATTTCAATCCTACGCCCACAAGATTATTTACTACACCCTACCCCATCATCTGTACCTTCTGTCTAGTCTATTTTGCTTACTTTATCTCTTTTTGAAACTCTTACGATGTTTTTCTCTGCTCATACTTGTTCAAGAAAACACGTTTATTTTTTCACTTTCTGTGAGGTGAGAATTTAAAGCCACCGTAAAACAGACTGAAAAAAAAAAAAAAAAAAAAAAAAAAAAAGATATGCGTATTTACCAACAAGCAAATGCGTGAAATAGGGTCAAAACTAATGCAAAATGAATTATACAAATGATAAATATTAGACAACTGAAGGTTAATGCAACACGTTTATCCCAGTTTCTTTATCATAGAAAAATTACTCTTGTGATACTTTTAGAAGTATAGTCTGTAACTTTTTTCAACTCACCAAGAACTCTTTCCTTATGAGAATGTAGACGAATATTAAAAGATCTCCTCACCTGAAGAAGATATTTTGAAGAGTGCAAGTATACTCATGAGCACAAGGCTGCCGATTACCAATTAAGACATTTATGTGAATATTCAAAACATGATTTTTTTAATGAGATATTATTTAAAAGTATATTTGTATTTATGCGTGTACATGCGAAAACGTAAGGGTATCTGTGCGTACGTATGCTTATATAATGACATTCCTACTTACTATGCATTTTTAGAAAATGGTCATGCTTTCAGGAATATTCTGAAATAATAAAGAACACATTGTACTTATATTTAAGTGAAAATTTATAAATGCTTTCAAATAGGATATTTTACAATAATTGTTGAAATAATATCAACCTTTCTACATGAATATTCTATATATATATATATATATATATATATATATATATGCTTGAAAGCGTAGCTTAATTTGCTCCAGATAGATAATTTAAACAAAATTTGAATAAATGGAAGCGAACATGTTAACATTAATATCAATTCTTTATCATTACCCTTTCTAGAAATCTTTATCATTAATATTTCCATCTAATTTTTACTTCAACTTAAAATAAACTAGAAAGCTTTGCATACATTTTAATAAATTTCTCCAAACGTGATTATCCAAACAGACATTAATTTAAAAAACATCTGTTAAAGATTTGATTCATGCGAATGTCAAATTCTTTCTTAATGAAATGCTTGACTTCCCACTATAATCCACATTTAATGAATAAAACAAAAAAATAATGGAAAACAAAATGTTACATCTTCCGCATTTCATCCTTTTGAAGATAAGAATTTAATTATTTTACATTTGTTTTATATATGTTAGATTAAACATTTCTTTCACTTACTTGCTTGGTTTAACGTCCTTTAATGCTCTGGTTTTAAAAGCTTTTTCGTCTCGCAATCGACAGATAGCGTGTGCATCTATTTTAAAATTAGTATTTTTAATGTTTAAGACAATAATTCGTGTTTTTTTTTTTTTTTTTTTTGAATGATGGTATTATCTGCTAAATGACAATGCATCATCCTGTAAAATAATAAGTTACAAATTTCTCTTTCATAATTAAATTAACTTTGTTTTGAAAAATATTAGATAAAATAAAACTGGATCTTTAGAAAAATCTATTGCTCGACTGAAAATGTTTAGATAAAATCTGAATTAATACTGAAAGATAGAACGTAGAAAAAGAGCGTTTCTTAAGATGAAATTAAAAAAATTATTAGAACTTAAGAAAAAAAAAATTCCTTTGTGATATGAAAGATTATATTACATATTTTACAAATATAAATTATGTGCACATTCAATATTTTCAAAATATTTAATTCAAAGATTATATCGTCCGATAAATAAACAGATATCTAATTATTCTTTCAATGTATCTTCTTACCATTTCATACATTTACTTTAATTAAAATTTGCTATTAACTCAAAACATTAATTTACACTTTATTATTTTAATTTATCATCCGGGCATTCTATTTCATAAAACTGACATTCATCAAAAATTCATCAAATATCCACAAAATTTCGGTAATATTGCAAATTTAATTCATTGCAAAGAACATTTATTGCAAATTATATTTCTTTTTACTATAAATAAAAACTTTAATGATATTCGTGGGCAGAACTTATGCATTAGCTATTCACGCATGTTATTTTGTATGTTGACATCGACTGATAATGCGTTTTCCCCCTTCATGTAAAATTACTCTTTTCCTGTGCACGCGTGAAAAGGCATGTTTCAATGTTAAAAACGAAGTACTCAAAATTGAGTAAATGGACATACTCATTTCGAAATGAGTAATTTTGTTTCAAAAAGGAAAACATGTTTGTCTTATTTATGAAATATCGCACGTTTTCAAACTAATATCTGTTCATTTCATAATTTATTATAAATATGCTGAATTAAAAGAAGTTCTTTAATAGAATTTTTACATATTTAATCAGAATGAGTTCAAACACAAAATTTATTCCTTTACACTTCCACAAATATATTTCGTGGTGGTTGCATACGGGTTCTCGGAAGAATACATCAATGAGAATCTATGTTTGGAATATTGGAATTTACGATGGTCCATGCCAATTTTTAAGCATGTTAATATACTCAATAATAAGTACAGGAGATTTTTAAATTTGAGTAAATTTGATTCGGAGCTATTTTGAGTATGTAACGTACTCCAAATTTGACAAAATTGTACTCATTTTTGAGTATTGTTGCTCGTTTTACTTTCAGTGTTCTTTTCGAGCGAAATGCTTTAACTATTTCATTTAATTTAGAGTACCTTAATCATTGTTTTTACTCGGTCTCATAATAAAAAATTATTCCTAGTTTAAATACAGTGAAGTGTTTCTGGAAAGAAATTTCATATTTGTTTATCTTGGATGGAACGCAGGTTAACAGCTCCGCAGCTAACAGCAGGTTAACAGTGAACTCTATATCCTGAAGATTAGGAAAATTCAATTTTAATTATCATCCCAAACCCCTAATAAAATTTTTTTATCAAAATCATTAAAGCAGTTTCCAAGAAAACAAATTTTGTGCGATATTTTGTTCGAGGCAAAGCACGGTTATAAAGAGCCTGATAATTTTTGTGAAGAACATAAGTCAGATCGGTTTTTCATCTAAAAATAACAAATTCCGTACCTATTTTTTATTTCAAAATCGTTATAGCGATTCTGAATTTTTGAAGGAAACTACGTTCCTGTCGTATTTTTCCCGGATGGAGTGTAAATTACCAATGAGCATTAATTTTCCTGAAGATGGGGATATTTGAGAGCAAAATGTCATCTCAAAAACATACTAACTCTATTTTATTTTTTTTTTCTAAATCATTCCAGTACTTTCCAAGAAAATCGTGTTTCTGCCATTTTTTTTTTTTTTCAGACCAAATCGCAGGTTAAAGGTAAACATTAATTGTGCTGAAAAAGAGGGTAATTCAGATTCAATTGTAAACTAAAAAAAATTTACTTTTATATAAAAGATATCCAAGTAGTTTCTTCTAAAACCAAGTCTCTGCCGTATTTTGAAACGGGCGGTGTGAGAGTTAACAGTGAATGCTAATATTCGAGGAGATCATTATAATTAATTTGGATTTTTCCTTTAGAGAAACCTTCAACGATAAGCTTTTATGAAAATCATTAGATACATTTCCGAAAAACCAGGTTTCTGCTATACTTTGCAACGGTTGTTTCAGGATTGTCAGTTAACGCCAAGTTTTCTGAAGATCAGTAAGATAGTTTTGTCAGCTAAAAAAACTCTTAACCCAAAGTTTTTTATTAAAATCGATAAATCTATTCCATATAAACTCAAATTCTGACATATGTTACAACGGCGAAATGGAGGTTAACAATGAACGATAATTTTCGGGAAGATGAGGATCAGTCAAATGAATTTTTCAGCTAAAACAAAACCCTTAAACCTAACTTTTTATCAAAATCATTAGATCCGTGAACAAATTTTTTGCCATATTTTGCAATAAGCGGACTAAGCGTTAATAGCTAACAAATAGTTTTCTGAATATGATAATAAGTAAGATGAGTTTATCCTCTCATAAATCCCTTATTCCAAGTTTTTTTAGATCCATTTCTGTGTAAACTAAATTTCTACCATATCTTTCTACAGGTGTAGTAAGAGTTAATAGTGAATGCTACTTTTTCTGAAAATAAAGATAAGTCAGATGGGTTAGTCGTCTCAAAAAAATCGTATTCCTAATTTTTAACAAAATCGTTTGAGCCATTATGAAAAAAAAAAAAAAAGGTTCTACCATGTTTCCAAACAGATGGAGTAGGAGTTAACTATAAGTGCTAGCTTTCCTGACTATGAGAATAAGTCAGATGAGTTTATCACTTCAAGAAACCTTTAATCCTAACTTTTTACCAAAATCGTTAGATCCATTTGTAAGAAAACCAATGTTTGAAATATTTTATAGGGGTAGAGAGGGGTAGAGAGAGGGGTAGAGAGAGATTACAGTAAACGCTAATCTACTAAGAAGAGGATAAGTCCGATGTGTTTGTCTTCTCAAAAATCTTTTAACTTTTTAATGGTTTATATATATATATATATATATATATATATATATATATCGTTATAATTATTTCCGAGTAAACCCAATTTCTGCCATATTTTTAATCCGAATCTTGATCTAGAGCTTCCACGAAATTTTTATCACAGACGCAGGCAAACACAATGAAACCGTTTCAAAACTGGTCAAAACGAGTTCAGGACCTCTTAAAATGTATAAGACCTTCAAAAATGGAAGCCGAATTATTTTTATGAACACAATACTTCCTTCCTATAATTATAGACTTTTCTTCTTCTTATGAATATAGAAGAAAGAAAAACAGTTCTTTTAAACTGGATTCGTAAAGTACAAAACTGCTACAGTATATATGTGGAAATAAAGATTTTCTTTTAAAGAAACTGACAGATGTTTCCGAGGTGTCAAGTTACAACTAACGAAAAATCAATTTCATACCACAATAATGAAAAAGTAAAACTTTTCCTATTAAATTGTAGATAATTATTACAAAAGAATACATTAAAAAATTTCCGGTATTAAGATTACGAACAATCCGTAATAACTTGGCACCTTTATGTCTCTGGTTCAGCATAAAGATTTTTTTTGCGTGCAAGTGTGAATATAATGAACATTATAGCTAGAAATCAAACGTGTCTGTAATATATAGTGAGATAATGTAATTTATATCCTATAGGAGGCAATAAAGAAAACGAGATCTGCTTCAGTTATTTTCTCTCTTTAAAAAATCTTTGTATATCTATACGTTATTTTTTTTTTTCTTTTTCAACTCTATATTTGTTTATTTATTCATTAATGATTATTATAAAGACTTATTTTTATTTATTTTTTATTTTTCTTATTCCAGAATTTTAGTAAGATTATATTCTTTGATATTAGTGGCTATTATTAGTCACTTTTAATCATAAATGCTACGGATGATCATTGATGGCTTATTTTTATTATTTCATTATAATTATTATTATTATTATTCGAGGTATTAAATTTTGAACAGTTTAAAATGAATTATAGGTTTTTCACATAGTATTTTTCTAAATTAAAATATGCAATTTCACATATTTTTATTTATTTATTTTTAAGGAAATATACTTGAAGTCTGAAAAATATTTAAAAGGCAGCATAAGGAATTGAAATATTTTTATTTTATTTCATATATTTTGATAAATTTACATGCTTATTTATATTAAAATTCCCCTGAATTCATTAAATTTCTAATGAAAATACCTACAAAATTAGACTTATTGCAGTATCAATTCGATATTCCCGAATTACATTGAATTCAACTACAGGGAGAAATGTAATGTCCAATATTATTAAATAATATAATATGCCGTGTTAAAAATAGAAAATGAAGACATCTAGTTGAAGAAAATAAAGACTTAACTACGTGCCTCTAAAGGCATTTGAAGTGTAAGGATATGTAAGGAAAGAATGCAAGTGATGAATGTTCTAAATTCTTTATATCTCTAAAATTATTTTCAAACAATATCTAAGGTAATGTTATGGAAATTGACAACCAATCATGAAGTCTGATTAAACAAGAATGAGAAGAGCTGAGAAAGTTTTTTTTTTTTTTACGTCGCACTAGGGAACAAAAAAAATGAGAGCTCATGCATTAGTTATGGCTTATAAAACACATCTCAACCTTTACTCATTCGCATCGAATGTCGATCTATTGCTGTTGCGTGACGATGTTATGACACATAAGTCGGATAATGAGTTCACGCTCGATGCAATATTCACTATACTTTGAGGTAGAGCTTTTTTCCTTTCCAGCAGGCAATGCTTGTCCTTTAAGCTACGGATTGAAAACAAAAGTGAACATTTCCTATCAATCAGTCCAGTTGATTTAGCTAGCAAAAGACGAGCCGGAATTTCTCTCAACCAGTCTTCTCGTTTCGAAATTATTCTTCACGTAAAAGAAGGACGGGTACTCCGGAATCAATCAGAAATTAAATCTGATTCCGTCTAAATTCTGATCTGATTATCAGTAACCTGTGGTGTATTTAGTGTATTTAAGTATGATGTCAATAGATTACACAACCGGCATTACATTTAAACTATCTTATCATACTTGCCTACTACTATGCACTTTGAATACCAGTATTTTTGTAAAAAAAAATTTTGCTTCTTTCAAAGAAAAAAATTCTTCAACTAAATAAGACAAAAAAAAAAAAAAAAAAAAAAACTGTATTAACTCTTTGCGAGCCCTAACGCTCTAAAGCGCTCTAAACAGTGTTGCCAAAATTAGGAAATCTTTTATTCAACTATCACCAACAATTTTGAGGAATGATATTTGATATACATAATGGACAAATAACCTTCGAAGTGATTAGACAACTATTATAGTTAAAATTTAGTCATGGGTATTGAATAAAAAAGTCCCTAAATTAAGGAGCACTGACCAGATGAGTGAAGTTAAATTGGACCGGCAAAGTGTTAAAGTAGTGGTATTCAAAGAGCGTAAAAATTGTGTACTATGTTTTTTGCATTAGTATATAACAAATATGCACGTGCATTTTCTGGACACATATATAATGTAATACTTGGAGACAATAAAATAGAAATTTTGAATAATTTTGAATTTTACCATAGTTGCCAAGTCCCCCTATTTAAGAGGGAGATTTCATACCAGAAATTTTCTATAACAATTTTAACTTTATTTAATCAAAGAAAATTATTAAGAAATATTTCTATCCAAAAATACTAATGATAAATCTGATTTATAAATTGGATGCGTAGGCAAGTATAATTTTACACTTTTTTGGGGATAGGGTCCAAAAAAAAAATTTCTGAAAAATGTCCCTAAATTGATTTATTTATAATACATATTTTCTTGAACTTTAAAAATTTACATCTAAATGATCTTATTATATCCATAAAATACACTCAACGCATCAAAAATCTAAATTACTTATTTTCCTTTTCTGTCTTGCAAAATAATAAAAGTTGAATGCAATATTTTTTCACTCAAGTACTGTCATTCTGTTCAAACTGAAATACTTTGTAGGCTTTAAACATATTTTTAACCGACTTCAAAAAAGAAGCAGGAAGGTTCTCAATTCAAACCGTATGTTTTTTTTTATGTTTGTTAGCTCATAACTTCTGAACGGATGCTCCGATTTTGATAATTTTTGTTTTGTTGAAAAGGTCTTGGTCTGAAATAGGTCCCATTGTAATATCTTTACGATCTAAAGAAAATACAGGGTGCCCAAAAAATCAGTCCCAACTCTTTTAAATGCTAAACGGCTGCATCTATGTGATAAAAATTGTATGTAAGTATAGCAAAGTGGCCATGCAACACAAGGTTTAACCGCTTGCAGTGCCACCTGGTGTAAAATAGCAGAGTTAGTTTTCCTATCTCGAAAACGGTTCTAAAGAAAAAAGTGAATTACGTTAAAAAGTGTCATCGATTTAGTACAAAAAGATAGTTTAGACTTTCATGCTAGCTTTCCTATCTCGGAAACGGTTCAAGACAGGGAAGAAAAGTGAATAATAAAATTGCAGAGCATCATCGATTTAGTAAGAAAAGATAGTTTAGACATTGATGCTAAAAATACAATGCTAAAAACGTGCATTTGTTTGTTCGCAATTTCTTACACTATGCACACTTGAGCTACATTGCACACGTTGTAGCGTAGCTGGTGAGACATACGCTATATAGTTCAAAATACGGTTACTTGATACTTTTTGTTTTGTTGTAAAGATTTTGATCTGAAGTAGATCCCATTGTAATATCTTTGCAATCTAAAAAAAATAAAATGCCATCTGGTGAAAAACAGCGGAATTAGCGCTCCTATCTCAAAAACGGTTCAAGATGGAGAAAAGTTAATTACAAAGTTGTAGAGCATCATCGATTTACTACAAAAAGACAGTAATTTGACATTATTGCTGAAAACAGAACGCTTAAAACGTGCAGTTGTTTGTTCGCAATTTCCTACACTGTGCACACTTGAACTAAGTTGCACACTTTGCAGCGTAGCGGATGACACGTGTACTCTGTGGTTCAAAGTACTGTTACTGTAAGCGGTCACATGCTGGTGGAAAACAGTGGAGTTAGCTTTCCTATCTCGGAAACGGTTCAAGACAGCGGAAAATAGTGAATTATAACATTGCAGAGCATCTAGACATTAATACTAAAAACAAAACGCTTAAAACGTGCATTTGTTTGTTCACAATTTCCTATTTTGTGCACACTTGAAAGACATTGCATATGTTGTAGCGAAGCGGGTGACATTTATGCAATGTAAAATTCAAAGTATGGTTATTTTAAGCGGTCACATCGATTAACGCATAGACGTTTTAAACCGAATTCATAAAGGAATAAGTTCTCAATACTAACCATGTTTCTCATTGTTGTTGTTGTTGAAATTTGTCAGCTTTTAACTTCGTAAGAAATGATTTAATTTTAATTTTTTTTTTGTTGTATTGATCTTAGCCTGAAATAGGTTTCATTGTGGTTTCTTTAAGATATAAACAAATTACAGGATACTCACAAAAGTCTGTTCTCACTCTAACTGCTAAACGCATGCAGCTACACTGGTAAAAGCAGTATGTAAGTATCGATGTTGAAACTTCTGTCCGTCAGCTGCAATGCATATTTCGCTCTTTGTTTGAACTTTACGCTGCGCAATTTCCAGATCAGCGGGTGACACGTATTCACTGTAAAGTTCAATATATATGCCTAACAGAATTTTTGGTTACGAATACAGCGTATCCGGTCTTAACATTTCTAAAGACTTTTTAACTTAACGTATGTTCATTCAACAGATAGTTTTTTGCTCATATCCAATAAAGGCAAGAAAAGTGACACAACTTAAAAATGCAGTATTTGAGAAAAATCAACTTAAAAATAACTTGACTAGAATAAAACTGGCACAACTGTCTCTCGAGTGGATAACTTTCTAGATGGCGATGTAACTTTTTTGTTCACATTGGTAGCATTTCATGTATTTTTCAGTGACATAAATCATTTTTGAGTTATGTCACTTTTCTTGGAAGCTGCCGTCGAACGTCTTTTGATGTTCTGCTATATTAATGAGTTTTCACTGAAAAGAGAAAAATAAAACCTTTTTATAAAAAAAATAGAACCGACTCCAAAAAGCAAAAACTATTCAAACAACTAAAAAAAGAAAAAAAATGGGTATAAAATGAAACAGTAAATTGCGCTTAAAAGTATAAAATAATTTCCTTCGCCAAACAACCTATAACACTACAATTAATCATAACTTTTGAACTGGGTGCAAAATTAATTAAAAATTGATAGCTTTATTCAATACAAAATTTAAATCCTATTCAATATACACATCTCACATTGTCACCTGCAAAACGCAGCTGAAAACTTCTTTGATTCAAGAAAACAAATAAGATTTCGTAAGCAGCAAAAGTTGGCGAAGATGCTGGTATCTGACGTCCTTGGTGAAAGACAAATCGCAAAATTATCTGGCAAACATATTTAATTTCTTTGGGATATCAGGATTAGTTTAATAAGGTATATCAAGAGAGTAATGGAGAATATGAAACAATACATCGTACAATATATATATATTATGAAAATATACATCTTGCGTGTATGTTTTGATCGCCAAATCCAAAAGCCACCAAGGATGATAGTAATAAAAGTCATACCAAATTTGCAAAGGAAACTCTAACTTCGTAGAAACATAAATACCGCATTGTAACGAATGTTCACTGTTCTATGTAGATGCTACTAATGGACCAATTGTATACAGTGATAAAATAATAAAGGAAACATGAAAATGGATCATTCGAGACAACAGCATTTGTTGCTACCGATTTAAAAACAAACCTTTAAAAACTAATTTAATTTTATTTAATTTTGCGCCGACTTCAAAAGTTATGATTAATTGTAGTGTTATAGGTTGTTTGGCGAAGGAAATTATTTTATACTTTTAAGCGCAATTTACTGTTTCATTTTATACCCATTTTTTTTTTTTCTTTTTTTAGTTGTTGCTTTTTGGAGTCGGTTCTATTTTTTTTACAAAAAGATTATATTAAAGATTACAGATCTCTAATATAGTTTCAGGACTGAAGCAGGCGAATTTTTTTTTATTATTTTAATGCCATTATTTCCACAACACAAAATTTATAATAAATTTATGCATGTAAACTGCAGGTTTACCTGCGCAAATATATTATAAATGTTACTTTTTGGAAATACTGGTACAAAAGGATTTAAGAAAAAAAAGAAAGTCACCTATGGCAGCCCTGTAGTTTATTAAAATTCTTTTCTGCTTTCCGGTGAAGGAATTATTAGTTTAACGCACATCATTTTCAACCAAAACGCAACGATAGTAAATATATATAACATGAACCAGTTTTTGATATTAACGCAATTAAAATGCACATCTACACTGTATTTTTTTTTCTAACAACAACATTGAGGCAGCCTACATGCCACAACTATGCAGAGAGATATTACCAGCTGTAACTCTGTAACCTTACACACTATACTACGATTACACCGGTACATCCGATAACATTTTTCTTAATGGTTGCTGTATTTCTCTACACGGTATGCTGCCTCAGTCAATATTGTTGTGTAATATTACACAAAATTTTTTACAATGTAATATTTGACAGCTATAGAAATTACTGCCTCAATCTGTGATATGTGAGTGTAAAAATAAGACTGTCACTCATTATTTTATGTAGGTAGAACATTGTCATTACACATAGATAATAACAAACATATATTTTCATTATTATAATTAATAGAATCATTTTTATGAAGGAAAATGCTGGATTTGCAAACTATTTATAAAAAAAATAGTTAAAGAACAAGATACTTTTGAAGGTTGGTACAACAATATATATATCTATATATATATATATATATATATACGAGGGTTGCCTTTCAAGTTTCTACAAGAAGTAGGAAGAAAAAGAATTTTTGGGGAACAAACAGTTTTACTGATTTTCAAAATATTCGCCTTTAGAATTTATACACTTTTCCATCCGTTCAAAACAATTCTTCAAACAGTTTTTCCACTCTGAAGTTGATGTCTCAGAAACGTGGTTTTGGAAGGCATCAATATGAAAATCGCTGTCCACGCATTTTTTGTTTGAAAAAAGGGAACAAGAAAGAGTCGTTAGGCGACAAATCAGGAGAATATGTGACATTAATTCGATTATTTTATCCTTCAAATAATCAATTGTTTCACGTGCTGTGTGGGAGCTGGCGTTGTCGTGATGAAGAATGATGGGGCGATTTTTGTTGTTTTTCCTGATTTCGTTGATGACTTTTGGCAAACAAATTTCTGTATGCCATTTAGCGTTAACAGTTTTTCGATCCTCTAAAGGAATGGTTACGGTATGTCCTGTAAGGCCGAAGAAACAAGCAATGATTTTCTTGGTAGTGCTTCGTGAACGAACAACTTTCGTAGGATTCGGTTCATCCGGAAACACCCAAACAGTGGATTGTTGTATAGTTTCCGACTCATAGGAATATATCCAAGTTTCGTCATCTGTAACGATGTGTGTGGGTGTTGTATACGGATTTTGCTGTTCCCAATTTGAATTTTTTTAGCATTTCCTTACACCAATTTACACGAGCCTCTTTTTGAGCTTCTGTCAAATTGTGCGGAATCTATCTGGAACAAATCTTTTTGACAGCTAAATGTTCGTACAAAATCCAATGTATTGCAGTCTATGCGAAGGGATGCTTCTATCTCACGATACGTGACATCGTATCTCGCGATACGATCTTCTTAAATCATCTTGTGCACAGCATCGATGTTGTTTGAAATCACTACCGATTTTTGTCGTCCTTCACGAGATTCATCACTGACGGATGCACGACCACGACGAAATTCTGCAAACCAATTGTAAACAGTCTTTTCTGATGGTGCTTCATTACCAAAAGTTTCACAAAGCGATACTATGCATTCTTGTCGAGTGAGGCCTTTCTTAAAATTATAAAAAATCAACCAACGGAAACCTTCACGAGTTACATCCATTTTTTTTACTCACTTGCTTCTTTTAAATCCTCACTGTAAACAAGATACGCATACGATTTCTAAGATGCAACTGATTCCAAGATTTAAAAAAATGTAAATTTTACAAATTTCCTGAAGACAAATTTCACTAACGCCTTCTATTGGTCGTTTGTAAAAACATAAAAGGCAACCCTCGTGTATATATATATATATATATGTTATCAAATTTAAATCGTGCATTAAGAGATGATGGTTCCGTGATTTAAAGCATTATGCGTATACTACTCTCATAAATCATCCGTATAATGCAATATTTTGAATAATTAACTAATAAAATAAATCAGGATCGATTGTTATTGATAATAATAAACTAATTATTAATGAAAACATGTTATCAATAATTAAACGATCTACTTATATAACCATGTATTCCAAATGAAATATTTATCCTTTACTTCAGAACTAAAACAAAAACTCTTAAAAAAGGGAAAGATTAAACAATAAATAAGAAGAAACGAAACCTTTTAATTTAATATTTAATTTTTAAATCTTTTTATTTATTTTATTTCGCAAATGAGTTTAATTAAGTCTAGTTTTATATTATATATATTATATATATACACTCTGTAACAAGAAAAAAAAAAAAAAAAAAAGACGCACCAAGAAGTGGGGGCAAAAATTGGTAGCTGGGGTGGAATGGGTGGTCCGAATGGGACAAAAATTGGTAGATGTGATGTACATGTAGAGACAAATAATTGATTACAGTTTCAGAAAATTTGAATGATTTAATCAAGAGAAAGGGCCTCACAAAGTAAACAAGTAAATAACACGTTGGTCCAATTTTGGCCCTTATGTACGCGGTTATTCGGCTTAGTATTAATTGGTAGCGTTGGCAGCTGTGCTCCCGTGAAGTATCGCGCCAAATTCTGTCCAATTGTTGCGTTAGATTGGTAAAATCCCGAGCTAGTTGTAGGAACCTGTTTATGACGCTCCAAACGTCCTCAGTGGAAGAGAGCGGTACAGGTCATTTCGACGCCAACGTTTCGACGCCAACGGTTCGACGCCAACGTTTCGACGCGGGGTCAGTTCGACGCCAGGTCCTTTCGACGCGGGGTCAGTTCGACGCCATATTTTTTTTTTTTTTTTCGTATTTTTATTTATTTTCAGAATAAGTTTGCATCATCATTCAAATAAATGCGATATGCCTGATGTAATATATAATATATATTTTATATGTTATATATATGAAGCGTGATTCAAATAAATAAGTAATATGACTGATATAATAGATATAAAATAAATGTTAATGTGAAACCCAAAAAGCTATAACAAAGAATTCAACAGGAATTACTTCGTTGATAAGACAGTCGGCCACTTTTTAAGCCGAAAAAAATTTCTTTGGATTTTGAAATTAACTTAATTAACACTTTTTCAAGCAAATTTCCAAACGTAGAAATTCAAGGGTGCTTGTTCCACCTTGTGAAAAATACGAAGCTCAAATTAGCAGAATTCCATTTAATGCGACGATATAACACCGATGCTGGCTTTGCTCTCTATGCACGTATGATTCCTGCGGTTAGTTTTGTGCCTATCGAAGAACTTGAAAATGCTTCAGAAGTTTTGAGTGAGAATTTACCTAATCAGTTAACCCCAATTTTAGATTACTTTGAAGATTATTACGTTGGAAGGATTCAGAGAAATAATCGTCGCCGTCGTCCTACTTTTAAACCAGAAATGTGGTCATGTTATGCTAGAACCTTAAATAACGAAGGACGCACCAATAATTTCGCTGAAGCAGCACACAAGCGTCTACAGGCCGAATTTGGTGTTTCACACCCCACATTATGGAAATTCATAGATGGTCTCAGACGTGTTCAAAAAACAGTTGATCAATGTTATGAACAATTTGGCGCATAATTTTGCAGTGGATTAGTATAATAACAGTTCTGTGTAGTAATCTTATTTATCTGTAATCTTATTTATCTGTAATTATATTTGTCTGCAATATAACTTCTTTGTAACCATATGTTTATTTACCATTTCTATATTTTGCCTATTTGATGCTGTTTTGTGAAAAAAAAAAAAAAAAAAAACCTCCCTCATGTCCCGAGGCGTTGACGTTGGCGAGGGGGCTTCTCACTAATCTGGGACACACACACACACACACACACACACACATAAAAAAAATCTAGAACACTTTCAAACATATACACATATATTTATTTCAAATATGCATGCAAACAATCGCTAATTCAATAAATAAAAATCAGTCATATTACTTATTTATTTGAACCACTCTTCATATATATAATATAATATATATATATATATATTATATCAGGCATATGTATATTTATTCTAAAAATAAATAAAAATACGAAAAAAAATATGGCGTCGAACTGACCCCGCGTCAAAACATACGGCGTCGAACTGACCCCGCGTCGAAACGTTGGCGTCGAACCGTTGGCGTCGAACCGTCGGCGTCGAAACGACCTGCTTCGCTCTTCACTACTAGTGATGCCCTATTTTGAAATCGGAATTTTTCTTTACCATAATTTTTGCTCAAACAAAAATACTTTAATGCAGTTGTTTTGTTTAAGGTATTTCAATGTAATTATAATATAAGTGATTTAAAAAAATCAGTCAATTTAAACTCGTTGGAATATTTTAATAATTTGTCGCTAAATTTAACTAATCTTGACTAATTAAATATTGTATAAAAATTTTCATAAAATAAGACCAATTGGGAATTTATTTAAATGCTTTGTAATTAAACAGTCTTCAGTAACAATGGAGAACACTGACAAACGTTCATTTTAATTTAAGTCTCATATACCAAATGGAAATATAAATCACGAAATAAGCTCTGCGTTTTCCAAAATATGACACATTGATGAAACGTAACGCTGATTCAAAATGTTCCACATTACTACAAAATCTCAACTAAAGCTACTATTCTTTATTCTAGAATTATTTCGCAATCGACATTACGAACATGAGACTGATTTTCATTTCTCTAAAAGCTTCTGATAAATCTAGAAATCTTTCTCTTTCTTTGTGCCATTGCAATTTCTTAATACAAACAATATAAAATAATGCTGTTTCTGTTTATCGTTCGAAGGTTCTAATCTTGTAAAACAGCAATGACAAATTTGAACTAAAAGGATTTTTGAAGAGAACAAGCATGAAAAACTAAAACATTTCCTATTTAATTTAGTAAGCTTTCTACACTAAACATTTTAACACTAAGAGAAAAAACGTTTCAGTAAACTCGCGAATTTACAATTACCTTTTGCTTTAAACAATGTGTTATAACTGAAAAAAGATAAAATATAAATATAAATCAATTATAGTTGTTTTCTACAATTATATAAATGTATTATGCATATATTTATATATACACTCATGTTTGTGAAAATTGCAGTAACATGAAATAATTCTCAGAAATTAATGAAATTTATTCCACATTTTACTGATAGTGGTATAAATAAACGATTAAATATACAAGACAAAGAAAAAAAAAAAAAAAAAAAAAAAAGAACGTCTCAAATCAGTATTTTGTGTGTCCGCCCCTCTGGGCGATGTGAACCTGTACACGTCGTAGCATTGAATCATACAGGTTCTGAATGTAATCATGGGGAATGGCATTCGAAATGGATTCGACTTGACACCAAAGTTCAATCTTACTTTGCGCCTCACCAGCTGTACGAGCGAGTCACCGACCAATGAAATCCTAGACATGCTCTATGGGCGACATATCTGGGGAATGAGCAGTCCATGGAAGAAGCAAAAACTGTTGTGCACTGAAGAAGGCTTGTACAGTCTGAGAAATGTGTGCACGGGCATTATCTCCCTGAAATACAGCACCCGGAATACGTCGAAGAAAGGGAAGGACTTCTGGCTCCAAAATTTCCCTTATGTTGCGATCACTGTTGAGGTTGCCCGCAATTTGCACTAGATGGGATCGTCAGTTACACCCAATAGTTCCCCACACCATGATACTAGGCGTTTGTGCAGTATGACGCTGAATAACACACTGTGGAAGCAGACGTTCCCCCTGTAACGTCTGACGCGTGCTCTGCCATCATTGTACTCCAGATTGTAGCGAGATTTATCGGAGATCACAATTTGTTACCACTGGGCACACCACGTGCTGTGTTGCTGAGCCTATTGAAGTCGGAGGCGTTTGTAATTCAGCGAGAGGGGAATCTTGCGTAGAGGAACCCTTGCACGCAGTTCATGCTCAAGCAAACGGCGACGAACCGTGGAGCTAGACAATAAACACCTGTACCGTGCTCCAAGGTTGTGCTAACACGCGAGAACGCGCTGTACGGTCTGTCACAGCCATGCGGATGAGGTGTCTGTCCTCTCTTGCCGTTATTCTATTGCGTGCCTCACTGCCAGGTTTTCAGCGTGTTTGGTCCTCCTCTGTCCATTTCTTCCAAACACGCATCACTGTTTTGGCATTAGACTGCGTGCTGGCTGCAATTTCTCGATACGAAAATCCACCCTCTCGCATTCCAATGATGCGGCTTCGTACGAACTCCGTTAGTTGTTGTTATAGCACCCTCCGCTTTTGACGAGGCAAATTGACCACAAATGAAACGTTTATCTCATACAGAGGACGATAAACAGATTTCAACAAGACTTTACAGTCCTTTATATGCCTAGAACTTATGATAAGGAGTCGGTTCTCGTTCAACGCATGCGCAATCCCTCTGTAATTCTAATCATTTGCATGCCTTACCTCACTTTACATTTCCTGTAAGTTTGGTTCAATAATTGGGCTAAATAATAACACTCTAGCTTTCAGCTCAAAGGTGTCATGTTCGAGTCCAAGTTCATTTATGGATATTCCTAATGGTTTGAAATCCACTTTGGGCATTACTAAGTTCTGATATAATCTGTCGTAGTGTGTAAAAATTGTCCATAGATATAAAGGAAAACAAACCACACTAAACCTAAATATTAAATGACAAGCTAAAATTTGATTTGAAGCTTTGTTTTAGATTCTTTTAGTTAAATGTCCGCCCTTTTAAAATGACACGACATGTTATTTACTTTACGTACTCGACTAAAAACTCATTTTCCTGTACCACTGTAAGACATACATACCTCTGTAATACATGCGGATAACAGGAATACTGTTTTGTAGAGAAAAATATTAGTACAGATAACACGGTTTACAAATAGTAATAATAACAATAAAAGTAAATTTATTTTTATAGGCAAGAAAAAATAAATATTTACCAAAATTTCATTAAATAAAATAATCTACTTCTGCTAGTTAATATATTCTTGAAATTTTCATTTTACTTTAAAAATCTATCGTGGGCCATTTTACAAAGATAAATAAGTCTATTTTCTGAACATATTTCAAAAAGTTATTCCATGAACATTTGCCACGAAAGAAAAATATATTGTTTTCTAATATTTACTCGTTTTATCTCTACAAGCAAAGGCAGATTTGAAGCGTCTGGGACAAATCATCAAAGATTGTTCTAAACTATAATTATTTACTTTAAATTGTCACTTTAAAAAGAATTTCTTAGTTTAAACGATCCAGTTTAATGCTGCAAGATGTTTATACAGCAAAAGTATTTCCAGGATATCTATATTGAGTACGATCTTTTTATTTTTTATTTTTTCAATTGCCTTAACAGAATTTTTTGTTTAAGTTTACTTAGTGGGAACCTAAAATTCTTCTTCTTCTTCTTCTTTTTTTTTTTTTTTTTTTTTTTTTTCCCATCCTTCAAAACAAGTTGCAACTAAACAGTTAACAACTTCATTTACTTGAAGTTGCAACGAAATACTAATGATGAATTTAAAAAAATAAGTACTTTGTTAGCAAATACTAAAAATTGCAAAAACTGCGATTATTTCGTTTGCAAAAATTACACATGGTTTCTCAAGAAAAAATTCACACAAGTCTAGCTTGAATACAGCAACTGACAAAATCTAAGAAAATAGTTAAACAAAATTAAAGAAAAAAATGTATCAGTATAAACTAAATTAATTATATAATTTACTGTATTGGGTTTTTCTACGTTTTCTATTTATAACCATTTAATACTTTTCTAAATTGTGCTTTAGTTCTTAAGGTTTCAAACAAGTACTCGCGTGATAAATATATCTTTTTAAAAGAAAATTAAAACATGATGAAAATACTGTTTTTTTTCTACTTCTTTTTTCGTGTGTATGTGTATGTTTGTCTTAGGCACGATGATATATATTTCGAATTGTGCATCAATGAATTTCATATAAGGTAAAACTAGAAGAATCTACGCACAATTCAACAGAACGATATAAAAAATTCAAATATTAATTTTTTGCTAAACTATTAACGCATAATTTATTATTGATTCTTCTTCTATGCATTTCCATTACAATTTTGTTGTTCTGTTGTAATTTTAAACAACAGCTGTAGCACAATCAAGAGAGCTATTTATCTATAACCAGTAACTGCGCTTTAATATAGCAGCAATTACATTGTTAACAGCAATAAATGATTTTAAATGCCATTGTCGTAAGTTATTTGTAAACAAATATTTTTGTATTGGTAGTATTTCAATTCAATAATTAAATAACAGAAAAAAAAAAATTCAAAAGAATTTCAAAAATTTATTTAAAGAAAAAATATTAAAGAAACAGAAAAAAGAACAAGGCCAGATAAAGATTGCAAATAATAATACGTTTAACTCAAAATTAGTTCCTTTCAGCTTGCTTAGTTCCTTTTTTGCCGACCGAATCTCTCGTTGTCCATAAACATTGCACTTTATGTACATGGTGAAGTTGTCATGTAATCACCTACTACAAGTAAACCTGTTCAAGACGAATTGCACACCGTGCGTGCAATGTATATTCGAAGGAAAATAAAGGGGGTAGCACACCATATGTGTAAAATGATGTATGGCTAGTCCCGCCCACTTTTAAGCCCAGAATCCATCCTCCATTTACTATTCATTAAAGTTTTTTTTTTTTTTTTTTCTCCCTCAAAATCTTCAGCAGAAAAATGTTCAAAACATAAAACCAAAATTTCACTTGATTTCAAATCTTCTCGTTTCAACTTTAAAATCCAACGGTCTCCGCACTTTTATCAGGACACTTTCAAAGAAAATAAATTTCCACCTTCTTTGCCACCACTAATTGTATGCACAAATACTTCTAGATGTCTTTATAGCAATGTGCCATGATTATACTTATTGCATAAAAATAGTGGTAGCAATAAATTTTAAAATTTTTATCCCTGAGAGTGTCCTGAAAACAGGGCGGAAAGTACGACCCCTGAAAATCCTTTACGTTTATCTAATTTATTTTATTTTATTGAAATTTAGAGGATTACTGTCTTTCAAAAGAAATCTGAGTAGGCTAATATTTTTCCCTTGAATTTAGTTTTAACGCTCCTATTTAAGCAGCCGACATCTTCACAAAACTTGAGCATCATACTTGTAAATATTGCAAAACTAAACAGATATACAATAACATTTAAATAGTTTGCGATAAATTTCTCATAAGCATTTGTTAGCGTTCCAGAGATAAATCCTACTGGAGGTGTGGCTTTTGTTGAGCGTGCCACTCCTTATTAATGTTCAATTTCTGATTCTGGGGACGGTCTCCAAAATGATGCGCTGTCTCTAATGAGTTGAACTAATCCAGTCACTTGTGGAAGTTATTTCCTGGTACAGTTGCAGACATTCAACGAATTCATACTCATTGTCTTGTCATTATCAATAAGCTGCGAGATCTATATTAGTATAGAACTTTACAAAAGCCAATACGCAATCTCTCCAAAATAGTAAAACCGCCAACTCTCCCATTTCGGTGGGAGAGATTGCGCAGAGTCTTTTATTAAATAATTATTCGCTTTTAAAGAAATTTGTGGTGGTCGTACCGCCAGTCTAGGTAATTAGCTTATGAGAATTTCTTTAAAATAAAAATGTTTTGTATAACTGTTATTGTAATGAAATTCCTAGGAAGTGTTATGAAAATTCACGGATTTATTTTTAAAAACGACACAAAATAACCACGTTTTATCTTAAACTCTTGAAGCAATCAACATGCACATTCAAATCGGTGCTTCACTATTGATGTTGTACAACCACCTGAAATCGCAACTCGCCCAATCTATTCTTTCCAGCCAGTCCTCGTGTGCGCAGTCTCTCCTACTGCATGATCTTTTCTAGCTTTACCTTATTCTTTTACTCTTAAAAAAAGAGGGAGAGCTCAGAATGCCCATATTCACTTAAGTAAAGATTTAAAGATTAATTTTCAAAATCTGTACAGCTTTTGTTTCAATTATAATTCAGGGCCGAAGGGTGCAATTGGAAAATGCAGTTGATTTTACTGATAGAATTACGTATAACACTCACAAAAGCGTATTTTTAAAGTATTTTTCATACTTTAAAATATGTAAACATATTTTTCATACTTTTAAAGTCTATTTCATAGAAATATACTTTTTTTTTTTTTTTTTTTTTTGAAGAAATTTTGTCTTACAGTATCGCATATGATTTAGATCACGTGACTTTCAATAATTAAAAATCGATTGTAATGTAATTAAGAGCTTATTTGATGACATATCAGTCTTTTCAGCGCACAAAGCCTTTTGCTTTCAGACACCTGTAATGACTTCTCCCTAGCCACCTGCACTAATATGGAAGGAAATATTTTCCCATGTTACGTAAAATTCATTCATTATGTAGACTGTAAAAAAAAAAAAAAATGTGTAAATGAACACAAAAAATGGAGGCAACTACTTTACGCCAAAAATGGTGTAATGAAACACCCTTAATTTTGGTGTAGGGAAACATAAACAATTATTGGTGTTTCATTACAACAAAAAAAATTTTATTACACCATTTTTGGTGTAAAATAGTTGCCACCATTTTTGGTGCACAGTTACACTTAAACTCCACTGTGCAGTAAAAATGCAGTTTTATTTTTCTTTGGGCAACCGGAAAAATAAATGATATCAATATTCTTAAACATTATGAGCTCCTTGGTACTCCACAATTTGCTTGGCATAAACTTTACATATATCTTTCTAATGCATGTTCTTTGTACAGTCAGCCAAAAAAAAAACGCCCCCCCCCACACACACACCTAATTTTGCCGTAAATTATCGTAGAAACATGCGATTGGTACCGATCAGTTTGTAATAACGTCTAGTTTATAATGTTATAGTTAGATTTTACTTAAGGGGTCGTCTACATATAAAACTGACATCAACTTCATTTTTTTCAATAGTAACCCCCCTTTTTTATAATTTATTTGAATTCTTTGGATCAAATCATCACGGAAAATGGTATAGTTTATATATTTCGCTCAATTTTTCATAGAGTTATAAGCTGTCAAAGTTTGGGGATGCTAATGTTAAATGAATGTGACAAACATTAAATCATATCTTCCGAAATAATTATGATATTTAAATTCTGTTTTTTTTATTCGTTAGAATGAAGTGACCCAAACATATTCCATGCAAATTTTTGCTAAAAAAACATTTTTTGAACTATGAAAATTATTAATAAATTCATATTTGAAAAAATTATAAATTATGACCTATGTTAATTTTTGCACGAATAAAACGGGAATCATCAAAAACATGGGTTTCCAAATTTACAGCTCTTTCCTAACATTATTTTTTGAGTTACAGTGATATTTCATTTTTTACTGCTGTTAGAGTGGCGTCACTTGTTATAATTTGTATCCTCTGTGAGTCAATATTTCTATACATTTTGACGAAAAACTATTTTAATTTACCTTTATGTTATTATAATTGTTTTCTAAGGAACATTTTGATGTTTATTATACAAATTGGCTTATTTTTTATAAAATTATCGCAATGCAGGCATGAGATTGGGAAAGAATTCCAAAAGAAATGTAGCCCCGCCTCTATATTGCGATAACAGTATTAAAAAAACTAGTTTGCATACTCGTATATGACTCTATATGTGACGCTGGTATGCATAAATGTCAATGGCATTTACTACATTGAATGCTGAAGACAAAATTTTAATGGTTTAATTGGAAGTATGTAAAATAATTTTGTTTTATAATGTAAAGTTTAGAAAAATTCTGTAAAGGCGTGGCTTTCGTTGTAAAAAGGAGTTTACTCGATTCTGAAATGTTAAATCTTTGTTCTTAAATATTACATAACTTTTTCTAGTTTCTCACTGCTAAAATTCTATTTTATCCCTTTTGTCTTTTGTTTTTAACTAGAATATTCTAGGATTCGTGCATCTCAAGTTATATATCATGATTTAGAAAATGCGGTAGGACGAGCAATATTATTTGAAAGAGCAATATGCAGTGAAAAATACTTTTGTTTTTGCTCTCTTTTAAATTAATATAATTAATTTTTACCAGATTTTTTAAAACATATTTTCTGTTTCAATCTTGTTGTGACATTTTCGCATTCGTTTACTCTACCGCTTATGCTATTTAAATTTTATCGCATGACGTAACATAATAAAATATATTTTTTTTATTAAATGTTTTTTTAATACCGAATAATATAGTGAATTTTTATTTATTTAATTTTTTTTTTTTTTTTTTTTTTTTTTTTTTAAGTTTTTAAAATCTATTATTGAAACAAGCGCAATATTATTTATTTTCGATTATTCTAATCACGGCGTAAAACTGGCGACACATTTATCACGGAAAAAGAATTTAAATCTAAGTAACATGTCTTATAACTTTTAAAGATATAGATTTTACGTTAAAATTAAGAATTCAAGTACAGTAGACGACTGCAGAACGGGGAATATTCGTTCTAGGCAATAGGAAACCGTTTTTTCTATATCCATATTTATTTGCATATGAATATACACAATAATTATACTCTTTCTAGTGAAAGTATTTGTTTCATACTATTTTGTTTATACAAATATGAATATAAGGAATATTCTTAAGAAATATCGTAACACACAAATTGTGAAAGAAATGCCCACTGGAGGAGTTACAGATTTCCAAATGACGTGAAACTACATCAGCCGTCGCGAAAATATTAAATATCCTTTCTCAGATTTTAGTTTAAATCTTGTTATCTATATTTTTGTATATTATCTATTGTTGGTTTGTACGCCTAAAATTAAATGTAAAACTTTACAGTAACACTTTCATGCGGGGCTTACTGTATAAAATAAAAATATACCCAACAAAAAGTAGATAATTCTTTTTCTTAAATATTAAACACTTTTTTTTTTCTTTTAACCGCTATTAATATTATTATCATTATTACTATTATTATTTTACCTTGGTACCTAGATTTTTGTAATTCAACATTGTATTGTAGGGTTCATATGATTCAAGCTATTTAATTTTCTTCGTATGAAGTGATGTATTTTACTATTCAATGTTTAATAAATAGAAACCAATAAAAATCTTTTTATTCATAAACTAACACAGAAAGTTTTGCGAATTGGAATCGTTTTTTATTTTATAATAAAAATTTCTGAACTTTGTTTCCGGTGTGAAATTTAATAAATAATGTATATTGCGTGGTAGATCAAAATTTATTTTTTCTAAATGTATAGACGGTCCCCTAACACATTTTTAAGTGCAACTCTGTTTAGAATTGATTTACAGTATATAAATTGGTAAGTTTTCCGAACTGCCTTGATCTCAAAAATCGGAATATGAGGTCAAAATTAGGGGTCGTCATTGAAAAAAATGAAGTTTATACCTGTTTTAATATATAGATGACCCCTTACGTAAAATCGAACTACACCATTAAGAACTAGACGTTGATGCAGATCGATAGGTACCAGCCGCATGCTTCTACGATAATTTACGGCAAAATTAAGTGGGGGGGGGGCGTTTTTTTTTTTTTTTTTTTTTTTTTTTTTTTTTGGCTGACTGTACCTTGCTTGTTGAATGTGCTGATTTTTGGCATTTGAACTGATAACAATGAAGTTATTACACAAAGAAACAATTATGCACTCTGTTTACATTTTTAATTATTGGTTTTTAATGGTGCCAATACTTAAACACAGCTATTGAGAAAAAAGCATTCTGTGAACTTATCGAAAGACATGTGTAGAGTTGGCATCATATTTTCACTACGCCGAGCATGGAGTGTCAAGGTAATAATGGTGAAAAATATTTATATCATTCATTTTTCTGGCTACTTCAACTCGCCTCTCTAACTTCAAAGTGAAGAAAATTCAAAGATAACCTTCCTATTTAGCTTTTTTTTTTCCTTATATCTCTCTGACAATTTATTTTGTTTTTTATCATTTTCAAATGAGTTAAACATTTGTTGCAGCTTAATGCTGGTACTCCAAAACACTCATGTTTAAGTTTGCATCCACTGAGAGTCATTAAAGTTTTAGACTGAAAATTTCTGAAATAGGTCCCTGTATAAGAGAAGTCATTTATTTTTCTATTTACACTTTTAAAAATTCCACAATCCCTTCTTCCTCATGTTAAAAATTAGCAATTTTATTATAAATTAAAGCCGTACAAGCAGCAAAAAATGATCCTAAACTGTCAAAAATAAGTTTAGCCCAAAAGTTTGATTTGCTAGGCTCAACGCTCAGAAGAATTTTAAAGAACAAGAGCTTGATTAAAAAAATAAATCTAAAAATCATGTCAGTAACGCACACATATATAAGAAAAGAAATTCTGAATAATTTGTTAAAGAAATAAATATTTAAATGAAATATTTAAATAAAAATATTATATTACAAACAGTTCAACGTGGAAATTAAATCGATTACTTAAGTCTTTTGCATGTACATATAATAAAGAAAAGTAATAAAAATGAGTACTTCTAATTAGATTAATTAAATTTACGATCACCTAAATTGTGTGTCCACCATCAGAACTAGCTTAATTTTGTGTTCTAATATTCTCTACAAACATTCCATATCTTTCGAACATTCTACACTCCCACCCTGTGCATCCTCTTTTAGTTTTACAATGGCTTCAATTAACTTATTGGCAAGAGAAATGGGAGTTTTCGTTTTTTTCTTTGAAGTTTCATTTACCAAGTCTGTCATACAAAGCACTGCGCCATTGCAATACTATGTCTTTGTCTATCACACAGTAGCTGTTCATCCTAAGTTGTTCATGCACTAAGCCCCACATTCTCACCAGATAAATTCACTGTAAGATAGGTACTTACCATACCATTCCTTGTATTTCAGTTTATCTGTCACCCGCAGAATAGAGCATTTAATTTTGTTTGGACAGAAGTTCCCCAAAACTTTGAAAGTTAGCGATTAAAGGTTATATTATTTCTTTATTTTTTATTATTTTCCTTCTTCATTGTTTAAGTTTGAAAAATTGTAGTGCCATGCATGATTTTTGTATGGAGTGTGATCTTTTGAATGGTGACTGCATGTTGCAGTCCCTAATTTGCAACACTGATTCGGTAAATTTTTCGATTTTTTCACTTTTACTTCCTTATATATATACAAGATATATTTGATTCGTGAAAATTTTAGAACTCCAATTTTTGATGGATTTACACTTTGAGTTATCCTGAATACAATTTGACTGTTTTTAGAAAATGTCTATGTGTGTGTATATCACAAATTTTATGGACGCTGTATCTCACAAACCACTGAATGAAATTCTTAGTATTTAGTTGAACCTTCCCTTAAATTGGTACTATTTGGGAATCTATCACTCAAGAGGTGGCGCTATAATATTTTTTTTTTTTCTAAATTTTTAACAAGGCAGTATAGCACATTGAAATAATTTTAAACCTTGCTGCGGGTACCTGTTTCCGTGCCCGCTGTGTAGAGTCTATGTTCCCATTGCCTGCAGTAAGTCCTTTCCAGGCACTTCAATTTAGGTATTAATCGTGCCTGTAAGCACAATATTTCGGATGCAAGTGTACACCGATAATGGTGTTTGACTCAAAACACTTTTCATTTACACCATTTTAATTGTATTTGAGCGCTTTATTTGGTGTCAACACGAAATTCAGTGCTTGTTTACCGATAATGGTGTTTGACTCAAAACACTTTTCATTTACATCATTTTAATTGTATTTGATCGCTTCATTTGGTGTCAACACGAAATTCAGTGCTTGTTTACCCAATTTGGGGGTATTTGAACACCAATTTTGGGGTGACATTACTCCACATTTTTTACATTGTAGTAATGTTTGCAACTCGGGGAAAATAAAAATTAAGAATGTAATTTAATTATTCATATTTGCATGCCCATAAGATAAAACAAGAAAAAAGAGAGTAAAATTATGCTTTGCTCGCAAATTCTGAAACATTTTCTGTTATTACTAGTGAAAAAAGTAGCCAATGTTGGTGAAACTACAGAAATCTGTTAGAGAGAGATTTCATTTTTATTTGCAGACGTAAATAAGCAAGCACATTACATATTTGTGCGCAAGCGATCGCGGAATAAATATTAAAATCAGTCATCCTTTACAAATTATAAACACTTTTCCGTATTTTTCTAGTAGAAATAGCTTTTCTGGATGAAAATATTAAAATTTGATGAGACAGATTCCAGCTTAGGTTTAAAAAATCTTTATTTATTGACCTTTTTTTTTTTCAGCTAGCCCACATTCGGAAACATCGCGCTTTTATGAGTAGTCAGAGTTCTCTATTTCATTTTAACTTTTAAATAGATTTATCACCAATATTTTAAAAAAGTAATTTGTCTCATGTATTTTCGGTGATTAAATAAACCGAAAACAAGCATAAAAAATTTCCGGTATTAAATCTCCCTTGAAAAACCAGAGACTTGACCCCTATGCATTGATGGATATACAACGAAATTGCAACTTTAATGAGACTTAACTAATATTTAGATGAGCTGGGAAAATAAATCCATTTGAATTAAAAAACTAACTCCGGAAAATTTTTGTTCGATAAAATTTATATAATATTTAAGAAAATCATGCAAATGTAGCTATATAAGTATTGTTGGAGAAATATTTCTGGTATTAGTTTTTTAACTGAAACGAGGAGAATTTTCCCATCGACCTAATTTTTTGTTGTTTTTTCTGATATTCGTAGAATCTCGGATTAAAATACTGAATTTATTTACTGCTTATTAGAAATCATGACAACATAAAGAATGACGTAAACGAATTTCATATATTTCGAAACCATTGAGGGGAGGGGAGGTTGATAATTGGATCCCTACATTTATAATGTTATATTCATGATCGTGAATTGCATATATTTAAATAGAATAATCATTTTTTTTTTTTTTTTTTTTTAATACGGCGAAATTAAAAAAGTCTTTTCCTAAATTTAGAAATTTAATTTTATAAATTAATAAATTAACATTTAATTAATCTTTCATGTACAAATTTCAAACACCGAAAAAATAACAATGTAACCAAAACATGTAACCAAAGCTAGTAAAAAAACTATGTTCTGTATTGTCAGTTGATTTTATTTTTAAAAAATAATATTTTTTATTAAAATTTAAGATTTTTAACTAAAAGGGAGATGCTTAAAAAAATTAGTCTTTTGTATATTTTTTAAATTGTTATATGTTGTAGTGCATTTCTTTAAATGTAAAAAAAGCAAACTTTTATAACCTATATTTTGCCCGTTTCAAATATTTTTAATATGATAAAAAACATTTAAATACAGTTACGTGAAATTTGAATTAATACTTTGAAACATCGCTATTCAGTATAATTGTATAACTGAAAAATTGCATATAACTGTTGAACTGAAGTATCGAATGAAAGTGATAACCATACAGCATTTCCATTTCAATGTAGCAGGAATAATTTAAATAAAAATATATTATACGGATAAATAATTTAACGATTTGCATTCCTTTAATTAATCCAAAGAGTCGCTATTTTACTGTATTTTTTATGATTCATTAAGCCTATACAACTTGCATTTATAGATAGGGCTGACTGGGCACGGTGGTCTAGACTTATTTAATCTAATATCCAACTCTACTCATTTAGATAGTTGACTCATTATAATATCTCATAGAACTGGTTGTACAAAACAAAAATGCACACAGAGAAAGAATAAAATAGCCAATTTTTTTATGTTTTGAACAGCTGAGAGTAACTTTTCCATTTTGAAGTTTTTAAAATTTATTCAGACTAATTCACCGTGAAAAAGTGTTGAATAGTTGCTCTAGAATAATAAGATATTGTTATTTTTATATTCATAAAAATTATTTGCATATTCATAATCCCTATAAACTTTGATATTGTTAATTATTTTTCTTCTACATTTCGCAAAGTGGACACCAATGTGCCTAAAAGTAGATATTTAACAAATTGTTTCAGTTAAATTTATATATACTAAATATTATTATGTACAGATAATCAATAAAAAAGTAAATATCTGAATATTACCATAAAATTATCTAAAATTAAAAATTTCTAAAATAACAAATATTTAAAATATATAATTATTAATATGTGATTTTCGTAAATATCTCAATATTATAATCTAAATAAAATTAAATAAATAATAACATATGATAACGATAAATATATAAATAATTAAAATGCTATTTTTATTGTTATTTACTCGTTAATAAACGCTAAAATGTAAACTCCACAAGTATAGTACGTTCATTGTTCTATCTAATTTTAAATGTCGTCAGAAATTTCTAGAATGTCTTTTCAAATATGTATTTCAATAATTTATTAACAAATTTAATTTCTTAGATTCAAGTTTTTTTTATTTTTTTTTTATTTTTTTTTTTATTTAATAAATATTCTTAGTCTGGTTTAATAATTCATTTGTTTATTTTGATTTCTTAGAAATGTGTGAAATTTTATTTAATAGAATGTTTGAATTATGTTCTTTTGACTAGAAGAGTAGTTAGTATAGTCATGAGACTACTGTACACCAGTGTTGCCAATTTATAGGGACTTTTTATTCAATATCCATCTTTTTTTTTTTTTTTTTTTTTTTTTTTGTAATGTTTGACGCCTAATTAACAATCTTATACATTTAACACCACCTTTTAATATTAGTGGTGAGTATTAAATTTAAAAAGTCTCTACGAGTTGGCAACACTGCTGTGGACAATGTAGATAATTCTACTATTTATCATTCAGAATTTCTCTTTAAGTTTTTCTAGTTTAGTCACTCTGTTATTCATTTTCATAAGCAGTTTCATGATAACACATTTATTATTTAAGCAGTAGCTTACAAAACATGGTTTCTATGGTGGAAATGTAAATTTCTGATTTGATTTTTAATGGCAAGACAGGGTTATTTCACTTATAAATTTCAAATAAATATTATAGTGTTTTGTAAATTACTTATATTCCTTATTTATTTTGATAGTTGTTTTTTGTTTGCATGGTTTATATAAATCAATATAATTCCTAAATATGAAAATTGTTGCATGGGGCTAGTAAAAACACATGGCATTAATGACTTTGTCCTGGTGAAGTCAGTAAAAAAAAAAAAGAAAGAAGGAAAAGAAAAGGTAGTACTTTTACTATGTTGACAGAGTTGAAGCTACATATGCGTAGACCTAATAGATATTGATGTACAATCGAGAAAAAAAATGCAACACTCAACGTAACTTTTTTGCTAATCGATGCACAAAAATGTAATAGGTATCATTCGACGGGGAATTGTGAGCACTTTCAGAAAATGACGTATTCTGAATTGGGGGTGGTTTACATATTAAAACGCTCACCAACTTTAATTTTTTCAATGGTAATGCCCCATTTTTATTTTATACTTGAATTCCTGGGATCGCGACAACGCGGAAAAATATATTGGTTGTATATTTTAGTTATTTTTTCCCAGAGTTATAAGCGTTCAAAGTTTGACTGTGCTAATGTTAAATTCATATTTAAACTTTTATTAATATCTTCACAAAAAATAAATTAATCGATATTATTATTATTATTATTATTTATTTATTTTATTTTTATTTTATTTTATTTTATTTTATTTTTTTATAACAAGTGAAGAAACCCAAACATAATCCATCATCACTTTTGATTCTGAAAAATATTTTTAATTATGAAAAATATTAATAAATTCATATTCATAAAAATTATGAATTATGACCTATATTCATATGAATCCTAGCAAATTTGCAGCTCATTCTAGTTATTAATTTTCGAGATATAAATAAATCTTTCTTTTGGAGTGGTTTAGGGGGCCGTCTCATATAAAGTTTTGCATGAGATAACGAAGCAAAATTTAAAAAGTAACAGAGAAAATTAAACAAAAAATTTTTATTTTTTATTTACCGCTCAAATTATATAACAACAACGTCAAACGCAAAGAAATAAAACAAAAATTATTATTTTTAGACATTTGTGTTAGCATCAAGAATTCTTGTTTTCTAAAGAAGACAAGCCCTGCCTTTCATCATTCTTCAAAACAACAACAATACAGAAAAGAAAAGTAAATGTGGCTTTGAGTATTCGTGTTAAACCTCTTATTTTACGTTGGCAAAAATATACACAAGGGGTATTTCCTTCATCGATTACTGGTGATAAATTTGGAATCCTTTAAACGAACATTAGAAGAAGAAAATTAACTAAATAGGCGGAGTTTACTGTTTAAAATAGAAAAATAGGTTGAATGTAAAAATTGTCAAAAAAAAAAAAAAAAAAAAGAATAAATGCAAGACAGACTTGTAAAATCGTTTTTTAACTACCGTCATAGTTAAAAACTTAATCATTTAGTTCATATATTGCTTTATTTTTTTACTTTTACTTTTATTTTATTTTATTTTTTTTGGGGGGGGGGGATTTTTTTTTTTTAATGATACTTTAGTCTTTAACATTTTATAAATATATTTTAACTTTATATATATTTTTTAAATATATTTTAACTTTTATAAATATATTTTAACACTTTTGCGACCGCAGGATTTTGGCTTTTTGACAGTAAGGTCCGCCTATAAAATATTTCAGAACAAATTTTCTGTATTCACAATTACATTACAAATGGATATACATTATAATTATATTATTTCTAATCAATATATCTCTATCTATAGTATATTTTAATACAAAAATATGAACACCGGGTACATACTTAAGATATAAGTAACACACAAATTACGAAAGAAACGCCCACTGGCAGAGTTACAGATTTTCAAATGACGTGAATCTATGTCAGCAGTCGTGAAAGCGTTAATTAAGAAATTATATTTTTATAGAAATTATAAAACAAATCGTACAGTTCCAAAGAGTTAAACTGACCCAAAACTGGTAAATGCTATTAAATTTGTTTAATATTTATTTCATGAGATTTTTTAATAATTTATCCGAAAAGATTTAGTCTATGCGTTGTTGTATATTATTTAAGTTCGTATATTATGTCACACCTGCGAAAGAAAATTCAAGGTTTATTGGTGATCAGTATAGCCATGATAGACACTTTTTAATTGAAAAATATCGCATTTTTTTTTCAAAGAGTATTGCCTGACCAATCGTAAGTGTAATGAATTTAGATAGACCTAAAATTATTTTAAAAAGTACTGAAGTATATATAAATATTCTTTTTTTCTTGAAACATTTCCGGTGTGGAACAGTAAAATTTTGTCCAAATTTTATTTTCTACATTTACAGATAACCCTCTAACACATTTTGATTATAACTCTATGAATACTAAAGGTAAAGTATACAAACTGCATACTTTACCGCACTGCAAGCCTCTCAGAGATTCGAATATGAAGTCAAAATTGGGTGTTGCTATTGAAAACAATCAAAGTTGGCGCTCATTTCAATATGTAGATAAACCCTAATTCAAAATTCGACAACATTTTCAGAAAGTGCATTAACTTTCTTGTTTAATTATGCCTACGAGATGTTCCTGCGTCAATTAATAACGAAATTACAGCGAGTGTTGCTTTCCCCCCCCCCACCCGACTGTACCATTCTTCAGAAAAAAGACATGAACAAAGCAGTTATTCTAGTAAGCACTGTAAATCTTCTTTTTTCTAGATATTTAAGGCTTATCATATTATATCTAGATATTTAAGACTATCATTTAAGGCTTATCATATTTTAGAAAACTATACTACCATAGTTTGATTTATTACCCAAAATAAAAACAAATATGCAAGTTATAATAAAAAAAATTCATGTGTTAAAATTGATATTTTATACACTTTTTTGCAGAATATATAAAACATGCTCACACTCCACTATACTGGAGTCTTATTTTAGAATAAAATATAACTTATTTGAGCTTAATACAGAAAACAATAGTCGGTCCACTGTACCCCGGGACAAAGATCACTGTACTTCGGATATGGAGTACAATGGTCAACTTTGTCAGTGCATACATTTTATTATTTTAAAGAATGTATTAAAAATATTATTATATAAAAATTAGAACATGATAAAACCTGTTTATTTTTTTTAAGTACCTTGCTTTTCCTTCAAAAAATAAAGAAAAATAGAAGTGTAAAATGAATCACGGTGCCCAACCTTCTCTTATATCAAAATATTATTATCAGAATATCATTTAAACGTACTAAAAAATTCGAAACAGATTTTTCAGTAGATCGTTTCACCGATCTATTTATTAGGTTGGCAACTAAGTTCGAACCATTTTTTAACTTTTAACTTTATATAGGAATCTATGATTTAACAAAAAACAAAGCATAGATTCTATTATAAAGTTAAAATTTAAAAAACAGCGGGAACGTAGTTGCCAACGCAGTAAAATACTGTATTTTCCTGCGTATAATCAGCAGATCTGTTTAATCAGTTTCACACCGGAAATTTTAATTAACAGACTAAGGTAGTTTTAAAAGCAGGTTTGTTTCGTGCAAATCGTAAGGTAAGCTTTCTGGTGTAAAACTGATGTATCTGACCTGCGGATTATACATAGGAAAATAACGTATATCAATAATTATTGTATTTATTAGTAAAGTTGTTCTTAAAACAAAAAAAAATTCGCATTACTGTTATGACTCTTTTTTACTATTTAATCCCTGTAGTCGTCTTTGTTAAAATTATAACTTTAGACTTTTAAAGATAACATTAAAAGTATCAAAGCTAAACATTATCACACACACACACATATATATATATATATATATATATATATACACACACAGAAAAATGGAAAGTCGAAACTTGTCAAGAAACGTGTTATCTTTGTCATAGTACACGTTTTCCTAGTATATTGACAAATTTGCACAAAATTACGCAACATTTGAAACAATCAAAACACTACCTGACAATCCCATTTAGTCATGAGACACAAAAGTCGTTTTATTTTACCATGTATCTTTAATGTGTTTCGTCTGATGATCCGTTTTGCCTCTAAAACTTGTCAGATGACTAATTTCCCAGGTACAGTTTTCATTTTCCTCAAATTTGACCGGTTAGTCAGATGAGAGAAAAAAAATAAATTGTTCCTGTTTTGTCAATTGACTAAGAAAAATTTGTTTGGCTAGTCCAAAAGCTCAGCATTATTATTTTTATTTTATTTTTTTGTCTCCTTCTGACAACTTGAGTTAGTCAACCGAAATCGAATAATTTAACCTATCAAATCTGGCGGGATAATGCAATCGCAGAATTCGAAATCCAAATACTTAGAAGTCTGAAATCGTGGATCCGTTATGTTGTTTCGGTTCCATTTCCATATTTGTGATAATTTTCAATTTAGAAATAGACCGAGAGATTTTAATTATCTGCGAATCGAGTTTGCGGTCAAAAGTAAGTGCTAAATATTTTATTTATTGTGTGCATATATATATATTTATTGTAAAGCTTTGTTAGAATAGTAAATTGTAAAATTGTAAAATTCTAAGCTTTAGCAATCTTCTAACAATATCAATGGTATTTAGAATTTGTTTTAATTTATAAAGTTGTTTAAAACGTATAAATTTTAAAATACGTTATTATAAATCTTAGTTTTGCGTATCGTTGTATTATAAAAATAAGTATTTTAATTTGTCTAAACTATAGTTTTTTACATATATTTTTAACATTAAGCTCATATTTATATTTTTTATACACAGAATAGTAACGCTTTATTTTCCCTTAAAGGTGGTTCAGAAGGTATTTGGATTCCAAGAGATAAAAATTCAAAAAAGATATGGAAAAATGCTATTTATAAGGATTTTGAATAACTTCGAATTCTAAGGTATGTTTTTAAATTATCTTTTGCTGCATTTTATCTATCTTATCTCAGAACAAGAATAATATTCATACTTTTTTATATTTAAAATTTTTAATGAGATGAATTAAAAAAATTAAAAGGTTCCTCGTTTATCTGTTATTTGTTCTTTTTTTTTTTTTTTCCAGTTCTAAATAAATAAATATATCTTTATAATTTAAATATTTTTGGGAAATGGTTGATAATTGCATTTAATAAAAAATGTCTTCATTTATTATTAAATGTTTGATAAAAAAATTTTCAGAACAAATTTGAGCAAAAATGATATGAATTTAATATCACATACTATATTCTTTTCTCAATTTTTAAATTATTCTTGTGTACAATATTAATTATTAGCGATAAATAATAGATGTCTTAGTTAAAATATAAATAGATTTAACTTCATGTTACTTGTTTCATTCAAATGATTGATGATTGTTTTTTAAAGGTTGATATTTTTAGTTATTAAAATTTTGATATCATATACATATTTTTTTTTCTTTAGAATAAATTTAATCAAAAATAATATCAGTTTAAATTATTAGATACTATTAAGTATTCGTTATAAACAATGGTATCTTGTTAAAAATATGTACTTAATTTCATGTTATTTGTTTCACTGAACAAACTGAAAAAATAAAAGTTATATGCTATAAAAATGAGACAAATAACTATAAAGATACAAAATGCACAAAACATGGGCAAATTTTAACCTTGGACAAAATGAGTCATATAGACTGAGAAAATAGTGCTCAAAAGCTGAATGACAGAATCAGCAGCCAGGCCCTGACTTACGGCAGGGCATACGGGGCAAATGCCCTGGGCCCCCCTTCTGCAAAGGGCCCCCCTACAAGCGAATTCAGAAATTCTGCAACCTAATGACCTCTTATGCCACTGCAAGGGGGCCCCCCAGAATCGTCTTGCCCCGGAGCTGCAGGTAGCATAAGTCGGGCCCTGTCAGCAGCTATCAGACATTTGTTGATATGTATCATTACAAAAAAAAAAAAAAAAAGTATAAGAGTTCCAAGCCTGCCTTTTTTCTCCCGGGGAGAAAAAAAGTAGAAAAAAAAAATGTCATGTTGATGCCACCACAAAACTAACTTTCTTCTACCTTTTCCTATATAAAATCATGCAATGGAAATTATTTTTTATTTTTATTTTTATCTATTATTAATGCAGACGATTTTCATATCAGAGAGGTAGTCTAAAGGTTCAACGGAACAAATTTTTACCGTACAGATGATCACGGGGAAAATTGCAGTATAACAGCGCCACATATCGCCTATATACACCCAATTTAATAAACATTATGTCTCTTAATGGCCTTTTTATACATTAAATATTGTTCGATTATACGCATTAGAACCTGAGATATAACCCTTAAATTGTAAAAATAGCTGTATAGCAGCTTCACCTGTTGAGCGATTAGCACTAAAAGTTGACATAAACTAATAATTTATGTTAAGGTGCATCTACATATAATTTTATATGCAATTCTGTGCAGTAGTTCTTGAGATAGAGCCTTCCCTGAAATTGCATAAATCGATGTATAACAGTGCCACCTGTCGTGCAATTGGCACCAGAAGTTGGTAGACACTAACTTATGACAAGGCGCATCTGCGAATAAATTAATATGCGATTTCGTGCATTAGTTTCAAAGATATAGCCTTTTCTAAAATTGCTGTAGAGCAGCGTCATCTGTTGAGCGATTGGCACCAAAAGTTGATAGACACTAATTTATGTCAAGGTGAATCCGTATATTAATTTATATGCAATTATGTGCAGTAGTTCCTGAGATACAGTCGCTACAAAACTTTTTGTCACATACAAACATTTTCTATTGTCAAAACATGTTCTGGACCTCTCAAAACGCGTAAATCCATTAAAAACCGAAAATCGAAAATGTTTACAAATCCAATGCTTTCTTCTATTGAATACAAAAAAAAAAAAAAAACTAAAGAATAGTATGTGTGTAACTGTAATGCAAAATAATTTTAAATTGAAAAAATAATATAAAAAAGATTAAGCATAAGTTTAGATTAATAACAATTAATATGAAATGATTGGGCTTCTATAAACATCCATAGAAGAACAACAGAGGTTTTAACTAAGTGTTAAAATTCTTATGTGAAAACTAAAATTTAAGACACAAAAAGAACCAACTCATTCAAAAATTTATGTTTTATCACTCACAGCTAACTGCTCAAGTGCTTTTTCTTTCTTTCTTCTGTTTTATTTATTATTATTCATATTATTATTATTTTGTGTGTGTACGCGCGGAATTTGGTTGCGAGGAAGGGGGGGCGGGGCAATTGATGATTGCACAATCGAAACTGAATCAGACTCAAAATTATGAAAAAAAAAAAAAAAATGTTTTTCCTATTTCTATCTGCCCTTCTCCCCCCCCCCCTTTCTTATCGGCTAAAGTAAACAAATACGTAATTTTTCCCATCCGCGGTCATTAAAGTGTTTGTTTATTTATGTGAACTGGATTATTATTCTTGTAGCATTTTAGTCAATTAAAAAAAAAAAAAAAGTTGGAGATTTGGTATTTCCTCTAGCTTGAATGAATCACTAAATATATATCACCGAACTTCAAATACTTAACTTTAGGGGGGGGGGATGTAAGTAATAGGTATTTAAAAAATATATATATATATATACACTTGTAACAGAAGAAAACAGCTGCCAATTTGTTGTTTAATATTAGAATTTTTGTTTTTTCAGTATATTTTTACTCCATTACCCGACTGCCGTAGGTAATGGAAGTATTGTATTCGGTCCAAAAAATCGATAAAATCTATTAAAAAAAATGCGTAATCAAGTAGTAAGTAATCATACGAATTATAAAGTAAGTGAAATATGACAATATATATATGTATCATCATTATCAATTTCAGCCTTTATCAATCCACTGCAGGATGAAGGCCTCTCCTAGGTGATTCCAAAGTGCCCTGTTTTCACATAAAAATTTATAAACGAGTATAAAATAATTTATGCATAGATTAAGAAAGGTTTTGATACATGCAACTTCCTAACTGAATGCAACCTATGCAATGAGGTGAAATTTACACCTCATATAACGTACTTCTTAGCGACATCCTAATGACTTTTTTTTTTTTTTTTTTCATTTTAAGGTTTGCGAGCTCCATTTTAAACCTGGTGAAATTATACAAACAATAACATATTTTAATGAAAAAGAAGAAAAGTTACATCAAGTCTCAAGAAATAAACCAATTGTTAAAGATGGTGCTATCCCTACGATTTTCAGTGATTTGCCATCATATCTATCAAAGCCAAGTCCTGTGGAAATATTTCGTTTTTGTTTAAGAGCTATTTAGATTTGTAAATAATTAAGTTGGAAAAAGTTATCAAATAATCACTAAAAAAATTTGAGAAGTAGTGCAAAAGCCAAGGCAAAAAATTTACGTTTTATTACCTAATGATATTTGTGCTTTTATATTATTATTATGATTAATTTTTATGCAAATGATAGAAAAATCTTCTTTATGTATATGAAACATATTTATAATTTTCAATAAAATTATTTTTTTCTTGATTTTTGTCTTTTATGTCTTATTATATTTACTTAGTTTCTTATTTAAATAAGCAAATAAGTCTATTTAAAATCTTATTTAAAATGTTGGTCTAAAGAATGTTGAAAGTATGTTATCAGGTAAGTGAGAGTTATTTTGGATGATCAAATACTTATAAATTATTGCTATATATTAAAATTTATCTGTGCATAAAATTTACAGAGATGATTAAAGGAAAAAAAAATTCTTATTATATACGGTAAAAGGTGTTTTTAATGCAAATTTTATGTCCACCCTCAACTTAAAAAAAAAAAAAAAAAAAAGGTGTATCATTAATATTTATGATTTTAAAACTTTAAATAACCGGAAATTTGGAGTTTGTTGTTATTTATAATTTAGTACATTGTAACTTCTATACCTTATATATCGTTAATATTGTCTATATCAATACATTGTATCGTCGTACCTGTTTATAATTTTAATCTGGTGAAAAAAATCCATTATTTAAAAAATATATGCATATATTCAGGTGGCTTAACCCTTTGTATCCCACGGGGACTTTAAAGTCCTACCAAAAACATTCCTCAATACAGTCTAAATTTACTACAGGCTTTCACTGGAACTTCAAAGTCCCTATAGTTTAAACTTTCTCTATTGTTAAGCAAAAGTAAGCTAAATTTAATATGGGATGTTTCTCTTGCAGCAAAGAAATATAATAAAAAAGTTTCAAACTATTTTTCCAAAAATAAGGTGATTTGGTATGTAAAGGGTTAAGTAAATTAAGTGTTTGAAACATTTTTTATTTTATTTTTTAATGTTTATAATTTGTATTTTAACTAATTACAGCATGTATGTTTCCCAAAATTTTCATATTTTTATTTATTGAAAATTTGTGATTATTAATGGCATCAGTGGTTATATTAAACATAAATAAACACCTCTCAGTTGCTTTATTAGCTATATTAATTCGTACTCTGCTATTACTCCTATTTAATATATATATATATATATATATATATATATTACCTTTGAAATAAATTTATGACTAAATATAAGATTTATTGTTTTATGGAGGGAAAAAATTGGGAATGAAATGGGTAATATTAAAAAAAGGAACTTAAAAAAAAAGGTTTATATTTATTTTTGTAACCACAGCGTATAAAACGAAAGCACCGAGGAGAAAAAAAAATAAATTCTAAATATAATAAATTCTAAAAATAATTCTAAATCCATATATGAGGATGTGCATAAAAATGGACTAAATCATGTGGCGCCACAATCCATTTGGAAAGTCTTGATAAGAAGGTGTTGGATAAATGCTTGCGTTAATAATAAATAAATGTAGGGAAGAATGTTTAAACTAGCGAATTCTTTGTTTCAGTGGTTTGTTAAATATCCAGTATTCATAGCTGCTAACTTTTTTAATTGATTCCGGAATGTTGTTAGTAATGCCCTTTTTTCAAATCATATTCTTTGAGGAGTAATTTTCTTCATATTTAATTGTAATTACATGCTAAAGAAGATTATTCTAGAAAGAATGAGGTATGAAGAAAAGGGCGAATGTTAACAACATTCCGGAATAATTTGAAAAAGTTGGCAGCTATGAGTATTTTTTTTTTTTAATTGATAGACAAGTAATATTTTCCAGAAAAGTTCTTTAAATGTATTTTCAAGGTTGAATACCTTAAAGGGGAGAAAAGATTAAACAATTACAAAAGTAAAGAGGTTAAGACTATTAACAATGCTTTTACAAAAACCCCTGCAAACAAGCACGAATCTCTTACTCTTCATAAAATATGAAGGATTTTAACCAATCAAAATTTTGATTAATCTGCTTACTTGCCAACTCCACTGTTTTTACCAGTAGACTACCGTTTTTTTTTTAGCTATTTCTACTGGTCTGCTGTTTTTAGGAACTTACAAGAAAAATTGTAAAATTGAGCAATTTTACTGGAAAATATATAGAGGAAAATATACAGAGTATACATATAATAATGAAATGAGGCTTATTAAATGTATGTGTAAAAATTACAATATTGATTTTAATTAACTCAAAACAAACTTAATTTTTTGGATTTTTTACTTCCATCACCTACTACCGTAAGTAATGGAAGTACAGAGCTGACAACCTAATCCGGCAAATTGTTAGTACCGCCCCTTTTTCTACACCAGTCATTTCTTAGAGTTTTTTCTTCTTAATTCATCGTAAATACATTTAAAGAAAATTGCTTTAAAAATTAAGTGGTGTAGAAAAAGGGGCGGTACTAACAATTTGCCGGATTAGGTTGGCAGCTCTGGAAGTATTGTATTCGGTCCAAAAATTCGATATCGAGATTTCACCTGATTTACACGTTTTTAAGTCCCCTGAGTCCAAAAAAGTGGTTTTGGCAATTGGTAAGTGTGTGTGGAATCTCCTGGCTATCATATCTCCGAAACTAATAAAGATAGAACTACAAAACTTCAGAATTAAGACAGGTCTGGTGTACAGATGCATTTTCCAAATGTTGATAAAAATTTAAAAACCGGAAGTGGGACATCAGAAACCAGAAGTCCGTATCTCAAAACCGGCTCTAACGATTTTCTTCAAATTTGCTATATAAACATTCTATTAGAAGTCATTTCGAATGATATAGTTGGTTAGTTCAGGAAAATTGATAGGCGTCCTGTATAAATAACTCAATTTCAGGTCTCGCAAGCGCGTTCCTTTAAAAACATCTGTACGGATTTTTTTTCAAACTCGCCATTTTAAGTCACTTTTCTCAAAAAAAAAAAAAAAAAAAAAGTCTGGTGTGAAACAACCACACGGCTTCCATTGCCCACTATTACACGTATTATATGCATTTTTTAGAAATAATGTGGTCAGCGAACACGTAAAATTGGCCTAACGAAAGTAGACATCAAACAAATTTCCTATAAGAGAAAGCTAATATATATATGTGTGTGTGTATGTGTGTGTGCATGCATGTATGTATAAATATATATATATATATGTAAACATGTAAAACAGAATTTATATAGCGAGTTTAAAAAATAAGGGGGGGGGATGAGTTATTTTTTCAAACACCAATTTCCGAGATCTAAAACTGACCTACCTAATCAGGATGACTGTTATTTTTCCTGTACAACCACTTAATACATGAGAAAGGATATCTAAAATGGATTTATGTAGCAATATTCAAGAAAATCATTAGAGGCGTTTTTGAGATACCAACTTTTACCAAAACTTGGCGTACACAATTATTGAACGGAAAACAATAATTAAATACAAAAGCATATTTAAAAGTGAGTTATAGCTAGTTTGAAAATAATCCGTACAGCCGTTTTTAAAGGTACGCACTTGCGAGACCTGAAATTAAGCTATTTATACAGGGTGCCTGTACACCAGAATTTCATCTGTACACCAGACCTGCCTCAATGCTGAAGTTTCGTAGTTTTATCTCTATTAGATTAGGAGATATCATAACCAGAAGATTTCGTTCGTACATACATACATACACACACATACACACTATTGATAAAAACTACTGATTTGGACTCAGGAGACCTTAAAACGTGTAAATCAAGCAAAAACTCGACATTGAATTTTTAGACCGAATACAATACTTCCATTACCTACGGTAGTCGGGTAATGAAAGTAAAAATGCATATAATTCGTGAAATAGTGGGTAATGGAAGTCGTGTGGTTTTTCACACCAGATTTGTAAATAATGCTTTGTAATTAAATAGTATATTTACATAGTCATTGTGAGTGTATTTTCAGTCAGATAAGATAATTAAAAACTGAATTTTGATCCTCATTATCTTATAAAAATCTGGAGAACATTTTAATTTCTAAATGCAGTGAAAATTTACTTTAACAATTCTATGAATAACAATTTAATTGTTATTTTCTTAATGAAGCAAAATCTGCTATAAATGTAAAAATTTGTGTTTAAGTAAATATCATTGGCAATATTTTTTTTTCCTAATTTTTAGGATTTGAAATTAATTCTTTAATACACATAATCTCAATATTTTATTTGTTTTCGTTTGAAAGATGAGTGATTTTTATTTAAAGATAATTTTTATTTATGGTAAATATTTTGTAAATATTCATATGTTTTTCTTTTTGTCTACTATATATTTATATAAATTCAGTCTCTATCGTTAAAAAAGTCAATTTACAAAATCTGTACTGTTTTTTTTTTTTCCGATAAAATCTACTGATTTTTAAAACTGATATGTTGGCAAGTATGAATCTATCTCAAATATTATGAGACAGGCTAGTCATTGTTTTTTTTTTTTTTTTTTCCTAACTAATCTTCCTCCACAAATATTATGAGGCAGCTTAATCAAATAGAGACTCGTTTTCCTCTTCAGATATTACCAGACAGGTTAGTCAGGCAAATAATCTTGACTATCCTGCCTCTTCAAATATTCTTTGAAAATTGACTAGCTTTCTTAGTCAGATACCTGAGATCTGTTGACTAACTTTCTTAATCAAGCGTAGATTCTGACTAACATGCCTTGTCTTTGAAACTGCGGTTGTTGACTAACCTTCCTGGTCAGATAATTATGATTGTCGAAGGTCTGATAATATTAACCTTCCTAGTCTGGAGTAGTGTTTTAGTGACTAGTTCAGCAAGTACACTTTTCAGTTTTTGTGACTAGTTCAGCAAGTACACTTTTTAGTTTTGAAGACTAGTTCAGCAAGTACACTTTTCAGTTTTGGAGACTAGTTCAGCAAGTACACTTTTTGGCTAGTCAGCTATTTTGGTTAGTCAATTCTGTATTGTCAGTTGAGCATTTTGCCAGGTCACTGTGACCAATTTATTTTTCTGTGTGTATATATATATATATATATATATATATTTTCAAAACGTTCTCCATTTTTAACATTCAGAAATATAGAATTATTATTTTGGGTATATGTTTGTACGCGTGTACTCTGGAATATAAAGATACTTTCTTTAACCCTTTGCGGCGCAAGACAATTTGGATCATTTAAATTATACTACCACCGGAATTCATGAACTAAATTAAACTAAAAGAAATTTTTAATTTTAAGGTTAAAAAAACCGGTCTTTTCTGCTATGTTATAAACATATATTTTTGCTAAAAAATTTCCGGGAGGAATTTTCGCAGCTGGATCTTAAATTTTGCGTCCTCGCAGCGAGGACAGCGCGCGTTAAGGGGTTAAAATGACATAAGTAATTAAATAAATTCTAATAAATGTTATTGCCAAATTTTCACATTAATTTCGTAATTAAACAAAAATAGGTATGATAATCTCACATAACCATATAATAATCCCACAGGACCTTTTAATTTCAAATAATGTTGAAAACTGATACTTTTCTACTCATTGATAATTTAGAAAAGCATTACTTGATTCCTTGGAAAAATGTTTGTCTTAAGTTCATCTAAAATTCTGAAATTTGCCAGAACGCCTTTAAGCAAATATTATTAAATTTGAACTCGGTGATAATAAACGATATTCATAAATAAATTAAATAATTAATTAAATAAAGACGGGAGAAAGTTGAGAAAGTAAAGAAATATGAAGTGCCTCGATGAAAATTATTTCAGATTTAAGAAATCAACAAATAAAACATTCATTCAACATTGCATAATTAACTAAGGTAAAAAAGAAAAAGAAAAAGTTAATGCATCTTTTCATATTAATGTCCTAAACTTAATTTAAGTAAAAATTATTCAATAATATGAAAATATGGAATCAATAATGTATTATGGAAGATAAGTATATTAAATTTTTGTTATATTTTATATTTTCGGTATAACGATTTCCGACGTTTCATTATTTGTAGTAGTTAACTGAAAGTTACATTTTATTTATTTAACTAATCGAAGATTATTACTCAGTAATTGTACTTCTAGAGAACATAGACTATAATACCTAAGGTTTATTTTTAATTAATCAATTCCGATAAAATATTGCATTTCTAAAATATCTTTAAAATTTGGTTTCTTCAACAATATTGTACAATTTCGAATACTTCAATTGAATCTTAAAACAGTCATTATATTGAAAAAAAAATTCACTCCATCACAATTCTGGCATAATGGAAAATGACAGGTACCAATTTAGAGTTAAAATGCCAGGAAGATAGATCACATGGATAAAATATAAATTTTAAATGGATAAATTATAAAACAGATGCCCTCATTCTTGCAACTGTTACTCATTTTGTATATCATTATTTTAAAATAGTACTATTCGTCTTATTTTATTGAAAAATTTTAATCTTTAAATAAAGCAAACGTTTTTTGAAAAATATAATGGTATGATTTACCAACTGTTGTGCATTTTGAATACCATCATTTTAAGATAGTATTGTTTGTCTTATTTTATTGGAGAATTTTAGTCTTTAAATGAAGCAAAATATTTTCTATAAATATAATGGTATGTTTTACCAACTTTTGTGCATTCTGAATATCATTATTTTAAAATAGTATTAGTTGTCTTACTTTATTAAAGAATTTTAGTCTTTAAATAAAGCAAAGCATTAATAATAATAATAATAATAATAATAATAATAATGGTAATTTTTACCTACTTTTACGCATTTTGAATTCCATTATTTTATAACAGCATTATTTGTCTTATTTTATTAATGGATTATATATGAAAACCAAGAAAATAATAGTGGGAAACTACGCGACATAATTAAGTAATCTAACAAATATGATATTTTCTAAAACAAATGATCTACACCATATCATATTTCTTTTACAAACACATTCGAAAATTATATAAGGAAATGATATACGTTTTAAACAATAAAAGTTTTAATAAATGGTAATGGTGTTCGATCATATGTATGGATTAAGGCTGTTTGCCTACAAATAGGACCTAGACGTGAGTGATACAGTCCGGATCTTTTTACAGATTCGTAACTCGCATTCACGCGAAATTTTGAGAAAACCACAAAAATCTTTGAGCGGCAACTTGGGTTCAAACCTACCACCTTCCGTCTATTGGGCTTAGAAGGCAGAGCACGCAAATTATAATGCATATTAATGAGTCCATATTAACACGAAACACTTTTAATTAGACGAACACTCACATCACATGGTACATACAGAGAAACAAAAATTCAACAAGGTACAGGTAAAAAGATGCGCCGTACGAAAAACAGTCCAAGTGGTGGCGCGCCAGTCGTTATTGGAAAGATCTATTATACAGTGAAGGAGGGTAAATACAAGAGGCATTGGTAATGGAAAATAAATGTAACCTAACACCCCCCCACAATGTCGACGTATTTACCTAAATAACAATGTTACATCTTCCAATCCCATAATTTTACAACAGTTGTAATGTTTTGATGATGTTAATGCTTTTGTAAGAATATCAGCCCCCATATTTTCAGTAGACACAAAATTTAAATCAATGATTCCATCTTTCAGTGCATCCCTTATGAAATGATGCCTGATGTCTATGTGCTTGGTGCGCTTATGAAAGATCGGATTTTCAGCTAATTTAATAGATCCTAAGTTATCTGTAAATATACTCACTTTTTCAATTTTGCATTCAGATAACTCATTTAGTAATTTACATAAATATATCCCTTCCTTAGTGGCATCGGATAAAGCCATATATTCGGCTTCCGTTGATGAGAGAGCTACGGTACACTGTTTACGGCTTTCCCATGTAATTGCACTCCCGCAAAAAATGAAACAGTAACCTGTATATGACCTACGGTCATCGAGGCAATTTCCCCAATCCGCGTCAGTGTAACCGAACAAAGGCTCATTACTTTTTCTAAATACAAGTCCAAAATTTATTGTTTTCTTTAAGTATCGTAAAACTCGTTTAGCGGCAGTCCAATGAGTTTTATCAAAACAAGTTAGAAATTGACTTAATTGACTGACGGAATTTGCAATGTCCGGCCTGGTGGAAGTTGCAAGATACATCAAACTTCCAACTAATTCACGGTAGGGATATTCGTTTTCACAACATTTTTCGGCCTTTTTTAATCGAATGCTTGTATCCATAGGACAAGCTACGGGCTTGGCTTCTGTCATGCCAAAACGCTCTAAGAGCTCTCTAATATAACTATGTTGACTCATTGTTATAAGGCCATTTTCTAACTGAAAATTTATCCCTAGACAATATTTAACTATGCCTGAATATTTAACATCTAGTTTTTCATTAAGATGAATTTTGAAGTTTTCTAACATATCAGGGTCCTGTGACATAAACAATATGTCATCAACGTAAATCATTATAAGAGTCAACCCTTTATCACTTTTAATATAATATAAACATGGATCTGCATTTGTTTGTTTTGCTCCGAAATCATTCAAAATTTTATTTAATTTAGTGTTCCAACACCTCCCGGCCTGCCTGAGGCCATAGAGAGATCTTTTTAACAAAAGAACTTTATTCCCTACATTTAGATATTTAAGAATCTCGGCTGCTTTATTAGATATGTCCCTATCGCAATTTTCATTTATAATTATTTGAAGTATTTCTTTAAAGTAATCGGGAACTTCCATAAAAATTTCCTCATCTAATTTTCCATTCAAATATGCTGACGTTATGTCAAATTGATGTATTTTTATTCCTAATTTAGCAGCATAACCTGCTAAGATTCTAATAGATCCCATTTTTGCTACCGGAGAAAAAGTTTCACGAAAATCTATACCAAATTTTTGACTAAATCCGCGAGCTACTAATCTCGCTTTATATTTCAAAAGAGATCCATGTTGATCATATTTATTTGTAAGGACAAATCTACCTCTTATGCATTTTTTCTGGGGCCTTTCTACTACTTCGAATGTATCATTTTTTAATATTACTTTTATTTCGTCAGTCATTGATTTATACCAATTCGAAGCTTCCGGACTTTTTAAGGCATTATTTATTTCTATTTCCGAATTAAAACTACAAACAGCATTCGCAATAGATTCCGGCTCCCTAATTATTTCGCGATTACGCAATGACAATATATTTTTATCTTCGAGCGCCGATTCTGAGTCACGTGACAGCTCATCTTTTTCATTTTTTATTTCAGGAGGAGAAATTTTCTCTTCTGCCGGCTGCATGTGTGAGTCATTTTGCAATTCGCTTAATTGTATTTCTCTTTCAGAAATATCTGGATACAATTGACCTATTTTTGAAACATCATTAGATTTCTCTTCAAAAAATTTTACGCTACGGGAAATAATTATTGTTTTTGATTCAGGAAGATAAATACGAAATGCTTTAGAATTTTCTGAATAACCCACAAATATCCCTTTTTTAGACCTTGGGGAAAATTTATGTTTAGGATGGTTATCGAAAAAATAAGAAGTGCAGCCAAAAGATTTAAAATAGCCAACGTTAGGTGTTATATTATTCCATAATTCATATGGGGTTTTTCCATTTAAAGCTTTTGTTGGGCATCTATTTCTTATATAATTAGAAGTATTAATAGCTTCCGCCCATAAATTTAAGGGTAATTTTGATTGTGATAATAGACAACGGGCCATTTCAACGAGAGTTCTATTCTTCCTTTCACAAACACCTGATTGTTCCGGACAATAAGGGGTTGTTAATCTATGCTGAATACCATTTTCTTTTAAGAAATTTTCAAATTCAGTCCCAATAAATTCGCCCCCATTATCACTCATGAATTTTTTTTATTTTTATAGATTTTTCATTTTCCCAAAGAAGTTTGATTTCTTTAAAAGCATTTAATGCTTCATCTTTAGTTTTTAAGAATTTTACTGCACAATAACGAGAATAATCATCAATAAAAGTAATAAAATAAAGGGACTTACCTATTGAGGGAACCCTAATAGGCCCACAAAGATCCGAATGCACTATTTCTAACATTTTTGTAACACGATCTGAGTGCTTAGGAAAAGGAGCACGGGTCATTTTATTTAACGCGCAAACTTCACAATTGAAGTCGGATACCTTTTTAATATTTAACCCCCTAATATGACCCTTTAAATTAGAGTCAATCAAATCTTTTACATTTAGATGACCCATTCTACAATGCCATCTTTCCACATCGGCGAAAATATTTTTAGAACTATCGATTGATTCACTCGAAAAATTAACTGCATTATTTATATTTGCATTATTATCCCGCAGATAATAAAGTTCATTTTTTCTGTCCGCAATTAGAGTCACATTTTTTTGTCTGTTATTTATAACAGCACATTTGTCTTTAAAAGTTACAGTGAAACCTTTGTCGCACATTTGTGACACGGACAATAAGTTCGTTTTCAAACCTGGAACCAATAGAGCGTCGTTGATCTCTACATTTTGAAGTTTTGAATTTACTTTTGTTTTAATTAATATTTTACCAACACCGGACACATCAGTTGTTTCATTGTTCGCTAAATTTACAGATTTTATATCCGTATCCTTTAAATCGTGAAAATTGGAGTCATCCTTCCCCATGTGTCGAGTACAGCCGCTGTCAACACAATAAAGATTCTCGGATTGTTCTTTGAATAATATGTTCGTATTCGTTGAATTTGTGCTGGCCAGTAGTCCTAAACTGTTTTGTCGATATTTAAATGATTTATCTTTTTCACACTGATTTGCACGGTGACCGATACGTTTACATTTCCAGCAAGTAATTTTTGAATTATCTCTTTCATTCTGAGTGTACTGTTCAGTAATCTTAGGATTCCTTTTATTTTTATTCCACGGAGCAGGTTTCTTTCGGAAATTCCCAGTCATGAACGCTCCATCGTTCGGTCTGTCATCATGGCGTCTGGCGTCGTTTTCTTCTACTATTTTTATTCGTAGTACTTCTGGTTTAGGTAGCTCATCCCTGGATTCTATTGCGCACCTGAAATTTTCATAACTGGATGGTAGGCTGTATAACAACATCACAGTTAACAAGTCATCATCTATTCTAATGTCCATTTCAGATAGTTTATCGACTATGTCAAAAAACTTTCGAAGATGATCTCGAATGCTCACAGAAGAGGAATCTGCTATTTTATGTTGAATAAGCGATTTTAACAGTGACGCTTTTCTAGCGGGGCCTTTAGATTGATATATTTCTTCTAATTTTTTCCATATATCCAAGGATGTTTCGCAGTTTTTTATTTGTTTCAGTTCAGAAGGCGATATACACAAAATTATGTCGGCTTTGGCCTTTTCATCCATATCAGTCCATTTATCGAACGTTTCTTGTGATGTCGCATCACCTGCCACGAGCTCTGGCTTTGGTTTAGAGCCAGATACATAAATCCAGGATTCATTTTTTATTAAGAGTGCCTTCATTTGTATCTTCCATGTCTCGTAATTATCTTTGTTTAAAGTTTCAATACGTAGTGTTCCATAAGACGCCATTTTTAAACGTGGTCGTCTATCTAACAGATAAAAGTCTATTTATCGTAAATAAAAATTAATTTGCTCTGGGCCCATAACCTATTGGGCTTAGAAGGCAGAGCACGCAAATTATAATGCATATTAATGAGTCCATATTAACACGAAACACTTTTAATTAGACGAACACTCACATCACATGGTACATACAGAGAAACAAAAATTCAACAAGGTACAGGTAAAAAGATGCGCCGTACGAAAAACAGTCCAAGTGGTGGCGCGCCAGTCGTTATTGGAAAGATCTATTATACAGTGAAGGAGGGTAAATACAAGAGGCATTGGTAATGGAAAATAAATGTAACCTAACACCGTCGACACTGGTGAGGTAAAGAACTGTTGAAGAAACTTGCTTTTATCTTTTCAGTATATAGCCTTTCAAACTATATTTTCTTTCTACTGTAATATTGATTTACCTTAAATTTTAATAGCGTGTTATGTAGTTTGATTCTTGAAGTAGGAATTTAGATAACTTTTAATCCTAATGCAGAAAATAATTATTGATAAAGAAAGTAATCGATTTAAAAGGGAAGAATGTTTTGAGGAAATAAGTTCCTTTAATATCATTTAAAGTTTTATAGCGGAAGAAATCTAAATAAATATTCTGCTTTGAATAACTTTGACAGATAGGTTTAGCAAAAACAACTCCTGAGTTCTACTATTAAAAAAAATTTGAAAATGGGAAATTTTTATTTTTATTTTATTTTTATTTTTATTTTTATATATTTATTTCTTTTTTGCAAAATACCCTATTTAATGCATTCAATTTATTATCAGCAAATAGTTCTAAAACTTTTTCGCAAACACTTTTAATATCTCAACAAGAAATTTAAAAGGTAATGCATCGTGACATACGAAAGAGAATGTTTTATTTTATGCAGATTAACTACATCATATTTCCTATAAAATCGATTGATAGTCTTGAATTACTCAACATTGATTATGTAATTTTATATTTGAATCCAGTTTCTGAGCGTAAACTTTTTTTCGTGTGGCATTCTTATAAAAAACACAAACATAAATTTTTCCATATTTTTTTAGTAATTAGACTCTAATAAGTAAAATATTGATTTTTAAAAAAAGGGGGTTTTAATAAGACAAATACTGTTTTTTCGTACGTAAATTTTAAAAAGAAGGTTTTTGAGATTGTTTTGACAATAGAAATGGAAATGAGGTATCACTGCCTTTATTTATATCAGGGATAAAAAAAAAAAAAAAAAAAAATCCGCTTTTTTTTTGCCACCAGTATTTCCCTACAAAAATTTCTAAGCGATAAAATAAAAAAAAAATAGTTGCAAAAATATGATAAAAATTTCTGTATAAAAATACTGGTTCCAGAAAAGCTATCATCCCTGTTATACAGTAAACATATTAGTTACCGAATGAGAAAATCTGTCGTACTGCACTATATTAACAAAAGATCGTTTAAAAATAATAATATATATATATATATATATATATATATATAACAGTAAAGCTTAGTGGATAAACAAGTTATATGATAATTTATTATATACAGCACTGAATAAAATGACGCATCCATCACAAAATTAAAAAATAATAATTTTAGAAAATTGAACAGTAGAATTGTTTTCTCATTGCTTTCGAATATAATGTAGAAATCTGCAATGTTATACTAAAGTAATAGTAAAGTAATTCGACTATGCACTTTTCTAAAAGCAATTTTTAAAATTTTGTAACGAGTTGAGCATTTCATGGAATAGTTAGATAAAAGTAATTCAATGGTAAATGTGACATGGAACATAGTTTAAAGTCATGCATAATGTTAAAAACAAAATCCTTTGTTTCATCAGAAAAATGCCTCCAATATGGCTGCAAGCAGTACTTTTACGAATTTTCGCCGGCATATTTCACCATTCTTGTAAAGTTGTTGAAATTTCACTCCAACATACTGGTTACAGTTAAATTTCTTATACTAGTACTATTTTTTGGTGAAAGGTTAAATTATTTTAACAGGCTAACGTCAGGGGAGGAAGCACATTACCGAATGCTATTGCTATATCTATTTAAACATTAAAATGCAATTGATGTCATTCGCCTTGAAATTATGTGTACTTTAGAAAATGAAGTAAATTTTTTTAATTGGGGAATGCCTATATATTACAATGTATACTAAATTTCATTTCAGGGAGGAAATAGTTCCGCTTTTTTTGCCACCAGTATTTTTCTACAAAAATTTCTAACTTATAAAATCACAAAAATAACTGTAAAAATATGATAAAAATTTAAAAATTAATTTAATTTAATTTTGGCGTAAAAAAGGGAATTGTTTCATCCCTGTTTAATTTTGTCAAAGGTAATACACTATTTTGATGATAAAGTCTTTCATAGTTGCTAACTTGTAATTTTTATTGCTATCGGAAATTTTTAATACATATTAATAGCAGTTTTCTACGATTAAACTTGGTGAAATTTTCTACAAAGGAATAGTGGTGTTAAAAAACGCACAAGTTGGTACGTATGGTATTTTATATTTAAATTCCCGGGGTCTTGGCAATGAGAAAAAAGTATATTGGTGTATTTTAGAGTTATAGGAATTTAAAATTTGACGTTTATCTAAATATCTAGAAAAAAACATTTAGAAATTATCATGAAACTTTGAATATGTAAATAATATGTTATACCCCATATATTTCAAAAAAAGTTTTATCCTGAAGTGGAAAAGGGTACCAATAAAAAAATAATCAAATTAAAGTGTTTTAGATCACTCTGTAAAAAGTAAGGCATGAAATACGTTTTGGCTGTAGCATGTAATTATGAGGCTTCTTCTAATTGTCTGTATACTTTTTAAGATGATATCACATATATTCATGGAGATATAATAGTTTCTTTAAAAATAAAAATAAAAAAAATAACTTTTTTAGTTGTAACATATAGGGTATTAGACCCAGTGCAAAGTTAGCTTTAGGAAGCTTGAAATACTACATGAGGTATGCATACTGCAATCAGAAAGAAAAAATTTTAAATATCTTATGAAATATGAGTGATTTTACTAAATACTTTTCAACTACGCACGCGTGAGCTTTTGAAAAATTTCATTTGCATAATTAATAGCCAAAAATATTAGTCTACTTATGTGAAAACCCCAAACAAATATCGTGTAAATTCAAAAAGTTATGAGAGACAGAATGGACAGGATTTCAGTTCCTCTCAAAATAAAAGCTAAACTCACATTTTTATTTAGGTTTAGTCAATGACCAATGGTAATACAGTGCTCGCTTATCGTAAATGAATACTGATAAAAACCCCTATAATATATATACATATATATTTTTAGAGAGGGAGAGAGAGAGAGAGAAAGAAAGGGAGAGAGAAACCGAAATTCTGTTCATTCTATCTCTCATGTCTTTTTGAATTTACACGAAGTTTGTTTGGGGTTTTCATATTAGTAGCTTCATACTTTTGGCTATTAAATTATACAAAGGAATTCTTTTAGAAGCTTGAACATGCGTAGTTAAAAATTATTTAGTAAAAATACTTATATTTCTTAAGATATTTAATATTTTTGTATTCTGATTTCAGTATGCTGTGCCTAATATAGTTTGCCAAGTTTTCTAAAAATAGCTTTGTTTAATAACCTACGTGTTATAATTAAAAAGTGTCATTTTTTTTTAAATGAAACCTTTACAGCTTCATGAATATATATATGATAGCCTGATAAGAATTTATACAGATAATTGAAAAATTCTCATAATCCCATGCTACATCAAAAATGCGTTTCAAGAATTATTTTTTACAAAGTGACTCAACATTTTGATTGTTGTTTAATTTTTTGCAGATCCCCTTTTCTTCTTCGGAAGAAAACTTTTGCTGAAATATATGAGTATAACATGTTCTTTATAGTTTCAAGAAAATTTCTAAAGAATTTTTCTATATATTTAGCAAATTTTCTATAGCTGAAAACTCCTAAATACTTACTGGTAAATACTGTAATAATGATTTTAACTGACATGCTTGCTAGCCAGGACACACTTCCAGCCTGTTTGGGAAAAGTAAATTATTTACACTCATCACCAGCATCAAACGAAATATCGGGAATTCTTGAAGAGAGGCTTGAAAATTTCAAAAAACATCAAAACTTTAAACATAAAATGCTTCTTCCAGGAAAATAGACGACCAAGTTCATTTCAAAGTCGGCAGTACTTTGCAAGTATCCAGACATCCGTTAACAAACGTCTAATTTCTTGGCTTTGAGTTCTAAGTTGTAGATTTCAAAGACAACATCCACGAGGACCAACGTTCAACAATTTGTCTCTACCATTGGTCAAAATTTATATCTATATTGAAAATTCTGAACATTAGTTCTCAAGCTAGAATTGAAAGAAAAATTTTGTCACATACACAGAGACAGACGGATATTCGGTAAAAACGCCCAAATCGTTTCCGAACATCTCAAAATGTATAAATCCATCAAAAACTGGAAGTCGAATATTTTTACGAATCCAAAACATTCTTCTTTTTTATGAGGCATCCGTGTACGAAATTTTATTACGATTAGCAAATTATTTTATCCATCCTTCATTTTTTAAACGAGTATGCTATTGTAATATAAAGAGTTTTTCGTTACGTATATACATGGTGTTTCTGGATACACAAAGATATTTCGAAAGAAAGGCAAAGTCGCTGAACACATTAACTTTAAAGGTTTCGGGTATTTAAATGATCTTTCACATGAGGTATCATAAATGGGCCCCCTGTGGGTCCCACGTGACACAAACTCAATTTTTTTTCAAATGGAAACCATACTTTTTCTTCACTTAATCGAGTTAAACGGAAAAAAATCAGTTTTAGATCATGTATTTTATAATTATTATTATTATTATTATTTTGCTGAGTAAACCCTGGGTCTCGAAATCCCACCTATAATACCACAACTTATAGATCATTTAAATTAAAAACACTTTTGTAATCATTGTGCTCAACGAAGTTTCTTTTTATTTAGATATTTTGTGATTTCTAGATTTTTTATTGCAACATAAGATTTGGGGCTCCGGGGTCCCCTAGTCGTCAAAAAAATAAATTATGTATATATATGTATGTATATTATGTATAAAATAAATTATATATATATATATATATATAATTTAATACAGATTTTTTACGCTTAATGCGATTCCTATGAAGAAAAAGTATGGTTTCCCTTTGCAAATATTGTTTGTGTGTCGCGTGGAGTCCATTGAGCCAATTCATGATACTTCATATGACAGATCACTTTAATGCACGAAACTTTTGAAATCAATTTGTCCAGCCGAATTGCTTTTATATTTGAGATATTTTGGGATATCCTGACAACATATGAATTGGGACCCTCTGTGATATAAAAAAACAATACATGATTTAAATCCTATTTTTTCCTCTTAACACGATTCTGTGAAGACAATGTATGGTTTCTATTTCAAAAAATTTGGGGTTTTGTCACATAGAACCCCTTAGGGCCCATTTATGATACCTCATGTGATAGATCATTTAAAAATACTAAACTTTTGAAACCAATGTGTTCAGCGAGTTTGCTTTATTTTCGAGATATTTTGGTGTATCCAGACTTATGAAACATCCTGTATATATACACACACATATATACATATATATATATATATATAGATATAGATATAATTTGGAAACTTTTTCAAACATGTCACATGAAGAAATGGCATATATGTATGGACATATATGTATTTTTAAATTCGAACTATCTCTTAGTGTGAATTTGTGTAATAGGCATGGTAAACAACCGCTAACGATTATTTACATCGATATAGAGCTGCTGATGTACGTTAATTTTATTTATTGAACTTATGTTAAAATTCATGCATTTTCGATCTTTCGATTATTTTGAGGACATAACCAGTGCTAAAAAATGTTATTTAATTTCAACTATTCAAATTATGTGATACATTATCTTAATTTTTCAAAAAGTTTCTTTAAAAGGCATTTAATATTCTTCAAAGTTTATTTTTATATTTTCACTTTTTTCTCAAACTAATTTTCTTTTTCAAAATCATAATTTTCCTGACACAATATTTACTTTCTACTTGAAAATATTCTTATCAGGTCTTTAAATGTGGACATAATATTTCTTTCGCCTATTTATAAAAATGTTTTATAAAGTATCTTCATCTTTATGTAATATTATTTTCTAAAAGTTGATCTCAACATAAGACTTGCCATATCCCTCCTTTTTCGAAAAAGAAAGAGGTAGTCTTTATTGAAGTTCTACGTCCTGTACGTCTATCATTCCCCCAGGATTGAAGTGTCATGCACAAAAAAGACAGAAAATAATAATAATAATAATTTGTACGTTCTTTTTATTTCCCAAATCATTATTAAAAAGGAACCGAAATGTGGAGGCAGGCGTATTTTATTATTATTATTATTATTATTGCATGAAAATTTAAGTTTCATCGAACTATTAGAATCAAATTTATTAATTAATTTATAGAATAGAAATATACACATTTTTATTTCTAATTTGACTCTAAAATGTATATACAGATTGCCCGATCTGTATGTTAGATAAGTTTAGGAACACATACTGGTCTTTATAGTGATTATCGCACTATAAATGCACTATTAAAAATAATAGTTGAACGTTTCACCAATAATCATAAGACGAAGACAAAGACAAAACTAATATTATGTAGGATTTTATTTTTAACAGTGCAGTACGTACTCTTGAACGCTGAAACATCCGTGTTGAAGTAAATACACACACACACACAAATATATATCTATATACATTTGAGTTAACACGATAAACTCTGGATAATGTATCTTTCGAATATAGGCGTATCCAGTTTTTTTAGAAAGTTTTAATTTTCCTACCTCCGAAAATTAGGCGATTAGTTTCAAATATCTATGCGCCTCTTTCAATATATTTTTTATGTTGTCTCAATTACACATGAAGTTAATTTAGCAAATTTTGTACAATTGCTACTTTTCTCTGCCAGTTTACTAAAGCGAGAATATTATGCTTATCAATATGAAAGAGTTTGCTATTTATAAAAGAATTAACTAAAATTCTCAAAGAAATATACTTTTACTTCTTTTAATTCTAATTTTTTTCAATCTTTTAATCTTCTTATCTTTTCGATTCTAATCTTCTTATCTTTTTTATTCTAATCTCCTTATCTTTGTCTGTTCAAATCTTCTTTTTTTTTTTTACTTGTCCTGGTCTTTTGATCTTCTGTTAATTATACTAATAAATGAATTTTTTTTTCTTAATTACCAAATAAAATAGACACTCTCTTCCCTCGTTTATAGCATTAAGCTGAAGATTTTAAGTCCAATTTCCTAACTGTAAATCAACGGTGCCTGGGTAAGCGTAATTTTGCTTTATCTCATAAACATTAAAATGGAATTATTGTTTTCTTTCCAAATAAAAAATAAACAAAAAAAAAAAAAAAAAAAAAAAAAGTTTTCAAAAGGATACGATAAGAAGCAAATAGCTAATAGCTTTTATTGGCGTTGAAACGATAAAAATGTTTAAAATAGAAAGTTAGAGATTTTAGAAAATTCTCTAAATCATCGATTAAAAGAAACTAGAGTTTTTAATTTACGCACTAACTTTGAGTATTCATAGAAGAAAAAAAAAATTTCTGCTAAGGAAAATGAACACGGAAAATTGATCATCTACCTGGAGATTGCTGAAAAAATTTAAGAAAAGACATAACTTAAATAAATAATAATTATTAAGAATTTATTGGAATCTCGAAAGTAAAAGTGTTAATGAGTGGAAAAAATCCGTCCAATTCTAAGCTGCCCAACAGCTTGAAGCAGTTGGCATAGTTATAGGTTAGAGTGCACCATATTTTTTTTCATTGAATTTGGGGACAAAGATGGCGGCGTCCTCGAATTTCGAGAACAAAAAAATAAAAAAGCAATTAAATCACCTTAAATTGTAAAATTTTAGTAATTTTTATGTATAAAGCACCTAAAAGAACTTATTTCAGCTTATTTATTATACATATAATAAATTACTATAATAAAACATTTATAACTTTATAACCTGCGTTCCCAAATGTTTTGTAATTTTTTGGGGACGAAGAGTTTTGTCCTCGAGATTCGAGGACATATGGTCAGCCAGTAGGTGGTCATTTTTTTAGCAGTATGCTGTACCAGTTTTCTTCCACTCGCTTTAGGTTGTTGATACCTTTTTAATTAATTGGAATAATTTCATTTAAATGATTATTTCACATCCTTTGGTACATTTCATGTCTTTCTGCGTCCTGCGATTCGGGAGAAAATAACCTGCAATATATAGAATCGGTATTAAATACTATGATATATATCAAGATTAAACAGATCATTTTATAATGAGATAAGGTAAAGCAAGGAGAGTTTCAGCACAATTCAACAAAACGTTATAAAAAATGCAAATTTTAAATTTTTGCTAAATTGTTGGAGCACAGCTTTAAAGTGATCCTTCTTCTACGCATTTCCATTACTATTTTGTTTTTATACTATGATTTAAAGCAACAGCTGTAATAAAACCAAGAGAGTTATTTTACACAGTCTCCCCTTATAGGGTGGGAGAGATTGCGCAAATGCGTAGGAGAGATTGCGCTTAATTTGATCTACAATTAAATTGTTAATAATGATAATTGCACTTAAATGGCGTTGGTATAAAGTTTTTGCAAGCAAATATTTTTGTATTACGTGTAGGTATTTCAATTTAATAATTAAAAGAAAAAACAAACAGAAAATGAAAATGATAAACAATTAAAAATGACTAAAAATTTTTATATAAAAAAATAAATTAAAGAAGCAGATAAAAAAAACTAAGACTATATAATAAAAAGTAACATTTAGTTACTGCATAATATGTTTTGTTACTACATAACATTTAGTTACTACATTACTTAAAATTAATAAAGCTCCTTTTTCAGTTTGAATGTTTTCTTGTTTGTTGACCTAATCTGTCGCTATCTATAATCGTTTCGCTCGTTGTTATAACTGATGCAACTTTCATGCAACCACCTGCCACAAATAAAATTTATAAACGAGTCCATGGGAAATCGTTTAATTAAAAAATATTTTTGTAATGCTACCATTCTATAAAAATTCTCAGAAAGGGTTTTGAAAATTTAAGCAAACATTTTTGAAAACCAGACAAAATAAACACGTTTAATCTTAGACTATTCAAGTAATGAACATGCACATTTAAGTGGGCACTCCGCTATCGATATCGTAGAACTACCTGGAGTTTCAGTGCTCCCATTGTACACCTTCCAGCCAATCCTTTATCTACGCAATCTGTCCTAGCTTTACCTTATATATCTGTATGAAGTAGTGTACTCCTCTCTAACCTAGGGGCCCCTTCTCTAATCCGATTAAATATTTAATTTCTTTAGCCAGTATAAGAATAGCATAGCCGAAAATACGCACCTAATATTTACCATACATAACACATAACATACTAGAATTATTTTAAGTAGGGTTGTAAACGCAATATTTTATTCCATGCACAACATTTTCAACAGAAACTTTGTTTGTAAAGCATCTCAATAATGTATGTTAATTTCATTACATTGAATGATGTGAAACATGCAGCATGTCAAAATTCACTTTTTAAAAAGGCCATTCATAGACTGAAGTCTCTGAAATTATTTTCCGTATCCTTGTACACGAACCACAAACGCAACGTATATCAAAAATTCATGGATAATTCTATGTAAATTATAATATTAGATACCGAATTTCAAGTCTATCGGATGGATTTTGTAATTTACCTATCGGATGGATTTTGTGACAGCTATCGTGGTATTGCGGACATACAAATAGACACGAGAAATTTTTGAGTGTGAACTGTGAGGCCTCACTAACATTTCGGGAACTATCTTTTGAAACTGATTTCTTGAGCAGCTGGAAGAAAAGGAAATCCGGTGAAAACAACAAAATTGTGACACAAACTTTAAAAATAAATTTTCATCCTATAATAAAAATGCTTTTTTCCTCATTAAAATAACACAAAATTTCTCCGCCAGAAACATAAATACCAGGATTAGGAGCTTATAATCTTGTTGGTAAATCTATTTTATGTCGATGTTTCCTTTAACTGTTTGAAGGTAATTGTTTCCAGATTAGCATAGGTATTAAAATTGTTTTACCGGTAAATTGCTCCGTTAACAGAATCAATAAATTGTATATCACCTTCTAATCTCATGCATCTTTAAATGAAAAATTGGAAAATTTCTTATAAAAGAATTGCAATACATGATAGTTACTTTAGTGTTTTTTATTTTTTTTTCCTTGAAATATTTTCTACAGTTTCGTTCAAGTTTGCTCTTGTAATTGAGAAGTTAAATAACATACAAAATAAATAACAGCATTTTATATCATACACCAAAGAAATTACAATTCGTTTTCAATGTGTTTTTTTATACTTTTATTTTATGAAAATAGAAAATTCCTAAAGCAACTAGGGTTTGAAAATTATAAAACATTGTTTTCTTTCGTTATACTTTTGCTCATGCATCTTAATTAACCATGTTCTTCTATTCGCTTTTATTATACATACGCATCTAACGCTTGGGTCAATATTACCCGGTCGTTCATTAGTATCAGAGCCTATGTTCTCCAAAATATCTGAATAAAATTATTTTTAGAGATAAATAAAAAAGATATTTAAGCCATATATTTAATATAGTCGAAAGAAAATCCAATAAATAGCTAAATAATAGCTAATTTACGTAGAATATTGAATTATAATATATAAAAATTTATACATATATATAACATTTACATTTGTTATTAGGTTAATAATATTATACATTTTACTTACATATTTAAAAAATCTACAGCTCTATTAGTAGCATTGTATTGTAATAGCATTTCAGACTTTTTCCTTGCCTATTACTAACTGATTTATTACGATGTAAATAAATATATATATATATATATATATATATATGTAAATGATAATCTTATTCTTGAATATAGTTCAGTTCCTAAATTAAAAGACAGAACTACAAATATATTTACTTGTCATTTTGTAAAGACTTTCTAGATCATTGTTTTTACATAACTTCAAGTATAGTAATTTTATAAATAGTTTCATTAGATTATAAAAATTGTTACATGTGACACTATATCCTTTAAATTTACACGTAAGTCAATTTACAAATCTGATACTTCGTTTCCTTTATGGCTTTGGTTTTAGTTCTTTTTTGTATACCTTTGTGCCTGAAAATAAAATAATTTTTTTCTATTACATAAAAACTAATATTTACATAATCATCTCGGTATATGCTGCTTGAATGGGATTGTGAGTTTCCATCAAATTCGCAATATTTTATAGAGTTCTCAAACTACTTACAAAAAGCGAATTTCTCCACACACAATTTCCTTGTTTGAAATATCGTGTTACGTGTTCTACGTCATGTATCACTACATCTGAGCTAGAATGAACTTGTCAGCTTCGCAGAAATACATTTACAGACTATGTAAAATTTATTCTTATCTTTATTTATTGAATTCGCACTTGGATTTGCAAAATTTTAAATACAAAACAGTATTGGGTAATATTAATCCACATATTACATTCGGAATAAGTTGAAAAATATTTCTTTGAAACACAAATAAATGTAAATCTTTCTAGAACATATTTATATCATTTACCAACAAAGTCAAGAACTTTCATGAAAATATTTCAGTGTTTTATTTTTCTCTTTTATAAATGGATAACTATTTTTTGGGGTCAAATAAACCGGAATAGAGCAGCAATATTACACGAAGATGCGGATTTTTGACAGAAAGCGAAATTAATTTTAAAAACAGATAAATGTAACACAGCGAGGAATCGAATCTGTGTCCGTTGTCTTAACATGCCATATGCTTCAAAGTAAACTAATCCGGTCGGTATCTGAGTGTCAGTATTCGGTCATATAAGAGTTTGAAATTTTTCATATGTTCTGCGGATAGAGATGCTGTATCATGAAAGAATTTTTATTTATTTGCTTGACTCCTTAATTGCTATAAGGAGATTAATAATTAGGTAGTATCTTTAACGATATTTAAACTACAGAATTTTGATGAAATGTCCGAACTAATTTTTACAAGAAAGAATAATAACCAAGTCAAAATATAAACCTGGATCCTTTGGCTTACCGTTCATACACTCTAAAATCTCAGCTAAACCGGTGAATATCTCACTGGCACTATCTTAATTCAATCACCCAGTTGAAGAAAAGAACTAGTCTAAAATCACAATTTTCGGAATAACATAATTTATTAAAATTAGAAAAGGAAATTTGTTGTGCATAGAATCTGGATATTTTGAAGATTTGGTTATTTCTATGTATATTGTTGGAGTGTATAAACTCGGTCACATTTCATTATTTTACATTTTGCGACTCCAAACTTGCGATCGCATTGGAGAAATTGAAATCATGAATATTTCCGATTCCTGTTTTAACGTTAAATCAGTGGTTTTTGTTCCCTTCTTTTCCCTGGCATGTGCGTTAACGCACAGCAAATTAAAATATATAAAATAACAAAAAATCGCAGTTTTAAATTTTTTACGATTATTCTCTTCTTCAAACTTTTGTTTCAATTATAAACTGCATTATTAAAATATAGTGTTAAATATATAAAGAAATTACACATAAACATCATTCGTATTGGCAGAACTAATGAAAAAATTACAACTTTCATACAAGCAAATAACTTCGGATAGATATCGGTAAGTTAGCTCCGTTTATAACGTGTTAGCAAGTTAAGCCGAAGGACTTGGGTTTTAATCCTAGACTACTCTGTCAAAGTTATTATGGTTTTTCCATAAACAATCTCTTGTATGTATGTTGTCGAATTGAGGTAGTTTATCAATATATTCAAAGATACTTTTTCTTGACATTTTAAAAGATGCAAACGAGCTTATATGCAACAGAATGCTTTTACTAATGCAATAGTTTTAGTGGCATTTCATAATTATTTTCACGTTATGATTTCCTTTCTATATTAGGAGATTCATTAAACAAAATATGAAACGATTTGTATTCTGGTCCTGCGGTAAACAATCTTCCTCTTAATCATGTAGTATGAAAGATTGAGGAAACGTATTTTTTTTGTTGTTAGAGAGACGTGCATCACGCCCTACTACATACACGAATCAGAAAATACCAAGTCAGGGCACAAAATGTTGGGCTTCTGAGGAAAATGTACACCACAGTTTAACCTCTGAACTTATTACTATTGCTCTCCAAAAATGTAAATAGAGATAAAAAAGTTTTCAAAATTATCCTCTCCCTTACATGTCAGAAAAGTGTCAATATATAAACTATCTATTCTATAGCTCTTTTTTTTTTTTTTTTTTTTTTTTTTTTTTAAAGAAGAATAGCTTTACCAACCCATACGGCTGTTTTTTCCCGCAGTATTTGAACCATTACTAAGCAAAAGGTCAAATTTTTCAAATAGCAGGTACTTTGTGGTTCTAGGGATGTTCCCAAAGAATCAAAATTCAAAAGAAAGTTCATCATCAATATCAACTTCTGTTTCAATTTAAAGTTCATTAAAAATAAAGAAAAAAGTATTCACAATAACAAACAATAACACATTAAAACATGAAAATTAAACATTCATTAACCAAAAATGATAATAATCCATAAAATAAAATTATCTATTAAAGTTATCTATAAAATTATCTATTTTCGCGCAAATTGACACAGAAAAAATAATTTGCTAAATTAATATTATTGATAGCATATTATTTCGCGCTATGGTGTCCCTATTTTGCATGATGACAGATGGAATGTCTAATCAAAAGTAGAATACTGGCTGAGAATTAAACACAATATATTGTGAAGAATGGGATTTCCTTTGTATTTTTTTACCATTTAATGGTTGAAAAATTAGCACTCTGGCCTTTTGTGAACAGGTGCAAACTTCATTCTGTTTAAGGTGTGGATGTTCACATGTTTACGAATTCAAGCAGCAGATTCTGGTTTAATAAGGAAAAATAGTGTTGTTAAAAGATAATGATCAAAATTTTTTAATGAAACATCATAAAGGGCGAAGTTTTACAATAATTGTTTCCGACCAAAATTAACGAGCGCGACCTTACTTCAGACAAGAAAAGTAAGTTGGACAGCCTGCATGAAAGTACGCTGTGAAGTGAAGTGATGTACGCAGTGCGTAGTCACTATCATGCTACACTACAATCATGTGTAGCGCACATGAAGAAAGGTCGTGAGCGTTTATTTCGCCCCCCCCCCAATTAATTGTGAAATACTTTTGAATATTTAGATGATACAAATAATTTTGTTATTAGTTCTCGAGGGCGCAAAAAATGTCCGTAGAGCCATAATCTAAACTATCATTTTAGTTTACTTTTTCACATAGTTTTTTATTTCCTAAAAAATAATATATTTTACTATATTTTAAGAAGTCTATTTTTAACCGTCTATTCAAAACGGAATTTTGAAAGATCGTGTAACTTTTCCTTATTCTTCTAACAGATACATTCTTACAACTTTTTTAACTCTGTTTTTTTTTTTTTTTTTTTTTTTTTTTTTTTTACTTAATTTAAAAAAACACTAAAAGGCTTCTTTAAGGTTTTTGAAAAGGTGATAAATTGATTAATCATTTAATAACTTTGTAAACTTTAATCTAAAAGATCTTTTTTTTTTTCTTGAACCGTATAAGGGAATTGACTGAAACTATTTAAAAGAAATTCAATTCTATAGTTTGAAAATATTCTTCTGCTTTTTTATTAACCTCATCCGTAATTTTTTAGTCGGTGCATTCTTGTGTCTCTGTTTATAGAATTTTGTCTCACGGTGTGTTTCGATTCAATAAGGTATCAGAATGGCTTCTTTAAGGGTTTTCAAAAGGTGAATAAATTGGCTTATACATTAAATAACTTAAAAAAATTTAATTGGAAAGTTTTTTAATTGGAAAGATTTTTTTCCCAATGTGTTTAGACAATACGTAAAACTACAATATACATATATATTTATATTTACAATGTATAATTTAAAACCATTTTTCTGCATTTTAGTCAAAAATTAATTAGCATTAGCACTAATTATAGGATTTAACCAGGATTATGTTCTGTATTATTTGTCGAAATTGATTAAAAATATTATTCGTGTGTGGTAGCACAATATAATGTAATTTATGTGGCTAATTGTAATCTTAAAGTTTTTTTTCTTTTTTTTTCCGTATTCACAGAAAATACTTTAAAACGAAAATAATTCACATTACGACTTTGTAATGAAGTAATATTGTCGACTTCTATTAAGTTAACTTTTTTTTTCATTGTTTGTTAATTTTTAGAAATTTATATGCATAATAAAAAAGAGTCGTAAATTTTGTGCATTTAGATTACTTTTTTTTTATAAGTCTTTAAAATTATTTTTTTATTAAGTTTTATGAAGCTCAATTACATATTTTGCAATCCACTTTTCATAATATGTCATAAAAATTATGTTATGATTTTTAAATGATAAGTACAATTAACAGAAAAAATAAAATAAAATAAAATAAAATTCACACCTCTGAAGTTTTAAAGATTTTGAAAATTATAGCTATAAACCAATTTAATTTACTTTTTAATTAGTGTTTATATATATATATATATATATATATATATATATATATACATCATATAACTAATGGACAGGTGTTGGTGTTTTTTTTTTTTTTTTTTTTTTTTTTTTTTTTTTTTTTTTTCAATATCGGAGTTTGCCCCGAACTATAATTTAAAGGCCACCAAGACCATTATGTATGACATTTATCGGTATAAAATAAATTCTCGAACCAGCTTGTCTTTTCTTGTAAATCCTAAAATAATTTCAACTCGCATGACAAAGAATGATGCATGTTCTTTTTACTAGAGCAGCTGCGCTTTGGAAATTTATGGTTCCAAATTCTCTCGCAAACTTCAAAGGATATGTAAAGGTCATACTCGGTCAATAACAAAGGGTAGAAATACTGTTCATGTTGAGAACTAGCTACAAATGCATACATATTTCTCATATATTTACCTGATTTAATAACAACCTTTATAAGTGCATTTAACATCGATATCTATCTATATATATAACGTAAGAGAATTTCTACTTCGATGGGAAATTAAAGATAGTCATTGTATTATTTTTAATGTAAAATGCTAGAAAAAATAACTATCTGCCTATATAAGAGAGCTAAGGAAATTATGTAACACACATAATACTATGATAATATTCTTTTCGTATATTATATATTTTCTCTACATAATATTCGAGAAGAAAACTGAATCGTTTTTGCAATTGTAAAATATTTATAAGATGTAAGAGTTTTACAAAGAAAAAAAAAGACAGTAAAAACAGGAATGGGATTTGGAGCAGATTACATACCAATATTTATGAAAAAACTTTTTTCTTAATTATTCTTAAATTGAACCAAAAGAAGATTTGTTTTAGTAAATAGTGAAATGAGTTCTGCGCCAAATCGCCATACTTGTTATTAAAAAAAGGTATATATTTTAAACGTAGAATGTAACTGTTGTACTTCAAACTAAAATATCAAATTAAATATTTTATCATCAATAAATTTCATTTTTCTTCGTTTTAGAAGTCCCGTGCAGGCATGTCAATATATTAATTTATGCTGGAACACTGTCAATACCCGCCTTTTTTCTCCGCACTTTATTTGTAGTGAAATTTTCTACAATATCTAATTACGGGTAAACATGAATAACAATACCCTTTAAGAATAGTGGTGTGAAAAAAATGTTGGGTGCTAACAATGCTCCAAAATTAATAAAATGATTGCATACATGCCCGTGTTTTATGATCGAAATATTACGGAATAACTCGAATAATAAGTTCACTTTTTAAATTTCAAAGTATAATTTTTGCATTCAAATTAAATATCTGACTAAAATGTATGATTTACAACGTTTCAAAGTTTTAATATAAATATTTTAAAAACCAGAAAAGATGCAGTCTTGTAACTTTGTATTATTTCCTAAGCCATTTAATTTACAATTATCATTAAATTTCGAAATCGATGCTAGTTAATTGTTGTATGATTTTTCCGAGAATATAATTTTGTAAATCATCATACTTCGCTATTTTTAAAGTATTAAACTATGCAAAAATAGTGAATATTAGGCCATATTGGTTAAAGCCTCCTGTTTTGATATCTTAGAATTTCCATGTTAAATTAAATAATATATTTAAGTTTTTCCCCCTTCAAATGCAGAAATTAAACCATCTTTTCACAATATCTGTTTCTTAACAGCTGTTCTAGCTGATATGTTTATTTTGGCATTGTTTTTCATTTAAATCTTAACAATTAATTCGTTTTGAAATACGGATCCATAGAAGCTTTTTTAAAGAAGACTTTCTATACCAATTACTTATTTATATAAAACAGTCCGAAGCTGTAATAAATCTTAAACAGACTAAATAAAGTAGGATACAACAGGGAAAGAAATTTATGATAAGTCTTTGTTTCTTGATATATAATATTGAATAATTTAATACTTAAAAATAACCTCACAATATACCTTGGAAAAACTCGCACAAGTTTGTATTCTAATTCACAGTCAGATGTATTCTTTATGACACCAATTTGATTTCCAAAAGAAATCGACAGCAGTCTAATCCTCGAAACTTCCCCAGTAAAAGTCTCCATGAATTATTTTTAAGCCAAAGTAATTCAAAATAGATGTTATAGTACTATCTTTTAAATCATGAATGATAGAAACATAATTCTAATTAAAAAAATTACATTAAATCTAGAGATATGATATTCCCAGATATGATATTTTTGGTACAAGGACTGCGTATTAATATGCAAAATTTTATTTTTATACGGTACCTTCTTTATTTTTATTTATATTTCAAAAATATTATTATTGGTCTAAGTAGAAAAACAAATGAAATCTTATGCCTCGTAGTCAAATAGTTTTACAAATATTTAATTTTAAAAATCATGACTTACGTGAATGAGGATTTAATTAATCTTTTGTTTGAAAATATCAATCAAATTCACTCAAACGCGAAAAAGTTACAGTTCTGCAAAGTTTAACTCATATGGTGCTGTATTATAAAAGGATTAATAGATGAATTCTTTTAAGGGTCGGTCATTAGTCACATGTAACACTTTAATAGCGATATAAAATAATACACAATATGAAACATAGCATATTGCAATGTTGAATATCGTCTTCGTTGTTCTATTTACTATACTGACTATGAGGTAAATAAAAAATTACAGCAGTTCTGAATAAAAGCATTTTTCTTTTAATTCTTGTAATAGAATATTTATTTAAGACTCTCCTTTTTTTTTTTTTTTTTTTTTTTTTTTTTTAATTTGTCATTGAATTGTTTACTTTCAATTATTATTTAAAACTAAGTATCTAAATACACTTGAATTTTCACGTACATATATTTCACCGGTTCAACTTTAAAGCAACCAACGTACTGATCCAGAAAGTATTTAATTCCACGGTGACATCTCAGCACGTTATGGTCACTAAGGTACGGCTAGCGCGTCTTGACCACAGAAACGTCTTGACCACAGAAATGATTATTTTGTAATTTTGAGCGTCATTTGCAAAGGCTAACTTTAATTATTTAATTAATTAAATTTAGTGCAAGGTCGATAGTCTATTTTATAATTAACTTTGTAAATTCATAAAAAAGATATCCTGGTTCGATCTGAAGTTTTGGTTCGATAATTATTCCATAGCTAGTTATTCTTGTGCTAAATTTAATATACATATATATATTTTAAGAAATGTTAAAAAAAATTAAGAAAGGCTAAGTTATTAGACTACATATCTACAAATAAGTTGTTATATACTTTTATTTTATATATATATATATATTTTTAAGAATGTTAATAGGAACTATTTAGTAAGAATGAATTACATAGAAGTTATAGCATGTTAGACCAACATTTATTAAGAGTTCAAAAAACTGTTGAATACTATCTAATTGCTTTATCATTAATTCGCTTTACTAAGGTTAAACAAGAAAAAAAATATGCAAATACCGTGCATTGTAACATATCTTCTAACTGCATGTACTCATTACAGTGATCAATCTTTAATGTACGAGGTGTCCCGTATGTCTATAGACATTTTAAAAATTCACAAAACTTGAAGGAATCGGTAGAATTGAACGCGGTTTGAGAAAAAATTATTCTCATGAAGGAAGACTTTTTTACTAAAGAAAATACAACAGTTAAATTTTCCGTCGATAGAGGATGCTGCACGGATGCGTAACGAGAAATATGCAAATCAGAGGTTTATAAATTGCGTGGTTATATAATTAATGCATCTTATTTCTTATTTTACCTCCTACTTGCGCGTACATGAAATTTTAATTGTGATGCTGATTTGGTTGATAAAGCGTTACTGGTGAAGGTGTTTTCCTTCAGGTAAGAACCACCGACTGACGTTGCTATAACGACCCAAACTGTAATTTGTAGTTATGGCGGACACATAGGATTTATATACCTCTAAACATTTGCATTTTCATGAAAATATGTGATTTGTTCCCGTACTGCGCCCTCTGTCGACAAAAAATTTAACTATTATTTTTTCTTTAACAGAAGAACAACTTTTTCATAAACCGCGTCGAATTCTACCAACTCCATCAAATTTTATGAATTTTTAAAATGTCTACAGACTTATGGGACACCCGCTATTTTATCTCCGTACTGACACTTTAAACTAGATATTGTTTTAAATATCTGGTAATAAATCTCACAAAACTATCTTTGTAGCATTACTCTTAAAGAAAAAATACAAAATAGATTTCTTTGTGTACTGCTATATACAGTCGGCAGCAAAATTATTGAAGCACACATCCACATTTTTCATTTATATATATTTCGTTTGATCGCTAACTTTTATCATCAACTTACTTTTTTATAACCAGCATAAGACTAAGATCATGACTCGACAAATATTTACTTAACAAAACAGTATTAGGTGCACATCTTTTAAATAGGAATGATTGCTAGCGCTTCATTAATTTCGCTTCCGACTGTATATTATCTAAAGAATGCTTGAGCACTGAATAATGTGCTAAAAATTTATTGTGTAAAATATCTATATAAATGAAGAGAGGTGTCTGTCTGTATTTATGTGAACATCCTCTGGAGCAAAGGGCACATATAGTAGAGCTGCGAACTTTGCTGAGGGGTTACTTAGAAAATGAAGGGGTTCTTATCATCGAGATTTTTTCGATTTTTGACTTTAAATGTTTTGAAGTTTTTTTTTTTCCTGTTGATTTTTCTGTTCCATTTTCTTAAGTTTTATTCAGATTGCATATCTTTACAATTCTGTCGTCTCCGTCCCTTAGTAAAGGCTATGAAAATTATTTTTTGTATTTTAATATGCATACTTCCTTACGTTACCATATAAAAGTTTTATAAAAAATATTAATCGGTGTTAAGCTCATTTAAATTAATATTCGATAAAAACTAATCAATAATATTCTTACAAATAATATCCGTATATTCTTTAACATAAAAAAAAGGGTGGCATGATAACTTTTTAAAATAAATTTTTTTTCAATAGAAAATTCAATAGTAATTTCGACTTAATTTGATTTTTAACATAAGTATACTTAATACGGTTTTGTTAAATAAATCCTTATCGAATCATGTTCTCACACTAACTAAGAACAGGATTCGACAAAACCGTATGAAGTGTACATTTTTTACATAGGAATTTTTGCTAGTGTTCGGACACTGTTGTTACCGACTGTAGTTATAAGCTAACAAATCTGAACTACAACAACAAAAAACATGGTTTCGATTGAGAACCTCCTCCTTTATGAAGTCGGTTTAAAACGCCTATACATTAATTGATAGCTTATAATAACCATACTTTGAATTTTACATAGCACAAATGTTACCCGCTACGCTACAACGTATGCAATGTCGTTGAAGTGTGCACATATTAAATTGCGGACAAACAAATGCACGTTTTAATCGTTCTATTTTTAGCATTAATGTCTACAAACTGTCTTTTCGTACTAAATCGATAATATCCTGTAACTTTCTAATTCACTTTTTTTCCTATCTTGAACCGTTTTCGAGATAGGAACGCTAACTCCACTATTTTCTACCGATTAAACGGTTTAATCTGGTAGCGCATGGCCACTTTACTTATACTTACATACCACTTTTATGACTATAACGGCAGACATTCAGCAGTTAAAAGAGTCGGGACTGACTATTTTGGGCACCCTGTATTTTCTCTTGATCGTAAAGATATTACAATGGGACCTATTTCAGACTAAGTCCTTTACAACAAAACAAAAAGTATCAAAATCGAAGCATCCGTTCAGAAGTTATAAGCTAGCAAAAAAAAAAAAAAAAAAAAAGAGAGAAAGAAAGAAAGAAAAAAAACATAGGTCTGAATTGAGAATCTCCTCCTTTTTGAAGTCGGTTAAAAAGAATAGACAAACCATCAAAAGGGTGCCTCTTAGTTTCAGATAAAGAAGTTATGGATGCAGCGGAAAATATTTCTGTCCACCAAAGTTCTTTAGTTTTCTCGCTGAAAAAATAAATAAATAAATAAATAAAAATTCGCTTCTTCTGTCGCAAAATAGACCTTGACCATTCAGGGACGATTTATTTACAATTTTCACAGACATGTCTCTCACTCATGCAGTTTTCGCATTCTTTTCTTTACTACATTCATGCTTTTGTTTCTTTTGTGTAGTAGGAAAATCTTCTCATAACGTCTTACCAAATACTTTCAACTCTTGGCCAAATTTTGAATTCAGTAAGCAAATTTCTACGAATTTAAGAATTAACTTCTAAAAACCACTTTTTGAAACAACAAAAATTTAAGTTCTTTTATGTCTTAAATTCCTTAATATCAATTAACACACTAAATTATTTTCAGAAAAAAGATTCACAAGCAAAAGTACTACCCATTAGTAATAATGTAATCATATAGTACGCCGAATAAAAGTAGCAGCATCTTTTACACTTTTTGCCCTAATTTTAATGGTTAATGAGCATAATATTTCTGTTAATGACAATTATTCTAACAGGGTTGCTACAGACCCGCCTTTTCCACTGCCTCCACCAATATATTCATATAGTAGTTTGTACAATAATGGATCATGAAAACATGCTACAATATATTGCTGTAAAAGATTATGGTTTTGGAAAATATAGACCTTAAGAATCCTGTTGCAATTAACATACTCCTTATTGTTCTGTGCGCAACCAAGTGACTAATATTTTCTTTCCTTTCCGCAAGTAAAGGTCTCATGTTTAAGTGTAAAGAGCCACATACTGGTTGATCAGTTTTCCTACAACCAAACAAAATGTTAATTTTATGCGTATATTTACGTCAAATAAAATAATATCAAATTTCAATACACAGGTTAAGTTATGTTATACAATTTGTAAATGTAGATTTATATAACAAAAAAGTCATATCTAATTTTTAACTAATTGCATAGAATTGCATGAATTTGATTGTTATAAATAGATTTGTACTTTATGTTGTTAGTTGAAGCTCAGAAATTAGACATTTATCCAATTTTCTGTTCTTTAGAACTTACATGTTTCTTTTATACATGTATATATATTTATAGATGTATATAATATTATTGGCGTATTTGAAATAATTAAGTCATTTTCTTAACAAATGCCATAGTCATGTTATTTTTTCTTTTCGTAGAGTGAAATTAAAAAGAAATTGGTAATTACTCATTGTTTGTTGTCGCAAATAATATTCTTGTTGGGCGATATTTAACTGTAAAATTTTGTCATTCCAAACTTTTTTATTCTTCTTTCTTTCTTTCCCTTTATTCTGTATTGCCGAAATTCTCACTAGTCCAATATGTCTGAAGTAATAAATGGAAATTAAATTTAAATCAAATCTGAAAAGTTCTGAAGAAAAACAATTAAATATTATTGATACATCGTTCTTCGAAATTCTTTTGCTTCAATAAGTAACATACTTGCAGAAATAATTGAAAACAAAGATTCGAAATCGATTGCGGATGAATTATTTGAAACGACCATATTATTTCCAAACTTTCTTTGTTCAGAAATTTTCTTTATCGCTCGTAAAATATTTTCTGATATATTTATAAGTTAATTTAGTTTTACTTTTTATCTAGTAGCACACTGTGTAGCTAATAAATTTAGCAGTTATATATTTATTATTACTTTTTTCGTTTTATTAGTTCTTTGTTCAATCATATATATCTCTTTTAAGGACTACAAAATAATAAATTCTTAAAACTTTCTATTTTTACTTCTAAATCTAATATGATAGTATTCTTTATAAAATAAGTTGTATAGTATTTTGGAAAATGAAATTGACTTGAATATTCTCTTCCGGAGCTTGAATTCTGAAAATAAAAGTAATGATATAGCGAATAAAAGAGACAAATATCCGTTTAAAAGGTTTTTTAATACTACATTTTTAAAATAATAAATTAATTTCTAATTATCACTAATAACATTATCTACATATAAAAATGTACTGTAATTTTTTTTGCGCATAATCTGCAGATCACCTAAATGAGTTTTAGAACAGAATTTTTTGTTAACTGACAAAGCTTTATTTGTAGTAGGCGTTTCTTCGTAGATTTTTTGGTTATGTAAAAATTCTGGTGTATCAGGTTTACACTAGAATTTTTACATAACAAAAAAATCTACGAAGAAACGCCTACTCGGACGCACGGATTATATGCAGAAAGTTACGTTATATTATACATTGCAATGTTACGAAATATATGCAGAACACACTCTAAAAATAATCTTGCGCAAAGAAACAAAATATCTCTTAATTACTTATCGGTTATTTTTTATTTTCAGTTTATCAATGGAACAATGTAAATGGAAGTAGTAGCTACAGGATCTGATAAAAAATATGCGAAGCAAATATGCTATTGCGTATTTTTTTTTTTTTTTTTTTTTTTTAACAAAATCATCTTGCATGACTAAATAAATCAACACAGATATAAACATTTGAAATACATTCTACTCTTTAAAAAACAGTATCCTATGTCACACGTTTCACAAAAATATGAAAGGTAATTATTGCAATTCTATTTAAGACCTTTTAATGGAAAATTTAAAAAATCAACTTACGATTTTAAAAATGAATAGCTAAAGCTTAACAGTAAATTTAATTTCTTCTATTCTTCTGATAAACAAGAAAAACTCTTTTTATTCATAAGAAAATAAAGAAATAAAAATTATTCAAAACATCTATATCACAAAGTTAATCGTAAGCCTGTGAGATATTAAAAAAAAAAAAAAAAAAAAAAAAAAAAAGAAAAAGAAAAAAGAAAAGATATATAGGGAAACTTATAAATGCAAATTACTTTCAGCTATAGGAATATATTTCATAAAACGGCCCTCTAATAGTCACAATAAATATAGAATACTTCATATGACATAATTTACGAAACCTTATAACATGCTAAGAAGAATATAAAGTGTCATAAAGATTCAAATTTCTGTCCTTTAACGTTTAAAGACAACTCTAATTATTCAATGAAGGAAGACTGTCATCGCAGATAAGGGCTTATCAATTTGCCCACTCACTCAATGTGACGGCATATCACTTGTACCACTTCTTCGGTAATAAAATCTAATGGCTTTTGTCACACACAACCCAGAACTTTTGCATAACATGATTTCTAAGGTTTTCTAAGCGTAGTTTCTAAATATTTCAAAATTATTTTTCCAAATTTCGTCACAAATTTTGTCAAATCACGGAGAAATCTGCAAACTTAGTTCGTAAGCTTAAACTCTATAAATATCAATAATTATTTACAGTGTCAGTTAAAAACTTATATAAATAAAAATAAGAACAATATGTAAGGCAAGGAAGTTTTTTGTTCAGGATTTTATTTCGAAGATAAAATTTATGTAATTTATGCAAATATACATTAGCCAAATATTCCTTAAAAAACATTTTTAACAATGACAGCTCATTGATCCTCATAATACATTATAATTTTAAGCGTTACAAAATTACATTTCACATAATAAAAAAATAATCGTATGCATTAGAACTTTCAAATTATTCTTTAAAAAAAAAGTATGTGAATTAGAAATCTGGTAAAATAATTTTTTATTATACTTTACACCAAAGAAAAATAATTGAAAAATAACTATTTAAATTTTAAAAAAATGTTTTTAATATTTCATGGCTTTACAACTGACTAAAAAGTATGAAATAATTTCTCCTACAATCATACAAATTTATAAACCCATACAGATTTCCATGAAAATTTATGATTGAGAAGTTTTAATAGCAATAAAACTATTTGTAAGATCAAAAAAGAAAAGCATGAAACGCATGCAATAGACAATAGTAATTAGACTAGGCATTAATGGTCCTTGATAAATTTTACCATCAAATTATATAATTTGTAGTGCAATAACATTGTTAATGACTTAGGTGAACTATTCCTGCCTCTATCATCAGTTGCATTCGCCTCAAGTTTTTCGTTTAAAATCTTACAAATATTTTTATTGTTATTACTAATTCACAATCGCAAAATCTCAAATTTTCAGGAGAAACTGTAGGGTGTTACAAATCTGCAAGATTTGCTGAAATTATTTTATGTTTTTTAGTCTGTTTTAAAAACGTGGTATATTAAAAACATTTTTATTTATATAAATAACTATTTTCTATATTTAATATTCTGAGTAAGAAATTTTGCAATCGATTCTAAATATGTTGATGAGATTAGACAAAGAAATATTGCTGAAATCAGGTTTATTTTAGTTCGTATGCAAAATTTCAGCTAATTGGATGATGAGAATTTGTTAATATTCGAAATTAAATTTATAACTTGAGATATGTCCCAAGGCCCCTAAAGGTCCCCTCAACTAAGTCTGTTTCTAGTTTAGCATGTATTGTCATCGCAATTATGTACAGTCGGCAGCAAAATTATTGAAGCACCCTTTTTATATATTTCTTTTTAGTTTGATCGCTAATTAACCGACTTCAAAAAAGGAGGAGGTTCTCAATGCAAACCGTATGTTTTTTTTTTTTTTTTTTTTTAGCTCATAATTCTGAACGGATGCTCCGATCTTGATACTTTTTGTTTTGTTGAAAAGGTCTTGGTCTGAAATAGGTCCCATTGTAATATCTCTACGATCAAAAGAAAATACAGGGTGCCCAAAAAAGTGAGTCCCGACACTTTTAACTGCTGAACGGCTGCACCTATAGCTATAAAAATGGTATGTAGGTATAGTAAATTGGACGTGTGCTACGCGATTGAACCGTCTACAGCGCCACCTGGTGTAAAACAGAGAAGTTAGCGTTCCTATCTCGGAAACGGTTCAAGATAGTGGAAAAAAGGAAATTGTAAAATTGCAAAGCATCATCGATTCACTACGAAAAGACAGTTTGTAGGCATTAATGCTAAAAATGGAACGTTTAAAACGTGCATTTGTTTGTTTACAATTTCCAATTTTGTGCACACTTGAACGACACTGCATACGTTGTAGCGTAGCAGGTGACATTTATGCTATGTAAAATTCAAATTATGGTTATTGTAAGCGGTTACATCAATTAACACATAGACGTTTTAAACCAGCTTCATAAAGGAAGATGTTCTCAATTTAAACCATGATTCTTATTGTTGTTTTGTTGAAATTTGTTTGCTTATAACTTCGTAAGAAGTGCTTTAATTTTAACACTTTTTTTTTGTCGTAAAAATCTTGGCCTCAAATAGGTTTCATTATGATTTCATTAATATATAAACAAATTACAGGATACTCACAAAAGTTCGTTCTCACTCTAGCTGCTGAACGCATGCAGCTACACTGGTAAATTAGTATGCAATTATCATAAAGTGGCCATGCGCTACGAGATGCGATCGCTTATGGCGACGCCTGTTGGGAAAAGAATGCAGTTAGCATTTATATCTTGAAAACAGTACAAGGTACTAGAGAAAAAGTAAATTACAAAGTTGTACAGTATCAATGATTTCGTGCGGAAACACACACCTTGTAGACATAAATTTTAAAAACAAGATATTTAAATGTTCATCTGTTTGTTTGCAGTTTTCTACACTGTAAACAAATCAAAAAACCTTTATTTTGATGTTGAAACTTCTGTCCGTCAGCTTCAATGCATATTTTGGTCTTTGTTTGAACTTTACGCTGCGCACTTTTCAGCATAGCGGGTGACACGTATTCACTATAAAGTTCAATATATGCCTAACAGAATTTTTTGTTACGAATACTGAGTATCCGTTCTTCACTCCTAAAGCCTTTTTAATTTAACGTATGTTCATTCAATAGATAGTTTTTTTCTCATATCCGATAAAGGCAAGAAAGTGACACAACTTAAAAATGCAGCATTTGAGAAAAATCAACTTAAAGTTGACTAGAATAAAAATTACACAACTCTCGAGTGGACAATTTTCTAGACGCAGATGTAACTTTTTTATTCACATTGGGTGCATTTCATATATTTTTCAATGACATAAACCATTTTTTGAGTTTTGTCACTTTTCTTCGGGGTTGTGATTTGTGAAACTGCCGTCGAAGGTCTTCTGATGTTCTGCTGTATGAATAGGCTGACCAGATCAAAGTACCTTTATAAAGAAGATTTTAGAGAAACATTTAAAATGTCTACAATTATCAAATTATGGATATATTTGTTCATTCCTAATAAATAAGGACTAAAAATAAAGTGCTATTGATTAGTTTAGTTGCTACATTTTTTTAAAACTTAGAAAAATGCCTTCAAAAAAAAGGGCGTCCCAATTTGCCCCCAGAAAATGGGGACGTTTGGTCAGTATATATATGAATAAACTTTCACTGAAAAGAAAAAATAAAATCTTTTTGCAAAAAAATAGAACCGACTCCAAAAAGCAACTACTATTCAAACAACTTAAAAAGAAAAAAAAAAGGGGGTATAAAATGAAACTGTACATTTCGCCTAAAAGTAAAAAATAATTTCTTTCGCCAAACAACCTATAACACTACAATTAATGATAACTTTTGAAGTCGGCGCAAAATTAAATAAAAATTTATATCTTTATTAAATATAAAAATCAAATTCTATTCAAAATACACATCTTACATTGTTACCTGCAAAACGCAGACGAAAACTACTTTGATTCAAGAAAACAACTAAGATTTCGTAAACTTCAAAAGTTGGCGGAGCTGATGGTATCTGGCATCCTTGGTGAAAGGAAAATCGCCAAATTATCTGGCAAACTAATTAATTTATTTTGGAAATCATTGTTATTTTAATAAGGTATCTTAACTGAGCAATCAAGAATATGAAACAATACTTCGTACAATATATATATATATATAAATATACATCTTGCGTGTATATTTTTCCTTACGTTTTGATCGCCATATCCAAAAGACGCCAGGGATGATAGCTACCAATGTTATATCAAGTTTGCAAAGGAAACTCTAACTTTGTAGAAACATAAAGACCGAATTGCGAAGGATGTTCACTGTTCTATGTAGATGTTACTAATGGACCAATTGTATACAACGATAAAATAATATACAGTCGGTAATAAAAGAATCCGAACACTAGCAGAACTTCTTATATAACAAAGTATAGTTAATACTGTTTTGTTAAATAAATCCTTATCGAATCCTGTTCTTAATCAGTCTAAGAACAGGATTCGACAAGGATTTATTTAACAAAACAGTATTAACTCGACTTTTTTTATATAGGAATTTTCACTAGTGTTCGTATACTTTTGTTACCGACTGTAGGAAACACGAAAATGGATCATTCGAGACAACAGCATTTGTAGCCATTGATTTAAAAACTAACCTTTAGAAATGAATTAAATTTTATTTAATTTTGCGTCGACTTCAAAAGTTATGATTAATTGCAGTGTTATAGGTTTTTTGGCGAAGGAAATTATTTTATACTTTTAGGCGCAATTTACAGTTTCATTTCATACCAATTTCTTTTTCTTTTTTTTTTTTTTTTTTTTTTTAGTTGTTTGAACAGTAGCTGCTTTTTTGGAGTCTGTTCCATTTTTTTTACAAAATAATTTTATTTTTATCATCAACTAACTTTTCCATAAACAGTCTAAGCCTAAGATCATGACTCGACAAATATTTACTAAAAAACAGCATTAGGTGCCCGTATTTAAAGTATGAATTATTGCTAGTGCTTCAATAATTTTGCTGCCGACTGCATGTATGTAAAAATTTAGATCGATTGATTGGTAAGAAGTGGTTAAAATTCGAAATAAAATTTTTAGGTTTCCGTGGTCCCGAAGCTCTTAAGTCTGTTTCTGCTTGAGTAGGAGCACATACTATAATCGGAGTTACGTATATATATAAATATATATATGCAAACTTATAGCTCAACTGGATGAGAGTAACTAGTTAAAATTCGAAATCAAATTCTTAACGTGAGTCGAAGGCCCACTTTCCCCAAGCTCCCCCCCCCCTTTCCGGCCCCCACTAAAACCGTTTTTGGTGGAAAAGATATTATCGTCGAATTTATGCATGTATGTAAAAAATTAGCTCAGTTGAATGATAGGAAGTGGTTAAAATTTTAAATCAAATTTTGAGTTGGGGGCCCAGGACCCTTAAGCCACCCTCCTTTAAGAACGCTTCTGCTTGAGATTGGAGTTATACATTTATTCAAAATTTTTCATCATTTCGATAATAATATGTCTTAAAATTCGAAATTATATTTTTAACTGAAATTGGCGGCCCAGGTCCTCCAAAGCTTTCTCTCCTAGTCCATTTTTGCTTGAATATTTATTGTTATCGAAGTTTTAAATGTACGTAAAATTTTAGCTCTATCAGACTATAGGAGACAGGTTAAAAGTACGGAACCATACTTTAACCCTTTAACGTTCACTACTTAATTTATTTTAAAAATTACTAAACTAATTTTTAAAATGGCTTTTAGACACATAGCTGATCTTAAATATTTAAAAAATAAAAAATTAGCATTGTTCCTTTTCGAGAAATTTTCGGTTTGAAACATCTGTAAGTAAACCTTATTAAATTCAAATAATAATCAATTTAATAAATAAATCACTTTATAAGTAAACATTATCGACAACAAAAACTCGTAAAAGTTGCATAGATCCCAACATTTCAATTTATTCCGGAGTATTTTAACCCTTTGCGGCGCAAGGTAATTCGGATCATTTAAATTACACCGGAATTTACGAACATAATTAAAATAGAAGAATTTTTAAATTTTAGCGTTAAAAAAGGGGCATTTTCTGCTATGTCATAAATGTAGATTTTTGCTAAAAATTCCCGGGATGAGTTTTTGCACTTGAGAATTAAAATTAGGTGTTCCATCAGCGGGAACACTGCGACTGAAAGGGTTAATCAGATTTGGGAGCCAAAAGGCTCCAAGTCCGTTTCTGATTGAGCATATATTGTCATCGAAGTTACACATGTATGCAATATTTTAGCTCAAATAGATGAAAGAAAGCTAGTTAAAATACGAAATCATATCTTAACTGGAGTTGGGGGTCCAGGACAATCAAGACTCCGTTCCCTAAGTCCATTTCTCTTTGATCATTACTATTATCGGATTTATACATATATGCAAAGTTTTAGCTGAATTGGACAACAGGAAGTGATTAAAATTCGAAATAAAATTTTTAATAGGATTTGGGGGGGTGGGGGTGGCAGGGTCCTAAGTACCACTTCCCCTAAAACTGATTCCGCTTGTACATGTGTTGTCATTGCAGTTATACAAGTGTGCAAAATTTTAGCTGAATTATGACAAAATTGTCTAAAATTCAAAATCACACTTTAACTGAATTTTGAGGCTCAGAGTCCCCAAGGCCTCCTTTTTTTGCTTGTGCATGTATTGTTATCAGCATAGTTATCAGCATTGTTATCAGCACGTAGTCAAAATTTAAGCTCAGTCGGATGATAAGAGTTAAAATTTGAAATTATATTTTAACTGGATTTTGGGACCCAGGGTTCTCAAGTTCCCCTATCTTAGTCTATCTCTGACAGGTGCCAACTTGTACAGTTTTTTTATACCAATATTTCTTTGTAAAACATGTTTATAATGTTTAATCGCAGAAAAGTGTTAAAAAAAATATTAAAATTCTGCATAAAAACTTTCCAGTAACAAGAGAACGTACAAGTTGGAAGCAATTTCTGCTTGGCATGTATTGTCACCAAGCTGTTAAAGGTAATTAAATTTTTAGCTCAATCAGAAGATAGAAAGCTGTTTAAAATTCAGAATCATATTTATCAGGATTTTGAGGCCCATGGCCCCCCCAAGATCATCTCCCATAAGTTTGCTTCTGCTTCAGCATTTATTGTTATTCAAGATATACATCAATGCAAAATTTTAGCTCGGTCGGATGATAGGAAGACGTTTTTAATTCAAAATCACATTCTAAATGGTGTTGGGTACCAAGGCCCATTTATAATATATTTTTGCAGGTAAATCTGCACTTTATCTGCATAAATTTATTATAAATTTTATATTATGAAAATAGTGGTCAGAAAATAATAATAAAAAAAAAGAAATGTCGCATGTAGCAATCCTGTATATGAATTTTAATCACCAATATTAATTTAATTAATTATTGTCGACAGCATATTTGTGAGTTAGAATGCTTTTTCTAAAGTTGAAACATTCATTTATAATTTTTACTGAGAAATCAAATAAAAAAATAGAAATACAAAATACAAAATAAAAATACAAAATAAAGATTGAGAACCCCGATTAATTATTTTCAACTATGAATTATTGTAAATTTACGGAGACTATGGTTAAGAGTTTCAGTAAATTTTCAGAAAATTTTTAGAGTTTACAGAGTTTTTATTCCCAGAGCAGATGAAAGAGTTTTACATTTTACGAAAACTATTAATGGTTTTCAGGCGGAGATCGGGTAAAGCAATTGCACCGTCGTCTTGTTCCAAAGCAAGCAGATGAAAATGTTCACTTTGTCAGTTTTGCTCGTGATGAAAAATTTTCGGTCTTTCTATAAGGAATAGGGGTTCCTATATGCAAACTTTTTAATATTTTGGTCGTTTAATATTGTGTCTATCGTCACAATGTTAAACGACGAAGAAAATATTTTTCTTCTCAATTTTTTGCACATTTAAAGTATATAAATTTTTGAAAACAAAACTAAGCTCTATTTTTACCTGAGTTTTCTTTTTCTTTTCTTTTTTTTTTTTTTTTGTAAAAAACACGATATCAGAGTCCATTGTGCAGATGTAGTATTTTGAAGAGATTTTATAGTTGTTAGGAATTTAATTTAGCGTTATAAATGGGATTATTGCCTAATGATATAATCATCCACTTAATACCATTTGAACACGTAAATCACAGGGAAGGTAGTTAATCATTTTACTAATGTTTCTTTTGAGATACTGCTTGATACAAAATATTAATCGACTAAAAAACACTGTTTTAAACGGTGTTTTGAATAGTTTTTTTTTTTTTTTTTTTTTTTTTTTTTAACATATACACAAAATGATAGCTACAGTCAACGCCATATTTTCCAGAAAACATGAAAAGAAGAATAGGCGTTTTGCATGCCGTGTTAAATCAAAAAAAATATATATAATTAAAAATTATCCTGAATTTGCTTTTCTAAGAAAGCAATCACAAGGTAAATGAATTTGCTGTGACTAACAATATTTAAAAAAGCAACCAACAAATTGAAATAATGAAAGTTCAACAAAATGAATGTGTGATTGTTTTAACCCTTTGACCGCCTTCCAAAACGACAGCATTGAAATGGTTAGGCTGTACAATTTTTACAGTGTACATTGTAAAATGGAGGTTATATAAACATACTAAAAACTAAAAATATAAACATACATTTAAAAATAATGCTCTAGACAATTATATATCATATTCATACTTAAAAAGAAAAAAAAAAAAAAGCTATTTGTACAATTAGTAATTATTAGTGGATTACGGAGAAAACAGCAGCTCAGAGATTTTCTAGATTTATTAATACACTTATACTGAAAATAGCGAATTAAAGTATATTAATTTTGATACACAGGCATTCTATTTTTACAAATGGTATTTTTTTTTAAATCAATTAGTCTACAAATGATAAGTAACTGAAGATATTCCACAATTCACGAAATGCTATAATTGACATTCTGATTATAATAGTATCATGTTGCAACTAAAGATGCAATGTTCAGCTGACACCAAAGCAGAGTGATTTTTTTTTCACTTATTATTACACACTACGTTTTTTTCTAACAATTAGTAATTTTTTTTTCCAAAATCAAATTATGATCACGACTTTTTGACATTTTTATGTATGCATATATTTACACGCACACATATATACACACAGAGAAAGAGAAAGAGACAGAAATAATGCATATTTACATTGAATTAATTAGTTTCATTTTATTTATACTTTAAACTATCATTACTCTCCAAATATTTTACGTTAAGAAAATTTACTAGAATATACAATGAATATATATATATATGTATATAAATTCATATATTCAACAACATGTGTGTGTGTGTGTGTTGTAACAAAATACCCACCTCTCTCTATCTTCATAAAAATAAAAAATAAAATGTCCGCAATCAATTCATTTACATAGGTGCCACGTTTCCCGTTTTTCAAGGAAGATTCAAAGCCGGAAATGCTTTTAATTGCTTTCAGCTTATTTAATAGTCGGAAATACACGTGACATATTCATTTAAAAAAATAGTGGTGATAAATCTGATTAAAAAATTAGAAAGGTTGGCAGCTATGCAGTTAAATCAAAAGAACTCAAGCATTTTATTCATCAATAGGAGATGCATTTTTTTTTTTTTTTTTTTTTTTTTTTTTTTTTTGAGTTTCTTAAGTACACATCGAATACAGAACCATAAATATTTATCACACAATTTACAGTTTTTATAAAGGTCATAATTTTATTAGTGCATCGGTATTTGAACAATGGTGGAGAAAAAGGTCTGCCGATAATATTCCCTATTCATACTAATGTCAGGTGATCTAAATGGGAGGAGCAAAAGAATTTAAATCACTTAATTGGTTTTACCTTAAAAATTAAGGTTGGCCAATGTTTATAGGGATTATTGATCTCTAGAATGTACTATTAGGGAAATTAATATCGAGCAATTTTAGATGAAAAGTTTAAATTTTGAAAGGAAGTTTGAGGAGGGAAATATATAGAGTAAGATTGGATATGAAAATAAATTAATAAATATTAAAAAAAAAAAATAGTATGGTTACATTAAAAGAGGACAAAAGTACAAAGTAAATTTATGATTAATATGAAAAAGGTCCGAACAAGAATTTTTCAGTATTGGAATATTATTCCTGAGGACTGACAACCCTTGATAGATGAACTGAAGAGAAGTAATGAAACAGAAGCAGATAAAAAGCCAGAAAGAGTGTAAACAAAGCTACAGCATTACTGAAGATGGCCGCGAAGACGTGCCGAAAGTGCTTTAAAAGCCATTATGGTAAATAATTTCGTTTTTAATTTAACCTAGTTATTTTTCGTATTGGGAATCAGTGATATTCCTACTGAATGTAGTGTAAGATAAACACAACACTTATAAATTAACATTATATTTAAATAGCTAAGAATTGCATATTGAAATAATATAATATGACCTTTTTTCGGCATTAAATTAGATGAGTAAACACAAGTGGCAAATGACAAACAATAATATTTATTTTTTTAATTTTTATTTTATTAATTTTAATTTTAATTTTATTTAATTTTATTTTTAATAATGTACAAAGTTTGATATTTTACATGTATTTTTAGGTGAGATAAATATTTATATCGTTTTAAAAACGTGAAACACATATTTATAACTTACAATTCAGAAAATAAATGCAGTACTAACTTTTAGATACACTTAGAAAAGCTCTGTTGTAATATTATAAAATAACAAATCTTTGAAATATTCGTAATGGTCAAATTTCCTATTATAAAATAATAAATAACTTCCTCTGTACGCTCTTCAATTTATGTCTTGGCTCTATCTATGTATTAATTTGAAACGTGTTTTTGTCTGTCTTCACTAAATTGAGAAAACGGCTCTAGGTCTAAAAATTTGCTTGAGGAGTCTAAAAAAAAGGTCTTGGTCTGTAGATGTGTCATCAAGAGAGAAACATAAAAAAAGTCGAACGGTTCCCCTCTGGGGGGACAGGGGTTAAAAACACGTTTGCGAGCTTAACTCAGCTCCAAATTACTTCACGGTGAAGACATTGTACATGGGGGGACTAGACTCGAATACATAAAAATCTCTCTCTGCGAATTTGGAATTTTCGATTTTAAAGGGGGGAAAAGATGAAAAAATAGATTTGGGGGAGGGAAAGAGGGGGGGGGAATAGTTTGAGAGTGAAATCCATTCTAGACCCACACATGTAGCACCTCATTTTGAAGGTCTTGAAATTTCATGTCGATTGGGGATGTTTGTATACAATAAAGTGCGACCCCTGGTGGTGAAAAATGGAACAAGGTGATTTTATAGGAGACCCTATTTTTGACACCTTATTTAAAGGTCTTGGTATTTCCTGACCATTGCTGATGTTCGTACAGAACGCATTGCACTCCCTAGCGTTCAAAGTGCAACTAAAGGATTCTGCAGTTGAAACTACCATGTGACACCTTATTTAAAAGGTCCTGGAAATTCAAGGCGGTTGGTGATGTTCGCATACAACATACTGCGCCCCCTGGTGGAAAAAAGTGGATTTTGCAGCGCGTGCGTAGCATGCCCTGCTAAACGGTGCCACAGCCACAGGCAGCGGAAACATGAGTCAGAGGTTCGTTCTGTTCAAGGTTAATTTTTGAGAATTTTTTAATTTTATTAGTGGCCCGCATAAACGCTGCCGCAGGCACCGGGGACAAGAGCCAAAATCCGTTCGGTTTGAGTTTTTTTTTTTTTTTTTTTTTTTTTTTTTTTTTGTTACAGCTGATTATTTTTTTCGCGATGCTTTTATTTAAAAACAGAAATTTAGACAAAATCGAGTTAAAGATATAAAATCATACAAATTTAAGGTTCATTTACGGTATCATGGGTCCGGGCAACACGGAGTGGGTTTGTTCGGCTCCCGGTTAATTTTTGGGATTTTTTTTTATGTTATTAGCGGCCGGCTATGCGGTGCTGCAGGCACCGGGGTCACAATGCAGAGTTTCGTTCGGTTCTAGGTAATGTTTTTGTTACAGCTGATTATTTTTTTCGCGATGCTTTATTTCTACTTATAAGCATTTTGCCGAATTTCTTCTTTTTTTTTATTGAAATGTCGTAAATTTTATTAGATGTTTTAACTTGAAATACATTTAAATAATGATGCGACGATTTTTGAAACCTTACGGTCAATAAAATTACCATCGAATTCGACGGGTTTTGTCTATGTCAACTAAACTGAGAGAACGGCTAAGTGTAAAAATTTGGTTGAGGTGTCTAAAAAAAGGTCTTTGTCTGTAGATGAGCCATAAAAAGAGAAAAATAAAAAAAGTCGAACAGTCCCCCTCCCTGGGGGGCAGGGTTAAACTCACGTTGGCGAGCATAACTCAGCTCTAAATTACTTCACGGTGAAAAAATTGTACATGTGGGACTAGACTCGAATACTAAAAAATCGCTTTCTGCGAATTTTGAATTTTTGATTTTAAAGGGGGGAAATAGATTTGGGGGAGTGGAAAGTTGGGAAATTTGTTTGAGGGGGAAATCCGTTCTAGACCCACACATGTAGCACCTTATTTTAAAGATCTTGAAATTTCATGTCGATTAGTAATGTTCGTATACAATGTAGTGCGCCCCCTGGTGTTGAAAAATGGAACTAGGTGATTTTGTTGTAGACCCTATCATGTTACCCCTTATTTTAAAGGTCTTGGTATTTCTTGACCATTGGTGATGTTCGTACAAGAACATTCTGCGCCCCCTGGTGTTGGAAAGTGCAACTAAAGTATTTTGCAGTTGATACCACCATGTGACACCTTATTTGAAAGGTCTTGGTGAGCGGCCTCCTTCCGTCTTAGAATCTTAGAATCTTAGAATAAATTTACCTTTACATACCATTATTACCCGGGTTACATGAGCTATGATCCTATCATGTTACACCTTCTTTTAAATGTCTTGGTATTTCCTAACCGTTGGTGATGTTTCGTACAAGAACACTTTGCGCCCCCTGGTGTTGGAAAATGCAACTAAGATGTTCGTACAGAACACACTGCGCCCCCTGGCAGTGGAAAGTGCAACTAAAGAATTTTTATTACCGTAGAATAAAGATAGTTAAAAACAAATTTTAAAGATTTCAATCATTTTACCACCATCTAGCGTAGAGTTGCTAAAGTAAGCTAAATTGGCGCAAAATTTTTTGTTTACTTTCTGTCACTAGTCATCTCACGTCTGCGTCGCTCTTCGATTGTTCCTGTCTGTTTTCTCCAAAACCTTGGTGACATTTAAATATGCGGATTTAAAGAAATGGATAGGAACAATCGAAGAGCGACGATTTTTTAAACATTATGGTCAATAAAGTGACCGTCGAATTCGACGGGTTCCAGCTTTGGGTGCCATGGCAGTCAAGATCACTCTCGAGGTCTCACCTGGACGTCCCGTGGCCGATGGCTGGATCAAAATATCGTCTTCAATGAAATACTCAATTAGAATTTGTAACTGTATTCGTACTCATTCGTCATTCCATTTGTACTCTTCTTTATTTTTTACTAAATAAAGATAATTAAAAACAAATTTTAAAGATTTCAATCATTTCACCGCCATCTAGCGTAGCGTTGTTAAAGTAAGCTGAATTGACGCGAAATTTTTTGCTTATTTTCTGTCACAAGCCATCCCGTCCGCGTCGCTCTTCGATTGTTCCTGTCCGTTTTCCTTAAGATCTTGGTGACATTTAAATATGCGGATTTAAAAAACGGACAGGAACAATCGAAAAGAAACGTTTTTTGAAACAATGCGGTCAATAAAATCACCGTCGAATTAGATGGGTTCCAGCTTGTCTTCATTTAAATGAAAATCAAGTAACAAAGTAACCGAAAAAGGAATTCGTAAAAATATTTTTACTAATTCTACCAAATAAAAGAAAATGTTGCATGTATCAAACCTTATTTAATAACATCAGCATTAGTTCACCATATTATTAATAAAATATTCATAAAAATAACTCTGTTTTACTTAGAACACTCATGGAATATCTGTATGGACAATTCAAGTCATTAATAAAACAGGTTTTTATTTGGCATAATGACTACAGGCCGCGGTAGCCTGGTTGGTAAGAGCAGCGAGTTCGTGATCGAAAGATTGCGGGTTCGGTCCTCGAGCCAGCCGAAGACCGTCCTGTACGCTAATGGCGACTGGTGCACGTTAAATTCCGTCGTGGTCGCAAAGTCCTCCAAGTTCCCATAAAAAATTATACCACTGGGGGTACCGGAACATGGGTTCAGTTCGCTCTGATCCGGATCAAAATTCGAGTTTCTGTTGTTTGGCTGGTGCTGCCATCTTTCACCAGCTTATGGAGCTAGAAGTCGTACTTCCTCCCTATGAGGCGCTCCTAATAACGGAAGACGCAACCCTCATGCCTTAAAAATAAGTCCAGTAGTTCCACTACCGGGCTCGGAATTTCCGAGTGGCACACGACAACAACAACAACAACTACTTTAATAAATTAGAATTAAAAAATAAGAAAAATTACCTGTATGTGTCCAAGTCTGGAGGTACGTACAGTGTACCTTTCTATTCTATCAGCTGAAGAAAAGTAGAAACGGAAGTATCTCTGTCATTAATTTAAAGGTAATTCTCATAAAATTGGAAATATCTCTTTTCTATTTTTAATAATCTAGTATGTCACTCATATATGACTTTCTCTTACCCGGAATTTGTTTACTATAAAGACTGATTTTATGCTAATGGGTAAGATAACAAGTAGGGGAATGTCTCCGGTTGTGGTCACGGTTTTGATTTTAGCTTATAACTTTTGATAGAGTAGATATTACGAAACAAATGGATACCAATGGAAAGCTAGAACCATTAGCTAACGTTTGATGAAGTAACTGTATTGATTCTGTCAACCTGAAAAATTTTACTACCAATCATGTGAAGAGGTCATTTTCGACCAAAAATAATTTTGTGCCCGGTTGTGGGCACACATCAAAAATCTGCTACAAATGGGAAAAGGAAAGAAAAAAACCACCATAAATATAGAAAATAACAAAACTTATTCATTTTGTAATGATTCAGTGGCCAAAATAACAACAGAAAATTTCATTTTATCAATTTTATTTGTTGTGTTCTTCGTCCTCCAAATCAAAAGTTAAATGCTTACAGGTGAAATAATTTGCATGTACAGAGTAGACATAATTAAACTGAGTCTTTACAGTATTCTGTAGAGTGATCTAATAGCGCTAATGGCGCCAAATTTTGTAGGATGATTTAACAAGAAGGGGGACGAGGGATTGCACTAAAGAAATATTAGTTCCAAAAGTCACCATTAGGGGAATATGTGTTGCTGTGTAAAGGAAATGAGAGTTCTAAAAAACGCAGAATCAATACTGAAATAAAATTTCCTTTTATTTAGCACATTCAAATCAGGTTCAATGTGTCCAACGTATTTGTGGATCACATTATTCTGTGCACATTATTCGCAACAGCAGAAAGTAAAATGTCTGCAGGAATCCCCCGTACAATCCGAAAAGTGTTTTAGGCTGATCCATTGGCAGATTCTGTACAGTAAGTATCTTAACCGGTCAACAGATCAAACTTCCCAACGCTCAAAGTTACCGATCCGTTTGAGGCGACGACTGAACAAGTCCTCAGTAAGGGAAATTGGAGATTAAGAGAGGCATACTATTGTAACAATCGCAGCTGTCGTAGATCACAAGTTTTATCTTACAGTCGGCAACAAAAGTATCCTAGAACTAGCAATAAGTAAATCCTTGTCGAGTCATGTTCTTAGTCAGTCTAAGAACATGATTCAACAAGGATTTATTTAACAAAGCAGTATTAAGTGTACTTTTTTTAGACAGGGATTATTGCTAGTGCTCGGATACTTTTGCTGCCGAGTGTACGATCCGACTTGTGATCTACGATAGCTGCGATTGTTACAATAGTATGCCTCCCAAAGAAACTTTATCACTTTTTATGGACTTTTTTCGATTTTTTAAAAATTGTTACCACATTCAACTTGAATTAAATTGTTAAATGTAATAAATAAAATGTAATTGTATTGCAATATTGATTCTGCGCTTTTTAGAACTCATATTTCTTTTGCACAGCGCCACATACTACCCTAACGGAGACTTTTTCAACTAATATTTTTTTTTAGTGCAATCCTTCGTCTCCCGTCTTGTTAAATCATCCTACAAAATTTGGCGCCATTCGCGCAATTATATCACTCTACAGAACACTGTAAACACTGTCAGTTTAATTGTGGCCACCCCGTATATTGGCACACTTCAAATGCACCAGACGATCACAATTGTTGCATTTGATTTGGTTGGCTCTTGTTAAGCATGGTGGAAGGTGCTCTAAACAGATAATACAGAAGTCGAGATCATTATCAGATTGTGGAGACTCCTGTTTTTAGTGCACTTGGCCGGCATGCAGTTTGACAGGTGGAGTTGACTTACTATTTCCAAGTTTCTCCTCCTGGAAGGACACAAATGCTGCGAGGAAGTCCATATTTTCGGGCAGTCGATTTTATGGATTTCTTATCACTAAGCAATCCTAAATGGCTTTAATCAGCGAATTGAAATACATTTCTTTTGGATCGGTTGACTTTTCCGGGGTTGACATGGTTAAAAAGGACTAAACATAAATAGAAACAATAAAAAAAAACATGTTATGTTATAAACGACCATATTTGAAATTTTGTAAGTTAAACAAACATTTTAAATGAGCGTCCACAACCGGGAACGGCCCCCATTTTTATAATGATTTTCAGTCCATATTTTGACTGAATTCCATATTGCATCACAAAATATAATGAATATACTACATGAATATGTATTACACTTACATACATTTTTAAATTAATTCATTTCGATTTACCGCATTCTGAAAATATTCACAAATTACTTTTGTGTTACTTTTTTTCAGATTTTTTTTTTTTTTTTTTCGATGCCTTCACTTGGTAAGCAAATGCGTCTGTTCACTTCGGTGTTATCACAAAAACTGCGTACTGTCACAATACAAGTTTAACGGGTAGTCAAATCTACCATATTTGCTTTCTGTTAAAAGATGTGGTGGGGTGCCATAACCAGAGGATGTCCATAACAGGAGACATTCCCCTACTGGGTATAAAAGTACATTAAAAACAGTTCAAAACAGATTCGGAAACTGTTTTATGAGACATATACAGAGGGTGTTCCCACATTTTTGTAACGATTTCGCAAATATATATATATATATATATATATATATATATATATATATATAACCAAATATAAGAATTTTATTTTGTAATATGTTCAGTCTGATAGCCCTTTCATTAAACTTTCATCTTAAATATTGATTTCATAGATAGTAGAGTATTTATTAGAACATCAAGGTTGATTTTGTTCCACTCCTCTTCCAAAACTTTCCATAGACCATAAAATGTTTTGGGATACCGCTTTTAAAGAGATTGTTTTAAAAGTCCAAATGTACAACAATCCATAAGAGACACGTCTGGGGACTTTAGTGGGATGCATATAAAGCAAATAGCTTCAATTTCGGTTTCATTTTTCATATTTTCAAAAAAATAGAGCAGTAAATTTAAAAGGTATGACTTGTAATCTAATCCTGATGGAATTAAACACATTGAAGATTGTTTGGGTTAGGTGATGGAATATTTTTTTCGAAAATAGGTGTTCAATATTTATGAGAGTAACCTGCGTTAATTATACATTTTTTCTACACTCATGTACATAAATTAAGCATACTTCAGAATTACACGGAAATCGAACTTTAATGCAAAAATTTCACCTGTAGAAATACCACACATATCTTTAAGAATAATATGTAAATTATAGGAAGACATTAGATAATTCCGATATGTTGTCTCAATGACGAAAGTGTAAGAAATGGGTAGATAAGGAATAGGAGAAAAGAAGGAAAATGGTTCACAAGCGTTCTGTAAGCTGCTAAGTACCACAACCGAATAGTTATGATACAGAGAACGCAGGCGGATGATTTTTTTACGTAGTAGAATTATCGGCCGACTGGAATGTGGGCGCGCTCAGACAGAAGTATCGAGGGAACTTGGTATCGCCCAAAATGTCATCTCTAGGCTTTGACAACGATTCCAAAGTGATGCAAATGCTAGTGGACGTTACAGTACTGGTCGGCCCTGAATTACAACGCCGAATGACGACCGGTATTTGGTAGTAACTGCCAAAATAAGCCGATGGAGAACAGCAACAGAACCTGTCTCGTCAACATTCTGCAGCCACAGGCACCACAGTTTCAAGGCAAACCGTGTATAGACGTTTGGGCGATATTGGTCTATATGCTCGCAGGGCCTGTCAGATGTGTTCCGCTCACGGCAACGCACTGTGGCAAGCGGCTAGCTTGGAGTAGAGAACATGCAATGTGGGCAGCGGCACAGTGGGCTAGTGTGATGTTTTCCGATGAGTCCAGGTTTAGCTTGCAGTCAGATTCATGTCGGACTTTCATACTGAGAACGCCAGGTACCCGTTACCACTAAGACAACATCATTGAACGTCACCGTTACGATGGGGCAGGAGTGCTCGTTTGGGGGGGGGGGGTGTCATACTTGGCTCCAGAACAGATCTGCATGTTCAAATGAGAACGATGACAAATTAAATTTATCGGGAAATCATTCTGGATCAACACGTAAGTTTATTTAGAGGTGCCATGGGCCCAGAATATGTATTTATGAATGACAATGCGCGTCCTCACCGCGCAAACATTGTACACGGATTGTTATAACTATTTGTCGCAGACGATAATTAATTTTCAGATTGATTGTCTACATATTGTAGCATCTATGGTTTTCTATGTTTATGTTTGTAGAATGGCAACAGCTATTCAGTGTTCGAAAAGTTTTGGATTAGAATAATTGAGCATCGTGAAGCTCCGAACTTGAATAAAAATACTTGAATCCTGAAACTGGAATTATTATTTAGAATCATAAAAATGTTCTTGTGTTTTTATCTACTTATTCTTCTTCTTTTTATTTATTTGGCGCCCAGAACGTCTGGCACGAACTGTAATTAAATGAATGTTTATTTTAACAGATGTTCGAATTTCGAATATGATAACTTGATTATTAGAATGTTATATTTATCGTTTGGATTTTAATTCAAAACGAAATTACTTAACGCTAGATGACTGATGTTGATGTTTATAGTTCGTCGTAGTAGACATCGAAATTTTCATTTTTGTTTTTTGACAAGATGCTTGAAGTATTTTAATGAATATTGCCTTCTGGATGTGATAAAGAATGAAATCATTATGTCAAGATGAGATCATTTGGGTTTTAAAAATAAATATGTGCTTTAAAAGCATTCATCTACAGCAACATTTAATAGCTTATTGGCAGTGTGAGTATATTATAAATATTCAACACGTTTTATTAATTGAGAAAATAAGGTAAGCTCTTTTTTAATTTATATTTGTATCATTACATTTTTGTTCTTTATTGTGTTCTTTAATATGGCTGACGAGTTAGTAAAATTTAAATCCGCGAGGAAAACTTTGCGGCAGTCTGTTTCAAAATCAATAAATATTTTGGAATCGGAAATAAAAAATGAAATTTTTGATAAAAATATAATTGAGGAAAATCTCTTTTTGTTAAATTCTAAACAATCTGATTTAAAAATTATTAACGACAAAATATTAAATTGCTTTAAAGGTAATGAATCAGAAATTGAAAAAGAATGCGATTCGGTAATAGAATATGAAGAAAAAATTAATTTATGTATTTTTAGAGCACAAAAGAAACTTAAATTCAGTTCTGAAATTATAAATAACAAGTCTGTAAGTGACCACACTGCCGAAACTAAAGGTGAAAATAAAAGCGAAATTCGATTGCCTAAGATTTCGATAGCAAGGTTATGGTGACCCTAGTTTATTTTTAGAGTTCTTTAATTCATTTGATAATGCTATTGGGAATAATACTGAATTAACGAAAGTGGAAAAATTTACATATCTTAAATCTTTACTTGGAGGGCCTGCTTTAAGTGCTATTTCTGGTTTTTCGCTTTCCGATGAAAATTATGATGAATCTATTAAATTGATTAAAGAACGATTCGGTCGTACAGATTTAGTAATTTCTTCTCACATGAATAAACTCTTGAATCTTGAACCTGTTAAAAACTCGGGTAATATCAAAGCGCTACGAACGCTTTATGATTCCTGTGAAATACATATAAGAAGTTTAAATTCCTTAGGAATTGTATCAGAATCGTATGGGAATCTTTTAGGACCAGTTATTTTAAAATTATTACCTGATGATATGAATTTAGAATTTAATAGAAAACATAATTCTAGGGGTCAATACAACCTAACAGAACTTCTTGATTTTATTAGATTGGAAGTTGAGAGTAGGGAGGCTTCTAATTTGTTTATAAATTCTAAGAAAAGGGATACAAATTATGTTGTTAAGCAAAATAAAAGTAATTATTCGAAAGGGATGAGCGTTCCTACTGCTTCCGCTTTAACTGTCGTGAATAAACCTTATTGTTTTTATTGTAATCAAAATACGCATGAGTTAGTAAAATGTGAGAAAACAGACGAACAAAAAAGATCTATACTAAAAACTCATGGTCGTTGTTATAAATGCTTTAAAAAAGGTCACATGTCATCTAGGTGTAAGGTTAAAATCCCTCCTTGGGAATTATGTAATAGTTTAAACCATAACAAGTTATTTTGTAAATCAAATATTCATGAATCAGAAACTCTTACTGAGGTTAAGCAAAATGTAGTCGCATCACTGTCACTGAATTCTGTTTCTAAAATTGATAGAGTTGTGTATTTACAAACTTGTTCTGTGTTCGCTTCTGATAAAGATAATAATATATGTAAATTGATAAAAATTCTAATTGACGGGGGTTCTCAAAAATCATTTATAAAGTCCGATTTAGCTAAAGAACTAAAATTAAAAAGTCTGAGGAAAGAAAGTTTGACTATTTATTCCTTTGGGTATACTGAGGGCAGGTTAATGGAATATGATGTTGTTAAAGTTACTCTTAAAAGTATTCATTGCCCAAATGATTTTATTACAATTGAAGCGCTTGTTACAGACACTATTTCTGGAGCAGTCATAAAATTACCTTCTAAAAATATCTTGGAATTGTTAAAATTAGAAAATTTGAAATTAGCGGATAATGGGGAATCCTCTGAAATAAAAATATTATTAGGATCTGATACATGTTGGGAGGTACAGACTGGAGAAAAGAAAAGAATTAGTAAAAATTTGTTTGCGGTTTCCTCAATGTTTGGTTGGTCCTTGGTAGGATCTTTGGGGGAGAACCAATCCAGTGCCTCTATGTTTACAATAGGTGCTTCTCGGAACGTGAAAAAAGAGGAAAATTCAATTAATGACTGTTTGAAAAAGTTCTGGACTTTAGATAATATGGGTTTAGGAGAAAACGAAAATATAGATGATGATAAGTTAATAATTGAGAAATTTGAGAATGATTTGAAATTCAGTGATGGCAGGTATGTAGCTCGTTTGTTATGGAAGTCTCATCATGAAAAATTGGCCGGTAATTTTCAAAATGCTAAACAGCGTCTAATGTTTTTGATTAATAAATTAAAAAATGACGAATGGCTCAAAGAGAATTTTGACAGCATAATAAACGATCAGTTAAATCACTAAATAATTGAGGCGTGCAATTTAGGAACTCTTGGTGGGAATAAAATATATTATATGCCACATTCTCCGGTTGTTAGGAGAAATGCAATAAAAACTAAGGTCCGTATTGTGTTCGATGCATCCTCAAAATGTAATAATGAAATATCGTTGAACGATTGTTTAGTACCAGGTTCAAATTTAAATCCTTCTGTTTTAGACCTAATCTTACGATTTAGATTGTATAAATATGCATTTACCGCAGACATTGAAAAAGCTTTTCACCAGATTGGTATTTCAGACATTGATAGAAATGCATTACGTGTTTTGTACATAGACAAAGATTTCAATTTGAAACCCTATCGAATGACACGAGTTCCCTTTGGTGTATCTTCCAGTCCTTTCATTTTAGCATGCACCATAAAATATCACATAAAGAAAATAATAGAAAAAAACCCTGATATTTACCAGATGTTAAACAATTCGATTTATGTCGATGATCTTTTTTATGAGGCAAATTCCGTAGAGCGAGCTTTCGAACTTAGTGTTGAAGCACATAATGTGTTAAAAGATGCCGGGATGAATTTGCGTCAATTTAGTACGAATTCAGAGGAACTCAAAATTCTTTGGGATGGTAGCGATAAACTCAAATCAGAATCAGGAGAAAATAATTCACTTAAAGTGTTAGGTCTGAACTGGTGTAATAGTAGAGATGTAATATCCTTGAACATAGATAACTTGTGCGAAACATTGAATAAGTGTAGAGAGATCACAAAAAAGAATATATTAAAAGTAACTGCTACTATTTTTGATCCAGTGGGTATTTTGGCACCATTTGTATTACGTGCAAAATTGATAATGCAAAATCTTTGGCAATTGGGTTTAGATTTCGATGACTATGTTCCACCCGAATGTAGGCAGTTGTGGTCCGAGTGGTGCGGTAAAATTGAAACGTTAAAGAAATTTGAAATTCCTCGCGAATATTTTCCTGGTGAGTTGTATCAAAATGATGATAAAGAATTGCATGTATTTTGTGATGCATCTATCAAAGCTTATGGCGCAGTCGCGTATTTTAGATCAATTAAAAATGGAGAAATAGCGTTTGTTATGGCAAAATCTAGAATCACACCAATAAAACAAAAACTCACATTGCCAAGGCTAGAATTGTTAGGGGCATTAACGGCAGCAAAACTTGCCAAAAATCTGCAAGAAACTTTTACTATACATGGGGAAAATATATATTTATGGACTGATAGTATGATAGTACTTTATTGGATTCATAGTGCTCCCGAACGTTGGAAGTTGTTTGTAAAAAATAGAGTTGTTGAAATACAAAATTTAACTAACCCAAGCAACTGGAAACATTGTAGTGGTAAAACCAATCCTGCTGATATTTTATCACGTGGTTGTTCTGCTGAATATTTGTTAGCATCTAAACTATGGCGTTCAGGACCAGATTGGTTAACTGAACCTATGAGTGCTTGGCCTAAAAATTTTGATTCATCAATAAACATTTCTCATTCTGAATTAGAAGAGAAAAAGCAGGTGAATAAGACATCGGTTTTGCCTTCGCAAGCAGAAAATTCTAACACAATCTTGAATATTGAAAAGTATAGCAAACTTAGTAAAGTAATTAGAATTACTTCATGGGTATTTAGATTTATTTACAATTTAAGAAATAAAAATGAAAAGAGAAAGGGTGTTTTGACTGCAGAAGAACTTTTTGCTGCAGAGTTACACTTAATTAAAGAAGTTCAATATAAACATTTTCCAGATGAAATGAAATATTTAAAATCTGAACAGTTGATATCCAAAAACTCTAAAATTTACGAATTGAATTCTTTCCTGAGTGATAAAGGAGTACTCAGACTTGGGGGTAGACTACAACGGTCATCATTAAGTTTTCATGAAAAACATCCTATAATTATATCTTCTAAAACCCATTTTACTGATTTACTTGTGCGTGATGCACATGAACGCGTTCTTCATACAGGTGTAGGAAATACTCTCATGTTCCTTCGCACAAAATACTGGATAATTAGATCCAGACAAAATGTTAAGCGTGTTATAAGAAGATGTGTTATTTGTCAAAGATATAATTCTCGACCAATGCAACAAGCAATGGCACCTTTGCCTTCAGCTAGAATAAAACAAACAAATCCTTTCGATGTTGTGGGACTGGATTATGCTGGTCCACTTTTTGTAAAAAATGAAGATTCATAGTATTACATTCTACTAATTACGTGTGCAGTGACTAGAGGAATTCATCTTGAGCTAACAAAAGATCTTACAACAAAAACCTTTTTACTAGCCTTTCGTAGATTTGTCTCAAGAAGAGGTCTATGCTCCATTATTTATTCAGATAATGCTCGTACCTTTAAGGCAGCTGACGCGGAACTCAAAAAAATGTGGGAAGTTTTACGTCATCCTGAGGTGAAGAACTATTATGCAACTAAAGGTATTGAGTGGAGATATATTGTTGAACGCGGAGCCTGGTGGGGCGGGTTTTATGAAAGACTTGTACGGACAGTAAAAACAACATTACGAAAAATTCTTGGCAGATCATCATGTAACCCTGATGAGTTAGAAACTATTCTGGTGGAGATTGAAGCGATGATAAACCATCGTCCCTTGACGTATGTGCAAGATGATTCAGAAACCCTAACTCCTGCACATTTTCGGCTGGGAAAGGAAAAACCAATGAATTTACCCCCACAAAATTATCCTAATAATGTAAATAGTACTAAAGAAGTACTCTTTAAGTCATATAGATATCGCGAAAAACTGTTGAATAACTTTTGGAAAATATTTTTCAAGGATTATTTATTAAATCTAAAATCAGCAAACTGTGTAAAAAATCATTCACAAAAACTGAACTTAAAAGTGAATGATGTAGTAGTAATACACGATGAACATTTGCCACGCAACATGTGGAAACTTGGAAAAGTTTTAAAAATTTTCACAGGAAGAGATGGTCTAATTCGTAGTTGTGAAGTGAAAACTGAAAAAGGACTTATTAAAAGGCCTATACAGCTACTAGTGAAATTAGAGTGTTAATTAATATTTCTTCTTCCTTTTTTTATGTATAGTTAGCATAAAATTAATTGCATAGTGTACATATTAATTTACATAGATAGAATAACTGCTTGTATATTCTTTGATTGTAGTATTATATGTTGTAGATATTTAAATATTATTTATAAGTTGCATAAATGTACATATTTAAGAATTTTAATTTGTGTATAATGCTATAGAATTTTATTTTAAATGTAAATATTTATACTTAAAGTGAAAAAAAAAAAAAAAAAAAAAAAAAAAAAAAAAAAAAAACAGGTTTCCGTGATAAACATTAATTCCTATTTAAATTAATTATTAAAATGTAAATTGTTTTTTGATTAATGTTTTTATAGAAGTATTCTTGATTTTAATGTACCTGATACTTGAAAATGAAAACTTGACAACAATTCTTGATATATTGTTGAAACTTGATGTACTTGATATACTTGAAGAACTTGGTAAGTTACTTGATATTTTTTTTTTTTTTTGTATGACACTTGATTCATATTTGAATTGGATTTACACCTGAATTACATTTGTATTTAAATTTTGATGCACTGGATAATTTATTTGTTCTGAACCTTGTTCAGCCGGGCCCAGTGTGTTATAACTATTTGTCGCAGACGATAATTAATTTTCAGATTGATTGTCTACATATTGTAGCATCTATGGTTTTCTATGTTTATGTTTGTAGAATGGCAACAGCTATTCAGTGTTCGAAAAGTTTTGGATTAGAATAATTGAGCATCGTGAAGCTCCGAACTTGAATAAAAATACTTGAATCCTTAAACTGGAATTATTATTTAGAATCATAAAATTGTTCTTGTGTTTTTATCTACTTATTATTCTTCTTTTTATTTACGGATGCCTACAATCTGAAGATTTAACCTGTATATGGAATGGCCAGCATTCTCACCTTACTAGGATCCGATAGGGCATGTGTAGGACATGCTTGGCTGACGAGTTGTAGCCCGTCAACCATCTCCTACACGTGTACCAAAACTCCGAAGGCACTGCTTACTGAGTGGGGTAATCGTCCCCAAGATCAGCTCGATAATTTAATATCAGCATGTATAGGCGTTGTACGGACTGTATTTCCTCACCTGGGAGACATATAATCTTACCAACCATGTAATGTTAAGTTTTTGTAAGGGGAATATTTTTTTTTATTGCTTCAGGGAGCAAAAATCGTAGTTTTTATGAATGGTATTCTACATAAACCACCATTTTTGTTCTTGATCTATTGTTTAATAAATGAGATGTATAAATAAGTCATGTTTCTTTTGCTTCTGAACCTTTATTTGCCGCAGCTGGCATTATCCTTAATTTATGGACATGAGGTGTAGTTTTCTTATTTTAATTTTTCCGTTATAAGTGATCGATTTTCTTTTAAAGCATGAGACGCGACTTTAGATTTATTAAAAGGTGTACGTAACTTTGCTGGGTATCAATTTTTCGCCTATTTTTCAGTCAAAAGCAAACTATGACGTTTATTTACTTTTTTATTAATCATGTCCTTTATTTTATGTGTAGAAATATTAAAACCATGCTTTTCCCATCCTTCTTTTATAACTGAATAAAAGTATCTCTCTTCGGAAAGCTCAAAAATATAGCCTTCAATGCATTGTTTATTTTCCAGTGACATTTTAAAGCAAAAAATGTTTTTAATGCTACAGAAGGCAGCTAAATCCTTTTACAATTTGATGTCAGTCGCATTTTTATTTTAAATTTTAAATTTAAATCCAAGGAGAAAGTCAAAATCGTTACAAAAATGTGTGAACACCCTCTGTATATCTTTGTGAGAAGGATTCCGCCCCCTTTAACACCTTCGATTCAGCATTCATAAATATATAATGCTAATAATAAATTTCAAAGTTTATTCAAAATTATTCAGACAAATTTCACTTACCTTGTAGCATAAAAATCTTGTTCTCAATTTTCAATAGTTAACTTCCTGTGATTTTAAAAACAGTCTATTTAAATTTGCTACAATTTTTTTTCAGTTTTTTCTTATAACACAGATCCACCTTTGAAATCTTAATATTTGCATTCCGAGAATCAGAAAGCTCATAATTACCGCAAAATATCAGCGTTAAATTTTTGGAATCTAAACTAGTACTTTTTTTACCATGAGGTATCAGAAAATAATTATAATTTTTCTGCACTTTTCCTTAAAATGAGTAAATCACGTTCCTTAATTACATTCAATAGAAAAGAATGTATTCACTGAATTTTTGGTATTATCTATGAATTATCTACACAACACCATAGTGTATGCTTAAATTTAGCGTAGCATGAAAAATTTACTATGTCTTCCATTTTGAAGAATAGTTTTCAGTGTAGAAAAAGAAACAATACAGAAGAAACAAAAAGGCCATTATACGCATAACACAATTTTACAATGGATATTCCGCGGCATGTAATTTCACAAACTACATCTGAAAACAGTGACAAACTTGTAACATCTTGTGATGTTGAAAAACATCACATATCCCTTTTTAAAATAAAATAATAATAATAATATAAATTACATTTTATTTATTTATTTATAATACAAGCAAACATTATATTTCTTATTCTAAAAGAATTTAATACAATTTTGTTTATTTCGCTTATGCTATTTTATTTTTATTTCTATTTCATTAATCTGTAATTTCATATAATTTATTGTTCTTTTTCCTGCTCTAAATCTCATCAAGTAATAATTAAATAAAATATCAAAGAAAGAGAAACCCATTCATTTTATGCTTTAAAACCGCAGACGATTTTTTTTATTGTAGCTTCCTGTCTCCAATCAAACGTTTATAGATTCCGTTGAATCATCATAGCTGAAAATAATTTCTAATATTTTTTTTATCAATTGATTTTGCACTTTTAGCCAAATTCTGGACACCTGACAAAATTTAATCACATCATATGACGTAATTTAATTTTTAGCCATTCCTTTAACTATTATTTAGGTTTACCAGATATAAAATTTAAAATGTGTTCAGCCAACTTGATTTTGGATGCCAAGGAGATTTGGCGAAATAAATTTTTTAGCTTGCTGTCTGTCTTTCTGTAAAGATGTTATTTTTTTTTTATCTTTGAGTCAAAAATGTCGAAATGCTTTCGGTTTAGAAAAGTATATCAAAATGGCTTCCATTCTTCATTCGATGTCTCTCTGATTAATAAACTGAAATTCTTCATCATGAATGTTTGCGAATCTACTCATTCGTTTTTGTTCAAAAATGCATTATATATATCTTATAAGAGTAATAAAGAAATGTAATTTTTCTAAATGGAAAATGACTTCATGCTACATTTTACGGAGCTGAGTGAACCTGCTACGCTGTACGTCATGGCCGCTTCATACTTTAGATATCTCCATCCCAGCTCTTCATTAAATATATGTGGTGCCAGACTCAGGCCGGATAATATATCCGGATATCCAAAATTTTTTTTTCGTCTTGAAAAATTTGTGCATCGAAATTGAACTACTATATAACGAATATAAGCTCGAATTTCTGTTTAACGGATCTCTGCTTAGTCACCTAATATCGGCGTGATATCGACTACGTTAATCATTCTACACATCCTGATTAATTCATGAATGTGACGTTTTGCGTTGTTGAAGACTGTTATGTTTTTAAAACAGCTGCCCCGGTGATGATCCAAAAAGAGATTAACTACGTTACGGTGAACAGCACCGAATTTACCGATTTGTTCTTCATCTTTACTAAAGGCTAGTGTGCTGCAGGATGTCATCTGTGATTTTTTTTAAAAAGAGATTACTTGGTGTCTACGGTACCGATTCTTATCGCCGATATTGTGTGATGCTATGCCGGTGGACTTTCTACGGTTTCATTGAATAACATCCTACAGTCTGCAATGTTCGCAATTTGTGACCGTCTTATGCACTTACCGTTCGGTATTAAATGATCGTTGATTCATCGGTGCAAGGAGAATTGCCAAATATGGGTCGTCTTTCTAGAATGTGAGCAGTTAAATTTCTACGTTGATTTTTTTTCTCGCGCACTCATACAGGAGAAGAGCCTTACAGTTTTAAATAAAAGAATAAATAAAATACCGTAAATAAATAAATTTATATCTATATATATTTTTGTTTTAGCTAAAAGAAGATTCGGAAAAGGGGTAAGTTTCCTTTGCAATCAATTTTTTGTGCCAATAAAAAGAAACATTTCTCACATATTTTTCTTAAATATTGACAATAAGAACTTTTCGTACATTTTTCTTAAATATTGACATTTATTTAAACTTTATATATAAATTTTTACTTATGGGTAAAGTCTTTTATTCTTCATATGAGTATTATATTCTACTTTAACTTTTCATTTCAATTTTTAAAAACAGTTAAAAAGTTATATAAATGATCAAGATTTGCTTATATTATTTTTGAAATATCTAGGTTTTGGATATTCAAGTAAAGATTTATTTCATTTGTGAAATTAAATACCAGATCATAGTGATACTTTTTTTTTCTTTTCATCATACTGCATAAAATATTTTTTTTGATTTTTTTTCATATTTTGATCTTTGTGTTTACAATTTAATATATCTTGACAATTATTTTAATTTGCATATATATCCATTTTTAGTATTATTCATTATATATTTTTAAATATATCTATAATATATATATACAACAAGACGTATATAAACCAATTTCATGGTTGCAAGGCATAATGTTATACAGGAAAATATTACAAATAATTTCTACATATTTTTATTAATCTTGAAACTTTATCATCCAACTTTTGCAGGCTTAATTAAAAAAAGAAAGTATTTAACATTTTTATTCATTTTTAAGTGTCTTGGTAATTTATTTGTTTATATGATATTCAATTGAATTCTTATGCATATTATTTTTTATTTAACTTAGTTAACACTTTTATTTTGGAAAGAAATGGCACAGAATCGAAACGCGTTTTGCTCCGTTCCTAATTTCGATGGGGACGCGAGATTTGTCAAATTTTTCTTTGATCAATTAAGATCCTTTGCCATGTTAAATAAACTAACAAATGACGCGACATTACATGTAATGAAAGAAAAACTTCGTGATGCCGCGTTGGCATACTTTATCGAAAATGAAACATTATATAACTCGACAGATCTTAAATTCATCGAGGAAAATTTCTGTAAGTTTTTCAAGGAATCCTCGTATAACACTGGAATATCAGAATTTCATAATTTAAAAATTTTGCCGGGAGAGTCTATTAAAAATTTTGCCCATCGTGTAAATGTTGCTGTACCTAAGGCTTTCCCTGACCTTAAAGACAAACAATCCCTTGATAACATTAAACTTCCGAAGTTTTTAGAGTGTGTACCCCCAAATATTAAAATTAAGTTAATGGAGGAAAACATAAGAGACTATAATAAGGCAGTTGAACGTGCTCAGACATTATCCGAAATATATGATTCTTTCAACAACACTACTAATACAAAGACTGTTATTTCTGGTGATAATAAAAATGACTCTGTAATATTAAACACATTGAAAGATTTATCTGAGAAAATTAATAGCATTTCTCTTACAAACAACAATCCACCCTCCCATAATGAATCTTTGCACGTAGTTCAGTCAAGCAGACCCAAATTTGATCAAAGAAATTATAGAAATAATTACAAAACTAGACAGACCAATTTTCGTTCTCCCCCTAGAAGAAACTTTTCTAGAAATAATTTGATTTGTCAACTTTGTTCCAAACATGGTCACGTTGCTTTAAATTGTTATAAATGGAGAAATATAGATAATTTAACTTATAAAACACGTAATTATGAAAACCGTAATTTAAACTAGAAAAGAGGTATGGAGATGCTGATGCTGCCATATCTCGAAAACTAAGGGTCTCATCAGCGAATGAACATAAAGTCACAAATGTGTTATCTTCAAATTCTCTTCCGAAAATTTCACATACTAGACTTGTAAATTCAGTTGGATCTCAAACTGTTGCTAATGTTACTGTAGCAGATAATAAAGCTACCCAAACATTTCAAAAGTGTAATCTTAATATTGGTAATACAGGGTATATTCCAAGTCACAACAATGAGAGTTGCGCAAATAATATTGAAGATCATATTTTATTTAATGTAAACAAAAATTCTCATACACTTCCTATAATAAAAGCTAAATTAGCCAATAATGATATAAAGTTTCTTATTGATACCGGAAGTAGTTGTTCACTTTTAGCCCAATCAACATTTGATAATTTAAAAGCAAATTTAAAATATAAAAGACTAGGGTCGTCTATTACTCTTAAAACGGTCAATTCTTACGTTGAATTTTCTTCATGTATTCGTGCAACTTTCAAAATTGAAAAAAAGTTTTTCCAACACAATTTCTATATTATTGACATACCACATAGTTCTAATTTTCATGGAATACTTGGCATGGATTTCATTAAAGAAAATCATGTCACTATTGACTTTTCGAAAAATTCCATGAGAATTGGAAAATTAGACTTTACTTGTTCCTTATTTGATTCGCAAAATGAAAAATTAGATGTATATAATGTTAACTCTGACGATAATAACATGAATGTTTACCTTCTAAAGAAAGTTATAATACAAACTGGTGAAAATATCTACATTACTGCAAAAACAAATAATAAGTTACAAGAAACGAATTACATATTTTGTACTGACTTAAAGGATCCTGATATAGAAATTTTAGATTCTATTGTATCACCAAATTACAAAAGTAAAATTAATTCTGAAAATAATAATTCTCTTTTTACGTTACTTATCTCAAATAAGGGTAAAAATTCAATTCATCTGAATAAAAATATGCATATTGGCAAATTATTTTTAATTGATGAAATTAAAGAACCACATTTAGATAAAATTGAAGACTCTTGCTCTAGTAATAATATACAAAATATTGAGGACCATATCCACTTAATTCAAGCTTCAGAGGATATATTACTAAAACGTAAAAATGATTTATCAAGTAAAGATTTTTGTTTGAATCATTTAACCCTTGATCAACGTAACACACTTGAAAATTTATTTTTAAGTAAATTTGCTGCTTTTTCCAAATCTCTCAGTACTCTAGGACATACTGATAAAATAATTCCTAATCTTAAGTTAATTAATGATTTCCCTATTAAAACACTTCCATTTCCGATTCCACAAGCTTTACAAAAAGAAGCCCAAGAACAGATCAATGAATTAGTAAACGCCGGCATAATTGAGCGTAATTGCTCCGAGTGGGCTTGTCCCATATTGCTGGTAAAGAAAAAATCTGATGGTTCAAAGAAACAACGTTACAGACTTGCTTTAGACCTTAGAATGGTCAATACAGTCATACAAGGTTCCTCATATCCTCTCCCTAAGATTCAAAATATTATATCAAATCTTTCGACATTCAAATACTTTACTTCGTTAGATTTCATGCAAGCGTACCACCAAATTGACCTTCCGAAAAAATATCAAGATATGTTAACATTTACATCTATTTTTGGCAGTTATCGATACAAACGTGTTTGTTTTGGTTTAAAGAACGCCAGTTCTATATTTCAGTCTCTAATGGACACAATACTCGACGAGATAAACATTAATGGCATATATGCTTATCAAGATGATCTGATTATTGGATCAAATTCATTTGAAGAGACTTGTGAAAAAGTAAATAAAGTGTTAGAAATTCTTATCAAATATAATTTAACATTATCCCCATCTAAGTGTGAATTCCATAAATCAGCAGTTAATTATTTAGGTTTCCATATTGAAAACCATACTATTTCACCCATCACCGCTAACATCGTAAAGATCAATTCTTTTCCACCACCAACGACAAAACGACAATTAAAAAAAATTCTTGGACTTGCTAATTTTTACAAATGGATTTTACCATCTTTCTCAGAACTTGCACAACCCCTTGTGGAACTCACAAAACCCAAAACAACATTCAAATGGACAGAAAAACATCAGAGTATTTTTCAAAAAATTCAAAAATTATTCTTTCTTCCCCCAATGGTTCGACTTCCAGATTGGGAGAAAACATTCTATGTCAACACGGATGCATCAAAAACAGCCATTTCAGGAGCACTTATGCAAAAATTTAATGGTAAATTACTTCCTGTAGCATACTTTTCCAAATCTTTAAAACCTTCTGAAAAGAAATATCCTGCGTTAAAATTGGAACTTATGGCAATTCATAAAACTGTCACTGCCTTCAAATACTATTTATATAATCGTGAGTTCGTAATTTTGTCAGATAGTGCTCCCCTTGAAAAATATAAGAAAACTACCAATCCCGCTGACGTTACCACTCGATGGTTAATGGACTTATCTGAATATACTTACGTTTTCAAACATATTCCTGGAAATTTGAACATCTTGGCTGATTATTTATCACGTTGCAATTTTGAAAACAATCAAGAGGATCTCAATGCTAATCCAAAATTAATTCATGACATACAACCACTACCAATTGTTGATGTTGATGAAAATGAAAACAGACTTGAAATTAACAGTAAGGATAAAATTAATGATGAAAATCAAAACAAATGCTCAGAATATGTTAATTATATGATTTCAGGAAATTCAAACTCTAAAGACCCCTTGCTAGAAATTTCAGACCAAACATTTGTGTCCGAACAAATTAAAGATTCTGAATTAAAAACAATTTACGAAGAAATCTTGAAAAACGGAAAGTCAGAAAAATTTCCCAATTACTTTATAAATCCTGATTCTAAAGTATTAATGCTCAAGAAAGAGAATATTCATAACAATTCATTCAGTTATTTAATTATTGTCCCAAATTCTTTAAAAGCGAAAGCATTGTCCATTGCACATTTATCTCACTTCGGTTTGGCTAAAACCTATGAATTTCTTTCTAGAAGATACTTTTGGGAGGGCATTTATACTGATACCCTCAATTTCGTCTCTTCATGCACTAAATGTTTACAAGCGAAACATCACAAAACACCTCCTGCTCCATTACAAAAAACATATACACCCACTCATCCAAATCATACAATCTCCACAGACTTGGTGGGTCCTTTTAGTAATGGTCAATACGTCTTGACAATAATTGATCATTTCAGTAGACACTTAGAACTTTACCCGTTATCTAATATTACTTCTCCAAAAATAGTTCAATGTTTGTTTTCATACATTACAACCTTTGGTCGCCCTGCATGTATTCTATCAGATTTAGGTCGACAATATACATCTCAAGTTTACAATACATTTAATGACACTCTAGGCATAAAAATAATACATTCGTCTGCTTTTCATCCTCAATCGAACTCTATTAGCGAACGTGTAAACACATCAATTAAGTATTCAATTAATATATTATTAGAAGAAGGTCATTCATTTCAAAATGCACTATATATACACAAATCTCTCTACAATGGATCTACGCATTCTTCCACTCAATTCTCGCCCAATCTTCTACATTTTGGTAGAGAACTGGCACTAATTTTTGACACTTATAATTCAAATTATAATTACACTTACCTGGACTCTAATGTAAATATTTATAAATTAATGCAAGACCTTCAGGAAATTTATAAAAAAGCGTACAATAACATTCAAGATTCCCAATCAAAAAGAAATAAATATTTTCAAAGAAAAGCTAAACTAAGAAGCATCTGCACAAAAGATATTGTGTATCTGAAGTCTATGGATAAATTTAAATCTAAATATACAGGTCCTTTCATTGTCACAGTTAAACATTCCCCTGTTTCATTTTCAATTAAACGGTTACATGCTAGTGATGATAAGGCATTTCGTGTGCATATAGATAGAATTTTATTGGCACCTCCACGTAATAATCACTTATTTGACATTTATAATAATTCTAATTTTACTAAGAATCTCATTATTTCCAATGATACACATCAATATAATTTACGAAACAGAAAGTAATTTTTCATCATTTTTTTTTCCTTAGGTTAAAAGTTACGCAGTGTAAATTTTTAAATATTTATAAAGATTAAAGATAAATTAAATAAAATTTGATGTATACTTTCATCGCAACAGACCTGATCAACCTGTTGTGATCTTTATTTGTTGTGAAATTTCGCAGCTTGGATAATCAATGGCTGGTCCAGGAAATTATATTCTAAGCTGCATTGTCTTACAACAGCAGTGTATATCACTTTTATCACTATTTCTTTAACTTACGTGTTATTTATAATTGCATTTTATTAAAAGTTAACATACTAGAATAATATTGTTTATTTCAAAAAAAAGTGTTAATGGAATTATTAAAAAAAAAAAAAAAAAAAAAAAAAAAAATGTTTACATATACTTTTGGTGCAGGTAATATTTTTATCATACACATATGCATATGTCTCATATATTCCAATTACAATTACCTATTAAAAAAATGAATATATAAAAACATGTGTTATTATTACTTTCTTTCAACATGTATTATTTGTTTAAACATTTTAATGAATATAAAAGTCTCACTATATATATTTGATAACATATAAATATACTTGATTTTTATTTTGTCAAAATTTCATATTAAAATTGCTTATACATTTGTACTATGTACTTATTACAACGAATCCTTGTCTTATATGAACTGAAATGGACTCGTCAAAGTTTCTCGCCATGCATGGTAACATCAAAATTTACTTTCAGCATCTTACCACGAACTGATAAAATATATGATGACTGAATTACTATGATTTTAAATCAAAGGACTAGAGCTCATTTTGTTTGTGGATATATTCTAAAGACTTTTGTGTACACAGATTTATGGCCATACCACATTATAGCTCATCACCATATAATATCCTTATTTTCTGTATTTGTATTTGTATTTTAATATTGTATAAGAATATTATTTTTTTTAAGTATGCATACTAGATTTTCTATTAATAATATAACAATGTACGTATTTTATTTGTATTGGAAGCCATTCGTTTTTTGTTTTTGTTTTGTAATCAATCTATTTTACAAGATTGGAAATAATTTGATTTAATTTTTACTGAGCTGTCATATACTATATAGACGATGTAATGGCTGAACCCATTTTTTTTTTCGGTCGACGGGGAGAAATATGTGATGTTGAAAAACATCACATATCCCTTTTTAAAATAAAATAATAATAATAATATAAATTACATTTTATTTATTTATTTATAATACAAGCAAACATTATATTTCTTATTCTAAAAGAATTTAATACAATTTTGTTTATTTCGCTTATGCTATTTTATTTTTATTTCTATTTCATTAATCTGTAATTTCATATAATTTATTGTTCTTTTTCCTGCTCTAAATCTCATCAAGTAATAATTAAATAAAATATCAAAGAAAGAGAAACCCATTCATTTTATGCTTTAAAACCGCAGACGATTTTTTTTATTGTAGCTTCCTGTCTCCAATCAAACGTTTATAGATTCCGTTGAATCATCATAGCTGAAAATAATTTCTAATATTTTTTTTATCAATTGATTTTGCACTTTTAGCCAAATTCTGGACACCTGACAAAATTTAATCACATCATATGACGTAATTTAATTTTTAGCCATTCCTTTAACTATTATTTAGGTTTACCAGATATAAAATTTAAAATGTGTTCAGCCAACTTGATTTTGGATGCCAAGGAGATTTGGCGAAATAAATTTTTTAGCTTGCTGTCTGTCTTTCTGTAAAGATGTTATTTTTTTTTATCTTTGAGTCAAAAATGTCGAAATGCTTTCGGTTTAGAAAAGTATATCAAAATGGCTTCCATTCTTCATTCGATGTCTCTCTGATTAATAAACTGAAATTCTTCATCATGAATGTTTGCGAATCTACTCATTCGTTTTTGTTCAAAAATGCATTATATATATCTTATAAGAGTAATAAAGAAATGTAATTTTTCTAAATGGAAAATGACTTCATGCTACATTTTACGGAGCTGAGTGAACCTGCTACGCTGTACGTCATGGCCGCTTCATACTTTAGATATCTCCATCCCAGCTCTTCATTAAACATCTGTCAGTATTTTGAATGCAATCCAGTTGATCACAATGGCCAGTGGCGGATCCAAACAAAAAAAAAATTGACGTTCACAAAACTTATTATGAAAGGAAAACGACTTAAACTCAAAACTTGAAACGCACTCTTAGCACTTTCAAAGTATAATTCTAATATATGCGATTTTCATAGCTGTGGCCTGTAAACGAATAGCAAATTATTTTCATATCATTACTCGTACTTATAATAAACATTATTTTACGCATATAAAAAAATATTTTTTTATTTCATTTTGTTTATTACGGTCTGAATGTGTTAAATTCTACCTAGCAAAAAAATTCCGACAGTAGACAGAATGTATTTGAATTCTCTTCAATGTCGCAGCGCGCCGCAATTTTTGTCGATATAAACAAAAATTATAAGTGGCATCCCTGTATAATACAGATTTAGATTACCGAGTTCGTGCTAATATTTGTTCTTGAGTTATGCTGATAACGGTCACGGAGACCAACCGCTAAATATCTGATTTTCATATTCAGATGACCTCAAAACGTGTAAATATAGAAAATAACTCAGTTTTTAAAATTTGACCTCAAAACACAGATTACTTTCTACACCTTTATATGAGTAGGAGAAGGTAATAAAGTATTGCATATTCCAACAAAAGAAAAACAACGCATTATTATTTAATTTTTTCATACATGTCAACTGTGCCAGTTTTTACGAAACAAATGTCCCCAATATTAAAAAAAATCATTGACTGTAGTTTTCAATAACTAAAATTACTTTTTGAAAAAGAAGTTTGTGGCAACTGCTCCGAAAAAATCGGAAGAGTTAGCAGCTATAACTTTTTATTAAACAATAAAGAATATTGAAGAAATATTAATAAAGAATGTTAACATTTTTACGGCATGCTTTGGATATCATGAAGACCATAATATAAGAACAATATGAAATAGTTTGAATTGTCTCTTAAGTGTAATGGAGGTGTAAGACATTTTTCATATTTTTCATTTCCCTAAAAATGTGTATAAACAGTAAAAAAATCAGAAAATTTAAAAATAATCGCCTATTATATGCAATAAGATGCAACATTTAACATATTTTTTTCTTATTTATTTTTTTTTTTAATTTGTTAAGTTTCAGAAAATACTGCACACTGAATCGGATATTTTTGTCATAAAGTCAAAAAGTACCAAAAAATACAATCAGTTTTAATGCATCACATAGTAGAAGGACATTAATTTTATATCCTTTTTCAAATAGATATGCTTGCTCTCAATATTTAAATAATTTATCTGCAATCAAAATATTTGATTAGATATAAATTAATCATGCGATTTAAATCGGTTGATTAGTTTTATATCCAAACCACTCTTTTAAAATTTTGAGTAAGTGTTTAACCTGAGAACATTTTTTAAATCTAATTTGATTAGAATTAAAATATTTGACGACACTATATTTCCTTTATGAAGATGCGTAAGAGAATTTCAGTTATTCACTTATCACAAAACAAATCAAAATTGGTATTTTTCAAATGTCATGTTTTTTTATGAAACGTATCAGTGTCTTTATGCTTTTCTTCATCCTCTCTATGACTGATATGAAAAAGACAGCTCAGACTTTCTGCTGTCGTGTTAGTTGACAACTTCTTTAATCTCCACGTCCATCACGTAAACCTCTGACGAAGTTTTCGGCGGCTGGATGCCGGTTTCCTCCGCAAAGGATAAATAAATACTTTCGGCGGCTGATTGCTCGCAGATGCTTAAGCGGTAGTTCTCTTTTAAACACATCCGACTCTTTATTAATTAAGATTGATCTTTATCAGCGTTTAATTTCGAATTTATTTATATTATCGGGACGTTTTTTTTTTGTTAGAACTTTAAAAATTAATTACATATATTTTCTTCAGTGTTTCAGGTAAATATTAATTTTAAACTTCCAACGATTTTTTTTTTCCTGCTTATTCAATAGAACACAGATTTATGAACAACAAAAACTTTGATTTAAAGTTGATAACTCTATATGTCTATGACTAATTAAATATATATATATATATATATATATATATATATATATATATATATATATATATATATATATATATATATATATATATATATGTATGTATGTATGTATATATATGTATATATTAATATACATACATAAAATATACATTGCTATTTAAATTGAGTTAAAGACTTAATTTTAAAATTAAATTTTTGTATGTATATATAGATTATTTATAGGAATACAAATTACAACTAATTAATATATATCAATTACATATTTAAGTACAATACTGAAATTTATAAATAGAAATATATTCACTCGAAATTTGTTATCCACTAAAAGTTTAACCATGTTTTAATTATACCGGATAATGTTATTCATAAATCGAAACATTTGTCCTATAGAATGGAACTATCATGTACATTTTTATGAACTGTATATTCTTACGTAATCAAATTCGTTTTTTTTTTTTTTTTTTTTTTTTTTTTTCATAATACTTTTATAAATATATCTGTGTTTATGTATATATATATAAGGAAAAGACCTGAATAATTTAAGCATAGTCTTACTTGCCATGTTTATTCTGTCCCTCCTTTTTCCCTGTTTTCGACATTTTATTAAAAGTTTTTAAAAAATCTTGAAAAGTGAAAGCTGTGGGGCATTCTGTGTTTCTTGAATGACACGGAATTGAGAATTTTTCTTCTCTCGGCCCATTAAACTTACACTGTTCGCCTCCGTAGTCGTATTTACATTTGATATTAAAGAGATATCTTATGAAAAGAAATATTGATCCTCTGTACCGGATAAAGGGTAAGCGATGAATTTTTTATAGAATGAGTTAGGTGTCCCGTATTTAGAACTACCGGAATTAATTTTAGCGTAAGTGGAAGTGGTTCAGAAATAAATAAGTTTTCAAAATATTGTTAGAGGGGATATTGGTGAGAGGTCACAAGAAAAAATTTAAGACGTAAGGCAAGTTGGCGAATTGGGTTTGATATCTATTGATTTTCTTCATCGCACTACTTCCATCTTCCATGTTCTCCTACATCCGGGACCTTCGTAGCCCTGCCTCTTGCTCCCGAGTTCAATTTCCGTTCTCCGTTAGTTTGAAGAAAATCTAACAAACCACCAACACTACGATTAACCTTAAGGAGTAAAGAAGCACTTTGCCTCATAGATTTCTATTTTTCAAGCAAGATATTTATTTAATATGAGATGCTATGACTTAGATTAGGAAGTGCATTTCTTTTTCACCAAATATAATTGGGTTCATAAAGTTTTCTCCTAAATAAGTAAAGAAACAGATTGGTATTTCATCCAATAACACAAAGCTAACATTTATACTCTAACAAAAATTGACTAGTTAAATAAAAGTTATTGTATGGGTAGCGGTATTAAGTAAAAAATAAATAATAGGGTTGAGCTGTTATATGCATCCTGTTTTTAACTAGAATGTTTATAAAAACATGAATATGTTTATTTATTTTTTTATTTTTTATTGTAGTTTATTGAGCATTCATTGTGATATTGAACGTGGTAATTATACAAAGAAAAAGTACAGTTAGTAATATACAAATTTAGTAATTCCTTATAGTTTTGTAAAAATATGGTATTAACATAAAAGAAATATATTTAAAACCAAAATCTAAAAAAGAAAAAAAAAAGAAAGAAATTTTTACTTTTTGTAAAATTAAAATAAGGTACGTGGGAACTTCTACGAAACTATCTTTAGAATTTTTGCATGCAATAAATTCCCATACACCAGTATTATCAACCTGTGGCGATATTTGCATGTCCCAATGTCGTTAAATATAGAAATAGAAAAGGACAATAACAGAGTTGCCAACTTTTATTACTGCGGAATATAGTTATTAAAGCCCTTTTTTCATATCACTTCTTTTGTAGAGTAATTTTTTCCAATATGTAACTATGATTAACTAAGAAGAAAATGCTCTTAAAAAAAAGTGGGATGAAAAGAATGCAGCGTTGGCAATGCTCCGCAATTAATTATAAAAGTTAACAAGTCTGCAATACTTACTTAAATTACAATTTCCAAAGTAATAACTATATTCTAACATTATATAGCTAATAATTTTGGCTAATTTTCAACAATAAAATTCTCCATCTGTGACTGCCATGTAGAATCAGAAACGGATATTGAAATTTTGCATTAGAATCATAAAGAACGATAAATTAAACGTCACTCATTATCTCAAGCAAAAACAATTATGCTTTATCCATGCTGTATATATGACCATATGCAGGCATAATATTTTAATTTATTCCAGAGCATTGCTAGTTCTTGCCCATTTTTTATATCACTTTTCATGAAAGATATTTTTATACTTCTTTAATAGTAATTACATATTAAAGAAAATTTCACTACAAATAAACTAGTCAGAAGAAAGGGCGGGTAGTAACTCTGCTTCGGAATAAATTAAAATGTTAACATGTCTGTCTATATATTGCCATTCTGCCCCCACACTAATGGACTTTACTGTTAAAAAAGTATTATTTCAATTATGCATGCGCAGAACTATGAGGAAAATTTTCCATTCCATCTCTTCTGTTGTCTTTCAAAAACTAGTTCTTGTTCAACAATGCATTTTACAAAAGTAAGAAATATGAAAAAAGTTCGCTACTAACTTTAATAAGGAAAATTATTCGAAATTATGCAGCTGACTTATATTATATGTTAATTATCTCAGTAATCGTTATACAAAACATTATTCAAATGATGTAATACTTTTGCGACAAAATAGATTTTTTCAAATGTACAGTCGGTAACAAAAGTGTCCTAACACTAGCAAAAATTCCTATGTAAAACAAGTACACTTCATACGGTTTTGTTAAATAAATCCTTATCGAATCATGTTCTTACACTGACTAAGAACAGGATTCGGCAAGGATTTATTTAACAAAACCGTATGAAGTGTACTTTTTTTACATAGAAATTTTTTCTAGTGTTCGGACACTTTTGTTACCGACTGTAATCTAATATCACATCACTTATTTAGCATTCTTTATTTAAAGTACAAAAGAAACTACAAGCATGTAATATTTTTTAAAGCTATGAATTTCAAAAATCTCACATTTGAGGTACACAACCCATTCCAAATTTTTATGAACTAAGAAATCAAAACTATGGGAGCTAACTTTTAGGATAAGGAAGATAAAAATTTATCCTGGACATTTAAATAAGTAATAAATGAGACTAAATGTGTGTGGGGAGGATGGTGGATGGGTGTTTTTTTTTTTTTTTTTTTTTTTTTTTTTTTCATGCTTCAACATGTTGGCAATTCATCACTAATGTAAACAACTAACAAATATTTTAACTAAAAATGGTAATTCACAAAAAAAATGTTCCAAATAAAAAAAAAATTATTTACATCCTTAAAGAAAATAGAGCAATAGAGCAATAATTACAGCTTAAAAGGAAAATTTAAAAAAATCGCAATTAATACTCAAGATTTCAACTTTATAAATATACACTGCACCAAAGTTGCCAACTTTTACGCATTTTGACTATCGGAAATGTTTAATAGAAGTTTTTACACTGTAAAAAATATGTCCTATTTACTGCCAGAAATTCCCTGTAATTTGAGAAAATACGTTCTGACGATGTACTTTTTTCTTAAATTACGCGTATTTTCTCAAAGTACTGAGAATGTCTGGCATCAAATAGGATATATCTTTTACAGTGTATTTATTTAATAAGTGATAAATGTTATAGAAGGAAAAAAAAAAACACTTTCTATTAAAATTTTTAGGTAGCGAAAACCGTAAAAGTTGATAGCTAAGCTACACGCCTAAAATGTCAGGACATTTTTAATTTCAATCTTTTTTCCGAACATTCAGAAAGATAATTGGTGCATAAACTTAACATTGAATTTATAAGGTTTATTCCAAAATTCACATTTTCAACTGACGATTCAGTCCTACAAGTGCATTTAGGAATCTTTTTTTTTTTTTTTTTTTTTTTTTTATCAAAATAAAAGAGAACTATTTGCGATCAACTTGCGTAGTAAAAATTTAAAAGGATGGTGACTTGTACTTACATCCCGCGACAAAAAGATAGGAACAAAGGGTTTTAGACTACACAGCGCGACAAAAAGATAGGAACAAAGTTTTTTTTTTTTTTTTTTTTTTGAATATGATTATTTTGAATATGAATATTTTGAATATGATTCAAATATTTAATATGTTTTTGATATGATAATATTTTGTTATGATAATATATGATCAGCACAATTTAGATAATGTTATTTTATGAAAAACTAAAAAAAACCCTTTGTTCCTATTTTTTTGTCGCGGACTGTAGTCTTAAATTAGAAAAATTTTAGTCTTAAAACTTTTCTAAATTAGTCTTAAAACAAAAATTAGTCCAGGAATAGTGTTATTTTATAATAACAATAAATGATAAGCACAATTTAGATAACGTTATTTTATGAAAAATCAAAGAAAAAACCCTTCGTTCCTATCTTTTTGTCGCGGGGTGTACGTTTTCGATGAAAGGAATCAAATGGTGATTTAGTGCACGTGGGGTTGTGTTTTAAATGAACACATTTTCCTCTCGGAATTCGATACCGACGTAGACAATTTGACTCACTGTGTCAACTGAACAGTTCTTTGGTATTATGTTTTTCTTTAACTGAACCTTTTCTGCTCTTTCGTAAGAAAATAACTCAGAAAAAAGCAAATTTCTCCGCGTGTGTTTTTGATCAAGAAAAATGTTTGAAAAAAATGACAAAACACCACAAAATCACAAAACACCATAATAAAATATGAAAAAATATATGGTATGTTAAATGAAGATTTCTAAAATACAATTTTCAGTTTGCAAATTTAGTGTTATTGTATGTGGTTTCAATGGAATATCTGGAAAATTCAGTTTGACGAAAAGTTTTTAGTTTAAAGGAAGCAGTATTTAAATTTCTTACCTATGAAATCCGGGGGGTGAAGTACTTTTTCTAGTATAAAGTACTTTTACCAGTTTTTATTTTAAGCCCATTCAAAAAAATAAATAAATAAGAAAATAAAAATACTGATCTTATAAAATTATGCGCAATGAGTATGTTAAAAGATAATATTTATTTAAAATTAGGAAATTTATATCACTTTAAAAGTAATATCTGAATTAAAAATACTTTATTGCATTATAAATAATGTCTTTACATGAATTGCTTGTGCACTCCTGCTCACAGGTTTAGCAAAATTTACAAACGATCAGTTTTTTTTTTTTTTTTTTTTCAATTTGAAAACTTATCTCTAAATGAAATGCTTTTAAACATTGAATATGCAAAGAACAGGGTCTTCCTTATACTTTTCAGTGAAGATTATGTTACGACAATAATTAGGGGCCGGATACAAATTGAGGAAAATCAATAATCTTTGCGATCACTCTGGATCATTAAGAAGTCAGTCAATTCTCATATTGAAAAAACAAAAGCTTTTTTTTTTTTTTTTTTTTTTTTTTTTTACCTATAAAAACTACGATACTGAATTTTGTGAAAGAAAATATAACTATTTTTCGAAATCATTTTTATTTCTAAACGGACTGGATTGGATTTGGGAATAAGGCCGATTGACTGCTGTAAGGCCCAGGCTTGAGGGGGGGTACCCTCCGAGGGGTCTTTCTGAGGGGTCCTAGTACGTATTTACACAAGTTTCGGAGGAAACCACGGAAAACTCCGAAAGGCTAGGCCGACGAGCGCAACCTGAGATCGAGCCCGGCACCTCACGTCTACCAGCTCTGAGCGCAGAACCGCTCGGCTGCTGGTGGGCCTTTTTATTCGTAAACACTAGCGCTAAAGAGGAAGTCTTATTTCAAGGTTCTCATTAGAGGTAAATAATGGGTGAGAATTTCTCACCCTTTTTCAAAAACAAAATGAAACTTTTGAAAACTATGTGAGATCTCTAAAAATTAACGGAGACGCAGAATAAACTTTGAATAATAATAATAATAAATCTTTTACATAAATACAGAGAATTTGTATCTCCAATTAATACGATTTTTTTCATGGTTTTCGATCTTTTAGGTTTCAGTAGTGGGTGCAAAGAAGAAATAACTAGAGCCTAATTCTTATTCATCCAAACAGGTTTTCAGTATAAGGCCGATTTCAAACTGTGTTTATGAAGTGTCAGGCGTATTTGCACTTTTTAGAATCGCAGGAGAGGTTTTTTTTTTTTTTTTTTTAAAGCTGTATTCCATTGAAGAGAGCCCACCAGCGGCCGAGCGGTTCTGCGCTCAAAGCTGGTAGACATAAGGTACCGGGTTCGATCCCAGGTCACGCTCGTCGGCCTAGCCGTTCGGAGTTTTCCGTGGTTTTCTTCGAAACTTGAGTAAATACGGGCTAGAACCTTTTAGAAGGACCCCCATGAACGGCACTCCCCCTCTGTCCTAGGACTTACAGCAGTCACTCGGCCTTAGTCCCAAAATCCAAATTCATTGAATGAAGAAAGGACTGAAGTATTTCGAGAGCAGAACCTGCTATATATATGATGTAATACACATATCTGATGGTCATATTCAGTTAAAACAGCTTTGTTTTTTAACAGTGAAAATCATACATAATAATCATAAGACTTACCTTCAAATGGTTAATTACATATTCATTTCATATTGAAATAAACTTTATTTTAACATATTGTAAAAAATGCAAAACAACAACATTAAAATTTTCCGTTTTCTAAGGCTGAACTAAAGGGTTAAGAAGAATTAGAATGCTGTATGCTTAAAGAAAAAAAAATGCGTTTAGTGGATAAAACAATTATTAGGTTGTAGTTTGTGTTTTAGAAATCTGGATTCAAATCAAGAAACGATTTTAGCTTTCTTTTTTAATGTATTCGTGTTAATAGACAAAGAAAATCAATTTCATCAATATCAATTACTCAGTTTCAGCCAGATGGAATTTTTTCGAATTAAATTAAGAAAACAATAGCTTATTAAAACCAATGGATGTTTCTATGCGTCCTGCATGCATAATTAAACACATTCAATTAGTATAAATAACAACCATAGTTTCAGTTTGAAAATAGAAGAAAATGGAATTCTCTCTTGATGTCACTGAAATGATAGCATTTGAAGAGATTCTCTCATAAGAAAATGGTTTGGTGAAACATAAGAGCAATTTGCGTAGATTAACGCCTTTTTAACACGCTTTTATTAGCTTCACCTGTATGTATGTTTGTATGTATCAATGTATGTTTGGTAACAAACAAAAAATCTATATTGTAAAAAAAAGACTTTCCCTACGTGAACGCTGTGGCTATGAGGGAAAGCTCCGCGCTACGAACCTAATGGTATAGCGTTCGAGCCCAGTCAGGGGAGATTTTTTAAAAATGGTTTTTGTTTAATTCTAAATTATTTTAATTAAAGATTTAAATGTATGTAAATATTATGGTGTGTCACTCACACGATTTTCTCTTACCCTGCATTTTAATACTAAGATAGATATTTTGTGCTTTTTAGTTCACATTTCTATAAAATCGTGTTCTTTAATTTTTTAAAACTATAATATTATTCTCGTAAAAATTCAAAAAATTATACTTTCGAAACATCAATTTACGGGCTACAACCGTTTAGCTAGCAAAACGGTTATTTCCCGTAAAATGATTCGGTTGTTTCCTAAATTATGCTTCCAAAACATTAATTTACGGATTATGACCGTTTAGGTAGCAAAACGGTCATTTCCCCTAAAATTATACGGTCAAATACCGTGATTTTACAATTTTTTTTACAGTGTATGTGATACTTTTTCTGAACTAGAAATACTTATTTTTAACATTTATTTAAAAATAAAATATTAAAATCACAAATTTAAACAAAAGCATTGGTACTTTCGATTAATTCTCTTAACTGAAAATTATTGTATATATAGAGAGACGACGTACAGTGCTGAACATTATAGTAAATTCACAAACACTTTTACAGTGCATATAGAAATATTTTCTACTACTACTAGAAATTAACTAAATGTAGATCACTGTATTATTGTTAACTTTGTGCCGAATTGATTTGTGACACCGAATTGGCATTATATATATATATATATATATATATATATATATTTGTTGTAATTTAGAAAACAAAATTCAAAAACTTTGTACAACAAAAAAATATGCCACGAGGCTTACATATGTAAGTAATTGATCCAAAATAATAATAATAATTTAATTTAATTTTAAAAATAGTAAATAAAAATAAAATAAAATAAATGTATAAGTTGCACAATATATTGGGCTATTATATTATGCTACGATAAAAAGTTCTTATATTCCCTACATGTTCACTTAAAATTACTTTCCTACAGGTATTTATTTCTTATTGAATAGAATGTATATATTACATAGATTTCAAGTCTTCTTGTTTTCCTGGAAAATGTGTTACCACTAATTTGTAAACGAAATTTTAAAATCTATTTTCTAGTAATTTTCTGCGGTTAATTGTATTAGAAGATGGTGGTGGTTTTACTAAAAAAAAATAACCTAAGAGTTGGAAATTAGGTTATTATAAATATTAAAATAATAATTGTTTCCTGGATTGCGCACTTGGTCAATTTTTATAAAATTCGCATATAAATCATAAGTAAATTCACTTGTAAAAGTTATATATCAGTTTCACGATTTACTCAACAGGGTAATTGAGCAATGCATTCGATTGTTTATCGTCTATTAATAGCTTGTTTAAAGTCTTCGTGCTGCATCCTTGACTCGATACTACACTCATGTCCATAAATTAAGGATAATGCTAGATGCGGAAATAAAGATTCAGAAGCAAAACAAACATGACTTATTCATACAGCCCATTTATTAAACAAAAGATCAAGAACTAAAAAAGGTGGTTTACGTAGGCTACCACTTATAAAAACTACGATTTTTGCTCCCTGAAGCAATTACAAAAAATATCTCCCTTACAAGAACTTAACATTGCATGGTTGGTATGATGGTAAATACACTGTATGTCTCTCAGATGATGAAATACAGTCCTTATAACGTCTAGGAATGCTGAGTATTAAATTATTGATCTGATGTTCGGGAAGATTACTCCACTCAGTAAGCACTGTTCTCCGAAGCTCCGGTGCACATGTAGGAGGGGGTTGACGGGCTGCAACTCGTCGGAAAAGCATGTCCTACACATGCTCTATCGGATTCAAGTCAGGTGAGAATGCTGGCCGTTCCGTGCGAGTGACAGCTTCAGATTGTAGGCATCCGTGTACAATGTCTGCACTGTGAGGACGCGCATTGTCATCCATAAACACAAATTCGGGACCCATGGCACCCCTAAAGAAACGTACATGTTGTTCCTGAATGATGTCCCGATAAATTTAGCCTGTCATGGTTCGGATTTGAAATGCAGATCTGTTCTAATGCCCGATATGAACCCCCCCCCCCCCCAAACGAGCACTCCTGCTCCACAGTAACGGTGTCGTTCAACTATGTTATTTTGATAGTAACGGGTACCTGACGTTCTACATATGAAAGTCTGGCGTGAATTACACTGAAATTTAAACCTGGACTCTTTGGAAAGCATCACACAAGCCCACTGTGCTGCTGTCCACATTTCATGTCCTCTACTCCAAGTTAACCGTTGGCAACAGTGCACTGCCGCCAGCGGAACACATCTAAAAGGCCTGCGAGCATATACAGCAATACCTCCCATACGACTATACACGGTTTGCCTTGAACCTGTAGTACCTGTGGCTGCAGACAGCTGACGAGATAAGTCTGATGCTGCGCTTTATCTGCTCATTTTAGCAATTACTGTCAAATACCGGTCGTCATTCGGCATTGTAACTCGGGGCCGACCAGCACTGTAACGTCGACTGGCATTTCCATCGTTTTGGAATCGATGCCAAAGCCTAGAGATGACACTTTTGGCGATTCCAAGTTCCCCTGATACTTCTATCTGAGTGCGCCTACATTCTAGTCGGCCGATAATTCTACCACATAAAAAATTATCTGCATGCGTCCTCTGTCATAGCTATTCGGTTGTGGCACTGAGCGGCATACAGAACGCTTGTGAACAATTTTCCTTCTTTACTCCTATTCCTCATCTACCCCCTTCTTACACTTTCGTCACTGTAACATAATACCGGCGTCATCTGATGGCTTCCTATAATTTCATATTATTCTTAAAGATGTGTGTGGTATTTCTACAGGGGAAATTTTTGCATTAAAGTTAGATTTCCGTGTGATTCTGAATTATCCTTAATTTATGGACATGAGTGTATATGTTTAAACACGTTCTTTACATGGCGGACATCAACGATTTCAGTTGTTTCGGGTCAAAACAACATACGACCCTTCGTCAGGTAAGTTGACACGAATGCTGCAGTCAAAGTGGCAACGCACAAAACCGTTTTAAATGAACAGCAGGAATATATAAAGACGAATGTAAATATAAATGCTGGTGTGAGCACAATTATAAAATAAAAGAAGAATATCTACATTCGTCTTTATATATTTCTGTTTTTCTTTTTGTGCGTTGTCGCTTTGACAGCCGCATTCGTGCCTACTTTGTTCTCCTGACGAAGGTTCGTGTGTTATTTCGGCCCGAAACAATTGCTGCGAGTTTATTGCATTTTATGGTGTTTATTCAAAGTTTTGTAATTGTTACTTTAAAACGCCAGTTTTGTGGTTATTTCTTATTATTTTTGTTGACAGTATAATTTGCAAATAAAAGTAATTATTTAATGCTGGAAATATTAAACATTTTTTTTTCTTTAGATTACGTTGTTTTATTATTATGAATTCTTTACTTTACATTTCAATAAAAAATGTTTGAATAATATTCTGTATTGCAGTGAAATATTCCAGATATAATCTGCATAAATTTCTTTTATTGGTTCAGTGCTTAATACACTTAAATTCTGTATTAGCTATACGTGTGCGATTTTTCAACTAATAAATTTACTCCATTTTAATAACAAACGCCTTATATCTTCATATTGGAACATTGATATTAATAAAAGACCTCGCAAGAAAAGAAGAAATTATACATGTACAATCAATTAAGATACTTTTGGACACCAAATGCCTTACATTTTCATATTGAAACACTGATATTAATAAAAGACCTCGCAAGAAAATATCTTATATCTTCATATTGGAACATTGATATTAATAAAAGACCTCGCAAGAAAATAAAAAAGTTACGAAATTATACATGTATAATCAATTAAGACTCTTTTGAACACTTATACAATACATATATAAGCAATTGTATAAGTGCCCAAAGTGCGATATAAATTTAATAACATGCCTACCTTTTTAATTTATTAATTCCATTTATTTTCTCTTTATTTGAATTAAAATATATCGATAGCTACATGAACAATAAATACATCAGGAAATACTACATATTTATTTATATTTTTGTTTGTCATTACGTTTATATTTTGCACCACTCGAGGGGTATTTCCCGGGGGCGAGATGCTGGGATCGAAAGTTTTGCAAACTACTTCATGGATGTAAAATTTCAAGGGGCTTGAACCTAGGGGGGGGGAGGGGGAGAAAGTTCCGGATCCTGTTCAAGCTATATACAGGGAACTATAAATAAGCATTTTATCTGATAACCAAGATTATAAAACTGTTGTTTATGTACATAGAAATTCAAGTTACTCTTTAAATTTCAATGAATCTGAAATTCGGTGATCATAGGATCTCTTGATTAAACTTATTAAAACAAAAATCGATACTATTTACCTGAATTTTATTAAAATCCCTGATGCCAAGTGTTGACGAGTCTTTGTTAAAACCTAAAAAATGTAATTTTTTTTATTTGTTAAAGTTTTTCTTCTGTTATATAATGTACTGTTATATCATGCACTGTCATCTGAAAGTAAAATAATGTCTAATATATAAACCATAGTTGCCATATCTCCTATGATTTTGATGTAGAACTTCATACTAAACATTTTCTGAAACTATATTCTTTTTTTTTTTTTTTTTTTTTTTTGTAGAAAATAATTATGAGACGGATTGCCATCTAAAAATAGTTGTAATAAATGTAATTGAAAAGTTCGAAATATGGGAAATTATGCATAAACCTAATGTATAACAATTACTTAAAAATAGATTTATTTTGCGTAGTATTCGATGGTGTTAACAAATAAATTGTAATATCAATCAAAAACATTTCGCCTAAAAACAGTTTAAGTTTTAAATTTAATTCGTCTGTCTTTTACATAAGAATTTTGTAAATAAAGAGAATATTTCATAAGACATTTAATTTTTCAGCTATATAAAACGCAATTAACCCAAGTTGATAATTTTTTAGACCAATGAATACACTGAGAAAAACTTCTGCGACTGACTTCTAGAAACAAAATTGTGTCGCTAGTAAATATAGTTCCATGTCATCCTTATAAATTCTAGCTCCCTTTGATAGCAAGTTCTAAAAACCTCCATTAGAATTCTAGACACTTTTCCTATATTATCGTGATCAAATTCATTTAAAAATCTCTCCAATTAAATGCGAACTCTAGAGGCGAGTTATGTTAACCATAATCTTGGTTTATGACCCAATTCTAGGAAATGAAGTGACAATTTCTTGTAGTACACAGGATTCGTAATATTCATAATGTTGCTTCGCCTTCTAGAAAACTATTGACTAGAAATTCTCGATCATTTCGTCTATTCAGTTTATTTATTTATTTACCATATACACATAGCTCGTAAATCTATATTTCTAGTTTAAGGTTTCAGAAAATGACACTTATTCGTTATAGATGGAAGCGGTATATTTTTTCTCACATTGTATGAATATCTAAAAGTGAAATATTGAAAATTTTCTATCTTTAAAACTAAGCATGCGCGATGAAAAAGGGATTTCCAGTTTCTTTCATGTATAGATAGCTAATAAAATAAAATAAAAAAGATGTATTTTAAAAAGTTTCTCTAAAACATGTGAAAGAGTGTTAAGAGAAAACCGCATTAATTTAAAAAGCTTATGCTGACAACCCAGACAGCACATCGCCTCCCCAGGATATCTTCAAGATGTCTTCTGGATGAAAAGGCATCCCAGAAACGTCCTAAAGATGTACTGTGGATAAGTTAAGCCTAACTGTGCTGTTAGGGCTAGACTGGTTGCTTAAATTATTGATTTTCTTAGAGTCCTATAAATTAACACGGGCGACTTTTTCTTTTAAAAAAATGTAGCAAACCACTCAAAACAGAAGAGTTTTCAAAATCATGATAAAAAAATTTATCGTTTGTTGTTAATACTTTCACAAATACTTTTAACGAGTAGAGCAATCGAAGTTTGAATTTTTAGGCTTCTTGTCTCCCAATTTTTATTTTTATTATTTTTATTCGGTAATTTTTAAGCAATCTAATTATTATTATTATTATTAATGAAACTGAGTCCCACCAGTAGTCTGGAAGTTCTGTTCTCAAAGCTGGTAAACGGAAAGTGTCGGGTTCTATCCCAGATCGCGCTTGTCGACCTAGCTGATCAAAATTTTCCGTAGCTTTCTCTGAAACTCACGTAAATACATGCTAATACACCTTTGAATCACCCCCATGGAGGGCCCACCACCCAAACTATCGTCTTGTCAAATGGCCTTCATGCTAACGCCAACACCTTTTATCAAACCTTTTTATGAACACCTCATGTGATAGCTTATAGCACATAAGAACTTTTTCTTGCGGTTAAAAAGAAGCATTTACATAAATTACAATAAAAATGGCATCCTAAAATTTCTCTAAAAATCATCTAAATGGCGACGTGATTTAATATTCCTTAAAGCAGCTGCATTATGAAATTATTTTAATTTTTGGAACAATTAATGTGAATTCAATTCATATTTACAGGTAGCTATATCACGAGGAATCTACTTATAAAAGATATTTTAAAATTTGAATAAATTATTTTCAAGACTATAAACCTAGTACTAAAATCATTACTGTAGAAAGACACTAAAAGAAGATAATTTACAGAAATATATTTTTTTATTTCTTAATTTATAATTTTCAATTGTTTTTATTTTCTCCAAATTGGGTGACAAATGAAATATCACTGGAATATTTATCAATTTTCTTTATTTTTTACTAAAAGCAGTGTGTCTTATGTGTAAAGCTTAATGTTGTATAATTTAAAAATAAATATTTCATTCAGTTTTCTTACATCTTACGACGCATATTACATTTTTTGTATAAACTGCTTAATCATCACTCATAAGGACGTCATCTTTTGAAATATATTTTATTGCGGACTTTTAAACTGATATCAGCCGTTAAGTTCCGTGCGGGAGTTTACCCAGAACACCTTTATTCCAATATCTCTAATTTTAATTATGAATAAATTACTTATAATATATCACTCGAAATATATTTTACAGTAATTTTATTCCAAACTTTCAAACTGATATAAACCATTAAATTCAGTACGGGAGTTTCAGAGAAAACCACAGAAAACACCTTTATTCTTTTTCATTTTGTAGACTTTCGAGTTCTCATACTCGGCTCACATTTCTTATTAAGGATTTTTAACATTATTTAGCCCGCAATAATTTTCGAAGAAAACCTTTGAAAACAAATCTTTTTCTAACAATGTTTATATTACTTTTCTATCTCAGCTTCTAATTAGTATATTTCTATAAGTAATATGTCACTTTAAAAGTTATTTGAATTGGAATTGAAGAGTGCATGCTGAAAATATTTGTCACCAGATGGCGCTTTGAAATTTTAGTAATTCAGTGTCTCCAATTATGATTGTGATTAAATTATTTGGAATTAGACTATTTGAAAGACTTTAGGCACCAACGGGTTGGGGATTTGCCACGATCAGAATTTTCAATGTTCCTTTACACAGTGAGAGAACAGGTTGTTTCCTATCACGAAACATAAAGGGGCGCCGTAGTCGCCACAGAGCAGAAATTTGCTACAGGTGAAATTTTCAAAGCTATTTGCGCTATGAGCGAGCAAGCAGTTGTAAGTTCTAAAACGGGGATAAGCCACAGCATGCGCCACCGAGAGGGACTTTGCTACAGTCACGATTTCTAACTATCATAATATGGTGAACGAACAGGCTGTTTCAGATAATGAAACGGGAAGAAAGCGCCGCAGACGCTACCGAACTGGAATTTACTACAGTTAAAATTTCCAATAACGCTATTTCCACTATATGTCAATATGATGTTGTAGGTCCTGAAACGGGAAAAGGGCACCGGGAATTTCGTACGGTCGGACTTTTCAAGGATCACGAACCAGCTGGTCACCGAAGGCGGCTAGTTTCTAGTAAAAAATGTAATACTTTAGAATTACATGTATTTTAAGACATAAAATTATTACTAAATATTTTATTTGTGTTCACATTTTTCTCCCGTGTTGTATCGTAATAAGACTTTTTCGTCAAATTCTAAAACATGTATTGTCTTTATATAAATATCATTTAAAGAATAATTTTGTAAGAGATATAAAAAAGTAAATATCCAATTTATTGAATAAAATAAAATTGAGTTACTTGAAATTAAACAAGAATATGAATGAATACCATGATTATCTGTGTATAATCCGGAGATTAGATCAATCAGTTTTACTCCAAAAAATTTATATAAATAAACCAAATTGCTACAAAGAAATGCCTCGTACAAACATAACTTCGTCAGTTAATAAAAATTTCTGGTTTAAAGCTGATTTAGGTGACCTTTAGTTTATATATAAGAAATTACGGTTAATAAAGCAAGAAATAAAAATCGGAAATAAACTAAATTCACATCATGACAAAGCTCATAACGTAATCAATCGTATACTTTGCACATTGCCTTGCGACAATATTTTAAGTAAGAAACATAGTTTTATCATGATATTTTTAGAGGTGCCTTTCCTTGATATTAAATGCCACTTTTAATGGATTGCTATTCTTTTAACTATTTGTCAAGAAAAGACTGTTAAACTTGTAAATGAACTCTCTCTCTCAAAAGCTTTCCGTGTGTTTTTACCAAAAATATGTCAATTACTATTATTTAAAATACTATAAATTTTCCCTATAAAAACATGCAAAATTTTAGTTTTATTTTGTAGTTTTAAAAACCTGAGCATTTAAAGAAGTTGATAATGAAAAAAAGCTCTGAAAACGTTCGAAGAATCAAACATTTTCAGAGCTTTTTTTAATTAAATGTCATATCTATAAAAGATATAAATATTGCAACAGAATATCTGGACATCTACCTCATTTTTAATTTTAAAAAGGAAACTATATAAAAGTTTCTTTCATATTTAAAAAAAAAAACATAAGTAAATAAAAATTAAAAGAAACTTTTCGTTGAAACGAAGTTCACTAATTAAATGTGTTTACTGTAAAGCTATTCATAATATATAAATTCTTAATAAAAAGTTTTAAAAAATGAAGGATTAAATAAAAATTGATAACGTAAAACTATTTTGCTCTTACCCTTTGGGAAAATTTTATTCAACAATAATAATTGCACTAATGAGACAGAATTTAAAATACAAAATCATTTTGTATAATTCTAACGCCAATTTAAATCTTTAAATTTATAATGTTTTTCTCTTCAAAGATTTTTTACTAAATGACACTATTTTAATAATAACACACAAAATAACTTCCGACTTCTTTGTCAAATTTCCTTAAATCGTATATTTTTCTTAAAACTTTTATAATTAGGCAGAAATATTTCCAAAAGAAAAAGAAACTCATTTTAAGGATTAGAAATTTTAGAAAGATACTGTTTTAGGATTATGAAGACATTAATTAATGCGAAGATTTCTGTGATAAATACGGCTAAAAAATCTCGATCATTAAGCCACTAATATACTTTTTCGGGTAGTTGCTTGATATTGATAGCGTAATCGTTGTTAATTCTGGATTAGCAATCCTAAAATTAGATTTTATAATTATGTTATGTCTTTATGTATTATTTGTTATTCTTAATATCTGTCTACATTGTATCTAACTTTGTTTTATCTATAGTTTTATTTAAATATATATATATAGTTTTATAGTTTTATTTAAGGAAAAATAAATTTTTAAACAGTTTTTATTTTTTTATTTATTTGTTGTTATATACTCAATAATGCAAAGCATGAACGTATATGGAAAAAATTTCTTTTCATATATTTTCTGATGCATATCAAAAGGATGGTGCATTTTACGCGTCATCACTTGTTGGAAATGTCTTTCGATTTTAAAATGATAACATGCTATGTAGTTGTTTCGCATGAAAAAACAAATTCAAATGCGAATATCAAAATGCTTTATAATATAAACTTTAAAAGATACATGAACTATAAAAATATAAGGAATTAAAAAAAAAAGTCCCCCCCCCTCCTCACTTTTAAATAAGCAAAACTAGAAAAAGATTTATTGGTAAAAAATTACTTTTTCATAGTTATTGTGCACATATACTGACAGGAATACAAATATAACATTTTAATATTCCAGTCATCTGACCGCCGCTGATGGACATATCCGATCACTGAACTATTCCTTTCCCCATAAATCACTTATAATTATAAATTATAAAATTATGAATTTTTAGCTTATTTTTAAAATTTGAAAATCCTCAATAACAACCATAAGGATTATAATCATGTGAATAGTCACATTTTAGATCTTAACTTGAAATAAGCATTATATTAGAACATTGAAGAACTCTATAGTGAAAACAATATTACAGTCTTACACTTTTCAAAGACAATAACAGGGTTAATCATATATATGACTAGCAGATTTTGCCTGTTTTTCTGGTCATTAAATTAAATTTTTTTTTTTTTTTCCTAAGTGAATAATTATTTTTTATGCCACTTTATAAATTAAATCTAAAAAAAAAAAAAAAAAATTCAGAAAGTTAACGCTTAAAAACTTGATTTGGACGATTACATTTAATTCTGGACTTTAAGGGTTTTTTTAACCAGTCCCGCTACCGCTATTTGTATTTTGCCGCCAAATCCATTCAAGCAGTTGGTCCTGCTGTACATTTAGCAGTATCTTATAATCGCTTTGGGTTTTAAGTTGATATCTTTTTAAATAATTGGAATAATTTAATTTAAATGATTGACTCGAAATCATTGGGTTATTTACTACCTTTTAGTACCATCTGCGTTTTAGATTCGCAAAGAGATAGCCGGACATTTATGAAAACGGATTTTAATAGTATAATTAATTGTAAGTTCTTCCTCTTTTGTACTTCTTACTATATTGTAAAATTGAAAAAAAAAAATTTTAGACCTTATTTCGATACATATTTTAACGTTTAAGTCAGATCAAATCTGTTTAATCAGGTTTAAAATATTTTAAAAACCTTTAATCATTTGTTTACAAAAAGTCATTATTATTTTGGAGATTTATATTATAATTTTTCGGGAAGTCCGTAGCTCACATTAATCAATAACTTTCGAAATTTTCTTCCTTAAACTAATTAAAAATTAAGTCCCACAGACTTTAAGATTTTTAAATACCCAGTTCAATTAATTTTTAAAATGCATATGTTAATCTAAATTATCACATACAATACTATTTACACATATGTAGCGCACAATTTATTTGTAAGAAAATTTCAAAATTTAGTAACAGTCAAAGAAAGCAGTATTCTCCAGTGCCTTCATAAAAACCCAAAAATAAAATCACGATTACAATGCGGCAGTGTTTTCCAAATATGTAGGACCTTTTTTATTTTACCTGTTAACGCACGAATTAATTTTGTAAAATATATTTTGATGAATATTTCAATTCTAATTTAATATAGGAAACTGACAGTAAAATATATTAAATTAAACAATTCTTCTAATAGTTTTAAATTTAAAGCCTATCCTCATTTGAGGATGTTTAGTGTTCTAAAAAAAAAAAGTCTATATAGAAAAACTTCGAGATAACAGATTAATTTCGTATTATGCGCTGACAAAGACCTCGAAAGTAAAGCATCATAATATATATTATTATTTAACTTAAGTTGATATATCTACGCAAGAAAACAAATTCATATGCGATGAATGAAAAATTATGATATAACTATCTAAATTATGTAATTATAATTAATAGCGGACACATAAAACTTTAAAAGATCATTTAGAGTGATGCTATAAACTGTCATTAAAAAGCAAAAATCATTCCAAGAAACAACAAAAACTATGCGTGCTATTTTATTAGCTGTCCTCAAGTAAGGACAGTTAATGGGTGAGGACAGTTAATGGGTGAATAATTGCCACTAATTTTGCAGAATGGTGTTAAATAAATTTCGTAATTCCCAATAGTTACCCGAAAACACACTATCACAATTTTGATCTTATACAGCAGAGTCGGCTCCCATTTTTGTATACCACTACGTCTGTAGCACGAAACTGAGAACTTGACGAAGCATAACTAATTAAGGATGTCCCGTAACGCTCATCCATCGGATCCTTCGTAAAACAGTCAAGAAAAATATAACACATTAAATATTGACCACAGTTTATTCTGTTTCATAGTCAATGTTCAAATGGGAAACCGAACTTAACCGACTAGTCCAATATGGAACACAGAAAAAATTCGGAAGAAAAATTAAAGAATGTCTCGAATTTATCTAATAATTCGAGCGGATTCCCATTCTGTTCAATTCACGCTTCGTACCCTTACCCCTTACCCCGCAGAAGATCGAACTTTTGATCGAAAAAGCAAATTTTCATGCCACTTATTCTCATTCAAAAATTTTACTTCCATTATTCAACAACCGTAGATAATACAAGTATTATTTTTGCTAAAAAGCTTCGATATGGCGTTTTCACCTGATCCGAGTGTTTTAAGATCTCCTGGATTCAAAAAAGTATTTTTTTGGCAATTGGTCAGTTGGTATGTATGTGAGTAAACTTCTAAATATATCACCAAAAGGAATAACAATTTTTATTAAAATCACACAATCAACTGTGGAAGAAAATCATATTTATTGAAATCTTATTTTTCCGATTGAGTGAAAATAATGCCTGGACCGGGAGTGGAACTCCGGATCTTTGACTTACAAGGTCAAGGCTCTACCAATTGAGCTATCCAGGCCGACACCCCGGTCAGCATTACTCACTCAGACAACCTTTAGGCAGAAACATCACTGGTATATCATGTAGATAGCTCGACAGAAATAAGCCGCAGAAAATGGAAAACACCATTAGATAATGGGAGAAAGAAATACAATTTTTATTAAAATCACACAATCAACTGTGGAAGAAAATCATATTTATATATATATATGTTTCTGCCTAAAGGTTGTCTGAGTGAGTAATGCTGACCGGGGTGTCGGCCTGGATAGCTCAATTGGTAGAGCTTTGACCTTGTAAGTCAAAGATCCGGAGTTCGACTCCCGGTCCAGGCATTATTTTCACTCACTCGGAAAAATAAAATTTCAATAAATATGATTTTCTTCCACAGTTGATTGTGTGATTTTAATAAAAATTGTATTTCTTTCTCACATTATCTAATGGTGTTTTCCATTTCCTGCGGCTTATTTCTGTCGAGCTATCTAGATGATAGACCAGTGATGTTTCTGCCTAAAGGTTGTCTGAGTGAGTAATGCTGACCGGGGTTGTCGGCCTGGATAGCTCAGTTGGAGCCTTGACCATTTAAGTCAAAGATCCGGAGTTCGACTCCCGGTCCAGGCATTATTTTCACTCAGTCGGAAAAATAAAATTTCAATAAATACAAAAGGAATAAAGCTAGAAAGATGTGATTTAGGAGTTTAAAGCAAAATTAAGTCCTTTGTACAGATGATTTTGACAACTTTTGGTGAAAAAAAAGGGGGGAGGATATAATTTATTAAATTGTGATCAGAATGGAAAAAAAATATGTGATGGGCATAATTAATATCACAGTTAAGTATTATTCTTAAAAATTCCTTATTTTTCTATTTTATTAAACGAAATAAATTATCAAATTAAAAAAATAGTAATTTTAAAATGAATGTTTTTATTATATGTACACATACTTTTTTACAAATATTTTTCATGTTTATTCAAAAAAATCTAGCTTTCAGAGTCTGAATTACGTAATGTATTAAATTATTATCATTTCGATAATTTACAAAAAAATTTACATTTTCGATAATTTACAAACAATTTTTTAATAAGGTTTACAAACCTTAATAAAAAATTTACAAAAAATTCGTATGCAGAAAAAGTTAACTTTGTTATACAGTCTACTAAATGATCACAAACCAAACATTATCGTATATATACCATTTACCAAACTATTTTATCACTCACTTACACTGCTACACATCCTAGACATAAAACAAATATTGATTTGGTCAGACTTTTTCGAAATAGTTAATCTGTCTTGAATTGACAGACCACTTTTCGCAATACTTAAAGCTTTATTTACGATGGAAAAATTCTGATCAAAAATTCCTAAGTTTTTATTTCAATTTAATTTAATTTTGTTTATTTTTTGTTATATTTCAGTTAACAGGATTTAAATAAACTTTATTCTAAAACCTAATCGAACATTAAATATTTTTAATAAGAAACATATGCTAAAACAATTATAAGACTAAATCTATTCCAGAACTAAATTGAGAATTATTTTTAATAATGACTCTGTTTATCTGAATTCTGTCAATGGATTTAAACATAAATACACGAATTTTTGCGTGATTTACCAAAACCATTCTATTGTTCCTTTGTCAATCAAAATGTTCCTCTCAGCTGAAGCACTGCTAAACGTTTTTTAGTTCTTTAATGAAATGGGGTTTTAATTTAGTGAATTTAGTCATGGTAAAAGTAATAATAAACAATTAAAAAACTCCCTTTATATTAAGAAAAAGAAAATAATTAAATTGTTATGATTGAGGATTAAGAATATTATTAGCCATTCTCGTGTAAATTGATCAAGAATTCAAGAATATCCAAAGGATGTAATTGATTGTTTTTCCTGAAATCCATTAGGACAAGTCCATGTGTTTCCCAGATTTAAACCAAATACATAAATAATGAAAGTGTATTATATTGCAATTTTTTCTATACTTTATATGTGTACTTAACGTTATTTTTCTAAAATCAAATTCAATTATTAAGTTGAGTTTAGTAAATATTACAATAATAAATTATACAATACTGTTAATATTTTAATTATTCGTGTATTAATAATAACAACTGTGATATTTTAGATTCCCGTGACAACTATAATGTGATTATATCCATAATCATTTAATATATTAAACTTAATCAGATAGTCTTCTCAATTTTTCTATCATTTAAATTACTATAATTGCTTTATTTCCCACTTTGCAGCTCTAGTGCGACACTACAAAATTTCAAACTCAACGTCAACCTTCAAAATTATGTCCTTGTAACTTTTAAACTAGCAGATTTTTTCTAATACCACGTTATCATCAAAATTGCTGTATTGACTCACACATAGATTTCAAGTTGCCCATGAATGTTCCAGGGAATTTAATTAGTCGCCGTTTTGGAACAGATAAGGTCTATGTGGTATTTTATTTTTATTACTTACATTACCTCTTACACTAATTCAGTTAATGAAATGAGGTTTTAAGCCGAAGGCATCGTACTCCCTAATTTTTAATAGTAATAAAGGGCTTTCTTTTCATTTTCTAATTGCATCAATTCTCCCACCTTTCTTGACGAAAGAACAAAATCCAATTTTCACGTTTTTTGATTTAGATTTCCCACAATTTTATTCATTTATAAATTATTTTTCTAATTTTATGTCTAATTTTGTGCATTTAGCATATACAGGGTACTCACTAAAATTCGTTTCCCTTTATTTAACTTCTAAACGACTGTAGCATAGTCATAAAAGTGATATCTAGGTGTGATAAAGTTACCATGCGCTGATAAATGTGACCGCTTACAGCGTCACTGGGTGTAAAATGGAGAAGTTAGCGTTCCTATCTCAAAACCGGTACGAGACAGAGAGAAAAAAAAATGAGTAACAGAGTTGTGGAGCACTGGTTTACATTACACGCGTTTTACAATGCTGCCCACGTTATATCGTAACGGGTGACACGTGTGCTACATAAAGTTCAAGCAGGGTTCCAGATGTACATTGCAGATAACGGAGAAAAGTTTGAACATCGAAAATAAATACATCTTCTAATAACTAGTTGCTTATTTCTTTCTGAGATCGCTTCATCACACCACAATGTATGAAATCACGAATAAACGAAAGCGCTTTTTAGGCATTCTGTTTTTATTTTCATATCTACAAGGTGTGTTTCCGTACCAAATCGGTGATGATCCAACTTTCTAATCAAATTTTTCTCCTATCTTGCAGCATTTTGATATAGGAACGCTAACTTCCACCGTTTTCCACAAATGAACTGAATAAAGCAGTGCATAGCCATTTTACTATACCCATACTTTACTTTTATTAGTATAACTACAACCAGATACGCTAACTTTGCTAAATTTTATAAAGTGATGCTCTAAGCGGTCGCATATGGTAGCGCATATTCACTTTACACTGTATCTAGACATCACTTTTACGACTACAGTTGCCGCCGTTAAGCAGTTAAAAGGATGGGAAAATACTCCAGCTGTCATCCTGTACTTTAACATACATCACGTAAATTTAAGATCTTACAGTGTCAGGCTGATTAACTTTCAGTTTTGAAGGAAAGAAAAGAAAATTTAAAAATATGAAAAGTAAATTACAGCCTTGTTATCACTAATAAAATCAGTTGCTGCGCTTTTTTAGTATCAATAATAAAATAGGTGGAGCGACGAAATACACGAGAAATAAAAACTTCGGAAGTCTTTCTGTATACACATACACAGTTATATACATTTTTAAAAAAGTAGCTACTGCTGCCGTGTTTCAATTTATCGTGTATTTTTCGTTTTCTTGGCTAATACAGCAAAAACTGTTTTACACAAACACATGGAATTTGGCAGCTTTACACAGAAATGTACAATAAATATGCTGCAATAAACCATTTATTTATCAAAGCATTATTTTAGGCGCTATTAAATGTTGAAATAGGGTAAACTATTTCAGTTGTAAAAGTATTACAGACTCAACTTCATCATAATTTGCTAAGATATACATCAGATGCCTATGGAGTGCAGTATTTAACAATTTTTTTTTTATTTTGATAACTTTATTTATTTATTTATTTTTTCAAAAAAAAATTAACGCATATTTATACTGCGTTCAGATTTCTTTTGTATATAAATTTAGTTATCTCGGTAAATGCTTGAAATAATTTTTTGAAACGTTCGTACAGCATAGACAAATATATTTTACCCAGTTTACGACATATTTTAACAAAATGTTTCATTTAGGTGATTTCATGCGATTTTTTCCTTTATTTAACTAAATAACTTTTTTAATGAGAAGAAATTTTTCTTCTTACTTTACACTTGATATATTTTAACGAACGGGGGGTTATAAATTTAGGCACTACCTTCAAAGTCGTAATACTGTCTAAAAATAAAATTGATGATGTCCGCAAGAGAAAGGGAGATATAGACATGATTTTTTTTTCTTTTGTAGAGGACAATCCTCTTTCATACAGGGATCTTTCTTGTATTAAAGTATCTTTTCTCATGCTTTAACTGATATTATTAACACGGACATAATAATTACAAACATGAACATAATAATAATAATAATATACACTAGTGTGCTGGGGCACCACAAAACATTCTATATTCTTCTAAAAACTGAATTAGTCAGAAAACTAAGTAAAACCTAAAAACAGCACCGGAGCTGCGCTTCCTATTAGCCGATATGCACTCATATGATGTCAGCGTACTTTTTAATGAAATTCATCTCGCATATAACATTCGGTTCACTTGTACACAAAAGTAGTTAAAATACAGTCTTCTCGTAAAGAAAGAAAGTTTCAGCAGAGCAGCTCCTCCATTTGTTAGATGTGTATCCAAGATGAGAGCATAATTTTCCATAATAGCCTCATATAACATGGTTTGGGAATTTTTACACAACAAAAGCTGAGCTACAGCATTTCCTAAATTTCAAAATTTTCAGCACAACAGCTCCGCCTATCCGTCGATACGCAACAACAATTAAAAGACAAAGTTATATCAAGTTTCAACTAAATATGAAATGAAATGAAATGCTTTATGAAATTATATGCGTTTGTCTTTAATCTAGGGTAGCCACAAATGTTTTGTGTTAGACACACAGACACAGATTTTCAGGCACACAGACGGACGAACTTTTTCTAAAAACAATCAAATCTTGTTCAGGACATCTAAAAACGTGTAATTCCATCATAAAATGGTGTTCAAAAAATTTTATGAATCCAATATATTTTCTTATTTTAAATTTAGAAGAAAAAATACTCCATTATTTATGTAGACTATTCAGCTTTTACTTAATATAAATAAATTGCTATTTTATTTTATGATAAATTACATTATTATTATTTTTTTGTAATCTTCTTTTATATTTCAATTACATGACTGAAAAAATAAGAAATTAATAGGTAACTTAAACATTTTATTCTAATCATACACTTTTGCAATGCTTTACGCTCATCTCCGTTCTCAAAGTGAATTTTCTTTGTTCACACAATACTCTTACTCTAGTTTCCCTAATTTCCGACCTATTTGCACAGAAAGGAAAAAAAGGAATAAAACAATTTATACGATTGATGCAAGTACTATATTTTAGTTATTTGATCGTGTAGTGTATTTAACGGTTTATAAATGTATAGAATAGTATAGAATAATTCTTAATTACATTCAGAATTATAAAATAAAACTAATAAACAATTTTAAGTATTTTACGAATTTTTTATAGAACATTTTCCAGGTATGTAGTAAGAAATTTATGTCAATAAAGTGTAGGTAATCTTTATTTATTTATTTATTTATTTATTTACATGTAGAATGCTAATTTTTTGATGTTGTTGTTTTCTCACAGAATTAACAATACATGCAAGTACAAAAAATGCAAGTACAAAAACAAAGATATCTTTAATTTATGTATTGTCTAACCGTCATGGTTAAAGATTTTGTTTCATTGTGTTTTTTCCCATGAAATTCTGGATAGTAAAATCTTAGTTAATATTATATTGAGAGAAATTTTATAATATTTTATAACTGTAAGAAAACAGATACAAATATTTTTCATTTTAAATTACTATTTTTATGTAATGAAATAAATACAAACATTTTTCGCATAATTTTTTTTTTTTTTTTTTTTTTTTTTTTAAGCTTTTTACGTTTTTTAAAGAATCACACTGAATTATAAAAGAAATATAATACAGAATGTTTAAATTTAAGTTTAAAATTGCATTCTAGAAAAATAATGAATCCCATTTTATTTATAATTTCTGAGGGATTGTACCTTCCTCTCATCAGTAAACTAAACAAATATACTTAAAAATATTAATCGTGAAACGCACGCAGGCGTTAATTATTATTTATTTTATTTTAATCCTGGAAAGCAAATAGGTTTTAGAGCAACTAATAAACTTTTAAACACTATAATTTTCCAAATTTGTGTAATTAAGTTTGAAGTACAGAGAAATTTTCCATAATTTTAAAATTCATCAACAGTAAAAACGCTACTTGTACGTTTTAAGAAAAATTAAAGATCTTAGTTGACATTTGTTCTCTAAATTATTTCCTCTTTTGTCAATGTATTTGGGCATCATGTGGAAAAATTCTTTTTTTTTTTTTTTTTTTTTTTTTTTTTTTTCCAAATAAGGTAATGTAAATTAAACAATGATCGTAGTATATATATTTATGCTTATTTAATACATTTACAAAAAATATAGTATTGCAAGATTTTTTTTTTTTTTTTTTAAGAAGAAGAAACTGAAAAAAGTAATTTTTTTTTTTTTTTTTTTAATTAAGCTACCTTTTTCAATGCCAATATGTTAAATTAGTTTAAAGATAAGATTTGAGTAAGTCATTGAACAAAAATAATTATGTATTTTTATATTTAAAAAAAGGAAAAAAAAAACGAAAAATTTACAGACTATCAAAAACCAACATACATTTTGGTATCCCGAAATGAAATGAAATAAACGAACAATTTAAATTTTATCTAATTCTCCTGAGAGCAATCTACACGTTTGCCTATCAAATTATGTAAATTAAAAAATAAATAAATAAATAAATAAAAATAACCGTTCGCACACTCGCAGTTAACACACTTTTCATAAAAAGGCTCATATTTCATGAGTTATTTTATATATTACAATTCTGATTGAAGTATATTATTTCAAAAGAGTTTTTTCAACTTATCTAAAAGTGGCAAGAATTTTCGTTCAAAACTCTGAATATTATAATTTTTTAAAGAAATGTTCATATTTTTTTCAAACTTTTAAATAAATACTTAACCCGATCAGGTTATCGTGGGTCATTGGAGACCCGAGCCATTTTTCTTTTGTTTCATCCCTCAGAATTCACATATTCAAGAAATACCTATCCATCATGTCCATGATTTTTCTCGTAAAAAGACCAATCTGATATTTTATTATGCAATTTGAATTTTTCAGATTTCTCAATTTGTTCAAAAGTTATGAATTTTTTAGCAAATTTCTGCATTTCATGGAAATAGGTGTATTTCCGATGAAAAATAAAATATCTGTTTATTTTTTTTGCAATATTAATTAATTATCTTTAAAGAAGAAGTATTCAAGAATTTCATCAGATTTTTTTTTTCATTAAAAATAACGTGTTCTAACATTGCTCGGGTCTTCAGCGACCCATGATAAATTGACAAGGTGCCAAAAAATTCGATAACCTGATCGGGTTAAATTCTTTTTATTTACTGTGCAATTGCTACACAAATGACAATGCATGAAAAAATTGTACAGGGTCTATGCAATACTTTTGGCTAATAGCGTCTATTTCACTGTCAAATAAAAAGTGTAGACAGATTTTTAAAAATCATAGTATCTTAATGTAAAAATTTTATTTATTTGAAATTCTTTTTAAAACATCAAAGCTATTTTTAGATGTATCTTAATACATGTATTTCATTAGACTGCCTGTTGTTAATTTCTATTTTTAAATTTTTGACTTGAATATCACAGTAATTGAAATCAAATCCTTTTATTCATCCAGCTAAAATTTTTATCATCCCATTTCCTATACTTCGTTTCTACCAATTTCCTAAACCTCGTTTCTCCCCTTCAGATGGTTCTTCCTCTCACACAGGTGAAGTAATTGAGGAGATCATTGCTTATCAGAAAACCATTTGAGTAAAATTTCAAAGATAAATCAAAATGTTTATATATTTCTGAAATTCCATTTTCGTCACGTATAAAAGTGTGTTGTAAAGGGAAATAAGCATTATAAAAAGACGGCAAAAATGATAGGAATGATATTAAAAAATAACATTTATTAATATTTATTACATTTATTTTTTACATTTATAATGTATTGGTATCACTTGCGCGAAAGGGTGAAAAATTCCAATTTGCGTGACCAGAAATTATAGGACCGGGTGTTCAGGTGTTACCCTTATTTTGACTTGATAACGACAAGTTAATTCATAGTACTATTTATAATTGTATAAAAATATGTTTATTTCATTTCTGAGTTATTTCAGCCTTACAAGCTTTATTTCCTAACGTACATATGAGAGGGTGCAATTATCACGCTTTACTTTGTTCAAATTTATGTACCTTAAATTTTGCAGTGTACCAAATATATACATACATATATATATATATATATATATATATATATATATATATATATATATATATATATATTTGTGTGTGTGTGTTGGTATATAAAAGATATACAGGGTGTCCGATAAGTATCCTTACACTTTCAAAAAATCATAAAAAAAAATAAAGTAACAAAGATAAAAACTTACCGTTCAATGCAAAAATTATTAAAGATTTCTCTAACTAAGGTTTAGCAGCCGAAATGTTAAAAAAGACGGATGACGATGAAAATTTTCTTGAACGTGTAATGTTTTCGGATGAAGCGACTTTTCAGGTATCGGGACTTGTTAATGGGCACAATACCCGAATTTGGGTATTTGAAAATCATTGTGTACGTAAAAAATATTGTGTACCAATGTATAATTGCTGACACCATCTAACTGAAAGTTCGAATTACTGCAGCTTTAGAGACTGTCGATTCTGCAAAGCGGCAGACAACATGGTTAGAAATCTCTTACAGACTGGATGTTTTGCGTGCTACTTCAAAAAAAAAGGAGTCTCTCAATTCAAACCGTATGTTTATTTATTTTTTTTTTTATTTTAATTATTTTTTTTTGGTTGTTGTTGTTGTTAGTTCATAACTCATGAACGGATGCTCCGATTTTGATACTTTTTGTTTTGTTGCAAAGATTTTGGTCTGAGATAGGTCCCATTATAATATCTTAACAATCAAAAGAAAATAGAGTGCGCCCAAAAATGTGAGTCCCGACTCTTTTAACTGCTGAACGGCTGCAGCTATAGTCATAAAAGTTGTATGTAGGTATAGTAAAGTAGTCATGTGCAGCATGATTCAACCACCTACAGCGCCATCTGGTAGAAAACAGTGGAGTTAGGGGAGAAAAGTTAATTACGAAGTACAACATCGATTTAGAACGAAAAGATAGTTTGTAGACATTAAAACTAAAAGTAGAACGATTAAAACGATTTGTTTCTACGCAAATTCCTATTTTCTGCACACTTCAACGATATTGCATACGTTGTAACGTAGCGGGTGACATTTATACTATGTAAAATTCAAAGTGTGGTTATTGTAAGCGGTCACATCGATTAACGTATAGACGTTTTAAACAGACTTCATAAATGAGGATGTTCTCAATTGAAATCATGTTTTTTGTTGTTGTAGTTGAGGATTGTTAGCTTATAACTACGTAAAAAATGCTTTAACTTAATTTAATTTTTTTTTTTTTTTTGTCACAAAGATCTTGATCTGAAATAGGTCTCCTTATGATTTCATTAATATCTAAAGAAATTACAGGGTATTCACAAAAGTCCGTTCTCACTGAGACTGCTGAACGGCTGCCTCTACACTCGTAAAATTAATATGTAACTATCGTAAAGTGGCCATGTGCTACAAGATGTGACCACTTACAGCGCCACCTCGTGGGAAGATAGTGGAGTTAGCGTTTCTATCTCAAAACAATATAAGGTATGAGAGAAAAGGTAAATTACAAAATTGTACAGCATCATTGATTTAGTAGCGAAAAGACACCTTGTAGACATAAATGTTAAAAGCAGTATGTTTAAATGTGCATCTGTTTGTTCGCAGTTAAAAAGCCTTTATTTCGATGGTGAAACTTCTGTCCGTCAGGTGCAAATGTATATTTTGATCTTTGTTTGAACATTACGCTGCACACATTCCAGCGTAGCGGGTGACACATATTCACTGTAAAGTTCAATAAATGCCTAACCGAATTTTTGGTTACGAATACCGCGTATCCATTCTTTACATTTCTAAAGCCTTTTTAATTTAATGCGTGGTGATTCAATAGATAATTTTTTCTCATATCCGATAAAGGCAAGAAAAGTGACAACTTAACAATGCAGTACTTAAGAAAAATCAACTTAAAGATAAGGCATTGACTAGAATAAAACTGACACATCTGTCTCCCGAGTGGATAACTTTTTAGATGGAGATGTAACGTGTTTTGTTCACATTGGGAACATTTCATATATTTTTCAGTGACATAAACTCGAAATTACCATTTGTTGAGTTGCGTCACTTTTCTTGTGGGTTGTGATTTGTCAAACTGTCGTTGAACGTCTTCTGATGTTCTGCTACTCGAATAAATTTTCACTGAAAAGAAAAAAATATTTTTGTAAAAAAATAGAACAGACTCCAAAAAGCAACTACTATTCAAACAACTAAAAATGAAAGAAATCTGGCAGAAAATGAAACTGTAAATTGCGCCTAAGAGTCAAAATTATTTTCTTCGCCAAAAAACCTAAATACTACAATTAAACATAACTTTCGAAGTCGGCGCAAAATTAAATAAAAATTGATATCTTTATTCAATACAAAAATCAAATTCTAATCAAAATATACATTTAAATTTAGCATCTGCAAAATACAGCCGAAAACTGCTTTGATTCAAATAAACAAATAAGGTTTCGTAAACTGCAAAAGTTGGCGGAGCTGCTGGTATCTGGCATCCTTGGCGAAAAAAAATCGCCAAATTATATTGGTAAACATATTTAATTCCTTTGGGAAATCATGCTTATTTTAATAAGGTATATATATTAAGATAACAATCAAGAATATGAAATAATACTTCGTACAATATATATTATAAAAATATACATCTCGTGTGTATATTTTTTCATTACGTTTTGATCGCCAAATCCAAAAGCCGCCAATGAGGATAGTTATCAAAGTTATATCAAGTTTAAAAAGAAAACTTTAGTAACTTCGTGGAAACATAAATACCAAATTACAAAAATGTTCACTTTCCTATGTAGATGGACCAATTGTACACAGTGATAAAACAATAAAGTAAACATGAAAATGGATCATTCGAGACAACAGCATTTGTAGCTACCTGTCCTAAAAACAAACCTTTAAAAACGAATTAAATTTTATTTAATTTTGCGCCAACTTCAAATGTTATGTTTAATTGTAGTAGTTAGGAATTTTTGCGAAGGAAATTATTTTATACTTTTAGGCGCAATTTACAGTTCCATTTTCTGCCAATGTTCTTTCATTTTTAGTTGTTTGAATAGTAGTTGCTTTTTGGAGTCGGTTCTATTTTTTTTACAAAAAGTTTTCATTTGACTTTTATATTCTTTTGTCAGCAAGTGTTCTTCCTGAACTACGAGTACAGATAAATATTTTGGTTCTCCTTTCTTAGAATTCCTTTGAAATTATTTTGAGCTCCCGCCATCTCCTCTGCACAACAATTACGCCAGATAAAGCCGCCAGATAAAGCCAAGCCACCATTTAAATTATTGGGAATTTTTTAAAATAAATTTTCATGCATAATTTGAATTTAGAAATTTATTCAGCTGATTAAATATCCATAATAATAGTTCTATGAAGATGCTACATATTAAACTACATGATTATTGAAAAAAATCTTTTATCCAGAAATTTAGATTATCCGATATAGGTTTGGTCCCAATAATGTCGCCGAAAATCGAGGTTCTACTCTATTTTTAAAAACTGCGTGGCTGTTGAATTGCGTGGATGTCTGATTCTTGCTCTCGTCTAAGGTGTTTTTTGGATTATAATGTACCGCGCAAATGGAAAATTTTCACCAATTCGCGCATATGGAAAGACACCTTTTAACAAATACAACAAAAACGGTTAAAAATCGAGAAAAACTGTAATTATATCAATAAACAATTTCATTTAGAAAATATTAAATGGTACTGAAAATAAGATCTCATTGGTTTATGGATAAATAAATACATATATATATACAGTAGCCGCCGCTTAATAAATTCACTGGTTAATAAAATCAGCCACTTAATCTGATCAAATTGCTAGGAACAGAATTAAATCAATACAAACTATGTTAAAAAACACCGCTTAATAAAATCAGCATCGCCGGTTAATAAATTAAAAAAAATCACTTGAGCAGCAAAATATTTTTATTCACACTGTGATTTTTAATTTAAAAAATAAATAAATAAATAAATAAAACACAGCAATCCTCTTGCTATTTCTCTTTGTCAAAAATTTTACAGTTGCAGTATAGTAATGAAATAAACACGCCTGTCGCTTGTCTTAGTAGTTAGTGTCCTTAGCACAGTAATAAATTAGAAAATTGCTTTGATTCGCCAGTATTTATTTATTTATTTATTTTAACTATCAGAATATAGTTTCTAGTTCTTATTTTGAAATATCCAAGAAGTAAAAGATTTAAAGGGAAAGATTTTAAATCTCTATATATTAAAAAAAAAATTCTGTCGCTGGCGTCATTTTTTTTTCTTTGTCTGCGATAGCAACTTCTCGCGGAGTGTAGAGTTTTCCGAGTCATGAGATAGATCAGCGTATTCCGAATACTTCAAGGAAGGCCTTTCAGCTGCTTAGAAATTTCTATCATTTTAATTAACAAAGTTATTAACTAGAAATGCCGGGTTTATAAAGGTACTCTATTTGCCACCGTAAAAAAAATGTCTCTTATGATTAGTTTTTTTTCATTCATGACATCATTTTCCACGGGAAAATTAAAATGTGATCCATGGTGTAAAAAATAATAAAATCAATGTGAATGTTGCTATTAACATTAAGAGAAATATTTCTATTACTAGAAATTTCTTAGTTGTTTACTATTAATTTCTTTTTTTTATATGTTCTTTCTTGCGAATAATGCTAATGATTGTGAAATGGGGACTAAGAAATCTGGTTTATATAATCGTATTTTCTTGACAACTGTAGAACGTTTAAATGGTTTAAATGTACGGAAAGAATGTATATATATATATACGCATACTGGTGATCCTTGTTATTTTTTCATGGAAAGTAAGGAAAGTTAATTTTAAATATTTGTTTTATTAATATTAAGAATAGGCCTAATTTATTTAGGTATACTACAAAACAGGCGCATTTTGAAAGACGCGTTTTCGCTTTGTTTACGTTTGGAATCCATGGCAATCACTTCCTGAAACCGCATTTCGTCGTAATCACCAAAAGAAAATCGCCAAATGGAATGTAGACCAACTTGCAAGTTCTACCAAATAGAGTCAAAATCAAACTCATTTATAAATCTTACAATTTCGCACTGATAATTTTTTAACATTACAGAATCAGACATTTCTGGGACACATTTCGTTTTTTTAGTTATGGCAAGAAAAAAATTCATTACCTTAAATGTATAGGCATTAGAAAAAAGTATAGGCATTAGTAAAAAGTATAGGCTTTAGATTATAAGTGCTAGATCTTTTTTCTTCTCTTTCTTTTTCTTCTTCTTCTTCTTCTTTTTTTTTTTTTTTTTTTTTTTTTTAACAAGAAATTACACTGAAACATTCATCGCCAAATAATGACAAAAATTTAAAAAATGCCAAGGGTTAAGTATACCAAAGTTGTAACACAAAATTGTCTAGATATTATGAATTTCTTTCTATTCTAATGAAAAAAAGCATAATATTTCATTTAAAAAGCAGAAAAAAATGTGGTATCAAATATTATGTATTTCAGTTTGACATTAAATATGGGAATTTCTGTAACATTTTTCTGCTTTTGTCTTGTGATAAACACTATTAATATTCCTATTCAGTGAAAAGCCTCGCAGGGGTTATTAAATGAAGCGAACCGGGGGTTGGAGAGCGGAGTGAGCAGAAAAAAAAAAAAAAGAAAAAAACAGCGGTAAATTTTGGCAAAGTAATGATGATTTACAGTCGGCTGCAAAATTATTCGAGCACTAGCCAATAATTCCTATATTTAAAAAGTACACTTAAGACTGTTTTGCTAAGTAAATCCTTGTCGAATCATGTTCTTAGACTGATTAAGAACATGGCTCGACAAGGATTTATTTAACAAAGCTGTATTAAGTGTACTTTTTTTTGGCAAGGATTATTGTTAGTGCTCGAATAATTTTGCAGCCGACTGTACCTCAAATGAAGTCAAAGGAAAGCATAGCAGAACTTAGGATTCCTGAATTTGCTTTATGCAATTTCCTTGAACATGGAAATAATATTAATGCCCAAACCTGTAGCACAACTGGAATCACATAAGAAAAGCAGGCGATGAGGCAGCAAATTGGTTCAAGAATGCCACGTTGAAGAAAAAGTCCATTCACTTGTACAATTTCGTTGAAGAAAACTGGGAACTTCACATGAATGACAAAAATTTGTAATCTTTACTTCTAAGCATAACTGTTTGATAAGATGGAAGAACGTAAAGATATTCTTTACCGTAAACTTCACGGAGGTAAGCAAGACTCACGATGATTTTTCACGATGGTTATTGGGAAACAGATTTTTTGCTGAAAGTCTATGATCCAGCTCATATTTTTAACATTTATGAAACTACACTGTTTTATCGAGCTTTACCAGAGTACACTCATATGTTCAAGATTGAAAACTATTAAGCATGTAAGAAAATTAAGCAACTGGCTTTATGACGTGCAATAGGACAGAAACTATCAAAACAATTCCCTTAGTTATCGCAAAAAGCAAGAAATCTCGCTACCTTAGAAGAATAAATAATTCCTCTGTAGATCAACGCAATTAAAAAAACTCATGGATGACGTTTGCAGTCTTCTCTGATTTTCTCTTACAATGGAACAAAAAGGTAATTAAAAATATTGTTCTGGTTTAGAACAATTGCGCTGTACGGCTATACATCTAACAGATTTAACGTTGCAACACATAACACTAACGTTTATTGCACTTAAAAAAACCGTTATCAATCAGCCACTTGTTTAAGGATTAGAATTTAAAAATGTCATTATGTTATCTGTCATAAAATCTGTAACAGATATTGATGCAGGTGATTTATCTGTGTTTTGTATAAATATTATAGCAAAATTCATTTGCAGTGTCTTCTGCGAGCAATGCATTACAAACTAGTATGTTGTGGCCACCACAAGACTTTCTTCTATATTTTCCTAGACATATTCAATCAGTAACAATATTAAAAAAAAAAATATACGATTTTTTTTTCTAAGTTTTTTTTTTTTGTTAAAAGTAAAAAAAATCGATAACTTTGTTTTAAATTATCACAGATTTATGGTTCAAACATTCGTTTTAAAGGTATTGACGAGATCTTTCGAATGATACCCATCTTCAAAATTTAACCCCCCTGGGGGGGTACTTCCCCCCCAGGGGGGGAACCGATGCCCCCCCTGCACAATTTTTTTTCCTAGTTAACTACTACTATTATCAATAATTCATATTAATTTTACAATCACAAGTTTAAAATAACTCTCATTATGCCCATTTATACGGAATTTTGTCCTATAAAATGCGATCACAGCGCCACCTGTTGAGCTATTGATCCCCAAATCTAATGGGCACCAGTTCATGTCAGGGTGCAACTAAATACCAAGTTTGGTTAAATTTCATTCATTGGTTCGTGAGATACAGCGTCCACAAAAAATGATACAGACAGACAGACAGACAGACACACAAACAGACAGACAGACAGACACACAGACAGACATTTTTTAAAAACTATCAATTCGTGTTCAGGACATCCCAAAACATGTAGATCCGTCAAAAAACGGAGGTCGAAAATTTTCTCGAATCCAATACTTTCTCTATATTACATATAGAAGAAAGTAAAAATATTATTGGGTCTGAGTGACGAAAAACATTATACCAAAAAGCTTCTTAGTGGGTATATTTAAGTCAAAACAAGATTCTCAAGAAAAAGTTTTTGAAGGTTAAAATCAATTTAACAAAGATTTGTTTTAAAATGTTGAGATTCGTGAAAACTTTGGCTGAAACTATATAGCATTGAAAATAAAATGTAGTATAGTTCAAGCTGCGTCAAGCAGTTGAAGCGTTACAACTTTCAAATGAGACTTCATGTAAAAATGAAAACTCTGATTTAGACAAGAAGCTGAATTTTCCATCTGCAATAGTTGATGCAAATAAAGCATTTCATATACTCGAAGAACACTGGAGAATCGGAATGGAAATTGCAAAAATACGACCTGTATTATATTTTTGTTAGAAATATTAAACAATCAATTGCTCCGTAACTATCATAACAAAGATCTATTAATATTTTTCAAAATGCCCACTATTTAATTAATGTAGAAATACTAATTTTTTATGTACTATGTGTTTATTAATTTTATATAGAATATGTGTTTTATTTATTTATTTTCAAGGGACAATTAATTACTTACCAATCAAAAATTAAATAATATTGTTTATTAATCACACTAATGATTACGTTTTAAAATTTCCTTCCAAATTCAGGGAAATAATACATTTGTTTTGTGTGATGGAACATTCGCCGGATATAAAAATCAGCCGCTTACTAAAATCACTTTAGCTGAGAACGAATGTGATTTTATTAAGCGGCGGGCACTGTATATATATATGTGTGTACATACAGAGTTGGCAAAAGCATTAGGAATTTCTCTATATTTTGACATTTTTTTTCTATTTTCTAAAAAAATACTCAACAAAATGATCTTGAACTTTAGACATGCAAGAAACATTTATAAACTCATATTTTCTACTATCGATTTAGTCACGAGTGCAGTTTGGGAGTCCAACCACAAATTAAAGAAAAACAAAAATATTTTGGATTACTCTGTGTCATAAGGGCTACAAATGGCTTGTAACTTTAACACATAAATTCGTATATAATGTGTAATATTTGAATGCTTTTTTGTGGTAATCACACGTTTATTTAGACACATATGATTTCTTTTTCAAAATTATAATCTTTTTGGTAAGATTTTGCGAATAATAAGAATGGATTTCAACAAATTTTTACAAAACTTTCAGAAAACTTGACAAATCATTAGTGAACCTTTATTCCGAAACGTAAAATGCACACTTGTAATTTTCGCTGAGCTATGAGAATTTGTCGTAAATTCTTTCTCACTGCGCATGCGCGAAGGATAGAATGTTTTTTTTTTTTTTTTTTTTTAATACAACATAAATTGAAAGCTTGATATATTGGTTAACTTATGTCAAAAGTTCATTTGAATAGGGTAAAAAATAAGAAAATTATTGGCAACGAAATAAGCAATATCTGAGATATTTTTCAGAGTTGAAATTTCATAAGGAGTTTTTCACATGCCACGAATTTAATAACGGAGATCCAAATATTTCACTCAAATTACAAAAATCCTTATTTATGAAAAACCTCTTTTGAGCTCACAAATTTTAATAAATAAATAAAATATATTTCAGTTACAAGTCCAGAAAGAGTTTTTTCAGAAAATATAAGTTTTGAAACGTGGTATTTAAAAAATAGTTCCCCGGATTAATTACGTGCCTCGTGGAAAACCCCTTGTGAAATTCATCTTTAGGAAATATCTAAAATTTAGCTTATTCTTTTGCCAATAATTTGTTTAATTTTGACTCCAATCAAATGCACTTTTGACGTAAGTTGTCCAATATATCAAGCTTTCAACTTATATAACAAAAAACCTTCAATCTCTCGAGCATGCGAGGTAAAAAATATTCGCTACACAGTCAGCAGCGAAATTATTAAAGCGTTAGCAATAATTTGTATTTAAAAGATGTGCGCCTGATATTGTTTTGTTAAGTAAATATCTGTTGAGTCATGATCTTAGCTTTTTATGAAAAAGTAAGTTGATGATAGAAATTAGCGATCAAATTAATAAAAAAAAAAAAAAAAAAAAAAAGAAAGAAAAATGTGTATGTGTGCTTCAATAATTTTGCTGCCGACTGTACTCATAATGTAGTGAAAATCCCACGTGTGTTTTTTAAGTGTTAGAATAATGATTCTCTAATTATTTGTCATGTTTTCTAAAAGTACGTTAAACTTTATTGCAATCCATCCTTGTTATGCGCAAATAAATTACCAAAAAATAATAATTTTTGAAGAAGAAATTGTATCTATAAAAAAAGCAAATCAAAGCGTCCAAAACGCCAAAAATAAATAACAGAGAAACAGACAGCTGTTTAGCGTACCGTCTTCAGTGCAGCGTTCACGCTAAAAGCTACCGAAACAGCTGTCTGCTTTCCTGTTATTTATTTTTGGCGTTCTAGACGTTGTGATTTGCCTTGTTTATAATCCCACGTCAAGTCTCCCATTAATAAATTGTATCCATCTAAATAATCGTGCGATTTCCACATAAAAGCATACAAATGTGGCACATAGTATGCGATATTATGTGTTACAATAAGTAGTCATTTGTGGCACTTTGTGATACCGGGTATTACAAAAAAACTGTGTTTTTCTTCAATTTATGGTTGTTTGCCTAAGTGCACTCGTGACTAAATCGATAGTGGAAAATAGAAGTTTGTAAATATTCTTTGCAATTTAATTATCACTTCTTTCAGAACTTTTTTGAAAAAAAAAAAAAAGAAAAAAAGTCAAATTAAAAAAAAAAGTATCTAATGATTTGGCCATCATTGTATTATTGCCGAAACGTCAGTGGAGGCCCTCTGTTGAGATTCAAAACGGTTTTGGGCTCTGTCTGTGTGCTTGTCTGTCTGTCGCGCGATAGCGGCCGCAGGAATCCCGCTATTGACTTGTAATTTGGTATACATGTTTATGTGCCCCACGGAATCAGATGTATAGTTTTGGGTGTATATTCCATTTTTAATTCGTGTACAGGGACACGCCAAAGTTTTTCTTATCATTACGGTCTATGGGAGGAATTTGTATGTACCGCGATAGAAGCCACAAAAATCAAGCTATTGACTTGCAATTTGGTACACATACTCATGAGCCCAACGGAATTAGCTGTATAGTTTTAAGTGTGTATTCCATTTGTAGTTCGTGTACAGAGACACGCCAAAGTTTTTCTATCATTACGGCCTATGGGGAGAATCTGTATGTACCGTGATAGCTACCGCAAAAATAAAGCTATTGACTTCCAATTTTTACCGGAACGTCCGTGGAGGCCCTCTATGTTGAGACGCAAAAGGATTTTGGGTTCCGTCGGTCTGTCTGTCGTGCGATAGCGGCCGCAAAAATCACGCTGTTGACTTCAAATTTGGTACATATGTTCATGATCCCCACGAAATTAGCTGTATAGTTTTGGGTGTGCATTCCATTTGTAGTTCGTGTACAGGGACACGCCAAAGTTTTTTTTATCATTACGGCCTATGGGAAGAATTTGTATGTACCGTGATAGCGGCTCCAAAAATCACGCTATTAACTTGCAATTTAGTACATATATTCATAAGCCCAACGGAATTAGCTGTATAGTTTTAGGTGTGTATTCCATTTGTAGTTCGTGTACAGGGACACGCCAAAGTTTTTCTATCATTACGGCCTATGGGAAGAATCTGTATGTACCGCGATAGCCACCGCAAAAATCAAGCCAATTTTTGCCGAAACGTCAGTGAGGCCCTCTGTTGAGACTCAAAAGGATTTTGGGTTCCGTCCGTCCGTCTGTCTGTCTGCCTGTCGTGCGATAGCGGCTGCAAAAATCACGCTATTGACTTGCAATTTGGTACACATATTCATGCGCCCAACGGAATTAGCTGTATAGTGTTAGGTGTGTATTCTATTTGTCGTTCGTGTACAGGGACACGCCAAAGTGTTTCTTATCCTTACGGCCTATAGGAAGAATTTGTATGTACCGCAATAGCGGCCGCAAATATCCTTCTATTGACATGCAAATTGGCACACACGTTCCAGCTTTGCATATAAGTAGCTGCATAATTTTTATTGCTATATTGTTTGTAAACTGTGCACAGGGACACGCCAAAATTCTTAACATTACGGCGTATGGGGTGAATTTCGTTTAAACGCATTTTAATATCATTACTTTGTGATGAAGAAAATGAGACTAGCGTACGTGAGTATGATGCTTAAACTTATGTTGTTTGAAGAAAATATATGCTCTTAAGCTTTTTAATTAATGTACAGGACCTTACAAAAGTGTTCTGACAATTTCACGTAGTCATGCAAACGATGTTAAATTTGGAACAATTATTAATTTTAAACGCAAAATAAGCTGAATAGTTTTTACTGGTGTATACAATGTTTATGGTTCGTTTACAGAGACACACGAAAGAATTTCGTAACATTAGAGCCTATGGACAAATTTTTATTTAAGCGCGTACTTTAATGCGTTTACACTGAATTGAACTTAATAAATTTAACATACATTATAAAGCTGTTTAAAATCATGTTTACTTTTAAAAAAGGTTATGTATAGACTAAATTTATGGGACCACACAAAATAATTCCGAGTATGTACTGTAATTATCCAAATGATGTCAAATTAGTTAAAAAAATTAATGCGTTATAATTAATTAAGTTTATTCTTATTATTGGCGTTTATAATGACTGTGGCTACTTTTCCAGGATACATAAAAGAATTTCGTATTATTACGGTCTATAGTCGGTATTTCTTAAAAGTTTATTTTAACATGGTTCACCCCATCAAATATAATTAAATTTTATTAGAATTTTAAAAGCATGTTTTCCTGTTGAAAATTGTGGGCATAGAATTGGAAATTAGTTTAAAGATTACGCAAAATATTTCCGATATGCTATTTATTTTTTTTGTATGAAATGTGGTATTTATGAATTTCAGGGAAATAATACAAGACCGTCGTTCATTAAGAATACATATTGTTGCGTACTTGAGGGTTCGTAAGTTGTCCGAGAATGAAAGGCGAAATTTGCAAAAATTCAGAGATTTATTCACAGAAAGTTCCAGAAAAATACAGGTCTATAAACCAAGTGTCAGCTTCAATTCAACCAGTAAACACAGCTTAAACAACAGCCGTTAACAGCAAAACAACATTACAAACTGTTTAGAAATAACACATAAAGCAAGTCTCGTTCAAAGAGGCTCAAAGCAAAGCAAGCATTTGACGAAACTGACACAGATCTGAGACAAACCACCGTGGCGAAAAAATGCTCCTTTTATACTTTTCCATCGAACACAGACTGTTCTGGAAAATTCTCGTATCTCATCAGCCAATGAGATTAGAGCTTCCATATTTGGTATATCCCTAATAAGGATTTTCTCGCCAAGGTCGCCAAAAAAATCGCCAAGGGGGGTAACATTCGCCAAATTTGGCGCCAAATCCGTTTCTTCCCTTACTGGAGCTTTTTAATGCGTTTTTAAGGGAAAATTAGGCTATTTTAACGTTAAAACGACTAGAAATGCACAAAATTAGCATTTTATCATCAACTTACTAAGACTCTTTGGAAGAACTTATACAAAAATAAATGCGATTATTTACAATTCCGTGACACTTTATATGATATACAAGTAGGTATACAAAGAGAGATACAACGGGGGGTTGAGCGGGGCGGCAGCCCCCCTCAGTAATCTTATATATTAAAAGAATTTATGAAAACTAAAGGCAGTCCGTCTGGCCGTTCTATCCGGGCGATTTCCTTCATTTTTTTTTTAAATGAAAGGTATTTAGACACAGATATGTCATCAATCATTGAAATTTACTCAACTCCCACCTTACTCAAGTTATACTCAAACGCGATTCTTCCCTGTACATTTCCTATGGGACACATTCACTCAAACAATTCGAATTCTCATAGCTCCTCTTCTATTGAATGGATCTTGATCGTTTCACTCTCAGAACACTCAGTGAATCAAGCTCTTTCTTTTGAGCTATTAACTGCTTAAATTCGTTGAGTCTGAGGAAAGTTATGCGTGCAGAATCAACTTTACATTCAATTTTTTCAAGATTTTCCTTTACTCAAACCTCTATAACTAGAGTTCTAATTAATGTAGGCTGTTGACACAAGTCTAAGAACACTCAGTGGATCAAGCTCTTTCTTTTGAGCTATTAACTGCTTAAATTCGTTGAGTTTGAGGAAAGTTATGCGTGCAGAATCAACTTTACATTCAATTTTTTCAAGATTTTCCTTCACTCAAACCTCTATAACTAGATTTCTAATTAATGTAGGCTGTTGACACAAGTCTAAGAACACTCAGTGGATCAAGCTCTTTCTTTTGAGCTATTAACTGCTTAAATTCGTTGAGTTTGAGGAAAGTTATGCGTGCAGAATCAACTTTAATCAGTTTCCCCCCGGGGGAAACGGGTGGGAAACCATTTCCCACCCGTTTCGGGTTAAAAACACGTTTACGAGCTTAACTAAGCTTCAAATTGCTTCACGGTGAAGAAATTCTACATATGGGGACTAGAGTCGAATACTAAAAAATCAATATCTGCGAATTTGGAATTTTCGATTTTAAAGGGGGAAAAAGGGGGAAAGTAGATTTGGAGGAGAGGGGAAAGGGGGGAAATTAGTTTGAGAGGGAAATCCGTTCTAGAGCCCCTCATGTAGCACCTTTATTTTAAAGGTCTTGAAATTTCATGTCGATTGGGGATGTTTGTATACAGTATAATGCGACCCCTGGTGGTAAAAAATGGAACTAAGTGATTTTGGAACTAAGTGAAATGGAACTAAGTGATCTTGGTATTTCCTCACCGTTGGTGATGTTCGTACAGAACAAACTGCGCCCCCTGGCGGTGGAAAGTGCAACTAAAGGATTTTACAGTTGACACCACCATGTGACACCTTATTTGAAAGGTCTTGGAAATTCAAGGTGATTGGTGATTTTCGTATAGAACATACTGTGCTCCCTGTTGGAGGAAAGTGGATTTTGCAGTGCGTAAGTAGCATGCCTGCTATACGGTGCCGCAGCCACAGGCAGCGGTAACACGAGTCAGAGGTTCGTTCGGTTCAAGGTTAATTTTTGAGAATTTTTTCATGTTAATAGCTGTCTGCATATACGTGCCACAGGCACTGGGATACGAACCCGAGTTCCGTTCTGTTTGAAGTATTTTTTATTTGTTACAGATAATGATTATTATTATTATTATTATTATTTTCTTTTTTTTTTTGTGATCTTTTCATTTAAAAATAGAAATTCAAACAAAATCGAGTTAAAGATATAAAATCATACAAATTTAAGGTTCAATTAAGGTTATTATCATGGGTACAGGCAACGCCGGGTTGGTCAGCTAACATGTAGCCTTAGTATTAAAAGAAACAGAAAATAAAAGATAGCAACTGTTTTATTTGGAGTCAGTTTGACGTCACATTGACAGTACTTTGTAGAAAGTGATGTCATACATAGTATTTTAATTTATAACCATTTTTCCGAATTTCTTTTTTTTTAAGTGAAATGTTGTAAATTAAATTAGATGTTTTAACTTGAAATATATTTAAATAATGATTTAATAAATAATTTAATGATATAATTAATAAACGATTTTTGAAACATTACGGTCAATAAAGTGACCGTCGAAGTCGACGGGGTCCAGCTAGTGTATCTGATTATGGTAACAAGTCTATCGAATCAATATATACTATTATATAATAAGGAATAAATAAAAATGACCCATTGAATAATGTCTGTTGCAAATAGGACGTTGAGGCTCCTGATCTGCAGATCCACTAGCATATATATATATATATTAGGGTGTCCCTTAAATGAGGGAGAAATTTTTTTTTTCAACAATTGAAAAAAAAAAAAAGTTAAAAATTTTATGCGTTCCGTTAATTTTCTTTGTCCTATTTTCAATAGTTTCATACAGGGCGTCAGCTTCGTACATTCTTGAACATTTTTTTACTCCTTGAGCTCAATCCATGAATAGTTTACACTCCAGATTTGGTAGCAATCTGATTACCCATTTAAGTTGAAGGATGCTGTTTATAACAGAAGCTTAATCATAACCACCTTGTATTTATCTTTATTTTATATTACAATGCAAATTAACTGTAACAGACACACAAGAAAAAAAGGAAATATACAATATTTAAAACTATGAAACAAGTACAATAACAATTGAAATATTCTCCGGGTAATACTTTAAAAAGATTAGTTAGAAAGATAATCTAATTTTCGAGGGAACACAAGCTTTAAAATAAAATGAAATATTATTGGTAAAAAGAGAGAGAAAAAAAAACCACTCTTTTAAAAGGATTTCGTAGCACTTTCAAAAAGAAATTTAGGAAGAGATTAAAAAGATTTTCCTGAAAGTTGCTTTTCACTATTTTGAGCTTTAAAATGTTGCTATAAAAACTTGGCTGAAAGTTATTGCAAATAGATATTTTTTAGTCACCTGTTGCAAACTTAATTTTATAACGGAAGAATCCGTCTAAATGATGGGAAGCCTTTGAAGATGCAATTTAAAATATAAACACTTGTTAAAAAAAAATTAGTATTTAATGAAACACCGGCAACAAATTTAATAATTTATCCTTTAGTAATATTTAAGTTTCTAAGCAATAAAAAGACAGTGTGATAAAATTGAAATAGTTGTTATAACGTTAATATAAGTGATTTTTCACTGTTCAGATATATTTTCAAAACTATAACAACGTTATGTGCCCAGGAGCTAGGGTACTCTAAATTTTTTTTATTCCCTCCCCCGAGAAGGAAATCGATGAAACAAATACCAACTTTTTCGTGTGTAAAAGAAATTTTCAGGTATATATTTTCTTTCAAGTAAAAAAAAAAAGGTCAGATATTGTATTTTCTTTTCTTTTTTTCTTTCCTTTCTTTCAATTTTTTTTTTCTTTTTGCAATCGACTGCTACATATTCACTGTAGGCTTGAATGTCACGGAAAATTATTTGTTAAAAAAATCACTTTTGATTGCCTTTATTAAAATCTTCTTAATTTACAGAAATTTAAGGCGTTATTTGGGTTTCATAGATTTTGAGTGAAAATAGATACAAACTCATACAAACATAAAGAATTTCATGCATGTGTTAAAATTTTGTGATCTCTTATTCCATATGTCAGTCGACCAGCTCAGAAACGCCTTAAAAAAATCAATCAGAAGTATGAAACTAAAAACATAAACTGCTATAAATAAAACAAGAAAACAAATTGGACTAAATAAATGTATTAACGAGCATGAGAGGCAATCAGAGGAAGGGTCAGTTTATCCACCGATTAGCGTTTAGCTCCCCACTTACAAAGGAAGTACGAATCCATAAATTTCCGATTCGTTCTTTTCTTTTTTTTTTTTTCTTCACTAGGGCGCTCTGCCCCCTGCTCGCTCCGCTCACAAACCCCCGAAGGAGGCTTCGCCTCCCCCCGACTCACTTTACTTATTAACACATGCAGAGCTCTGCCCGCCTATTCGGTGCTTTCTTTCACTAAAAAGGAATATTAATAGTGCATATTACAAGACAAAACCAGAAAATTATTATGGAAATCCTCATATCCAATGTCAAATTGAAATATAATATACATATATATATATATATAATAGAAAGAACTTCATAATATCTTGACCATTTTACATTACGTCTTTAGTATATGACCCTTTTTATTTCTTTTTTACAACCTTAGATCCAGACCGCAGTACCCCAGTCGGTAGAGCGCAGAGCTCGTAATTGGAAGATTGCGGGTTCGGTCCTCGAGCCGGCCAAAGACCGTCGTGTACACTAATTGTTAACTGGTGCACGTAAAATATATCGTGACCGCAATATCCTCCGTGTTCCCATCAAATTTATACCTCTGGGGGGCACCGAAGCTGGGGAGCCATCCACGTCGTATAGGACCAAAACTGTGGTAGCATGTCTCCGGAACATCCGTAGGGGTGCGTCCCAGACCGTCGCCAATTATCCATAGCGCTATAATGGTGCTACGTCAAACACAACCTACCTAATTATCTACCTACCTACAACCATGGATCACATTTTAATTTTCCCGTGTAAGAAAATTTATTTTTCTAAAAGTAGAGAGAAAAAGTTTATATTTATTTTCTTTCATTTTCACAAACATGGTTTCGAGCCGCGGCACCCTAGGCGGTAAAGCGCCGAGCACGTAATTGGAAGACAGCCGATTCGATACTTGAGCCGGCCAAAGACCGTCATGTACACTAATAGTGGCTAGTGCACATAAAATCTGTCGTGTCCGCAAAGTACTCCATGTTCCCATCCACACTATACCTCTGGGGATCACCAAAGTAGAGGGGGGGGGGGGTCCCAACCGAGAAAATTCAAATTGTGATGGCATGTCTCCGGAACATCTCTAGGGGTGCGTCCCAGATCGTCGCCAATTACCCACATCGCAGTACTGGTGCGACGTTAAATCCAACCTACCCACCTACCTACCTACCAACATACGTACAACATGGATCATATTTTAATTTTCCCGTGTAAAATGACTTCATGACAGAAGAACAACGTCACTGGGAGAAACTTTTTTCAAAATGGCAAACAGAGTACTTTCATAAACTTGTCGTTTTTAGTTAATAACTTCTTTAAATAAAATGATAGAAATTTCTAAGCAGCTGAAATGTCTTCCTTGGAGTATTCGGAACACATTGATACTTCTCAGTCTTCAGAACTCATTGATACCTCTTCTAACGGAGGGCAGGGCCCTCCGTTAGAAGATGCTGTCGCAGAAAAAAAAATTGACGCCAGTGATATTAACTTTTTTTAATATATAGAGAATGGAAAATAAATAAATAAATAAATTATTAAAAAAATAATAATTATTATTAAATTTAATTAAGTTTTTCTTTTAATTACACTCAATAGAAAGATACCAACAAGAAATAGGATTATAAATTATTCTTTTCAAAAGAAGAAAATCATATTTCAATTTACAATCTTAGTTTCTTGATAAAAACGACTGTTTAGAGGTCATAATTAAAAATAATCTAAATATTTAAAGATTTTAACGTACATCCAAACAGTAAACGAAGCTATCGTAGAGATATTCAAGATAAATTAATAACTAAAGTACTCATTAAGTAAATTAATAACTAGTAACTTTATATTGTCGTACTAATACAATTTAACAATTAAAAAAAAAAAAAAAAAAAAAAAAAAAAATCAGTCAAATACACTGGTTCTCATAATTATAAGGACACCCGTTTTTCTATATTAACTGAACACTGGGCACTATTATTTAAACAAATATATTTTTTATTAATTTGAATTTCATTAACAGACTATATTTAAAAAGTTTTATCGTTTTTCTATCTTAAAAAACTTTAAATACGGTCAAACAGATGATTTTTCATGTGTTCACAATTATAAGGACAGCCCGAATCTTAGTAAATTTTTTTTTCAGTTATTCTTTAAATTAATATTTTATGAGGTCTCTTTTTAGGGTGAAACAGTGAGACATTCTCTCTGGTATACATATATACATTTTTTTTTTAAATATTCAGTTTCAATAGCATTTCATACAGCATAGATGATAGTCTCAATAAACTATTTAAAACTGCTTTTCCACTTGCATGCACTTTTCTAATATCATAAGTTAAGTTTTTTTCGACTTTTAGGCCACGGGAAAGGCAATAATACAGAAGTTTCTTTCTTCAAACTATTTCCTATTGCTCTTGAAGTATAGCAAAAATGTAAGTCTTGTTCAAAAAAAAATATTATTTCCCCCCAAAATCTAACAAAAATCTCAGAATTCCACGTTTAAAATTTTCGGATATTCTCTTGATGTTCATAATAATAGAAAAAATTACTAAATTCATTCTGCCTTTAGTAGAAACAGCTCTCCAGAGCACCATAGGTCCACCTTTAAAATGCCCGATTCATATCTGCCTTTAAAAAATCTGCTCTGTCTTTCGCTATCTTCAGATCGTGCCAGTAACTGATAAAACCATTTGGTTAATCAAGAATAAAATGTTTTTCATCCGAAAATGCAACATTTTACCATTTAATATTGTATTTATTCAACTTTAACACAGACGTTCTTTCCCCCATTAAATGCTTATTGATTATTACAGGTTTTTTATTCATTTTAATATATTATTAATTATTTTAAACACGCATAAATGTGGACCCCAACCTTTCGTTAAATATTACGAGCAAATTCAGTAGCAGTCATTATGAGTGAACAGTAAGAGGAATTATGAGTCTTCGATCTCTGTAAAACAACTCTGATTTTGCATCAGATCTCTCCCCTGTCGAACCAGCAGTTCAGCGTTTGATCACATTTCCTTCAGCAATTTTAGAAAAATTGAAGGCTTATATATGAATTAATCTAGCCCAGTAGTTAACAAATTCGCATGTCAACTGTAATTTATCCGCTAGTAAGTTAAATAAAACGAAAAAATCTTGATTGTCCCTATAATTATGAACATCTAAAAACGTGGAAAAAAAATTATTTTGCATTATTTTTTATTAATTTTGTTTCATATTAAAAAGATTATAGCAGTTTTGGTTTTTAGAATACTAGATATATTAAGTGCACTTAGTATAATATTGTTCAGAATTATTTTTAGATTAGTTATTTCAAAACATAAAGTGTCCTTATAAATATGAGAAGGAGTGTACTATAGCCACTTAATTTTCATAAAAAAATAAATAAACTTAAGATATTATAAATATACAAACAGATACTTTTCATAACGGCAATTTACACGACAGTTTAAAATTTAATATTTTACATACATCTAATTAGCTTATCAAATGATTCTTTTATTTTATTTTTTTATTTATAACTTTTTCAAATTTTGATAGCAATTTTATTTTTATCGAAATATGTTTCAATTTTATTATATGGTGAAACTGTACAGCATCCGGAAACAAATAACGCCTTGTTGATAAAGTCTAATGTCCAATCGGGTTGAATTTCCTGTGTTGAAATGGACAGATGGAATTTCACGTTGGATGTATTCATCTATGTCATTAGTCTACAATTCTAACCATATCACCATAAATTTAACAAACAGAAAATATATTTAATAAATTACTTTATTCCAAATTTTATTGTATTAAAAATCATTCTGTCCACTGAAAGGAAAATAATTCTGTTATTTCAAAATTATCTATTAATAAGACATTGCTGTTCAGATTGAATTGGATTTTTTTAAATTGAAACATAAAGCGGACCTGCAGCATTTTAATTTATTTCGGATCACTCTTAGTACCCGCCCTTTTTTCACACCACTTTATTTGTAGTGAAATTTTTTCCAATATGTGATTACGATTAAATAAGAAGAAAAATACCCTTCAAGAAAAGTGGTATGAAAAAAATGCATTACTAGTAATGCACCAGAATAAATTAAAATGTTAGCATGTCTGCATAAAGTAACAACTTTAATGCCAAACTGACATGAAACTTAATTGCATTAACATTTAAGTATGCACTAAGCGGTTAATGTCAGTATGACTTCTATACTGCAACGATAAGTAATACATCTATAAAGCTTGAATACGATTTAATAAAAGCAAAGATTAACTCCATTCATGAGAAATATTTAAAGTCACTTGATAGTTATAAACGTTTTAAAATTCGTTGAAAGTGTTTGTTGAAATGTAATATCTTCTAATATAGCGTAATATTTTTATAAAGTTGTAAACCTTTATTTGGTAAACTGTATAAATATCCTAAGAATATACGACTAGATTTAAATTATAAAAAGGCTTTAAAAATTCTATGCATCTACATCAAATTTATGAATGAAACTTAAAAATAAGATAAAATATTTCACTTTTTCTTGTATTACGAGAATAAATTTTCATTTTTTCTTATACTATGTACTTCAAACTTTCGAAGTCAGAACATCTTCTCTCAAGAGAAAAATCGATGGAATTTTCGATAACTGAAATATTGTACCTGATTCTAAATATTCTTGGTCTGATATCGTTGTCGGAAAGTAGACATGGTGTTAAAGAAAATAGTACGTAAAAGTATTGTTTCCATGGAAACTAAAGCTTTTTTTCGATATCGAAATATATTGATATGGTTCAGAATCAGGTTTATGTAAAGAATGTGCAAAAAACGCGTTTAATAAAAAGAGTAGGAGGCAATTTCAGTTATTATTTTAGAAAATACTAGTTCTAATATTTAACTAGATGAGATTTTTAAATAAAATCCTCACTGAGTAATAGCTATAATAATTTTAAAATTTTAAAATTCATTAAAGTAATAATATAATTATTTTAGAGTAATAGTTTTAATTAAATTAGAGTTTATTTAAACAGGTATGAATATAAAAAGTCTTCATTGTCTGACAATTGAGATTATTTTCATATATTAGCACAGACTGAGTTGATTCAAATGCTTAATTTGATTTTATTGGCAAAAACTTGCCCACAGATTGCAAATATTCGTAAGCTCACTATTTCTTCCATCTAAAATTGGTAAGGGCTACGTCATTAAAACCGTTTTGAATTACAATATGTAGAAGATTTGTATCATATGTTGGATAGTCTATATGTGTATCTAAAGCCTTCAAGTCAAAATGACCATTTATGAGGTAACATAACCATTTTTGTGCTTTACCTAGCTGCTTTAATCGCTTTTTCTATTAAACTACTGAAATATATCGGATTTGACAGCCTAACATTCTATCACTTAATATTCTATATTTTTTAGTTTTGCATAGAAAAACTATCATCAGTTTGTATTAAATTATGCAGAAACACCGTACAAAAATAATGTATAACAGATATGAAACAAAAACACATTTTTAAGAAGCAAACTAACATGTTTCCATACCTTATAAAAAAAAAAAAAAAAAAAAAAAATACAAATATATAAAGAAATCAATTATTTAGAATTTTTATAACTTTCAATAACTATTTAGTTACATATTCTTTTATGGAGTAATTTTCCCAAAAGTTAAAAGGAAACGAGACCTAATCAAACTTTGTTTTTTGGCATAGCGCACCAAAGTTCTACTGGTTGGGGAGGTTGGGATACCCGATAGATATCGAGCTGCGTAAAATAATGACATTAGTACGATGTTGGTATAAACGTCAGTTGTCTGCACTAGGGATCTAGGCCTGGGTGGAATGCTCTCAGTGGAGGTATTTCCAAAGGGCCTGTATTCACTCGATTTTCGGTTAAAACCACAAGGTAATAGGAAGATAAATGCGGTTAGATCTAAACCAGGTAGGTCGGTAAGTATATATTTTCGATGCTCATTGCCAAGGATCCAGATTCCATTCCACGATTAGTCACATTCTGGAGAAAATTAACTCGATCTTTCCATCAAGTTCATTACTGTATATTTTTAAAAATGATAGTAAGAATTTAAAAAAAAAAACCTTGAGTTAAATGTTTTTACACATTTATCTTGATGATTCAATGAAAACACGTGATTTGCTTGAATGGATAACAGAAGGTGCACTTTTGTTTTGATCTAAGTTTCAAAGCAGACACAAACTTCAAATAACGTCTAGTGTAAAAACTTAAACCAGTAGTCGAATATTTGATGACTTGACTTATATTTATTCTATCTGCAAAGAGAAAACTAGAAACTCCTGAAATTTGTAATGAATTCGTGATACTATGTAATAGAATTTAAATTTATTATCAATTTTTCACTTGAATATTTACTTTATAAATCAAATAAAATTATTTTCGTATGATTATATTAAAAAGCTCATGTTTTGCAGTTAATAAAAGTAAATTAATAAATAAATTAATAAATAAATACGAATCAAAAACATAACAATTTTGTGCCTCAAAGAGAGCTGCCAAAATTTCTAATTTGTTCCGTAGCAATTTTAGTACCGGCTTTTATTTTACATCACTTATTTTTAAAGATAATTTTCTTCTTATTCAATCCTAATTATATATTGCAGAAAATTACTCTACAAAGAAAGTGGTGTTTAAAGTTGGCAGGTACAAACAATGCTACGGAACAAATTAGGAATATAGGCAGATCTATTAATTTATGCAATATTTTTCTTTAAATATAAACTTTTTCTTTTATAAAAAAGCAATATTATGTATGAAGCAATGTATTTGATTTAAAATTTCTTTACCGAAATCCTTTTCATTACTCATAAATAATATAAATGGATTTTTATTGCATTTTTTATAATATTTATCAATAAATAATTGATAATCTAAAAATCTCCATCCACAAAACTCAATTGAGTAATATTTTTAAAAACAAAATTCAATAAAGAAATTTGAAAACGCTCTCCTTTTCTATATTATAAATAAGGTATTAATTATAGAAACTCTGCAAAAACTTTTTTTTTTTTTTTAATGAAAATATCCTGTAAAGTTAAAATTCGTTTAATATTATTACATAGATGGTGTCTTATAAGTTACATGTCAAGGGGGTAATGGTATTATTCAATCTATATAAATAAAAACGCAAATGTTTGTTTTTTCAAAAGTTTAAAGGTTCTACACCAATTACTTTGCAATTTTGAAATTTTTCGTCACTACGCTGCATTCGAATATGCACATGTTTTTATGCGATTCTGAGAAATCCCCCCCCCCCCCCCCCCGCTTTCGCCTCTTTAGAGACAGGAGGGTAAAAAAAAAAATACGTTTCCAAATGTAATTGTTCAAAACCGTTTATATGAAATTTTAACACAATGTTGTATTCGAATACCAGCGTACTTCGAATTTTATATGCGTGTTTTTTCGCAATCCTTTCTCTTTTCGAAAGTAACTCTGCTCCATTGAAACCTTTGGACAGCCCCTGCCTGCCTGGACGTGCCAAGCTTAACGGGTTGGATGCGACTCTGCTCCATAGAATTTCAACTGGGCGATTATTTTGGTGTGTTCTTCATTTTCGAGTACTCAACACAAATATAAAGGGATTCTTTGAAATTGCTTCCCTTTTCCCATTTTAAGAGCGGGGGGGGGGATATGTATTCAAACACCACTTTATTACAAATTAAATTACATCAGACTGATGATTTTTGGTGTGTGGAGTGATATTCGGGCGGTGAATCAATTCTATTTACTTTCGTACCAGTAAAATTAAATTATGTAAATAGAGAAGGGCTCGCGTAACCAACGTGGATATAACACAATTACAGGCAGTGGGCACCAGGAACCGACACAGTGCAGGCGGGAAAGACTGATTTGATGCTCCGATCAAGGTTCGTATGCGAATACTTTTGTATCCACGGGCACGTCCATGTAAGATGCTGCCGCAGGCAGTGAGGTTAGCCTGATGCGGTGAGAAAAGACGCTGTTGAATGTAACGGTAACCCAAATGAAGATTTTGGCTGATTTAACTTAATTGTTTCTATTTTTTTTTAATTTTTGAGATTTTTAAATTAATAAGGATTTGGAATTAATATGGATATGGAATTTCAAGAATTCAATTGAATATAGTGACCAGCAAAGCGGGCAAAGCCACTGACAGCAACACATGGACGGGTATAACTAGTAAGATATATGGGATGAAATCATGAGAAAAAAAAAAAAGCTTTAAGTTGATTGTTCTCATCCAAATATCCAGCGAAAAAGAAATTGCAGTTATGAATTTTTTTCCAATTTAACAAATCAGAAACAATATATTTTATTTGCTCAGTTTTAATAAAACATGCCGAATTTGTAATAGTGCATGTATACGTAAACTTAAGGTGCATGCCTACCTTTAAAATACAATTTTCGGTCAAAACTCCGATTTTCTATTTTTGAGTTAGTATTAAAGCCGGACATTTTAGCTTTCTAAATCAGTTTGAATTTTGTTTCTATCTTGCTTAGAACTTGAATTACAGGCATTTTAATATTAGTCACTTGCCAGTTTTTGAAACCGGAAGTGACCAGAAATGACCCGTAAATGTTTGTTTACATAAATGTTTTACGCAATATAAGCATAAAAATCTGTTACTGAATATAAAATGAATTTAAAAAAGAAAATAAAAAGCTTTGAAATAAATCAGGAACTTATTAAAATATTTTTTTTTTTTTTGTTTAATTGGTAAAATCTTGTTTTTAAATTTGTTCTCTGCTTTTTCTCAAAATGAGATTTTTAGCACGTTATGAAACTTTGACAAAATACTCTAGAGGAGTTGTTTTAGGGATTGAACTACGATAATGAATCTAGATAATTATATTTTTGTTTTTTGGTCGATCGAAGTTATGAACTGTCATGTAAATTCATGATTTTTTCAGCATGTAAAAATGTTATAGTCTCTAAAATATTAAATAACTTGGTTATAGTTTTGAGAATAGTTCACTCTCTTAAGGACATTTCAATAATCTAAATAAAATTTGCAAAATAAAAATATCTTTATTTAAATTTGACTATGATGTTTTGTAAAAGTGCTTTTTTTCGCAAATTTTATGCATATTTTGAGCCTAAATTTCAAAATATTTTAAAATTTGCATATTTTTTCAGGTTATTCAATGATTTATACTATTTTCTATCATATAATGCACATAAATAGGCAATTTTTCAATTATTAAAAAAAAAAAAAAAAAATCACCTCTGAAATTAGGCAGGAACCTTAAGCTGAACTTTCACAATAGATCTTTGCGATATGAAATTATTGCGTAAAGAATGCTTCTACTATTGAAAGAAGATAAACGGAAGCCACTGTAAAATCCAAAATTTAAACACTTTCAGACATGCAAACATTTTAGTTTAATCCGGGGCATTATTTTTACACGCCTTTCTTTCACACCACTTTTGTTGAGGGATATTTTTTTCTTATTTAATCGTAAGTACATATTGGAAAGAATTTCCCTACGAATGAAGTGATGGAAAAAAAAAGGGCGGGTACGAAGAGTGCTCTGGAATAAATTAAAATTTTGGTATATCTGCACTTTTCATCGACAAATGGCGCGCCATAATATACTGGTAATTTATATAAAATTATTCATTCTAAAATCCTTGAATTTCAATCCTGATTTAATCAAAGTCTTTTATTTGTATGTGTTTATGCTACTTTAAATGTCATGTTAAATTTTCCCCAAGTTTTTAAACTAATTTTTAGATTTTATTTTACAAGCAGTTTTGAAGCAATAACATAATTGTGCTTCAAAGAATATTTTAAGTTAAAGAAAAATATTCACGTTCATTGACAAACGCGAAAACTATTAAACAACACTTCTCAAACGATTAAATGTGCCTGAAACATTAATTGCGTTAATATGTCAAGGATAATTGGGAACCATAAACCAATACTTTGTTAAACGCTAATTTTTCACTCTTTAATGATTCATTTCTTACAGCACTTCATTGCTCTTCCTTAATTTCACATGAAATGATAAAGTTTGTTAACACTGAAAGGTTTCTAACAGTTTAGTAAATTTTATCATTTTTTTATTACACAAAACTGAATAAATAAAGATATTATATACCCTATAATAAAATAATAAAAATGTTTCTTTTCATCGAAGATAAATAGTTTAAATTAATGAAGTTTAATAATAAATGTCTAAAGTTATTTTGATAGTGTGTCACTGAGATTAAATTTTGATGTAAAATGAATTAAAAGGTATGATTTTATTTTATTTTATTTTATTTTATTTTGCTTTCTAAAATAGCTATAGTTATCTAAATTTTTGCTACAGTTCAAGGCATAAATTTGTGCAAAAAAATATTTTTTTCTTTTTTTATCCTTGATGCCAAGACTTTACTAAAGATATTTTTATTCACACCAAGCACACCCACATAAAAAAATCGCTTTTCTGAGATAATTTGAAACAGAATTATGCTTAAAGTTGTGTGTTTAATACACGCACACCCATGTCCCCTACGTGTGAAGTGGGGAAATTTGCATAATGTGTCAACGTGCATAATGTTTACATTTAACCAACACCCATAAAACAAAACTTACCATCCTGAGGTAATTTGAAACAGAGTTAAGGTTATTTTTTTTTCTTGGACCCCACGATCCCTAAAGGGGAAAAGGTGGGAACTTTCGAAAATTTCCTTCATAATGTGTCTTGGGTATACAAAACCAACCTACGCACAATAAAATCGCCTTTTCCTAAGATAATTTGGAAAAGAGTTACAATTGGAAACCTGTCTCTTGTCCCCAACCCCAAATTGGGGAAGAAGGAACATTTCATAAAATCCCTTTATAGCGCAAGTTGGATAAAAATAGCTAACCCACTTAAAATAGCTAACCCAAAAATTATCTTCCTGAGATAGTTTGGAAAATATTCACATTTAGAAACATGTTTTTATCTCTCCTCCCCCGTCATCAAAGCTGGAAAGAGAGAATTTTCTCAAAATCGTTTTATAGTCTATGTTGGATACGCAAAACCAACCCGCACTCAAAAATCCCCTTTCTGGGATAAGTGGAAACAGATTTACGCTTGGAAACGTGTTTTTTTTGTTTTACCCCCACACCCAAAGGGGCGAAGTTGGGATTTCGTACTATCCCGTCACAGAGAGTGTCGGATGAACATAACATAACCAACCCACACACCAAAATTCATGACAGCAACTTCCATAGATTCGCCTGTGCATATTTAACGCTAAAAGGGGGCTCTCGAATTTTCCACTTCGTAACTCCCCCAAAATCTGAAATCTCTAAACACCCTAAATATGTTTTTGGAAGTATGCTCCAGAAGATGCATAGCCATATTCAAACTCTGAGTGCAATTTTCGATACGGTTCTACTCGAAAATCCAAATTTCAAAAAATTCCTCTCCATTCCCTCAAAAATAATCAATTTTCTTCCTCCCCCTCTTAAAAATCAAAAGTTCAAAAATGTTTTTTTTTCTTTTTTAACTCGAATTTAGTCTCTCAATCGGAAATTCTCCATAAACTAATTTCGAGCCGAGTTTTACTCGTAAATATATTTTTGCTGCCTGCATACCTAGGCAGGAAAGCAGAAAAATTCGCAAATCCTAGTCTTTGTGGTGGGGGGTCTGGGCCCGAAAACCAACCTTCACACCAAAAATCGGGGATCAATCTCCCATAGAATTGCCACGTCCGTGTTGAGTTTGCCAGTGGGTGAGTGGATCTACTCTTTTAGATAAGTAGATATAGATGAAGGGTTTGTGTAAAACCACGTTTCGCTGCTTCCATCCTCACTTGGGGGCGGAATTTGTAACATCGCTTCTTAGTGGATGCTTACGTCACGGAAGGAATGTTTTCTCTAAATTTCATGCTTCTATAGTGCAAGGGTTTGAATTGAGTGATGATGAATCAGTCACTTAATCAGGACAAGCGATTTCATATACATCAATTATCAATATATTATTAATAACATTCGTGAAAGCAGTCATTATTTCTCTTGTTGACAGGTCAACAGCAACAAATTCTTTAACAAGGGCAACTTTGTATGCACAACAATACAGGACGTTTCGTACAATTTTATGTACCGTATTTACAGGCTTTTGCAACATTTGGGGAATTCATCGTGCACTGCACATTCGCACATAGCCGTTTGCCTGGAATGCTGTGATATTCCTAGAATTCTGTGGATCACTATGGCCGCATCTTTTATTGACCCCGAAACATTTAGTTTTCTAATTCTGCTGGATTTCACTTCAAGGGGAATCTATCTCTTTGAATTTCTTAATAATTTTCTCCAGACCCTTGAGAGACATCGGACTACAGCTTTTCTTCATATCCTTCACTATCAGGAACTTTTTTAGAACTACTGGCGCACAATCACCGTTCTTGTAAAGGTGCTTTACAAGCAGAGTATGACTCTTTATTCAGTGAGTCATAGCATGCTTCTTACAAGGGAAGTATGAATCAGTAAAATTGCTATTGAAACCAAACCATGCTTAAATTAAAGAGCATGGACGAAAACATAGGGTACAGTAGAAATTTGCTGCAACAACCTCCATGGGGGCGACATATGACCCTCTAATAGTTTTAGTTATTTCTATAAAAGCCAACAAAACACACATAGTAATAAGAACGAATGGTGTTGTGGTAGCGTGCTTAACTTCTGATACGGAGGATCTCGGATCGAGTCCCCACAAAGGCATTTCAATTTTTTATTTCAAATAAAATATTTATTTTTTACATTTTTATTTAAATTAAATCATTATTTTAAGAGAAAATATTAATTATATTTAGAAGATTTTTTTTTCTTTGGGTCAGTTAATTAAGTATTGACCATGAATTTATAAAATATATATTTTTAATTTATTTTTATTTTTTTTTTTTTTTTATAAAAAAGAAAATAATATTTAAAGCTACGAATATAATTTCTAATTTATAACAGTTATGATTAAAAGTGAAAAATCATGAAACCATAAATATTTTTCACAATTAGAACAAGAAATAGAAAAGGATTGATCACAATTATTTTAATTACAATTTTGCTCACCGTCAATTATTGTTCATCACGAACATTTTGTTAAATAATTGGCTTTTCCTCAAGATTACTAGATTTGTAAAATCCATATTTACCCAGATTTTGAATTTTTTGAGATGTAAAGTAATTATAAATTAGTAAAATCATGAGAAAATTTGTCGTCCTGTTCAATATTATTATCAGTTCTTCCGACACCAATAAATTTGACAGTTGTTTAATGAAACATTTGAAATAAAAGTTAAATGCGACATCGAATAGTTAAGCAAGAGCTGTTGCAGTGTTGGGCATAATTGATTAAAAAGTAATTGAATTACAATTAATTTACAATTAAATTACAATTACAATCATTTTACTGTCGATTAATTAAAAAGTAATTGATTGCAAATAAATTGAATTATTTATTTAGTTTATTTGCAATAATTCAATTTATTTGTAATCAATTACTTGTTAATCGATTGACAGTAAAATAAATATAATTGTAATTTAATTGTAATTCAATTGTAATTCATTACTTTTTAATCAATTATGCCCAACACTGAGCTGTTGTTCATTCAGGATTTTTCATGCAAAAAATTGCATAAATAAATAATACAATTGAGAGCAGACGATAAGCTCTTGATACTAATGTCGTCGTTAAAAAATAATAATTAGAAATTTACATAGAACATAATCTTTAAAAAAAATTTATCGGAATGTAATCATTAACAAAATCTTATCTAAATGAAATATAAAGGTATTTCCCGTTAAATTATTAATTTCTTTAAATTTAATAAATAAATAAATAAATTGGTTAAAAATTAAAAAATTATTAAATTGCCCGCTGTAAAAAAAAAAAAAAAAAAAAAAAAAAAAAATACTTGTTTTAATATAATTAATATTTTCTCTTAAAATAATGATTTAATTTAATTAAAAATGTAAAAAACAAATATTTTTGTTGAAATAAAAAATTAAAGGACGAAACGCCTTTGCGGGGACTCGATCCGAGGACCTCCGCATCAGAAGTCAAGCACGCTACCACAGCACCATTCGTTCTTGTCGCAATCTGTGATTTTGTTGGCTTTTATAGAAATAACTAAAAATATTAGGGTGTCATATCTCACCCCCATGGGGGTTGTTGCAGCAAATTTGTTCTGTACACAGTGTTTTCGATCATGCTCTTTAATTTAACCTCGGTTTGGTTTCAATAGCAATTTTACTGATTCATACTTCCCTTGTTAGGTGCAATATCAGGAAAACTCCATGTATCTCGGATTTTTATAAGAAATGTAATGTGTCGTCTGCAAGACATGACGTTTATTTTGCATAGTATGAAGCTTAACGCGTCATTTATTGCTAAAATTTTGAAGTATTTTTTTTTCTTTTGTCATACAATTTTCCCCTTCTCGGAGTATATTCAGTTCAAATTTCAGGTCTTCTGAGCAGTTTTTTATTTTTTCTACAGCTTTTTGAAAGTTGAGCTCTAAGTACAAATTATAATCGCCCTGTACAATGGAATATAGAAGAAAGTATACTCTTCAAAATAAGAAATTACACCAACGGCAATGTATTAAAAAGATTTTGTGAAACTGAGAAAATAAATCGTAGGTTTTAAGAGCTAATAAATGCTAAATATTTCGAACTTTACCCTTAAAACGATAAAGTGTTATATAACGATATTAATATGATGCTAAAAATAGACTTGTTTTATACTGTAGAACAGAGCATGCCGACATAAAAGGGAAAAGAGTAATAGAAGGAAACTCATAAGATCAAACTTCTTTATACAACGATCAATAAATGGGTTGTTCATTGTAAAAGTGAATTATCTCCTTGAAAATGAATTTTGAAATAACAAGATTTTTGCACATTTATGTGTAAGAAGAAAAAGTTAAAATTCAGTAAGTGTTACCGATTTTTAATGTTTAATAGAAATCCGTTAAAAGAATTTATAAATTATAAAAAATATAATCTGAAGTAATGTAGGAAATTTATTTTTATTATGAATATTTAGAAGTTTTAGTCGTCTGAAAAAAACAAGTAATTTTATTTATTGGATTTTAATGCAATTATTGGACTTTCTTCACTTTTATCATGAAAGATGTGACTAGATATGATACAATTAAGCAAAAATATACATATTTAAAAAATATGGAGTTACACCACTTTTGCAATGAACCGTCCAAATATAACAGTAAGACAATAACATCATTGACTTAGTCATAAAAATATAAAATTATTTTCAACAAATGATCATTTAGTTAAAACTCTGTATTTAAATAACCGTTATATAAATAAGTTACTATTTTAAAGTGAAAATGAATTTTTAAAATGATCTAATAATTAAATACAATATAATCTTGAAAAATCTACTTCAACCTGTATATTATCGCTTAAAAATATAATCATAACATACATAATTAAATTTTTGATCTACCTTTAAAGGAGATTACTGGCTTCTGGTTAATTTATTTCATACATATTATTGTTTTATATAAATTATTTATTTCGAATATATTTATCCGACTTGATCTCTATTTTATTTTATTTTATTTTATTTTATTTTATTTTATTTTTTTTTTGAATAATTCTTTTGATATATTTTCAATCATAAAATATGACTCAGACTCTAAATTTCTATAAAAATGTATTTTTTTCTAATAATAAAAAAAAAAAAAAAAAAAAAAAAAAACTAATGTTAAATTTAATACATATTTTAGGCATGATTACAACAGACCCGCTTTTTTTCCCCTAATTCTTCCACCACTGTATTCATATAGTAAATTTTCACTTATTTGATCGTCGAAACATGCTACAGAACTAAATACAGTCGGTAACAAAAGTCTCCGAACACTAGCAAAAATTCCTCTATAAAAAAAGTGCACTTAATACAGTTTTGTTAAATAAATCCTTCCCGAATTCTGTGCTTAGTCAGTCTGAGAACAGGATTCGACAAGGATTTATTTAACAAAACTGTATTAAGTGTACTTTTTTTACATAGGAATTTTTGCTAGTGTTCGGAGACTTTTGTTATTGACTGTATCTATATAAAAAAAAATAATAATAATAATAATAAAAAACTGATTTATATCATATCAACCTTGTTTTTATTCTTAATAAAAATGTACCGGTATCTTTTAAAAATAATAAAATGTTATCAATATTTATTAATCACGTATGAATTAAAAGTAAGTGGTTATTTGCTATGCTTTAGGTAGAAATGTCTTAATTGAAGTATTAATGAAAAATTAAAAAAATCTCTTTTGATGTTATTTGTATTGGTATTTAAAACTGTAAATAAATAAATTTAAAAAAAATCAAGAACACGAATACTTTTTACTAGTCTATTAACAATACAATGAAATAGAAAATGTCTGCAGATTACTTAGTTTTTAACATCTTGAGACCCGAGAAAAAACTAAACATTGTTTTTAAAAAAATCTAGTATTATTTTGATTGAATTTCAATATTAAAAAAGAAAAAAAGAGAAAAGATACTATCCAAAAATTTTAATTAGCTTAAATTAAGTAATTTTGTTTACAATTAGCATAATTGCAAACAAAATATTTTCAACAAAACAATCTAAAATTTTTAAAATTACCTCTAACAAAATAATTATACATCTCTTAATATAAATTAAAGTCTAAAACATTCAAATTCCATTTATTTTTCTAAAAAACAAAAATATATATTTTTATTTACTTTTCTCTTTGTCGACAAATCAATGTGTTTGGCTGTTGATCACTTCACAAATGGTACTGCAATCTCTTGAAAAACTATTGGAAAAAAGTTTTCCCAATTGAATATCATGCATTTGAATGCTGGTAAACATAATCTATTCCTTTTACAGGCATTTTACGAAAGTTCCCAATTGGGTACCAAGGGATCCAAGAGGATATAACTAATAGGTGACAAAGTTATTCAAAAGGAAAATAGATGTTTATATAAATATGGTTTATATGTCCTTAAAAATTTCCCCAAGTTTACTAAATATAAGACATTTGTTCAAACAGTTACACTCAATTCAATTCAAAGTTCAAATTAGCGAACTCTTCAGAATTGAATAAAATATAAAATGATTCAGACAATTTATTTTTATTCGAGACCCAAGATAGATCTTCAATTGGAAAGGTTTTATATTCTTGGAACAAAATATTTTACACTTTCTTTCTTAATTCAACCTCTGCACGATAAAGGAATTAAAAATGAAATTCCGAAAGGCTCGTAAATGCTTCTTTTCTTCGGAAGAATCTTGTTCGAATTCAAGAAGCTTTTAATAGAAAGAGAGAGTTTTTCAGATTTCCTTTCGTAAGAATAGAATAAAATATATATGTTGAACACGTCCTTTTTCCGTGCTACATGATAACCATAGTTTCAAAAACCGCACGATATTTCTATTAAATATTGGTGACGAAGAAATTTATTATATATTAAGAAAGGTGAAATATCATAATTATTTATCAATAAAATTTTATTTTTTATCTAAGTGGAACTAAAATATGTCTATTAATTTTAAAAGCTTATATCTTTTTGTAGCTAAATATACATTTAGTAAGATTTTTAAGAAATTAATATACGTAGTAATGATTAAAAGTATTGATAAAAAGTTTTAAAAAGTTAATGGAGACCATTTTGGTTTTACACAATCAGGAGAAAAATCAAATAGAGAATATTGCTTCCCGCTTGTCTTCGTCCCTATAAACTTATTATTTACCTCTATGCAAGCGGAATAACCGATCTTAATAAAAGTTCTGTTCTTTGATTACTTTTGCTAAAACGAGTACCATATATTATTAAATACACTTCCCAAAACTAAAATGGGCCATGCTATGTACAAAATAATTACAATGCCGCTTAAATTTCTTTGTTCCACCACAGCTCAGCTTAAACTGAAATTTAATCAAAATTATTTAAATTTAATTTTCAAAATATTCTTTTATATTATTGAAAATAAATGCATTAAAATGAGTAGTTATTTAATTAGTTTAAACATAAATATCAATTAGTAAAATATTACTTGATTTTTTTAAACATAGAATGTCAAAAAATATGATAAGAAACTAAAGTGAAGACAAATATTAATGATGGAGATAATAATAATAATACATACAGACATGTCCTTTAACTATCATTAATAAAAAGCAGAGACAAATATTACTTTATTTATATTGTATGCTGATAGTATTTTATATTTTCAACAAACATTTTTTGTCTTGGAAGTCCACATTAAATAGAGGTACTCTGAAATTTTAATGACATTAAAAATTTATTTATTTAAAAAAGTGGGGATACGGGAATAGGAATTTGCTGCAGATTTCACACCACTATTTATGAAGAAAGAAATTCTTCTTAATAAATCTTACAAGGAGAAGTCACGACATGTAAAATTCAGATCGGGATGAAATTGCGCAGAATTGTAGTACGCTATGAAGGTAACAACATGTTAAAGTAGTAGCGCGCACTAGCCATACAATTTCGAGAAAAAAGCCTTTAAAGATTCAGTAATCTTTAAGTACATGCTATTTCTCAAAAGAGACAACGCTCAAGAGGCGTATTGGTTAGAGTAAACAGCTGCCGCTCTGGCTACCTGATTTCGATTCTACTTATATGATTTTTTTTCCGTACTTTAATTATTTATTTAATTTAAACTTTTTATATTTTTACTTTTTTTTTTATAATTCAATTCAAAATTAAAAAAAAAAAAATTATTATTATTATTATTATTATTATTATTGAATTTTCTTGAAGAAAAAATATTTATATATTTTTTTCTTTTTGCAATATTTATAACATAAAAGTACAACAAATTTCTTTAATTAAAAAATAAATTTTAGCTTTGTTTTAACTGCAAAATAAGGTAAAAATAAAGAAATCTCTTTTTAATTGATTATTTAAACATTTTATTTTATGTTAGGTATATTTAAACAATACTAAATTTTGCTTTTTAAATTACAGAAAATAAAAAAAAAATATTAGAGATAAATAATTATTTTAATTTTTTTCATTTTTTAATTATTAAATTTTTTATCTGTTTTTGCTGTATTTCTACTTCTGTTATTCTTTAAGTAAATAAATAAAATAATAAAATAAAATAAATTATTTTACTTAATTATTTTATTTATTTACTTATTTTGTCATTAAAGCTGCAGTGGAAAGGTTGTAAGTATGGATGATTGTAACATATAATCTTTTGAATAATTAAACCTACAATTTTAAAAATTTAATAAACAATAATTATTGATTTTTTATATTGTAAAAAAAATATATAGTTATATTTTTCTATTTGGAATATTTATAATTTTCTATAACTTACACACACAGGCATATATATATATATAACAGCATTGTTTTAATTATAAAATAAAGAAAAAATAAAATAAAATGTTTAGATAAATAATTTTAAAAAAGGTTCGTTTTATTTTTACTTTATTTTATAGTTAAAACAAAGCTAAAATTTATTTTTTGTGTTACAGAAAATTATAAATATTACAAATAGAAAAATTATAAACCGACATAAAACAGAATTAAACAATTATTATTTATTAAAATGTTCAAATTTTGAATTAAATTATGAAAGAAAGTAAAAATAAAGTAAAAAGTTTAGATTAAAAAAAAAAAATATTTCCCTTGAACAGCATCGAACACAGGTCGTCTGAGTGGCAGCTGCTTACACCAACCAGTACGCCACTGGAGCGTTCACTCGTTTGAGAAATACCATGTTCTAAAGATTAATGAAGCTTTAAAGGTTTTTTTCTCGAAATTGTGTGGCTAGTGCGCGCTACTGCTTTAACATGTTGTTACCTTCATAGCATACTACAATTGTGCGTAATTTCGTCCCGATATATATTTTCCATGACGTTGCGAGGAATTCAAGTGGGCCATAATGTCTATCCTAATCTTAGATTAAGCTTAAATACTTGATTACTTAGTTAGATAGTAATAAGAGCTCGAGACAAAGATTTAAGTACAAAATAACACAGTTTATTAATTCTTAATTTCAAGGAGGGCATTGAGCTAACTCAATTTAAATAAGTGACTTCAGGAAATAACTTTAACAAGACATAAAATAAAAGGTAGCTTCTCACCAATGCTGATCTTGTCGATGACTGCTCTCTGCTACTACCAACTATTCTCACTCCAGAGTGTCGGCCGGATTACCGATACGCGACAAACTCTTTTCTTAATTTACGCCACAATACTACACCTCTCTACCATCACTTCACCCACACCATAATCCGCTGCAACTCAGTATCACCACCAACTCCTATTCGCTATAACTCTTTACTCCACTCTAATCAGCTCACATTCTCCAATTTTCTATCCATCTTATACTACATCCTAACAAACATACTTTCCCTTCATTTCAATTAAAACTTACAATCACTTCCCATTCATCAAACACTCAGAACCTCATTCTTTCACTGCAGCACCATGCGACATAAAACTCACTCGACCTCAACTTTCGCCGAGTTACTGGCGACGAAGTGCTTTAACCGTCCCAACTTTAGATTGCTGGATTCAGCTGAAATTCAAACGAACTGTGGAGACGTTCTATAGTCTCAACCTCACAACGTGATCTCTCCTTGTTAGATTGAACAAGAAGAAAACTTGCTTCTGCAAACTGTGGTATAAATTCTGCGCCAAACTTCCATCCCTGGGGATATAATTATAAACAAACACAAACATTAATTTAAGGGTATAATCATTAATGTATCAAAAATAAACGTATTTATTTCAGACTTGTAGAATAACTTTAGGGTACCATTCATCAAATGGCATTGAATGCATTTTCCATTTTATTTTTATATACAAATGCCAAATTTCGTAATTTTTAAATATTTTGCACGAAATGTGTCGACTGAAAGTTCAACTGTTCACAAAATTTGTTTTGAAAACCGTTAGGCTATTCCGATAAATATAGTAATAAAAACAAATTCATGCATTTTATAATAATTTCAAAAACAAATATAATTAGCGTTTCTAAAACAGTTTGTTTTTAAAATGTACCCGCATTGTGTTTGGAATATACGGAGTATTGTAAAACTCTTAAAGAATTTTATTATATAGCTAATTTGTTTTATTCTGCTTATCGTTTTTCTATTTTGAACAAATTGTATCTCCCTATAGAACCATTTAAAATTTAGGCATATTGGTTTTTGCATTTTGTTTACATTTAGAACTGAAATAACTTTAAAAAAAAAAAAAAAAAAGGTGAGCGTATTCTGAACTTTCAAAAGTTAGTCTCAAATATTTACACGTACCTTACACGTAACTACAAAACAAGGTAAAAATAAAGAATTCTCTTTTTAATTGATTATCTAAACATTTTATTTTATGTTAGGTATATTTAAATAATACTAAATTTTGTTTTTAAATTACAGAAAATTAAAAAAATTACAGATAAATAATGATATTAATTGCTTATATAACTATTATTCAAATAAATTAAATACTTTCTTCTCCAATCAATGCAGTTTCTTGAAAAATTATAGTACAGGATTTCGAAGCTATTAATTTATTAGAGGAAAACAAATGTTTCAAATGTGCGATATCTTTAAATGTAGATTTTAAATGTTAATCAACATATTTTTTTCATCGACAACGACTTGTTTTTATCCTTCTGTGCATGAAATACTATTTCATCTGCTCTCTACTATTAACAAGCTAAAAGCAGTTAAGAAATTTATACGTAATCAAACCAACTTAGAAAGCTCAAGCCAAGATTTATGTACACCTGCTAACTATTTTAAACTTCAGCTCATTTTTTAATTATTAAACTTTTATCTGTTTTTGCTGTATTTCTACTTTTGTTATTCATTAAGTAAATAAATAAAATAATTAAATAAAATAAATTATTTTATTTTATTACTTTATTTATTTACTTATTTTGTCATTAAAGCTGCAGTGGAAAGGTTGTAAAGATGGATGATTGTAACATATAATCTGTTGAATAATTAAACCTACAATTTTAAAAATTTAATAAACAATAATTATTGATTTATTATATTGTAAAAAAAATATATAGTTATAATTTTCTATTTGAAATATTTATAATTTTCTATAGCTTACACACACACGCATATATATATATATATATATATAACAGCATTGTTTTAATTATAAAATAAAGTAAAAACAAAATAAAATGTTTAGATAAATAATTTAAAAAAGGTTCGTTTTATTTTTACTTTATTTTATAGTTAAAACAAAGCTAAAATTTATTTTTTGTGTTATAGAAAATTATAAATATTACAAATAGAAGAATTACAAATCTACATAAAAAAGAATTAAACAATTATTATTTATTAAAATGTTCAAATTTTGAATTAAATTATAAAAATAAAGTAAAAATAAAATATAAATTTTAGATTAAAGAAAAAAATTTCTCTTAGGCAGCATCGAACACAGGTCATCTCAGTGGCAGCTGCTTACTCTAACCAGTACGCCACTGGAGCGGTCACTCGTTTGCGAAATAACATGTTCTTAAAGATTAATGAAACTTTAAAGGTTTTTTCTCGAAATTGTGTGGCTAGTGCGCGCTACTGCTTTAACATGTTGTTACCTTCATAGCATACTACAATTGTGCGTATTTTCGTCCCGATATATACTTTTCATGACGTGACCTCTCCTTGTTAGATTAAACAAGAAGAAAAATTGCTTCTGCAAACTGTGGTAAAAGTTCTGCGCCAAATTTCCATCCCTGGGGATATAATTATAAACAAACGCAAACATTATTTTAAGGGTATAATCATTAATTTATCAAAAATAAACTTATTTACATACAAATTCAGAACTGTAGTATAATTTTAGCGATATATTAACTTCTACCCATACACAGGTACCAAATGTTGAACTGATTTCCTTCGTTCAAGAAATCTTATATCTTTTTATTGTTTATTTATGTTTGGATTGCATTATTTCCAATAACTATGTATATGTACACTCCTGCTCAAAAGTTTAGGAAGATTTGCAATCAGTCAGTTTCTTAAATTTAAAACTTATCTCTAGATGAAATGTTTTCAAACTTTGTGTATTTAAGGAGCTGGATTTTTCTCATGTTTTTCAGTGCAGATTGGTTTACGACAACATTTAGAGGACCGGTAACAAATTGAGCAAAGTTAATAATGTTTGCGATCACCCTCATCTCATGAAATATGAGCATTTTCTATGAAAAACGATTTTACTGCGCATGTGCGAAGGATAGAAAAAGTTTTATTACATAGATTGAAAGCCAGATATGTTGGGTAACTTTTGTCAAAAGTGCATTTGAATAGAGCAAAAATTAAGCAAATTGTCGGCAAAAGAATGAGCTAGATTTTAGGTATTTTCCAAGAATTGAAACTTCATAAGGGGTTTTTCATCTGCCGAGTAGTTAATTTGAAGATCTAATTATTTCAACCATGCTTTAAAAGTACATTGCTTTGTGAAAAACCCCTTATAAGCTTGCAACTCTAACATATTTTTGTTTATTTACTAAGATTTGTCAGATCATAAGGGTTTTTTACAAAAGAGAATTTTTTCAAAATGTGTAATGTAATTAGATCTTCAAATTAATTACGTGGCATGTGAAAAACCCCCTTAGTAAATTTCAACTCGTGGAAAATACCTAAAATCTATCTTATTCTTTTGCGGACAATTTGCTTAATTTTTGCTCTATTTAGATGAACTCTTGGTAAAAGTTGTCCAATATATCTAGCTTGCCAGTTATGTAATAAATAATTTTCTATCTTTCGCATACACGCAGTAAAAATGTTTTTCATAAAAATGCTCATATTTCATGAGATATTTAAGATTCCGAATTTCAGTATACCGGGTTATTACAAATGAATCATCGGGTTTGGATACATTACTACGTCAGAACTTAGAAACGTATATGTTTCTATGACAATGCAAACCAGAGGTTTTTAACTACAGTTTCTCGATGCGTATGTGCAATGTGCGTGTGGTTGGCATGGTTGCTGCGCGAACGTCATAGTCAAAATGGCGACTGGACAGCAGAAAGCGTTTTGTGTACTAGAATTTTCAAAGTGTGAATCGCTCATAACCATTCAGAGAGCATTCCGACGGGCATACAAATGCAAACCACCAAGCATTCTGTGCTGGTATCGACAGTTCAAAGAAACCGGTTGTTTATGTAAAGGCAAAAGTTCCGGCCGACCAAGCGCTACTGAAGAAACAGTGAACAGAGCTAGAGAGAGTTTAATCCGTAGTCCCAAGAAATCAACAAACGCATACAACATCTATAGTATGAACGTCAATCTTGGATGCTTTCGGTTTATTTTCATGTATAGCTCATTGTTGTAACCCAATTATGCTCCGAAATAAAGGCTTCGGAAACCCAATGGTTCTTTTGTAATAACCCTGTATTGTTTCAAAAGTGTTTTTTTTTTTTTTTTTTTTTTTTTTTTTTTTAATCTGAAAGTGGGAATAATTTTGTTAAAAACTCTAAATATTATAAATAAAAAACAAGCTTTTTCTTTTTTTTCCTGAGTTTTAAAATAAATGCTTACATCTCCTTTATTTAATATGATATCGTCACACAAAATCCTCGACAAATAGTACTTGGTCTATATTAACATGATCTAAAGTTACAGTTCATTTCGTTTACTTAACGATACAGGGTGATCGCAAACATTATTGATTTTGCTCAATTTGTTACCGTTCCCCTAAATATTGTCTCAAACCAATCTTCACTAAAAAACAGGAGGAAGATAAGTTTTTTAAATGCCCAATGTTTGAAAACATTTAATCAAGAGGTATATTTTTAAACTGAAAAAAAAAAAAAAAAAAAAAAAAAAAAAACTGGTCTTTGTAAATCATGCTAAACTTTTGAGCAAGAGTATATGTATGCATAGTTGCCAATTTTTTACCCCTTTTTCGATACTAAAAAATATTTAATAGAAATTTTTATTTTATTCAATGAAATCTGTTACAGAAATATATAAAAGTATTCAATTAAAATTTTTCAGGAGCCCAAAATTGCTAATATTTGCAACAATGCAGGTAGTACAAAGTGGCAGGTACATCAAGCTTTCAAATGCGCATGTAAAATAACGATTTAAAATGTAGAACAAATCAGTCATATTAATTCACTTAGAAAAAGATCCTTTTTTATGTAAATTCAAACAAGATAATTTATAGTTCGTGTAAAATAAAAGAATAAAAAACTAAAGAATTCCATACTTGAATATTTCGTTTCAGCAGCCGCAAATAGTAAAAATATTTGTTAAGAAACAGAACACTAAAAGAAAATTTCTCTTTTCTAAAACTACAAAAATTTACTATAAAATTAGTATATCTCAATCTGTCAGCAGACATATTTTTGCTGTAAACAGTTATAACCTGTAACCCCTGCTACAAATTTTATAGGCCATGGTAAACTGGTCGGTAAGAACAGAGAGCTCGTGATCGAAAGATTGCGGGTTCGGTTCTCGTGCCGGCGGAAGACCGTCGTGTAAGCTAATGGCGACTGTTGCACGTTACAATCCATCGTGGTCGCAGAGTCCTCCAAGTTCCCATCAAAAATTTACCTTTGGGGGTACCGGACCATGGGCTTAACTCGGCCCTGATTCGAATCAAAATTCGAGTTCTTCCTGTTTGCTGGTGCTGCCATCTTTCGCCAGTTTCAGGAGCTAATTCGTTCCTCCTCCCTCGTGGCACTTCTTTGAAAACGGAAGACGCTATCTTGCCGCCTTCAGTCCGGGTAGTTCCACTACCGGGCTCGGAATTTCCGAGTGGCATTAGAAACAAGAACAAATTTTATCTGTTGGGTACATATCTTTTCTGTTTTGTGTGCGGAAAACTTGGCATCAAAGCAAAATTGGAAAGAGCGAGATAACAGCGTCAGGCGTGGTTCCGTGGCTGCCATAAATTTTTTGTAATATAACGGGATTTTTTTTCAGTGTTGCTAAATTATGCATATTTTATGTCAGAAATTATTTCCAGCTTGTTGATTTTTTGTTAAAACAGATTTATTTCATCTGACTAAAAGCAGTAGTTACTGAAACTACATAATTACAAATTATATTTTCTACGCTTGTAAAAGATTTCTTGCATTTATTTACTTTTAGATAAACAATAACAAAAGACGAAAGAAAAAAATATAATGAAGATAATAAGGGATAAACAACTTTCCTCTGTCTTACTTTCTCTTACTCATAAGGTAGAGAAACAATTGCTTGTGTCAAATTTTTGATATTGAGCTTTTTACTATACTTCACATTTTCGAATTCCCTGAATCCAAAAATTACGTTTGTAACTGTTGATCTCGGTGTGTGTGTGTTATTAGAATTACCATAAGAAGAAATGGGATGTTCAAACTCGATATTTTAAATCCGAGTCGTATAAGGATGAGACTTAAACGTTTTACTAAATCGGACAAATGTCTCGCGTACAGGAGCCTACAGAATTATTTCAATACATTACGTCTACTGCGAAATTTGAAGTAGGTACAATTTAAGATCTTTAGACTGCACTAAACAAAAAAAAAATTGTTATACATTATTTTTATACACAAAAGCATATTTCACATACAATGAGGTGTGAAGGGTATTTGTCCTTCGTCTTTGCGGCCACACAATAGAATCTAGATATATTAGTAATATTATTTAATTGATTTCACGTTGTGCCATGCTATTTTTTTGTTTGTTTGTTTGTGCTCTGTTGTGCTGTGCTGGACTAAGTTTAAACGTATACACTGATATGTAAAAATTTTAAAGATAGGAAAACGAGCTAATAAAATTTAGTCCAATAAGTTTCAGTAAGTGGGGAGGTCGCCAATTCTCTGAAAATTTTTAAACAAATCTAAAGTGTAATAACAGCTTAATATAATTTATGAATGTAGCTACAATTTGCAAAATGTGGTTTGAGGTTAACTATATTCCCTCCTACACACACACACACACACACATACACTCAAAAATTAAAAAAAAAATTACTGTTTATAAAACTTTTTGAACATATTTTTTAAAGTACACTAGAGATGTTCAGATACACAGGAAACTTTTATTTTCAGTACGACAGACTATTTTTTACAGAGATTTTGCGTTGTCACACTTCCAGTATGCTAGGATGCCTGCCAACATCCAATTTTACCACTTAATTTCTTAAACTATCTTAAAATATTTAGAAATTTTATTGAAAAACTCATAAACCGTGAAAATTCATTTTAAGTAATTTGCAGTATAAGATTGATTTTTTTTAAATATATAACCACTATGTGAAAAATGCCAGAGCCGGGAATTGAACCCAGACCCTCCGCTTAACGTGCGGTTGCACTTCCACTAAGCTACCCTGGCTGATATACTACTCGATATTTCTCACATAATAACCATTACATCTGCGTTTGCAGATACGGTGACAATTCTGTCAAATACAGAATATTTCTTTCTTTCTTTCTTTTTTTTTTTTTTTTCCGTACCACTATTTCCCAGCAAAACAATTAATAATATATTTATTCAGATAAATCTGCATTTTAACCTACATAAATATGTTATAAATTTTATTTCACGACAACTGTATTGTACGAAAAGAATATAAAAAATGTCGCCTGTGGCAACCCTGTATACGGTACCTCATATGGGGTACATTAAACTATAATAAAAAAAATTTTTAATAATGTAGAGTAAAAGAAAGTAATATGTGTGACACACCAGATTATATTAAATATTTTTTTCATGCTATTAAAAGTAACGAACTTTTATATTTAGACTTTATTAAATAACTTAATTGTTTTACTTGTTTAAATACTACTAAAATGGTTGTGCTATATACATTCCTTTAGCATTTGCTAATTCTTTTTCGATTAAATATTTCACGGTTGTAAATGTTCCCAAAAATATTTGCTTTCATATTTGTCTCGAAACTTTGACAATTGCATCATTAATGCATTACAGACAAGTGCATAATCGTTATTTTCAAGGAAACGTTAATTTTATTCGAGTATCGTTTAGCTTCCTCAAACGGTAATATTATAATCAGATTATGAGATTAAAATTGTTTTATGCATTATTACAGTTTCTGTAAAAGCTTATTAGTAAGATCGTATCTCCATTCTATATACGAATGGAAATAATGTTATACTTTTGTTATTGATAGTAAAATGAACATGTGTTGTAAACCCCGTGTATTTGGACCGGTGTATACAGCGCAAAAGCAAGTGTTTTTAGTCAGAAATTAATGTTAAATTAATGCTTAAATGGATTTTTCAGATTACTACGGGATTTTCAATTTTTAGCGATGTTAAGGACCTTAAAGTTACGCAATTGGTTATCAAGAAAATTACAAATTTATTTTGATTACTGAAAATAGAGGTAATATTTCATTACCTGTGAAGCAATTTTATCGTGTAGTTCTGAAAATACTTTAATTTTTCATTATTATATGATACAAATTAATTTATTTTTATTTTTTCACCAATGTGAATCAAAAATAAATAGTCAAAATATTGTTTAGTTTCATTTAATTTTTTCTGTTATGGAAACCATTCTAATTCACCACTTCTATTAATCCGTTAGCGCCCAGCGTCCTCATTTGAGGACAGCTAATAAAATGGCACGTATATTTTTTGTGGTTTCTTAGAAAGATTTCTGATTTTTAGTGATAGTTTATAGCGTCACTCTAAATGATCCCTGAAAGTTTTATGCGCGACCTATTAATTATTATTTCAGAATTTGGATAGTCACTTTATGATTTTTCGTTCTTTGCTTTTTGCGCAGGTAAACTAACTTAAATCAAGTTGAATAATAATATATATTATAATACTTTACTTTCGAAATCTTCGTCAACATATAATAGGAAATTAATTTGTTATCTCAAAGTTTTTCTAACTCGAAGTTTTCTCGCTAGAACACTAAACGTTAATAAATGAGGATAGGCTTTAAATTTAAAACTATCAGAAGAATTGTTTAAGATAATATATTTTACTGTTACTTGTCTATATTAATTTAGAAATGAAATAATCAGCTAATAATATTTTGCAAAATTAATTCGGGCGCTAACGGGTTAATAACAAAAACAAATGTTTTACGACTGCTTGAAAAATTTTTTAAGCAATTGGTTTTATTTTTTCTTTGAAGCAATTACACAAAAAGACATCCTTTTTAATAAATCGACACTTTCGTCGTATAAAGCCACGGACCAGATAAATACGTTTTACATCAGAAAGATTATTTAACAAATATAATAAAATTGTATCAGGCACTAAACATTACATTTTAATGCATAGTTTTTTTCCCCGTTTTAACAGATCTGACCTTCCGGTCATACGCTACAAATTACGGTATTTAAAAAAAAAAAAAAAAAAAAAAAAAAGCCATAAGCTTAAAAATATGAAATGAGAAAGCGTAAAATAAATAAGTAAATAAAACCAAATAAATCGTATTATTAGGTACTGTCGCTCTTTACTTAGATTAGTCATTATCCCATTTGACAAACAAAATTTGGTTTTGCTTTAGACTAATGGCTTTTTTTTTTTAAATCTGTTTTAAAATATTCTTTTAACATTTTATACTCTGCACAACATAAATCATTTTCCGTAGTGAAATAAAAGCATATAACTCTCTGTTGAAAATTCAGTATTGGCAATTCTTTATAATTTTAGGCGGCTGTCAGTAAGAATTCATTGAAGTAATATAATTAAAGTTAATTATATAGAATAAATTATAAGAAATAATCTTGAGCAAGTATAAAATATGAATAATATTTAGATAAAAAAAAATAGTTCTCATCATCCTACTCTGTACAACCATTCTGATCGAGATCATATCGGAGAACATCACTTATCTCAATGCTGGTAGACCGGAGATGCTAGATTCGAATCAAATTAAAGACAATCGGCCAACCCGTTTAGAGTTTTCCGAGATTTTTTCCGAACCTTGTGTGAATGCCGCCTAGTATCCCTCAGAATCTCCCGTAAGCAATTTCCCTGAGCTTAGGTCCCTCCCGTCGACAATCCCGTAACCTGTACACACAAAATAAATCGTATTAAACACCCTTCACAGATAAGTGTTTCGTTGGAATCTTCATCAAAAACAATTTCGAATGTCATTCCTTTTTTTTTTCTTTTTTTTTTTTCCCCTAAGCTCTATACAATTTCTTAAAAACTAATGGTGATTAACTTTATGGCATATTGCCTTACATTCTCTTACTTATTCTCATAAATTTCCCCTTAAATCAAAGTCATTTCAATGTATTGATTGTTATTAAAGATTTTTTTTCCACTTCACATTTGCGAAGATCAAACACATCATAACAGTTAAAAAAAAAAAAGAGCAAGATAAACAAAATGACTACTTTTTTTTTTTTTTTTTTTTTTTTTTTTTTTTTTAACTTTGTCAAAGAATAAAAGTTAAATCTTCTATTTATATTAAAAGAAAAATTTAATGTTAAATATTTATCGTTTATTCAGATACGATTCGCTTTTTTTTTTTTTTTTTTTTTTTTTTTTTTGCTTTTTATATCTTATATGCCTTTAATGTTTTAACTTTAATGTTCGTAATATTTTTCATTCTGTAAATGCACTGCAATTGGTTTCTTAAATGTTCTTTTACCATACAAATATTTACCATATAATTTTTACAAAAATGCTTTATTTATTTGAAAGACTTTTATGATAATGTTTTATCCAATTTACAATAAAGGTTTTAGAAGATTTTAGAAAGCCCTAGAATGTTTTGTTGCTTGAAATGGACAATTTTATAGATGGAAAAGCAACTTAAGTCAAAATGATTAATGCTTCGGTGAATTTAAAAAATCGGTAATTTTTTTGGTGGTACAGCGATGATTTCTTGTTGAATGCAATTGTATGAGGATGATTTACTTAGAAATAGTATGAAAGAATTGTGTTTAATAGTTATTTTAGAATAGAATTTTAAATTTCATAGCGTTTAGAGGGATGACCTTATTGACCTTAACTTTTTCTAAGGTTTTTAAACTTAATAAATATTTAAAATTAGTACTATTATTCTGTTATCAATAACTAAATGTAGTCATTCTATAGAAATAGCAATAGAAGTCTTGTATATTTAATCTTTTTTTTAAATTGATTAATAAGTTTTATACAAGGTAATTGAATTACCTTAAAGGTAATTCGATTACCTTATACCTAATTTCCGTAAATTTTGTTCGAATTAATTGAAACTGATATGTGTTATTCAAATTCACTGTAGTATGTTCCCTACTGGAAATGTAGCATGATTGGTTTGCGTGAAAATACAACATATGCATAGTTGCCAACTTTTACGCTATTTTGACTGCCGTGAAATATTAATAAAAAATTTTATTTTGTCTAATCGATAAAAACTGTTACAGGAATATATAAAAAATTTCAATTAAAATTTCGTGGTAGCCGAAAATTGCAAAGGACCAAAGCATTCCATTTTATGAAATGTATAAACAATATTTTAATCGAGTTGCCCACTTTTATAATTTATTCCGGCGCATTTTTAGCCCCGCATTTATTTCGCCCCAAAATTTTTCTAGAATATTTTTTTCCAATATGTGACAATGATTAAATTAGAATATCATTCTTCAAAATTTCAAGTATGAAAAAAAGGTGAAGCTAACAATGCTATGGAATAAATTTTAAAAGTTGGCAACTCTGTTTTAATACTTCTGAACTACTCAAAACATAATGAAATTAACACATACTTTTCGTAGATACAAAGACACATTTTCTATGGAATAGGAAATGATTACCATTTCTGATTTGTTTGCAGAGCAACAGAAAATCATTCAGATAAATTAAAAGGTACAATTAGAAATTAAACTGCTGTTTGTAAAAATTGAAACACCATGAAATAATGCGAATAACAGAATGATATTTATTGGGTACATACATTATAGTAGGAATAACAACTGATTAAAACTTCAGGAAATTTGGAGTAATATGTACTGAGAAAACAGTACATAAAGCAGCGACCTCTGTGAGCAATAGCAGCACTTATCTGCCTAGGCATTGAATCAAACAGCGATTGGATGACATGTACGGGTAGAACACTTCATGAAGCTTCAACAGGATGCCACAATTCATCGATCGTAATTACTAGTGAGTGGTGGAGGGCCACTCGCTTTCCAAAGATTAAACAGTCATTTTCATTGGTACAAGATCAAGACAACGCGCTGGCCGGAACAACGATTAAACACATTCTGTATAAAGGAAGGTCCGCACAATACAGGCCACTTGCGGTCGTGCATTATCCTGCTTAAATGTTGCGCTACGCAGACCTTGAATATAGGGCAGAGGGGCGGGCTTTAACTCACGAGAAATTTAATGGTTGCTGTTCAGAGTGCCGGGAATGCAAACAAGAAGTAGTCGAGACGTGTATCCAATGGGACCCCATAACATCACTGCAGCTGATGGACAGCGTGACGATGTAGAATCCTAGCTGGCAATGTGCATTATTCACGATGCCGTTAAATACGGATAAGGCAATCTTGGTGCTATAAACAGGATTGTCTGAAAGGTGATTTCACGCCATTCCTGCGTCCAGGTTCGTCGTTGATCACACATTAAAGGCGCCCATATCAGTGATGCAGTTTTGAGGGAAATCAAAATTTTGGTAGTCGCATACTGTGTCACCACCTGGAGTGATGGTATGCGGTACCATCGGATACACGTATCGATCATCTCTTGTTTTCATTCCCGCCACTCAGAATACCAGCCGTTACATTTCTGACGAGTTAAGGCCCGTCGCTAGGCCCTATATTAAAGGCCTCCGAAGCGCAATAGTTAAACAGGACAATGTACAACCGCATGTTGTCCGTATTGTCCGGACATTCCTTGATGCAGAATATGTTCGACTGTTGCTCTGGCCAGCGCGTTTTCTTGATCTCGCACCAATGAAAATGACTGTTTAATCGTTGAAAAGCGACAGCCCCCCCCACCACTCACCAATAACTACAATCGATGAATTATGGCATCGTGTTGAAGCTTCATGAAGTGCTCTACCCGTACATGTCATCCAATCGCTGTTTGATTCAATGCCTAGGCAGATAAGTGCTGCTATTGCTCATAGCGGTCGTTGCTTCACGTACTGTTTTCTCAGTACATATTACTCCAAATTTCCTGAAATTTTAATCAATTGTTCTTCCTACTATAATGTATGTGCCCAATAAATATGATTCTGATATTCGCATTCTTACATGCTGTTGCAATTTTTACAAACAGCAGTGTAATTAAAGTACATTTTCAGATGTGTTGTGTGTGATTCCATAGGAGAAGGTAACATCAGTTACACAGAAGGATAAAATTTTCTTCTTCTTGCAATCACTATTATCATACAAAAATATTAATGGCACATTTATAGTAATTTCTGTGATTAAATAGAATAATAATTCTTGTTAGAAAATATTGGTGGAATCAGAAATATCTCTGTGTGGGAATGACATTACATATTTCGTGAAATTGCCATTATGCGTTTTAAACAATTTTAGTATTTAAAAGTATTTATGACTTTGATTCGTCACGACTACTTTGTGCTTTAATATTCGTAAATATATTTAGAATGCTTTGAATTTGATATCAAATGTTTATCAAATTTACTATTACATCTTTAGCTGATTTGTTTTGTAAGGACTCACAAAACATATCCGATGCTATGAGAGTTTTTTTTTTTTTTTTTTTTTTTTTTTTTTTTACAAACATGCCCGTCGCATCTTCATATTCCACACAGCATATCAAAATTAAAATATATTTTAGGTCATACAAAACGATCTTTTTTGCAGAATGAAAAAATGTTTCTTCTAGTTGATGATCTCCAGGGGCCTAGAAATTTGTTCAGAAACATTATGGAATATAAGTGGAATTTTCAATATTATGAAGATTTTATTTATTTATGAGCGATGGGTTTGATGAACCTGAACTGAAGTTTGTGTTCAAAAATGGTTAAATTTAAATATCATTTTATTCTATTCCATTATTTTGATGAAGAAACACAACTCCATCATTTTCCATTATTTGATAGGCGATGCATTGCTGTGATTCTAGCACGTTTTATCTGCTTCGCTGATTAATATATCCGAACGAACTCTTAAAATCCCATGTAATTTATTAATATAAATATCTCAAATAATAATAAAAAAAAATATTTCATTAAAATCAATCAAATTCTGGATTTGAATTCCCGCTGCCTTCAGTAACGACTTTCCCAAATGTACAATGCGAACCGCACTGCCTGCGGCAACATTTTACCCTAATCGAATCACACGAACCTCAGTTGGGTAACCAATATATTGAGCAACGTCTTTCCTGTCTGTACTATGTCGGATACCAGTAACCAGTACGTGCAGCAGCGCCATACCCATGCGCCCTTCTCTATCTACACATTTTAATTTTACATGTACAAAAGTAAGTGTAATCAGACCCGAAAACCAAACCACACACTAAAAATCGATTTTTTAGGTAATTTGGAACAGCGTTACGCTCAGCAATGTATTTTTCTTCCTCCCTTGCACTCAAAAGAGCAAAAGGAAAGAAATTTCGAAAAATTCTTTTATTGAACTACATTACGTAAAGGTTGAAGAAGTTACCATAAATATAGAGTTGCAATTGTGACGTCTTTCTTTTTTTTTTTTGCTAAATAATCCTTCTTCCATTATTTCATTCATTTCTCCAAACCAAACATAAAAGTTTATTTTCTTTATTTCAATACACTTTCACAGCTATGACGTTAGCTTTAGTGTTATCCCTGTAAAACTTAAGCTTTTATTATTAAGAAGGTTTTATGTTTAGATAGTAATTCAGTTAGTTAAAGCAGTTCTGGTCTAATATTTTTATATGTAATAGTAATAAATATTAAAATAATGCAGTTACTTAACAACGCATAGAGCTTCATTACATAAATGTTTTGATGTGTGTTGGTGTATGAGTTAAGGCCGATTGTCTACACTAGGGACATGGGTCTAAGTAAACTGAAGTACTTTGGATCACTGTGGATTCGACTACTGAAAACTTTCAAGTGCTGTTAATGTGTTTTGATGCCCTACTAAAAATGGTCCATAGAGATAAATACAAAAACTTATTGACATCAATAGAGTTCTATTGGTACGAATTGATTTCTATGGATATCCCTATCGCTATCAATAGAAGCTATTGATATCTGTAACCTATTGATTATATCCTCAACTGATATCAATAGACCTTTACTGACATCATTAGAAATATGATCAGTAGGCTATTGATATCAATAGATTTCTATGGATTTCCCTACCGCTATCAATAGAAGCTATTGACGTCTGTAACCTATTGATTATATCCTCAATCGATATCAATAGATCTTTACATACATCAGTAGAAATTCGATCGGTAGGCTATTGATCCCAATTGGTATCAGTAGAAAAAATGATAGCTGCAAATTTTGTTCATTTCTTCTTCCAAGTCCCGAAAAAAAAAGTTTAAAATGTTTAAAAATCTGTATCTCCCGTTTCAAAGCATGCAGAATCACGTGCTACGCATTGTTTTAAACGCAATAAAGTATTCCTCAAAAAAAAAAAAAAAAAAAAAATTCATGCTCCTCAGCCCCCCCCCCCTTTTGGGGGGGAATGGGAAATCAGGTTCAGTAACACAAAATTTATATTTCGGCTTCTTTCCACGATAACAAGTAAAACAAGAAGTTTCATTAAGATTTTTCAGTAACTAAGCCTCTTTATGTATTTTTAAACACAATTTTACCCTGTGTCAGGTATAACGTTAACAAAACTGCAATATTCGAATAAAATGCGAAGTTTTGATCGAAATTTTAAAAAATTCCATTTTATTTTATTGACATTTTATTATAAAACAGAATTAAACTAGTATGTTGTGGCCACCACAAGACTTTCGTCTATATTTACCTATACATATTCAATCAGTAACAATATTAAGAAAAAAAAAAAAAAAGTACGATTTTTTTTCTAAGTTTTTTTTTTTTGTTGTTGTTAAAAGTAAAAAAAATCGATAACTTTGTTTTAAATTATCACAGATTTATAGTTCAACCATTCGTTTTAAAGGTATTGACGAGACCTTTCGAAAGATACCCATCTTGAAAATTTATCCCCCCCGGGGGGTACTTCCCCCCAAGGGGGGGGACCGATGCCCCCCCATGCAGAAAATTTTTTTCAGAGTTACATACTACTATTATCAATAATTCATATTAATTTTACAATCACAAGTTTAAAACAACTCTTATTATGCACATTTATACGAATTTTTGTCCTATGCTGCCATGTTAAAAATTTAGATAAATGCTATCACAGCGCCACCTGTTGAGCTATTGATCCCCAAACATAATCAGCACCAGTTAATGTCGGGGACAAACTAAATAACAAGTTTGGTTAAATTTCGTTAAAAAAAAATAAATAAAAATTGCGATTTTTTTTCTAAGTTTTGTTTTGTTAAAAGTAAAAAAAATCGATAACTTTGGTTTAAATTATCACAGATTTATGGTTCAACCATTCGTTTTAAAGGTATTGACGAGACCTTTCGAAAGATACCCATCTTGAAACTTTGCCCCCCTGGGTGGGAACTTCCCCCCCCCCGGTGGGGGGGGGAACCGATGCCCCCACATGCACAAAATTTTTTTCCTAGTTAACTACTACTATTATCAACCTGATCTTTCGAAAGATACCCATTGTGAAAATTTACCCCCCCCCTGGGGGGGGGGGTATTGCCCCCCATGCAGAAATTTTTTTTCCTAGTTACATACTACTATTATCAATAATTCATATTAATTTTACAATCACAAGTTTAAAACAACTCTTATTATGCACATTTATACGAATTTTTGTCCTATGCTGCCATGTTAAAAATTTAGATTAAATGCTTTCACAGCGCCACCTGTTGAGCTATTGATCCCCAAATGCAATCAGCACCAGTTTATGTCGGGGACCAACTAAATACCAAGTTTGATTATATTTCGTTTTAAAAAAATTTATGTATATATACGATTTTTTTTCGAAGTTTTTTTTTTTTTTTTGTTAAAAGTAAAAAAAAAATCGATAACTTTGTTTTAAATTATCACAGATTTATGGTTCAACCATTCGTTTTAAAGATATTGACGAGACCTTTCGAAAGATACCCATCTTGAAACTTTGCCCCCCCGGAGGTACTTCCCCCCCGGTGAGGGGGGGAACCGATGCCCCCACATGCACAAAATTTTTTTCCTAGTTAACTACTACTATTATCAACCTGATCTTTCGAAAGATACCCATTGTGAAAATTTACCCCCCCCCCTGGGGGGGGGGTATTGCCCCCCCATGCAGAAATTTTTTTTCCTAGTTACATACTACTATTATCAATAATTCATATTAATTTTACAATCACAAGTTTAAAACAACTCTTATTATGCACATTTATACGAATTTTTGTCCTATGCTGCCATGTTAAAAATTTAGATTAAATGCTTTCACAGCGCCACCTGTTGAGCTATTGATCCCCAAATGCAATCAGCACCAGTTTATGTCGGGGACCAACTAAATACCAAGTTTGATTATATTTCGTTTTAAAAAAATTTATGTATATATACGATTTTTTTTCGAAGTTTTTTTTTTTTTTTTTTTTGTTAAAAGTAAAAAAAAAATCGATAACTTTGTTTTAAATTATCACAGATTTATGGTTCAACCATTCGTTTCAAAGATATTGACGAGACCTTTCGAAAGATACCCATCTTGAAACTTTGCCCCCCCCCCCCGGAGGTACTTCCCCCCCGGTGGGGGGGGGGGAACCGATGCCCCTACATGCACAAAATTTTTTTCCTAGTTAACTACTACTATTATCAACCTGATCTTTCGAAAGATACCCATTGTGAAAATTTACCCCCCCCCTGGGGGGGGTATTGCCCCCCCATGCAGAAATTTTTTTTCCTAGTTACATACTACTATTATCAATAATTCATATTAATTTTACAATCACAAATTTAAAACAACTCTTATTATGCACATTTATACGAATTTTTGTCCTATGCTGCCATGTTAAAAATTTAGATTAAATGCTTTCACAGCGCCACCTGTTGAGCTATTGATCCCCAAATGCAATCAGCACCAGTTTATGTCGGGGACCAACTAAATACCAAGTTTGATTATATTTCGTTTTAAAAAAATTTATGTATATATACGATTTTTTTTCGAAGTTTTTTTTTTTTTTTTTGTTAAAAGTAAAAAAAAAATCGATAACTTTGTTTTAAATTATCACAGATTTATGGTTCAACCATTCGTTTTAAAGATATTGACGAGACCTTTCGAAAGATACCCATCTTGAAACTTTGCCCCCCCGGAGGTACTTCCCCCCCGGTGAGGGGGGGAACCGATGCCCCCACATGCACAAAATTTTTTTCCCAGTTAACTATTACTATTATCAACGAGACCTTTCGAAAGATACCCATCTTGAAAATTTACTTCCCCGGGGGGGGGGGGTACTTCCCCCCAGGGGGGGGAACCGATGCCCCCACATGCACAAAATTTTTTTCCTAGTTAACTACTACTATTATCAATAATTCATATTAATTTTACAATCACAAGTGTAAAATAACTCTCTTTATGCCCATTTATACGGAATTTTGTCCAATGCTGCCATGTTAAAAATTTGCATAAAATGCGATCACAACGCCACCTGTTAAGCGATTGATCCCCAAATGTAATAAGCACCAGTTTATGTCAGGGGCCAACTAAATAACAAGTTTGGTTAAATTTCGTGGGAAAAAAAAAAAAAAAAACGATTTTTTTTCTAAGTTTTTTTTCGTTAAAAGTAAAAAAAATCGATAACTTTGTTTTAAATTATCACAGATTTATAGTTCAACCATTCATTTTAAAGGTATTGACGAGATCTTTCGGAAGATACCCATCTTCAAAATTTACCCCCCCGGGGGGGGGAGGGGGGTACTTCCCTCCCAAGGGGGTAGCGATGACCCCACATGCACAGAAATTTTTTCCTAGTTAACTATTACTATTATCAATAACTCATATTAATTTTACAATCACAAGTTAAAAATAACTCTCATTATGTACATTTATACGAAATTTTGTCCTATGCTGCCATGTTAAAAATTTGCATAAAATGCAATCACAGCGCCACCTGTTGAGCTTTTGATCCCCAAATGTAATCAGCACCAGTTTATGTCGGGGACCAACTAAATACCAAGTTTGGTTAAATTTCGTTAAATTTATATATATACATATATACGATTTTTTTTCTAAGTTTTTTTTTTGTTAAAAGTAAGAAAAATCGATATCTTTGTTTTAAATTATCACAGATTTATGGTTCAACCATTCGTTTTAAAGGTATTGACGAGACCTTTCGAAAGACACCCATCTTGAAACTTTGCCCCCCCGGGAGGTACTTCCCCCCAGTGGGGGGAACCGATGTCCCCACATGCACAAATTTTTTTTCCCAGTTAACTATTGCTATTATCAACGAGACATTTCGAGAGGTACCCATCTTGAAAATTTACTTCCCCGGGGGGGGGGGGGGGAACCGATGCCCACATGCACAAATTTTTTTTCCTAGTTACCTACTACTATTATCAATAATTCATACAAATTTTACAATCACAAGTTTAAAATAACTCTCATTATGCCCATTTATACGAAATTTTGTCCTATGCTGAGATGTTAAAAATTTTCATAAAATGCGATCACAGCCCCACCTGTTGAGCTATTGATCCCCAAATCTAATCAGCACCAGTTCATGTCAGGGTGCAACTAAATACGAAGTTTGCTTAAATTTCATTCATTGGTTCGTGAGATACAGCGTCCACAAAAAAATGATACAAAGACATTTTCTAAAAACTATTAATTCGTGTTCTGGACATCCCAAAACATGTAAATCCATCAAAGAACGGAGGTCGAAAATTTTCGCGAAACCAATACTTTCTCTATATTACATATAGAAGAAAGTAATAACTCTCATCTTTTAATTTATACGAAATTTTGTCCTACTGCCATGTTAAAAAATTTGGAAAAAATGCGATCACAGCGCCACTTGTTGAGCTATTGATCCCCAAATGCAATCAGCACCAGTTTATGTCGGGGACCAACTAAATACCAAGTTTGATTATATTTCGTTTTAAAAAAATGTATGTATATATACGATTTTTTTTCGAAGTTTTTTTTTTTTTTTTGTTAAAAGTAAAAAAAAATCGATAACTTTGTTTTAAATTATCACAGATTTATGGTTCAACCATTCGTTTTAAAGGTATTGACGAGACCTTTCGAACGACACCCATCTTGAAACTCTACCCCCCTGGGGGGTACTTCCCCCCTCCAGGGGGGTGCGAACCGATGTCCCCACATGCACAAAATTTTTTTCTTAGTTAACTACTACTATTATCAACAAGACCTTCCGAAAAATACCAATCTTGAAAACTTACTCCCCCGGGGGGTACTTCCCCCCCAGGGGGGGACCAATGCCCCCACCTGCACAAAAATTTTTTCCTAGTTGACTACTACTATTATCAATAATTCATATTAATTTTACAATCACAAGTTTAAAATAACTCTCATTATGCACATTTATACGAAATTTTGTCCTATACTGCCATGTTAAAAGTTTGCATAAAATGCGATCACAGCGCCACCTGTTGAGCTATTGATCCCCAAATCTAATCAGCGCCAGTTCATGTCAGGGTGCAACTAAATACCAAGTTTGGTTAAATTTCATTCATTGGTTCGTGAGATACAGCGTCCACAAAAAAATGATACAGACAGGCAGACATTTTCTAAAAACTATTAACTCGTGTTCTGGAAATCCCAAAACGTGTAAATCCATCAAAAAACGGAAGTCGAAAATTTTCGCGAATCCAATACTTTCTCTATATTACATATAGAAGAAAGTAATATGATTTTTTATTAATATTGGTTAAACATTTTTTAATATATCCTCATACAAATATTAATTGGTTTATCAAGCTATCTTCTATTTAATTTACTTACGAAGTAAAATCTACTCAATCTCAACTTGAAAGAATATATCTATTTTTTGTTTAGCAGATTGCAGTATTTTGAAAAACAGATATGGCAACGAACGCTGTTTGTTTACAAGATCAAGGAGAAAAGGGAGAAAATTAAAGATGGATGCCGCCTCGCGTGATAAGCAGAACGTGGTCTTGCAATGAGGTAACATTTTAATTATCAAGGTAAGTTCATGAATAAAATGTTTGTTACATTTTAAAATGTTTTCATTTTAAATTCAGAGTGCACTTATTGTTAAAACTTACTTTTGCCATATACTATTTCTACACTGCGATTCACTGTTTCGAGTTCGACTGTAAATTAAACTAATTTCTACGAACATATTTTTCTAGTGCTTGTATGTAATATAATGGTAGTAATGACAGTAATGTTTTAAATTTGATTCTGTATGTTTTTAACAAAAAATAAATAAATTTTCTGTTTTATTATTATCGTTTTAATTTTTCTACCAAACAGTATTTTTCAAAATATAGTCTTCTCCCAAAAACGCACATTTCTTAAACGGACAAATTCTAGAAACTTACATATCACAATAAATTAAAACAATGAAACTTGAAAGTGTTCAAAACACAAGATAGCAGGAACAGTAATTTATTAGAACAGTTTAAAAAATATATATTTATAGGAAAAAAAAAACATTGTAAAGCCGTTTAGCTTAGCATTTACTCTATATAATAATATTTGGTAGAAACTAGTACAGGCAATGTTTTAAACTGCTTTTCAAAAATGTGTAAAAAATTTTGTGAAAGGATCATTATTTTTTATAAAGCAAAATTTTATTAAATATATTAAAAAAGGTCTTAGACCTGACTCTTGACTAATTTGGCAGCGCACAATATCCAGTGGCCCTCTTTAAACTTTAGCTTCTGGCAACCCTTTCCAATGCTATGTTTTGATGCCTTTAAATGTATTTTAAAATTAAATAAACTGCTTTGTGAATTTTGGTTAATTGTTTGGGGAAGCGTAATCAATTTTCACAAACTTACTTGATTTTTCACAAATTATTTTATAAATTTACGAAAGGGGTACCATTTTAAAATATTTGAATTAATCTATGGTGTAGACTGTAATCTGAATTTAAATACTCGCCCAATTCTTAGCATTTACTTTTGCAAGTTATAGCTTATTCTTTTAATTTTTTGTGTTTAATTTATCTGAGAAAAATATTCAAAAAATTTAAAAACAATTTAAAAATACACTATTTGACGAATGTTATTTTAAAATATCTTTCTTGTCCCAGTGGCAGAAACCCCGTGACACGGCGACATAGTCGTGGACGCAGAAAAACGTCTTGCAGACAGTTTTTGTCTGCACTAATAAAAAAATTAGTCTGCAACTTTCGGACACTCTTTGTCTGTACTAATAATCAAAAATTGTCCACAACTTTCAGACTGTTTTTGTCTGCAGTCATAAAAAATTGTCTGCAATTTACGGACATTTTTCGCCCACGACAATGCATTACCGATGTATGACGTGTTAGATGCTCTCTGTTAGGAACTCTAGAGCCCCCTATAGGTGCCTTGGTAGGAACACACAAAACAGTGCTTAACAAGGGCGACCTAGGAGTAAAGCTAGAAATTAGCGGTCGCCACTCGCCACATGGTGGCTAGATTTTTAAAAGTAGCGACTAAAGAAATTGCCTTTGGTCGCCACTGCAGTGGCCACTTCTCTTCTACCCATTCTTTATAAAATATACCCCATTCCAAGGCAAACTTGGATCGCGCGGCGGCTTTTCCGCGGTAAACGTGCCACACAAAGAATTCAGGCTGTTCTAAAATCTAACCTCGCCACTTGCAAACATATTTCAGAAGTCAATTTTAATAGTAAACACTTAAAATTCTTCTACCCATTCTTTATAGAATACCCCATTCCAATGCAAACTTGGATCGTGTGGCGGCGTTTTCGCAGTAAACGCGCCGTGCGCCTCGAATTCAGGCTTTCTCAAATCTAACATCGCCACTTACAGACATTTTCAGAAGTCAATTTTAACAGTAAACACTGGAAATTGGCAGGTAGTCTTATTCATATACTAAAAAAATGTACGACTTTTTCCCATTTTTCTATAAAAGTGTTAGATTTTGATTTAAAAAAAATGTCAAAATGAGAGTTTCGACTTTCGGGAGAAAGAGACGAAAAGGAAGCTCGTGAGATAATCAATCGGCTGAAACTCCGATTGTATTACGTTCGCAGAAAAATTAAAAACGTCATTCGACGCATTTTCACTTCAATAGCCCCGTCTCCGAATGTCCAAAATTAATTCACATTCATCCAAAAAAAGTAAAAAAGTCCTTCAAAAGAAAATTAGAACGCACATTTAAAGCCTCTTTTTTTTTTTTTTTACAAAAGGGAAAGAAAATTTCAACCCTTTTATTCAACAAAAATGTGCACCTGGCTTGTTTTTGTTGAATTCGCATTTTAGGATAAGAAGATTGCCACAGTTAAAAACAACTGTATTTAAAAACATGGATTTAATAATTGAATCTTAATAATATAAAGAAATAGAATAAAATAGATATAATTAATATTAAGAAAGAATAAATTATGCAATTTTCTTTTTCATGCACAAGTCCTACTTTTTGCATTAATTATTAATTAATTTCATATTTTATTAGTTTTACAGGTTAATAATTTTTTTTAATTTTTTGTGCACTTTGATTATACAATTTTATGTATTGTAAAATATTTTCTGTTCTTTTACTATTTTATTTTTCAATTATATGTAATTTGTTATGCCTAATCTGAGTTACACTGATGTACTACATACTACAGACCATTAAATTACAAATTTGATAATATCTTAAAATTGATTTCTTTTTTTTTTTTTCTATTGAATTATCATTTAATGATTGAGCTTAAGATCTTGTTTATCCTTAAGATGAATTAGTGCTGCTAATTTTAAAATATTTCAAAATTAACTTTTTAAAAAGTGACAGCTACAATTACATTGTGAAATCTCGACTACAGCCACATTCTCTAAATTCAGTTAGAGAGGGGGATTATAATTGCAAATTATTAAAAATTCATTATTATTAAAGAAAAATTAATTTATAATTCATTTGTAACAAGAAAAAAAAAAAAAAAAAAGGAAAAAGAAACTTGCAAAATAAAAAAGTATTATTAAAAAAATATTTTTTTTTTATTTACATATACTAATATATTTTCATGAATCAAAGATGTTTTTTTTTTTTTTTTTTTTTTTTTTTTTTAAAAAGTAGAAAATCGACACCATTCAGGGTAGTGAAGGGGCAAAAAATCAGAATTTTTCTGTTATAAAATAATATAACCAAAAGAGAATTTTAAACATATGAATTTTGTATTGAATAGTATTTTCTTACATTCATAGTATAAATTATGTAAATCTATTCCTATTTCATTTATTAAAATTTATCAGAAATGTATTATTGTGGATGAGTTTCAAAAAGTTGACTACCTTAATTATTTTCTTAATGATTTGTCGAGACTGAACATCGAAAAAATTAAAGAAAAGAAAATTTTATTTTACTTTAACTTTTATCAGCAAGTGGCTAGTGGCCACTAAAAAAATGAAGGCTAGTGGCCACTGGCCACCAACCAAATTTCTTAATTTCTACCTTTACCTAGGAGCCTAGATCTCCCTTTATAGGCAGCGTTATACTTGTTACCTGTATCCTGTTACCTGTTACTGCGATTCTACGGGAATGTAGAAAAGTGCTAATTTCATTAAAAACTGCTCCAAAACTTCTCCTCCACTTCAAAATTCACTTATAAAAATTTCTGTATCAAAACTAATACTTTTATTATTTATAATTATTTTTATTGTGTTGTGTCAAACATTGCTATAAAATATTTAATTGAATGGGTTAATCTTATTATTTGACAGTTGTGTATACTAAATTGTTCTGTAGTAAAATTGTATTATGTATTGTATTGTTGCACGAGATCACCACTGTTGTTAACGCCCCCCCCCCCCCCCCCTTCCAGATTGCTGCTATCATCTTTCAGGCTTTTTGAGTGTAAGCCATTTTCACCCCTGACTACATGCAAATATCACAGACAGATTATGAAGTTTTAAAAACCTGTTGCAGACATCTACAAAATTTTCTGTCACTGAGTTCCTTGTAGTAGGGTAATTTTAATCTCATACGACAAGAAGCGATAAACATTCCAAACATAGATTGTGTCATTGCATAGGATTATAATTTGTCAGGGCCCACAGTTTTTATTTTTAGAATTAAGTTCTAAAATAATGTAAGAATAAAAACGTAGTGTCAGTGGCGTAGCTAGGTGGGGGCGGCAGGGATGATCTGCTCCGGGTGTCACCCAATCAGTTTGAGAAGATGCTTCATAAGTGTTTTTGTGGAAATGTTTAAAAAATACATAACAAATTAGCAGGCTTTGCCCGTTTTCGCTGGTCACTATATTTAAAGAAAACTCTTTTCTATATAGCTTTATGAAAAAAGAAAAAAATACTGAAATCGCTCAAAAGCTCACTTTGGGTTCCCAGCACCTTCGGCAGCGATTTGTTTGTCCTCGCAGTCTCCAGTGCCTGTCTCTATTGCCTGCGACAATGGCTTACCCGTGAGCTTTCATTTGGGTGCTTATCATATATGACAGTTTCGATAAATTTGAAGTAGCCCTTTTATATTTGAATCCCAGTTACATATGAACAACATTATACGTGATGTATATAATATTTGCTTTCAAGTTATTTCCTATATTTATTTGAATTAATCGATCAATCATAAAATGACAGCAATTTTAAGCCAAATATAATATTACAATATGGTATGATCGGCTACGTCTATGGCATGAGATAATTATTATTATTATTTTATTTTTTGGTTATATATACTTCATGCTTAGTTAATAGTAGTTGGTATATAGAAAAATAAATAAATTAATTAATATGTAAACCTGATCATGGTACAGCCTTAATATAGCTCCCCTTGGCGACTTTTGAAATTTTGTCGCCGTTTTAGACCAAATTATAATTTATGCGATTATTTTTCCTATTTCTTTCTATCTTTTCTTTCTTTCTTTCTTTCTTTTTTAATATTTTATAATCTAGTTATATTTTTATGCGCTACTTGGCTTTAAGTGGTTGTCCTTGGCGAAATATGGCCGATCTACTTCAGCATCAAAATTTAAAAAATTGTCCAGAATTATCAATAAATACCTTTAATATAATGCTGAATTAGTTTTTATGCCAAGCGTGATTCATCTGTGCTAAAAAAAAATTAAAGTTGAGGTATATAAAAAAGTGCTGTGAAATAAAATTCAGAAGAAACATGTTAGATTTGTATTATTACTATTTTATTTTAAAGTTATAAAGATGTCATTTTCTCATTTTCAATTTAACATTTAGTTTTTTTTTTTTTTTTTTTTTTTCGTGTGAAAGCATATTTCATTTTATGTCGGAAAAATAATTAAATAAAAATGCCTCATAAACTTTTTTGGCAACAATTAAAAATTTAAACGGCTTATATTAAGGCAATTACCAGTTTATTATTTTCATATTTTAATTAATTTTAAAAGATCTAATCAAATTTCCGGCATAAATAGTAGCCTATGTCCTATTTCAGACTATTATCAATCTCTGTACCAGATTTTATACAGATTCATTTAGCCGTTGTGACATGATTGAGTAACAAACATACATATCCAATCTTTCGCATTTATAAATATTAGTATAGATATGTAAAATGAATTTTTCAGCCTAAAACATAAAGTAACTTCACTCTATTAGTAGTGATGAGATTGTACATGAAATAGAGTTACATAAATAAAACAGTTAACAAAAACTTATTAATTTGATTTAGGCCACAACAAGCACAGCACACGAGAAAGTCAAAATTATTGAAATTCTATTGGAACATAATAAATTCTTCTTTTTCGATTCTGAATGGCAGTCTTATTTTTAAATACACAATATACTAGTGAATGAACAAAAGCTCTGTGTTAAGGGCCCGATTAAAAAAAAAAGGTCTGGACCATTAGGCATAGTACATCTTGGCTGATGCACTTCCTAAAACATAGGGTTTGTTAAATTTTTGTTTTGACTTACCACATTAAATCGACTAATGCATATTGATAAGTTTTGAATATTGTAGTATATAATAGTTTTGAATATTTTAATTAAAGAAAAAAAAGTTACTGTTAAGAAAGGTGGTATTTTTTGCAAAATTAATATATATATATATATGTATGTATTTGTTTTCATAAAAAAATTTTCGATGCTGTCTGTTTTGAAACTTTCATCTGATAAGCACCCAAATGGAAGCCCACTGGTAAGCTATTGTCACAGGCAATATGGACAGACACCCGAGAGTCTGCAAAGGAGTGGACCGCTGCCGAAGGCAGCAGGGAACCAAAACGGGCTTTAAAACAATTTCATGATTTCTTTAAATTTTATTTTTGTTTGTAAAGCGGTATAGAAAAGAGTTTCCTTTAAATGTAGTGACCAGCAAAGCGAGAGAAACCTTTGTTGACCTTCATTGATTTCATGAATTAAAAAATGGTTTCATTAAGAAACTTTGATCTATAAGCACGTAGGCTGCATCAGGATGAGTTATGTGCATTTCAAGTTTGATTTTGAAATTTTTCCCGCATTCGGAATTTGGTTTGTTCCCGAACTGGGGCTTTGCTAGTTTAGCCTAATTGATAAAGGTTGCAATACTTTAAAAGCTGATTTTCGTAAATCACGATATCTTTATATAGCTGATAGCAGGGTTGGCAAAGTGGACCCAGCCCAGAAAAACCCGGGCGGGTTTTTCTGGGCGGGCCCACCAACAAAAACCCACTGGGTTTTTGCAAATAAGCGGGTTTTTGTTAAAAATTATTTATAATTTACAAATCCCATCTATAAAGTATAGAAAAACACCTTACCTTTAAAGAAAACTCTTTTATTTTCTATAAAACAGTATTAAACATAAAAAGTAACTACAGTTATAAATATAATAAAAGCAAGTTTATCTTCTATAATTGGTTCAATTTTCCTTTTCCTGTAAAACCGAATGATATTTTTGTTTAACAGTGGACATAAATGTTGTCCAGAATCAATATTTAACTAACTAAATTGCTTAGTTTTAAAACTTTATAATAATTTAATTTTAATTTTAGTACCAACATAATTATAAATCTAATAAAATAAAATTTTCTTCTATAACCGTTTCAACTATTAAAATACTTAAAAAAAAAAAAAGGATAAAGCAGTGCAACTTATTTTTATAATTAAAACTAGTTAGCATAAGTGAACTCTGCTCAGTTCCCCATCATATATATGTTCTCATAAATTTCTAGTACAGGACATTCTCTTAACATGATTATTATGTTAAGAGAAATGAATCTGACCAAACACTTGACACAGAGATAGAATGAAATCCCCACCTAATAGGCTATCCACCGTACACTTTGATACATTTATCTTATTCTAATCTATTAATTTATTTTATTAGGATCAATTTTGTAGTTTTGTTTTCATGCTACAATTTCCAATTCAACAATCCTCAAAATGCATATTTATATGGGATATACCCCCCATTTTGCTATGTTGATAAAATCTTAAATTATGAGTAACTTGCAAAATTTTCCTATTAGAATATTTGTAGTCAATTATGTTCAAACAAGTATCATAAATGTTTTTTGAAGTTGTCTGATATATTTATGATCCTCAAAATGGACATTTATGCTCAATTTTACCCTATTCTGCCATTTTAAGTAAATCATAAATTCCAAATAATTTATGAATTTTTTAAATTGAAAAATTTATGCTCTATGATATTCATGATCTATGATATTATGATCTATGATATTATGCTCTATGATATTCAGATGAAATATGCAGTAGAAAAGGGATTTTCATGGAAGTATTAAAAAATACTCCGTTTTTATCGCCTATATTCGCTCCATTCCAGAAATTGATTTGAACAATTAGTAAGAAATCTTTTAGTAAAAAATAGATTTTGTTACTTATTTTTGAAATAAGTAACATATAAAAGTTGTATAAACTATTGAAATTCAGTATTATTGATGAATTTTCAGTTTTTTGTGAAAAAAAGTAAACAGATATTTTACGATAATTGTTTTGCATAATTTTGAATGTTCAGCAGATTTCTTTCAAAAATATATTAAAAATATTCATAATTAGGTTTAATTGATGTATGAATCGTGATTGTTTTGCCTCATTAAGATTACATATGCAACAATAAAGTTATTTTCATGGAAATTTTAAAAAATGACACTTCGATTTCATCGCCAATATTTTCGAACTTTGTTAACGTGAATCTCAATGGTGGTAACAGATCTGTTCATGTTGTCAGTGGTTAATACTATAAGCAATTCGAAAACTATTCTTCCTGTTGACAGGGATTGTGGAAACAGTTCACGTTAAAAGTAATTCACATTAAGCGTGTTCACGTTAACGAGGTTCGACTGTATTCGGTAGCTTGCAAAAATGAATTTGAGCCATTAGAGAGAATTATTTTTGTTAAAAATAGATTTTGTTACTTATTTTTGAAATAATTAACATATAAAAGTTGTATAAACTATTGAAATTCAGTATTATTGATCAATTTTCAGTTTTTTGTGAAAAAAAGTAAACAGATATTTTACGATATTTGTTTTGCATAATTTTGAATGTTCAGCAGATTTCTTTCAAAAATATATTAAAAATATTCATAATTAGGTTTAATTGAAGTATGAATCGTGATTGTTTTGCCTCATTAAGATTACGTATGCAACAATAAAGTAATTTTAAAGGAAATTTTAAAAAATGACACTTCGATTTCATCGCCAATATTGTCGAACCTTGGTAACGTAAATCTCAACGGTGGTAACAGATCTGTTCATGTTGTCAGTGGTTAATACTATAAGCAATTCGAAAACTAATCTTCCTGTTGACAGGGATTGTGGAAACAGTTCACGTTAAAAGTAATTCACATTAAGCGTGTTCACGTTAACGAGGTTCGACTGTATTCGGTAGCTTGCAAAAATGAATTTGAGCCATTAGAGAGAATTATTTTTGTTAAAAATAGATTTTGTTACTTATTTTTGAAATAATTAACATATAAAAGTTGTATAAACTATTGAAATTCAGTATTATTGATCAATTTTCAGTTTTTTGTGAAAAAAAGTAAACAGATATTTTACGATATTTGTTTTGCATAATTTTGAATGTTCAGCAGATTTCTTTCAAAAATATATTAAAAATATTCATAATTAGGTTTAATTGAAGTATGAATCGTGATTGTTTTGCCTCATTAAGATTACGTATGCAACAATAAAGTAATTTTAAAGGAAATTTTAAAAAATGACACTTCGATTTCATCGCCAATATTGTCGAACCTTGGTAACGTAAATCTCAACGGTGGTAACAGATCTGTTCATGTTGTCAGTGGTTAATACTATAAGCAATTCGAAAACTAATCTTCCTGTTGACAGGGATTGTGGAAACAGTTCACGTTAAAAGTAATTCACATTAAGCGTGTTCACGTTAACGAGGTTCGACTGTATTCGGTAGCTTGCAAAAATGAATTTGAGCCATTAGAGAGAATTATTTTTGTTAAAAATAGATTTTGTTACTTATTTTTGAAATAATTAACATATAAAAGTTGTATAAACTATTGAAATTCAGTATTATTGATCAATTTTCAGTTTTTTGTGAAAAAAAGTAAACAGATATTTTACGATATTTATGTTTTGCATAATTTTGAATGTTCAGCAGATTTCTTTCAAAAATATATTAAAAATATTCATAATTAGGTTTAATTGAAGTATGAATCGTGATTGTTTTGCCTCATTAAGATTACGTATGCAACAATAAAGTAATTTTAAAGGAAATTTTTAAAAATGACACTTCGATTTCATCGCCAATATTGTCGAACCTTGGTAACGTAAATCTCAACGGTGGTAACAGATCTGTTCATGTTGTCAGTGGTTAATACTATAAGCAATTCGAAAACTAATCTTCCTGTTGACAGGGATTGTGGAAACAGTTCACGTTAAAAGTAATTCACATTAAGCGTGTTCACGTTAACGAGGTTCGACTGTATTCGGTAGCTTGCAAAAATGAATTTGAGCCATTAGAGAGAATTATTTTTGTTAAAAATAGATTTTGTTACTTATTTTTGAAATAATTAACATATAAAAGTTGTATAAACTATTGAAATTCAGTATTATTGATGAATTTTCAGTTTTTTGTGAAAAAAAGTAAACAGATATTTTACGATATTTATGTTTTGCATAATTTTGAATGTTCAGCAGGTTTCTTTCAAAAATATATTAAAAATATTCATAATTAGGTTTAATTGAAGTATGAATCGTGATTGTTTTGCCTCATTAAGATTACGTATGCAACAATAAAGTAATTTTAAAGGAAATTTTTAAAAATGACACTTCGATTTCATCGCCAATATTTTCGAACTTTGTTAACGTGAATCTCAACGGTGGTAACAGATCTGTTCATGTTGTCAGTGGTTAATACTATAAGTAATTCGAAAACTAATCTTCCTGTTGACAGGGATTGTGGAAACAGTTCACGTTAAAAGTAATTCACATTAAGCGTGTTCACGTTAACGAGGTTCGACTGTATTCGGTAGCTTGCAAAAATGAATTTGAGCCATTAGAGAGAATTATTTTTGTTAAAAATAGATTTTGTTACTTATTTTTGAAATAATTAACATATAAAAGTTGTATAAACTATTGAAATTCAGTATTATTGATGAATTTTCAGTTTTTTGTGAAAAAAAGTAAACAGATATTTTACGATATTTATGTTTTGCATAATTTTGAATGTTGAGCAGATTTCTTGCAAAAATATATTAACAATATTCATAATTAGGTTTAATTGAAGTATGAATCGTGATTGTTTTGCCTCATTATGATTACGTATGCAACAATAAAGTAATTTTAAAGGAAATTTTTAAAAATGACACTTCGATTTCATCGCCAATATTGTCGAACTTTGTTAACGTGAATCTCAACGGTGGTAACAGATCTGTTCATGTTGTCAGTGGTTAATACTATAAGTAATTCGAAAACTAATCTTCCTGTTGACAGGGATTGTGGAAACAGTTCACGTTAAAAGTAATTCACATTAAGCGTGTTTACGTTAACGAGGTTCGACTGTATTCGGTAGCTTGCAAAAATGAATTTGAGCCATTAGAGAGAATTATTTTTGTTAAAAATAGATTTTGTTACTTATTTTTGAAATAATTAACATATAAAAGTTGTATAAACTATTGAAATTCAGTATTATTGATGAATTTTCAGTTTTTTGTGAAAAAAAGTAAACAGATATTTTACGATATTTGTTTTGCATAATTTTGAATGTTCAGCAGATTTCTTTCAAAAATATATTAAAAATATTCATAATTAGGTTTAATTGAAGTATGAATCGTGATTGTTTTGCCTCATTAAGATTACGTATGCAACAATAAAGTAATTTTAAAGGAAATTTTAAAAAATGACACTTCGATTTCATCGCCAATATTGTCGAACCTTGGTAACGTAAATCTCAACGGTGGTAACAGATCTGTTCATGTTGTCAGTGGTTAATACTATAAGCAATTCGAAAACTAATCTTCCTGTTGACAGGGATTGTGGAAACAGTTCACGTTAAAAGTAATTCACATTAAGCGTGTTCACGTTAACGAGGTTCGACTGTATTCGGTAGCTTGCAAAAATGAATTTGAGCCATTAGAGAGAATTATTTTTGTTAAAAATAGATTTTGTTACTTATTTTTGAAATAATTAACATATAAAAGTTGTATAAACTATTGAAATTCAGTATTATTGATCAATTTTCAGTTTTTTGTGAAAAAAAGTAAACAGATATTTTACGATATTTATGTTTTGCATAATTTTGAATGTTCAGCAGATTTCTTTCAAAAATATATTAAAAATATTCATAATTAGGTTTAATTGAAGTATGAATCGTGATTGTTTTGCCTCATTCAGATTACGTATGCAACAATAAAGTAATTTTAAAGGAAATTTTTAAAAATGACACTTCGATTTCATCGCCAATATTTTCAAACTTTGTTAACGTGAATCTCAACGGTGGTAACAGATCTGTTCATGTTGTCAGTGGTTAATACTATAAGTAATTCGAAAACTAATCTTCCTGTTGACAGGGATTGTGGAAACAGTTCACGTTAAAAGTAATTCACATTAAGCGTGTTCACGTTAACGAGGTTCGACTGTATTCGGTAGCTTGCAAAAATGAATTTGAGCCATTAGAGAGAATTATTTTTGTTAAAAATAGATTTTGTTACTTATTTTTGAAATAATTAACATATAAAAGTTGTATAAACTATTGAAATTCAGTATTATTGATGAATTTTCAGTTTTTTGTGAAAAAAAGTAAACAGATATTTTACGATATTTATGTTTTGCATAATTTTGAATGTTCAGCAGATTTCTTTCAAAAATATATTAAAAATATTCATAATTAGGTTTAATTGAAGTATGAATCGTGATTGTTTTGCCTCATTAAGATTACGTATGCAACAATAAAGTAATTTTAAAGGAAATTTTTAAAAATGACACTTCGATTTCATCGCCAATATTGTCGAACCTTGGTAACGTAAATCTCAACGGTGGTAACAGATCTGTTCATGTTGTCAGTGGTTAATACTATAAGCAATTCGAAAACTAATCTTCCTGTTGACAGGGATTGTGGAAACAGTTCACGTTAAAAGTAATTCACATTAAGCGTGTTCACGTTAACGAGGTTCGACTGTATTCGGTAGCTTGCAAAAATGAATTTGAGCCATTAGAGAGAATTATTTTTGTTAAAAATAGATTTTGTTACTTATTTTTGAAATAATTAACATATAAAAGTTGTATAAACTATTGAAATTCAGTATTATTGATGAATTTTCAGTTTTTTGTGAAAAAAAGTAAACAGATATTTTACGATATTTATGTTTTGCATAATTTTGAATGTTCAGCAGATTTCTTTCAAAAATATATTAAAAATATTCATAATTAGGTTTAATTGAAGTATGAATCGTGATTGTTTTGCCTCATTAAGATTACGTATGCAACAATAAAGTAATTTTAAAGGAAATTTTTAAAAATGACACTTCGATTTCATTGCCAATATTGTCGAACCTTGGTAACGTAAATCTCAACGGTGGTAACAGATCTGTTCATGTTGTCAGTGGTTAATACTATAAGCAATTCGAAAACTAATCTTCCTGTTGACAGGGATTGTGGAAACAGTTCACGTTAAAAGTAATTCACATTAAGCGTGTTCACGTTAACGAGGTTCGACTGTATTCGGTAGCTTGCAAAAATGAATTTGAGCCATTAGAGAGAATTATTTTTGTTAAAAATAGATTTTGTTACTTATTTTTGAAATAATTAACATATAAAAGTTGTATAAACTATTGAAATTCAGTATTATTGATGAATTTTCAGTTTTTTGTGAAAAAAAGTAAACAGATATTTTACGATATTTATGTTTTGCATAATTTTGAATGTTCAGCAGGTTTCTTTCAAAAATATATTAAAAATATTCATAATTAGGTTTAATTGAAGTATGAATCGTGATTGTTTTGCCTCATTAAGATTACGTATGCAACAATAAAGTAATTTTAAAGGAAATTTTTAAAAATGACACTTCGATTTCATCGCCAATATTTTCGAACTTTGTTAACGTGAATCTCAACGGTGGTAACAGATCTGTTCATGTTGTCAGTGGTTAATACTATAAGTAATTCGAAAACTAATCTTCCTGTTGACAGGGATTGTGGAAACAGTTCACGTTAAAAGTAATTCACATTAAGCGTGTTCACGTTAACGAGGTTCGACTGTATTCGGTAGCTTGCAAAAATGAATTTGAGCCATTAGAGAGAATTATTTTTGTTAAAAATAGATTTTGTTACTTATTTTTGAAATAATTAACATATAAAAGTTGTATAAACTATTGAAATTCAGTATTATTGATGAATTTTCAGTTTTTTGTGAAAAAAAGTAAACAGATATTTTACGATATTTATGTTTTGCATAATTTTGAATGTTGAGCAGATTTCTTGCAAAAATATATTAACAATATTCATAATTAGGTTTAATTGAAGTATGAATCATGATTGTTTTACCTTATTAAGATGAAATATGCAATAATATGGGTATTTCTTTGGAAATTTCTGAAATATAACGTTTGGTTTTCATCGCCAACATTCGGTAGTTTTGCAAATATTGATTTTTAACCATTAATAAGAAATATTTTTGATAAAGATGAATTCAAATGCTTAATTTTGAAATAAATAGTACATAACTGTATTTTCAAGATCTAAAATTTAGTTTTATTCATGTATTTTCAGTACTATATTTTCAAAAAATGTAAACAAACGCTTTCAAAATTTTATGTTTGTAAAAATTTGCAATGTCGAGCAAATTATTTGCTGACATATGGTAAAAATGTTCATATAGGCACATTTGAAGTGTAATTCATTATTATTTTGCCTTGTTCAGATGAAATATAGAACAGGGTTGGCAAACTGGGCCCAGCCCAGAAAAACCCGCCCGGGTTTTTCTGGGCGGGCCCACCAACAAAAACCCGCTGGGTTTTTGCAAATAAGTGGGTTTTTGTTAAAAATTATTTATAATTCACAAATCCCATCTATAAAGTATAGAAAACACCTTACCTTTTAAAAATAAAGTCTTATTTTTTATTTTCTAGAAAATAGTATTGAACATAAAAAGTAACTACAGTTATAAATATAATAAAAGCAAGTTTATCTTCTACAGTTGGTTCAATTTTCCTTTTCCTGTAAAACCGAACGATATTTTTGTTTAACAGTGGACATAAATATTGCCCATAATCAATATTTAACTAATTAAATTGTTTAGTTTTAAAACTTTATAATTATTTTATTTTAATTTTAGTAGCAACATAATTATAAATCTAATAAAATTTTCTTCTATAAACATTTCAACTATGCAAAAAAGAAAGGAAAATAAGGAAAAGGATAAATCAGTGGAACTTATTTTTATAATTAAAACTAGTTGGCATAGGTGGACTCTGCTCAGTTCCCCATCATATATATGTTCTCATAAATTTCTAGTCTAGGACATTCTCTTAACATGATTATCATGTTAAGAGAAATGAATTTGACCAAACGCTTGACACAGTGACAGAATGAAATCCCTGCCTAATAGGCTATCCACCGTTCACTTCAATCCTATTTATCTTATTCTAATCTATTAATTTATTTTATTAGGGTCAATTTTATTAGGGCCTCAAAATGCATATTAATATAGGATATCGCCCATTTTGCTATGTTGATAAAATCTTAAATCACGAATAACTTGTGAAATTTTCCTATTAGAATATTTGTAGTCAATGATGTTCAAACAAGTATCATAAATGTTATTTTGAAATTGTCTGATATATGTATGATCCTCAAAATGGAAGTTTATGCTCAATTTTGCCCAATTCTGCCAATTTATGTAAATTGTAAATTCCAAATAATTTATGAATTTTTTTAATTGGAAAATTTATACTCGATGATATTCATGCCAGTATCCTAAATAATATTTCAAAAGTGGTCTGACATCTTTGCGGTGAAAATATCCCTCAAAATTGACGTTTATGTGAAATTTTGCCATATTCTGTCCTGTTAAGAAATTCGTAAATTTCCAATAACTTGCGAAAATTTCAAAGTAGTATGTTTCTAGTTACTCATATTCATTCCGACATCAAAACGCATATTTTAAAACTGGTCTCACATTTTTTCATTAAAAATTTTCCATTTAATGCATGTTTAAGTGAAATTTTGCCCTATTCTCACATGTTAAGAAAAATGTAAATTTTTAATACCTTACGAAGTTTTTTAAATCGAGGTCGAAAAATTTCACAACTACCTAAGTTTCCCATACCTATAGCATGAGGGGAACTAAAAAATTTAAATGATATTTATTGTACTTAAGAATTTAAATTATTTTATTTTATCAGTTATTGTCATTAAGAATATTTATTTTGAATAAGCATACATTAGAATAGAATAAAATATAGCTTAATCTTACTAATTAACACTATTTTAATATTAGAATCAAACCAATTTTTATTTCTGAGATAAATATTAGATTAATTATTATTTTGTAGTGTAATATAATTAGGTGTATTACAACTAATATGCTAAATAACATATTATCTAACATTACAATGCAAATGTATTCAAGCAAAAGCCCAGAAAAACCCACAAAAGCCCAGAAAAACCCAAGTGGGTTGGGTTTTTCTAGAAAAACCCGGGTTTTTGCCAACCCTGATATAGAATGATACAGGTATTTTCATGGGAATTAAAAAAAATAACACTTTATTTTCATTGCCTATATTCGCACCCTCCCAGAAATTAATTTAAGCCATTAGTAAGAAATCTTTTAGTTAAAAATGGATTTTTTTATTCACTTTTGAAATAAATAACATGTACAAATTTTATAAACAATTGAAATTCAGTTTTATTGCTGAATTTTCAGTTTTTTGTGAAAAAAAAGTGAACACATATTTTACGATTTTTATGTTTTGCACAATTTTGAATGTTGAACAAATTTCTATTAGCGCTTCGCAAAAATTAGCAATTATTGGTAAGTTTTATAAGTTTTATATTGGTAAGTATATACAGTAAGAATTTTTAAATGCGTGTTACTTTAGGTGAATATAATGTTCCTTTTGTGCATTGAAGTATAAGTATGTAGAATAAGGGACTTTTGAGGGAAATTTTTGAGAAATTAGTTTTCGGATTTCGCCGTACAACGTTGCCCGGAAGTGAAAACTTATGTAATCTCATATTCAAAGATTTATATATTTAAAAGCTTTTTTTTTGCTCCATTTTAAAGAAAATAGATAAAAGTATAAAGTAAATCTTACCTAATTAGATTCCAGAGCTTATAAAGAAGTAGAATATTCACTATCACTCACTCGTATAATATTTATTTCCTCTCTGGAGAAAGCTCCGATAATTAATTATGTTTTCACGGATGCTGAACATTTCTACAATTCTTTTTTTAATTTATAAAGTAGATTATAGTCACCTAAACAAGCCTTAAAATGTCGGCGAATTATAGCATAAGACTCATTTGTTTCAGAGGTGGGACTGGATAGATTAGCTCATCATTACTTACATTTTCATCTTTGTCTTGCGAGGAAGATGTGAAAGTTTCTTTGCCATCTTCTGTCATTTCATCTCCATCTAATTCTTTAAATTGCACAAGCTCCATCTGAATGAATTTCACTGTTCTCAAAATCATTAATTACTTTTTCATCATGCCGTATTTCACATTCGATGTTTTCAAATTTTGCTTTTTGCAGCAACAGTGAACAATTTTTAATTACTTTTAGAAAAGGAAATCTGGTATTTTTTGATTGAGAATCATTTTTAATAAGAAAGACTTAAAATTTTATTTGAATAACTGGGGACAGTATGTGACAAATATTTGTTTTAATGGGGAAATTTAACATTGATCTTATGAGATTGATTTTGGTTCTAACAAATTTTATTTGAATAAGCGGGGTATTCGATTATAAATTACCCAATTAAATGGGAATGACTGTATACATATATATATATACTCTATATGCATTTGTTCTTTCAGGAATGCTGAAGAATTATTGCTAGAAGGTTGAAAAGTCAAGAAGAAAAGTACCTAAAGGCCTCTGAACATTTAGAATGACAGCTGGATGATAAAATGGGTTGAAAAAGGACTGCAGGATGTCAAATTAGCCTAGAGTCAGCACTACTATTATCCAAAAAATCTTTGTTTTTTGTTCTCATAGGAAAAAAGTGTGATTATTTTTTTAAATATCTATTTAAAAAAAAAAATTGACATACGAATGGTTATTTTGGTCGTAATTGACTCTTTACCCAATTTACACTGTGATACTCCATTATATTCTATTTTTCAGTTATTTTATTTTCTATTGTAGCATTTTCTATGTTAAATATCTAATTTTACTTTTTCTTTCTATTTATAGAATTATTTCATGAAAGGATTATTTAGAAAGAAAGACAAGAAGACCCATTTGAAGAAACAAAAAAGCACTTAGTAAAGTCAAGTTTGTAGCAGAAAAGACCTGCATTGTCCAAATATATATATATATATAAAATAATGATGATCTATTAAGCATAGTAAAAACCAAGCAACAGATACAAGATCACTGAAACACCAATGACCAATAAGATTAAAAATTTCTTTGAGAAGTTCAGAAAAATGAAAAAAAAAAATTCAGGGGATTAAATACATAAATTTAAAGAAACCAGATTTGTTAACAGCCTGAAAACAAACGAATCAATAAAGTAACACAACAAATCTTAACTTAAAACCATAAACTATATCAAAATTTATGAAAAAATAATTTAAGAAACTTAAGATAGGATGGAAGGAAGCAGGCGGCAAGACTTGTGACTTGACTATGGGGTTAAACTAGTTTCAGGCCGGCAACACTTCCCCAGCCAGCCAAGACCAGAATAGGAGTCATATGGATTTAAAAAAGCAGAATTTCAAAGCAGATGAATAACAATGAGACCTCGAAGCAACAATGATTGATTACAATGTGTTTAATAGCATGATTAGAATTTTAAGAATAGTTGCCAACTCAAGAAAGAAGAAACTGAAATTTTAATGAAAAAAGAAAGTTTGCATAGTAATACAAAGTAAATGCAACAAGCCTTCTGCTTTATTTTTATTTTTTTTTAATTTAATAATCCCACCCAACCATCCAGCCTGACAACACCACCCCACCTCCGTAATCAAACAACTTCCCACCCAACCACTACCTTTTTTATTGTCTTTTATTATTTTATAATTTTTTTGTTAATATACACAAAAGTGTACACAGTTTTTTTATTTTTATTTATTTTTTTATTTTTTATGTTTACATAAAAAAAAAAAAAATGGTTAAGGATAGAAAATACAAAGTTTTTAGGAAAACCCATTTTAGCAGTGGCTGTGATCAGTTTATTAATATTCTTGTTTTTAAACTTCGCAGAGCATAAATTATTAATTTGAAATAAATGGTTGATGATGATGTTTCTAAATACTGAAAGATGCAAACAGGAATTAAAATGTGTAAATAAGTTTACTTTAAAACTAAAATCTTGCCATTTGTCATAGATATCTGTGTAAATTTTATTACCATCAATGATTATTTTAAGATCTAAAAAGTTAATTGATTGATTAGTTTGAGTATTTTGAGTTAGCTATATATATATATATATATATATATATATACTTTTTTGAAAAAAAAAAAAAAAAATCATTATTTCACTTAGAATATGTAAACTGCTATTATTTAAAATATTGCGAATTAAAATTACACTCATGTTTGTGAAAATTGCAACACCATAAAGGGATTATGCAAATTGAACCAAACTTACAGGAAATGTAAAGTAAGGTGAGTCATGCAAATGATTAGAATTACAAAACGATTGGGCATGCTTGGAACGAGATCTGAATCCTTATCAGTCGCATGTTCCAGGTACATAAAGGACTGTAAAGGTGCATTGAAATCTGTTTATCGTCCTATGTCGGCGGTAAACGTTTCATTAATGGTCAGTATGCCACATCAAAGAGGAAGATGCTATACGAACAATTAATGGAGTTCGTGCGAGGCCACATTGTTGGTATGCGAGAGAGAGGATTTTCGTATTGAGAAATCGCAGCCCACATGCAGTGTAATGCCACAACAGTGATGCGTGTTTGGAAGAAATGGACAGAGGAGAATCAAACAAGCCTAAAACCTGGCAGTAGGGCACGCAATAGAACGACGAGACGACAGACACCCCATCCACATGGCTGTGATGGACCATACAGCTTCCTCTTGTGTGTTACTACAATGTTCGAGTACGGTTACAGGTGTTTTGTTGTGTAGCTCCATGGATCATCACCATTTGCTGCAGCATCAATTCCATGCAAGGATTCCTCTACACAGGATTCTGCTCTTACTGAATCACGGACGCCTCCAACTTCAAAGGGCTCAGTAACACAGCACGTGGCGTGCCTAGTGGCAACAAATTGTTTTCTACGATGAATCTCGCTACAATCTGGAGTACAATGATGGAAGAGTGTGCATCAAACATTACTGAGGGAAACATCTGTTCCCATAGTGTGTTATCTAGTTCCAGCATCATGCTGCACAAATGCCTAGCATCATGGTGTGGTGAGCTATTGGATATAATTGTCGATCCCATCTAGTGCACATTGTATGCAACTCAACAGTGATTGCTACACGTAAGGGAAGTTTCAAAGCCAGAGGTCCTTCCCCTTCTTTGACACATTTCTGATGCTGTATTTCAGCAGGATAATGCCCGTGCGCATGTTTCTCATACTGCACAAGCCTTCTTCAGTGCACAACAGGGTTAGCTTCTTCCATAGCCTGCTTATTCCCTGGATATGTCACTCATCGAGCATGTCTCTGATTTCATTGGTCGGTGACTTGCTCAAGCAACTGGTGGGGGGCACACAGTAAGATTGAAGTTTAGCATCAAGTCAAAGTCATCTGGAATGCTATTCTCCAGGATTTCGTTCATAACCTGTATGATTCAATGCCACGACGTGTACAGGCTCTCATTGCTCAGCGTAGTGGACACACACAGTCCTGATTTCAGCCTTTTTTTTTTTTTTTGTACATGTGATTGTTTATTTGTACTACTATCAGTAATATGTGGAATAAATTTCATTAATTTCTGACAATTCTTTTATGGTGTTGCAATTTTCACAAACATGAGTGCGTACTTCTTATAAATTAAAGTTTGTTTCTCTATATTTTAAATTTATTATCTCAAATTTGTTATGTATTGACCTATACGTGTGCTTATATTAGTAGGTTGATGGATGTCTATGAAGATTAATTGAGCCATATGCTGTGGATCTTCATTTAATAATCTATAGATTTTTTGTTTTATCTATTGATGTGAACTACTGATAGCAATAGCTACGGATATTGATCTTTGTGGATATCAATTGATATCCGTTGCCCATTTCCACGTAAATTTTTTTTTTATTGATTTCTATGGATATTGATCTCTATGGATGTCAACTGATATCCGTTGGCCATTTCCACGTACAAATTTATTTTTATTGATCTCTACGGATATTGATTTCTATGGATGTCAATTGATATCCGTTGGCCAATTCCACGTACAAATTTGTTTTTATTGATCTCTACGGATATTAATTTCTATGGATGTCAATTGATATCCGTTGGCCAATTCCACGTACAAATTTTGTTTTATTGATCTCTACGGATATTAATTTCTATGGATGTCAATTGATATCCGTTGGCCATTTCCACGTACAAATTTTTTTTATTGATCTCTACGGATCATTTTTAGTAGGGTGGCTTTGTGTTATAAAAAATACAGTTTACATGCAAAATTTTTAGTTAAGGAAAAAAATATATATCGGGTAATACGGAATAGTTATGATGGGAAATGTAAAATACATTTTTTTTCAAGGATAATATGAATAGGGTAGTATTTTTACAGTATAATTGCAATATAAACGTTTCATTTTGAAATTATTATTGAAAATAAACAGTATTGAAAAAATTATCAATGATCAAGTTTTACCAAAATTGCAAATAATATAGAATAGTTGGTATTCCATATTACCTGAATCGCCATTTTAGAGAATAAGTCAACCTCGACCACCTGCTGGTAGGAATAAATTCATGGAAATCAAAATAGTAACTAACTCAATTCCCCTAACGGAAATGGAACTAGCTTGTCATACATTTTAGTGCTTCGTAAATAGATTTCAGAACTCGTAATACTTACCTCCAAAAAACTCTGAATTTGGATAAACTAAAATGTTGTATAATACGAAAACTGCTCTTCTCATCGTCTCAAGGTGTTGCATTACACAAGCTCGAAATTTTCATCGTTTTTTCAGGACACTTCTAAATATGAGAAACATCTGATTTTTTGCTACTACTATTTTCATACAGATGTCTTTATCATATTTTTATAGTAATGTGTCATGATTAAATAAGATAGAGATTATTGTATAAATATAGTGGCAGCAAAAAAGCGGAATTTTCTCATCCCTCAAATTGTCCTTAAACAAAGTAAAAAAAAAAAAAAAAAAGGCAGAGACTTCAAGCTTCATTTATATATAACAGACATGCCAACATTTATAATTTTCTGGAGTATTCATAGTTCTCACATTTTTCGTACGACATTTTATTTGTAGAGCATGTTATTACAATTTAATTAGAAAACAGAAATACCCCACGAAAAAGTAGTGAAAAAATGGGCGAGTACTAACAAACGCCGGAATAAATGAAAAAAGTTTCTATGTCTCTTTCTAATGTAATTAAAAGCTCCTCTCTTCCTTTGATATGTTTGACACGCCACGTTATCCCTTCACCTGTCCGAACGCTTTAAAGCACTCTAAACAGTGTTTCCAATTTTAGGAACTCTTTTATTCAATTATCACCAACAATTTTGAGAAGTTATATTTGATATACATAAAGGACAGATAACCGTCAATTATTGGTTGGTCCGTTAAGTTTAACGTCGCACTAGTACTGCGCATTGGATAATTGGCGACGGTTTAGGACGCACCCCTGAAGATTGTCCGAAGACATGCTTTGCGGATTCATGCATAATTTAGTTTTTTCTTTCCTTAGAAATATTATAACTTAGAATAATAAAATTTAATACAAATTTTTAATATTCAAGTATGAAAATATTTAGAAAAATTAACTAATGAAAGGAATCTGAAAGGAATAACTAAATACATTCAGAACTAGCAGGCTTGACCTGCTTCGCTAATTACTATATTTAAAGTAATTTACAAATTATTAATCACTATATTTAAATAAAAACTAAAAGAAAGCTACCTTCATCAGCGTCTTCTCAGCCTACACTGTATCAGTTCTGGGTCCGCATTGCTTGCATTTTCGCCTTAACGGGGCATTTCAATTTAGGTGCTAACTGGTCAAGTGGCGCTGCTATTATTCAAGAACTACGTTTTCCAGCCAGACATTTTTCGGACAGATTGTCATCTTCTGGCAGCACCACACAATCCCCCAACTGCAAAAAAACTAATAAAATTTCGAAAGCTTCAATGTGCATAATGATATATCAAAATATACCTCCATGCAAAATTCTGAAGCTCTACAATCAGCTTAAAAAGCGGTCAATGCATCTTTAAATTTAACTTTGTTTTTTGTCACTTTCTCATCATCTATACGACTTAGGACATTTTGAAGACACTGGAAAATTTTCTTTTTTCAATTGACATTTTTTCTATTAACCTTTTGAGAGGGGCTCTTACGAAATCCTATGGCGAAGCGTGCACAGCCCTTTTCAAAAGGTTAATTATCTGCATAAAATAACACATTGGAGGATCAAAACCATAACCTTTGCGTTAGTAGCATGACGTTCTAAGCATGCGAGTTAATGCGCCATGGTAACACTTCTTAAATTTACATTGCTATCTCATCATCAGTACATATCAGTTTGTTAGTTCAGGAAAAATGATATAAACGCCCTGCATAAAATGGTCAATTTCAGGCCTAAGAACTGCTTTCCTTTAAAAAAAAACTCTATGAATTTTTTTAAACTTGCCTTATTAACTCCCTGTTAAATATCCTTACGTATGTAATTGTTTGTTTACGGTGAACATAACGGATTGCTAAGTTTTGGTTGAAATGAGAAGTGGGACCGAAAGTATGCATCTCAAAAGCAGCACAAACGATTTTCTTAAAAATCGTTATACAAGCTTCTTTATAGATATCCTTTCGTATGTGTTACTTATTTGCTACTTGAAAATTGACAATCGGCCTGATTAGGTAGGTCAGTTTTGTAAGTGGTTGTTTTAAAATCGTCTCTACCGATTTTTTAAAACTTGTTATGCAAACTCTCTTTTATATGTTTTTACGACGTATATATAAGTTTGCTCTTCCAGGAAAAATGTTAAGTCAGTTGTTTCCTTCTGATCTTCTAATTTGTTAACTCAGTTTTATGTTTCTGACCACACTATCTCAGAAAAAAGAATATAATATGTGTAATAGTGGGTAACTGAAGTCGTATGGGTTTTACACACTAGATTTTTTTTTTTTTTTTTTTTTTTTTTTTTTAAACAAGTGAAAGAAAAAAATACACTTGAATGAATATATTGAAATTAATAACCTCGAATATTTTTTTAGTCTATTAACAAATTTAAATGTTGTTTCATAAATTAAGATACACAACAAAACACACTAAATTTACAAAAACATCGCTCACGAAAGCATCATTTCTGTAGCAAATCGTCCCACGACAAATGAAAGGACACAAGTCAAAAATGGGAATTAAATATGTAACTGAAAAATGTATACTAAATGTCCTACGAAGATCGTCACATCTCTATCTAGCAATTTATCCGCCCAAAACGCAGTAGTGTCAGTTTTGTTGTAGGCTACTAAATGTTTTATCATTATCTTTATTTGAATTTTTCTCAAATACTGTATATTTTATTTCTGTCTTACCGGGTTGTAAAATGGCTTTTACTTGAACGTTACCGATCTGAGAAATTTCTTGTACATTAAGTACGCTAAACATCGCCAATTGAAGATTCAAAACATAAAAATGCATTATTATATTTATGCCATGAAATTATTTCTTACCATGCAAAAATAAGTAAAAAATTCATAAATTTTGCATCTGATCTTCAGATACAGATCTGATTTTTCATTTGGTAAAAATAGAAAAAAACTGAAAAAATCTTATATTTAATTCTATGAAAATTTATAGAGAAAGTATAAGGTCTTATACTTTTTTCAAACGAGTCTTGTTGTACAATGTCAGCTAGCACTGAAATAAACCTTTAGACTGGAAATAACTTCCTGGAAGTAGGAGACCTGTTATGGAGACTTTCGACAGGCACTTCTACACTTTTTTTATGTAGATTGAAAATTTCTAAAAAATGGGAAGTAATATTCATGAATGAACATAAAATACATATTTTCCACAGATACTTGCTTTTGCTGCGATGTTTTATAATGCACAGGATATTTTTAAGATTGCATACCTGCCAACCTTTCTAAATTTGTGATCAAATTTATCACCACAATTTTTTAAAAGGAATCTGTCATATTTATTTTTGATAATTAAGTAGACTGAAAACTAACTTTTATTTTGAGGAAGTGTGCAAAACTTTCATAAGATCGGTACATTCTCTTTTGAGAAATCGTGTCCAGCGCTATTGTGATCGATCTCCCGTAACCAGGATCCACCGATTGAATTTTCCACAATTTTTAATGAAAATTTTATAAAATATTGCTTAAATGTTGCTCTTTTATGTGCTCAAAATTTTGAATAAAAATTTTTATTATATTTATTATTTAAAAAAAAAAAATGACAATGCTTTCATTTTTTTTTTTTTTTTTTTTTTTTTTTTTATATATATATATATATACTTTGAACCATCGAACACTTTAAAGTAGAATTTGAATATTAGTGATGGATTGAATGCAAAACAAAGTTTCCTTTTTGAAAATATAACTATTTTTTTACATTTTCATTGGAAGTTTTTCAGAAATTGGTCAGTAACAGAAATTAGCACTATTCCTTATATTGACCCTTAAATACTGTTAGAAGATGTTTACTATGCAAACTGCATAATTTTTCTTTCTTGTTCCTTTATTGAATCCGTCGAATTATTCGTACAATTTGCATATTAAAGCTCTATATTCAATAAAAAAATAAAAAATAAAAATTCTTAAACACAAAAGTGCTTCTTTATTTTGAAAGCTCAAAAGGATCACATTAGATTACATTCGATCTCTTTAAATAATTGTTAGCTCAGTTTTAAAATAAAATTTATAACATTGCATTATCCCAATCCCCTGACATAATATTTTGAATATTTTGAAGCTGAGGCAGCACAGGAAGTGTGGTGTAAGGCCCGCTATACACTGACGAGACATGAGACAAAGTTTGAAGCGACGTGCGACACGCGCATGCTCTAAATACAACTTCATCTCCTGAAAACAGTTTAGAACATGCGTGTGTCGCATGTCGCTTCAAACTTTGTCTCGTGTCTCTTCAGTGTGTAGTGGGACTAAGAGTGCGCGTTGTACAAGAATGCGCAGTGCCATCATTCAATCACAGAGCAGTGTTTTGCGGCTAACTTCAGTTGTCAGTTTCGGTTGTCATGTTAAGTCAAAAAAATCTGCATGTTTTATTTTAATTTCCAAATGTAATTTTGAAAATTGTGATGTAAAAGTAAGAATATTTATAAGCAGGTTTATAATAGACATTAAAAAGGTAAGTTATTTTTTCTGTTTATTTTGGTTAGGTTACAATTGAACTATTTATTGTCTGTGTGAATCAGACATTCTTCTTAATAGATGGCAATAGGGACATTTAACAGTCTTTTAATCAGTAAAGTGCAAAAATGCGCAGCGCAATAGAGTTCAAGCGTACGTGCGCACTCTTGTCCAACGTATCGTATTTAATAACCACGCTAAGTCATCACAAAAACAGCCGGTTCTTTTCATTTTTTTACAATCCCTCGTCTCATATAACTTGCAGCTATAGATTTCTGTCAACAAAATCATATATATATATTTTTTTCTGTTTCCTCTGCATAGCAGCAACCGCACACAACCGCTTGATAGATGTTTTTTCAGTCCACTAAAGAAATATTACTCTTCTGACTGCGAAAATTTGATGAGAAATAATCGAGATTGCACAATAACTACTTTCCGAGTTGCATCAATATTCCCGTCTGGCTTTGCAAAAACTGCTACTATTATTGATGCTGTTGGAGGATTTTAAATAACATGTACAGGGGTAATGAGCAATGCGAAGAAAACACACATGCTAACTGTAAAATTAACTATCATTTGGATTTGCAGGGTATAGTCCCAAATCCAATAGCTCCATCTCACGTCAAATTAACTGAGTTGTCACCGTACTGAAAATTATCTGTGATGCGAACGTCTAGCAAGTGGAGCAAAATAAGGGAACGTAGGGCTGGTTGTAACAGTTTTTAGAAAATTAAACATATTTTAAAATGTATTTACGTTTTCTTGTTTATAATTGCTGTTTCCCATAGCATACATATTCATCTATCATGTTCATTAAAAAAACTTTCGTTAATTTTGCTAGTTTCAGCACAAAAAATATTTTTTCAAAATTATTTGCCTGTTTCAATTTGTCCAGATTTGGGACAAATTGTAATAGATACGAAGGGAACACTAACAATAAAAACGACAATATTTCAAAATGTTTTTTGCTATCAATCATTTATTAATTTAATAAAAAAGGAAATTAATAACTAATATTAAATTATAACCTTCTTGGTATAGTAACAATGAATTATACCAAATGGATTATAGTAAAATAAAGAGAAAATTAAATATATAATCAACATAGAAGTCAATTTTAGTCAGAGTTGAAAATAATTTAAACAAATGATATTTTGTTCCATCTTATACATTTAACGTGTGCCCACATTTTGCAAATTAAGCATTATACCCATTCTCCGTCCTCAGAGAGGGTTTAGCAGAGCTCGAATTCTCCGCCCTTTTTTCAGGACACTCTCATTGGTGAGAAATTTCTGCTTTTTTTTCTATCACTATTTTTATACAATATTCTATAATTCGTGATTAAATCGTGATTATAATTCGTGATTAAACAATCACGGCACTATAACATAAAAACACAGAACATATTTCTGAATAAATATAGTAGTGGCAAAGAAGCCAAAAATTTTTCATTTCTGAAAGTTTCCAGAAAATGGGCGGAGACTTCGAGCTCCGGCTGTAGGTATCTCCCCAATCCGCTCCTCTAATTCAGACTCTGTATCTGGAGTTAAAAATATCTTATTTATGTTTTTATCGTTTCCAGAGCTGCCAACCTAATCCGGCAAATTGTCAGTACCGCCCCTTTTTCTACACCATTTAATTTTTAGAGCAATTCTCTTCAAATGTATTTACGATGAATTAAGAAGAAAAATACTCTAAAAATTAAGTGGTGCAGAAAGGGGGGCGGTACTAACAATTTGCCGGATTAGGTTGGCAGCTCTGCGTTTCGTTTATTTATTTATTTGTTTGCTTCTTACTATAATCGTTTCCTTTCTCTTTTTCTTCCCTTTCTCTTTATGTTTGTGCTACTTTTTAACTATCTCTTCAAATTATTTTTCAAATATTTTTCTTTCGGGTGATGGGTGTCTAATATTTGTGCCTTTCTCGAAAATTTCAGCTGTAGCTAGATCGTATATATCTTGACCCTTTGAAGCTCTTTCAGATTTCTTTTTATAGTTCCTCATGTTAAAAAAATGCATACAATAAATAATTTGCTTGTTAACATTTAAAGTAGAATGTCTAATTCTATGAATCAAAACACAAAGGCCAAATTGGAACATTTTGTTTATTTAAAAATATATAAAGATTTATTTAAAAATAAATAAATAAATAAACATACATTTTATAACTAAACGCACAAACTAAATATAAAGCTATAACCACTTCTTTAAAATATAAATTAACATAACTTTAATCAAAATTTACGAAATACATTTTTCCCCCACTAACTAGCTAAAATGGAGCACATGCACAGAACCTCTCATTAACCATTTTTGCAGAACACTGATTGCGCTTACCTAATAAAGCGCGTGATTAGAATTATGTTTATGGAAATATTTAATCAAAAATGTTATAAAATATTTCGTAAATTGCTTGTTACGTCCTACCCCTGTTACAACTAGCCCCACACTTCCCATAGCTTTTAAGCAGTTCTTCCACAGAAGGCTTCTTGAATAATGAAGCTATGGAGAAAAGCCAAAATGCTTTGCCAAAAAAAGGGAAACCTAAAAACAAAAAGCAAAAGACTACAATAACGTATAATAACTCCCTAAAATCTCTTTATTTGTACCTATAAAATGAAATTGCGAAAGTACACACTCCTGCACCACATTGCCCTATTTTTGAGTTTATAAATAACATGGCATTACAGATGAAATTAAATTAAAAAAAAAAAAAAAAGAGTGGCATTTAGCAGAGTTGAAATAAAAATCGTCATGCAGGTGATTTCTCAAATAAACTGAATTTTAAACAAAAATAAAATCCTAAAGAAAAGTTTTTTGTAAAAAAATGATTCATTCTTAGGCATTAAAATTGTTTTAACTAATCCATACATTTCATTAAATATATTTAGGCAACAGCATTATTAGAAAAGCTGGGAAATTAAATATCATAAATATAAAACATGCATAAAATAGTATGTATTTTTCAAAGTAAGAAATATTTCTTAAAAATAAATGTTTAAACGTTCAGTTAATAACACAATGTATTGAAAAACTTAAATCAAATATGAATGTTTAGAACAAATGTTAATTAAAAAAAAAAAAAAAAAAAAAACTCGACTCTCAGCCTTAATGTTTTCTTTCTTTAAAATGTTTTTTATGTCTTATCTCACCACATATTTGTACTGTATTTCTTCATCATGGTAATTTGTTTGTTTTTATTTTTTTTTCTCATTAAGCTTTAATAAGAGTTTTGTTCCGTAAATACTTGTCGAAGATTCATTTATTGAAATTCAGATTATAACATCTGTTGACACTACCTTGAAATTTCATTATAACGTTTCGATAAATTTCTGGACAAGACCCGACATTTCGATTATACTTAAAATTTTCAAAAATATATTAAAAATTTTTAGGTTAAAATAAGTGTTTCAATCGGCAATTATAACAGTTTAAATTATTTCATTACATTACGCGTACATTTTTAAACAATCGAAAGCGTTCAGATTCATTTCAACGAACCTCCAAGATTCGCGAGGTAAATCAAACCATGATCTAAAGATTTTATTTAAAAATACCAAAAGCTGACAATGCGATTATAAATATTATTTACTTCTAAGAAACCTCACTTAAAATTTCTTTCAAATATTATCTGTTTTTAAAAATTCTAGTGCGTCGAATAAATCATATTGAGCTATTAACTTTGGCTAGTTATATATTATTATTTAAAAGAGTTGCAAATATGAACTTTTCTTTAAAAACTTGAAAAAGCATTTTGAAAATAAACTGAATTAATGCATGGAATATCGAGAATTCAAGTTTTAACACGATTAGTTGTTTTTCATTGATACAGATATTTTCCTAGTCTTTGAGAAGATAAAAATATTATTTCAATAAATGTTCGTATTTTCAGCTTCAAATGAATGAAGATAATTAAAAAGCTCAAAAGTAGCTCAAATAATTACTCGCCACTTCTTTCAAAGATTATTAATTAACTTACTTTTGATAAAAATGCTGTTTCGTGAAATGTTAAAAGTCAGAATAAAAAATATAAAATTTCCATTAACGTTTATTGGAAAGTTTAAAGTGTAAAACCATTGTTAAATTTTATGAGCGCATAAGAAAATTCTACGTTATCTATTATATACTTTGCGTAATTGCTTTTATTTTTTCTACTTTTAATTAGAATCTTGCGAAAGTAGTAATGCACAAAGCATTTAGAAAATAATCAAACTTTTTCTATATTTATTTTTTTATTTTCTATATTACACAAATGTAAGAAAATGTTTTATGAAATAATGTTTTACATTTTACGTAAGTGAGCGTGGTATATAACGATTGGATATATAAATCAAACTAATATAAATTAATAACCGTCTAATTAAAAGTTATTTTCCGCTTTGCATTCAGATTCGATTTTTAATCTCTTATAGAATATGTTCAGTGTCTACAAAGACTAGGATTCTTTGTGATTTATTTGAAAATAGATAATATCATTTTTCAAAGATAATTGATTTTCTTTAAAATTTATTAATCGTTATGCAGAAAAATATTACTTTAATAAGATACGAGAGAAATCCAGAAAATATGTTCCGTTTTCAATTTTTGTCACGAAGCGCTTATTTTGACATTTCAGGCATATGCGTCCACTTTCTTGGCTCATTCGCAAAAAGTTAAAGTTATTTATAGGTTACTGAGTATTGTGTCAACTCTATATTGAGCTTTTAAAATGTTTTATAAAAATGAACGTACCCCCGTGTAAAAGTTACACTCTGACATCCACTTTCTGAATGCTAAGAACGTTAAACCAATTTAAATCCACAGACAATTTTGTAAAGTTTATGGACAAAGCGTGGTGAGTGGTTTGATGGTAAGGAGGTGGATGTACAGTTTCATGAAGGACGTGGAAAAGTTTATGGTAAAGGACAAAGTAGGCATCCGTCTCTTATTAATAATTATTTGCTTATAAAAGTTGTGGAGATGATTAATGAGAATCAAAGCTCACCATTACGAAAATGCTATTGCATTTTCTTAAATTTTCTGTTTCTTATTAAAATTGTGTCCGAAATATCTGGTGTGTTCATTAGACTGCTATTGCAGGCAGCATATTTCTGCGACAAAACTTACAATAGTTCTGCCCCGCTAAGATAAATGTTTCACCATTAGTGGAAACAGTGATGAAAATTATTCTAAGCACTGTACTTCAATATGCATTAAAAGTGCTTTACTAATAACGATTTAAATTTGTTTAATTATTTAACGGAACTTATTTTCTGGAGTGCCCACATTAATCGAAAAAAGAATTTGCTAGTAAAAAAAGTAAATTTTAACGTAGAAAAAAAAAAGTTTATAAATAAATATAAGTCGTTTAATGCAAATCAGAAAATGCAACCATATATATCGTTTGATTATAATTATTTTAAACGACACGTTTAAATATTTATTTCTAACAAAAGCTCGACTTATGACTTAAGAGGAGGATAGTCCTCATCACCTCACTGATAACTAGGCACATCAACCTGAGGTCTATTGTACCCAAACCCAAAAGCATCCTTAAGAGAAAAGTCTCGTAGCTGAAGCAAACTTCAGCAGACCCCAGACAGGAATATCCTGCAGTTCCCAAGGCTCAATGAGATGACGACCAAGATGCTCAATTCGAGCAGTCTCCTCTTCCAGGCAACAACCACGACAAATGGGATCAGAACTTATGCCCATAATGTGAAAATGCCTCTTAAGAGTGCAATGACCAGTAAGAAGGCCAATTACCTTCCTCAAACCATTTCTGTTAAGCTATAAAAGTTCCTTATCATGCAGACCAGGACGGTCACGACTAAGCTGTTTGGCCTGTCTTTGACCACCAGAATTACTCTTTAAAAAAGTCCTGGAAGTAGCAGGAGAAATACACAAAACAGGGTCAGGACCACAAAAGAGTGTTCTCGAGCCAGACCTAGCCAGCTCATCAGTCAACGCATTACCAGGAATGTCAGTATGACCGCGCACCCAATAAAGACTAGCCTTATTAGAAGAGGAAAGGTCACAAAGTACCTTGAAGCACTCCCATACAACAGAAGAGGTGAACTGGTGAATAGCACTAGCAAAAATTCTTATGTAAAAAAAGTACATTTAATACAAATTTGTTAAATAAATCCTTGTCGAATCCTGTTTTTAGTTAGTCTAAAAACACGATTCGACAAGGACTTGTTTAGCAAAACAGTATCAAGTGTACTTTTTTTTATATCGGAATTTTCTAGCGCTCGGATACCTTTGCTGCCGACTGTATGTTCATGGTGCAAAAAGTATCTTTGTATTAAAGGGGGCCTATTCTGGCTTACTCGGAAAAAATGAACCCATCATCAATATTAATCAAATTTTTTTTCATACTGATATTTAGCGGTACGTATCTTAGAATAGTATCTACACGGTCTTTATAACCAAACGACAAGTAAACACTCTGTGATCGAGGTTTAGGGAGGCATACTATTGTAACAATCGCAGCTATCGTAGATCACAAGTCGGATCGTACACTCCGCAGCAAAAATATCCGAGCACTAGCAATAATCCCCGTCTGAAAAAAGTACACTTAATACTGCTTTGTTAAATAAATCCTTGTCGAATCATTTTCTTAGACAGACTAAGAACATGACTCAACAAGGATTTATTTAATAAAACAGTATTAAGTGTACTTTTTTAAGACGTGGATTATTGCTAGTGCTCGGATACTTTTGCTGCGGAGTGTACGATCCGACTTGTGATCTGCGATAGCTGCGATTGTTACAATACGCCGTGTCCCAAAAGTTTAGACAATCAATAAAATTTGCATTAACATAAAAAGTAATAAGGTACAATTAAAAGTCATGAGATAGGTAATAAATAAAAACAGTTTTGCTGATATGCACATATAAATTATGATCAAAGGTTTGAAATTATAAAATGTGCATTAATATTTATAAAAATGTGCTGTCCCAAAAGTATAGATACCTGTAAGTGTTTTTGGTTTTACATTTATAAAAGTAACTAAAAACTTACTTTTAATAATAAATTGTATTGACACAACAATTTATAACATCAAATACATATTATTCCATAGAATTAATTAAGCATTGCATTACAGAAGGAGATATTTCATACCACGCTTTGTCAATTGCAGTTTTTAAGCCATTTACACACGCATATTGCTTTCCATTTTCATATATTTTACAAGATAAGATCCCCCATATGTTCTCCATGGAATTCAAATCCAGACTAAGTGTTGGCCAGTCTAATAGTGTGATATTATTTTGCATAAACCACGTTTTCGTTGATCTGGAGGTATGGATGGATGCCCATTCTTGTTGGAAAACACAATCCGGTCCTGCTAGCAAATCCATAATTGGCAGTAAATTGGTAAGTAAACTATCCTGATAATCCTCTGATTTCATTTTTCTGTCCGTAAATCCTAGAAATGTTTGCCCGTTGAAACAAAACCCTCCCCAGGTCATTACGGATCCTCCGCCTTGTTGCATGCTGAAACAGTTCTTCGGTTCTTTTCTTAGGTCATACCAGTAAAATTTATAACCGTCAGGGCCGTCCAAATTCCATTTCTTTCCATCACTGAAGATGACAGAAAGCCACTTCTCACCGTATGACATATGCTTTTTGGCCCGCTTTAGACATGCATCTTTATGTCTCTGATTTAAGCAAGGTTTTGCTTTCATTCTCCTGTAAACAATGTGTTTTGAAATTTTAATTCTTCTGTGTACAGTACTTTTTGAAATTCTGGAAGTTGATGCAATTGCACGCACAGATAAATTATCAACTGAAGCCTTTTTTAATAACATTCTATCATCACGTAACGTTGTTTTATTTGGCCTTCCGACTCGCTTTCAAGTATTCTATGTTGCACCTGATCTCAAAACTCTATAAATACTGCTCAAGGATCTCTTTATTATTCTTGATATTTGTACAGGATTTTGTCCTTGCGCTTTTAAATGTAAAATCTTAATTTCATCTTTAGAAATTTCTTTAGAATGTGGCATTTTTATCAAAATACACAGGAAACGTCTTTTCCAAATCACAAACAAAATGCTACATTGAACTAATTAAATTATTATGCTAAAAATATAGCAGAGGATATTTTAATTAAAAGGAAAAATTATACTGCATTTATAGAAGCAGACGATAATAAAAATTTTTCATTCTGTGAACAAAAATGTAAAAGAAAACACGTAATGCTGTATTGTGTCTATACTTTTGGGACAGCATATTTTTATATAATTTAATGTACATTTTATAATATCAAACATTTGATCATAATTTATATGTGTATATCAGCAAAGCTGTTTTTATTTATTACCTATATCATGAATTTTAATTGTACCTTATTACTTTTTATGTTAATGCAAATTTTATTGATTGTCTAAACTTTTGGGACACGGTGTAGTATGCCTCCCTAACACTTTTAACCGATCATCACGTAAAATGCACGTTGTTTGTGTTTTTGTATTTTATGGTTATAGGCGAGCGATTTACCCTAAAGGAAAGTAAAGCAAACTATTTTTTTGACAGTAGAAATTGATGAAATTTTATAGTCGCTCATTAATGTGCATTTTTCGTTCACTGTGTAATGATATATTCATGACGGATTGATGCTAGGTCCCACAACATATTTTTTTTTTTTTCATCTTTCATAATTTTGAAAAAATACTACACATTTATTCAGTTTCATGGCAATTGATGGTAGGACTACACTAAAAAATTTTTGAACGAAAGAAATATAAAAGTTAAAGAAGTTAAGTAAAATTTTATATTATGGTGGCTGTTAAAATGAATACAGACACCCAATATAATATATTTACTCGTCCAAATAACGAGAACGTGTTTTCATATCTGTTTTTAAAAATAAAAAATAAAAGATTTTTTTTTTTTACTTATACAATATGTATCTATGATTATTATTTTTTTTTTTTTGACCCAAAAATGTATCTAAAATTCATTTTTGAAATACAGTGATGTATTTCCGTATTACGCTACTTATTAGAGTTTTTTTTAAATTATTATTTATTATTATTATTATGAGTGAATTTCTGCTAATACATATATATTGGAAAAACATTTTACAATGCAAAATACAAAATTATCGGTACAGGAACGGTGGGAATATGGAATATTCGAGTAAAACGGAATACCATTATATCTCCCCTATATGGATCTGCAACTTATCCAAAGCACGTCGAAAGTCTTCATTGGACCTTCAAATATGAACGGTTTCACCTTGTGTCAGTGAAAAGAGCAATTCTTGTATCATACAACTTCTTTGGTTTATCAAGATTCAGACTTTTTTTGGAAGTATGTATTACGAGTTCTGTAATCTATTTACGAAGCACTAAAATGTATGACAACCTAGTTCCATTTCCGGTAGGGGAATTGAGTTAGTTAGTAGTCTGATTCCCATGAATTTATATCTTCCAACAGGTGGCTGATGTTGATTTACTCTCCAAGATGACTATCCGGGTAATATAGATTACCAAATAAGATAGATTACCAATATTATTTGCGATTTTTCTAAAACTTGAATGTTGATAATTTTTTCAATACTGTTTATTTTCAATAATAATTTCAAAATAAAAGCAATTACTCATGATTTTCTGTAAAAATACTACCCTATTCCATATTATCCTTTAAGCAAATGGGTATTTCACATTTCCCTTCATAACTATTCCATATTACCCGATTTGTCCTCCTTACCAGAAAATAATTTTTTAGCTACACATTTTGCATGTAAACTCTATATTTTTTAACATAAAACCATCAAAACGCATTAACAACACTTGAAAATCGAATCCACAATGATCCAAAATACTTTAGAATATTATGGTGAGTTCGAATAAAAATGGTATTCCATATTCATCTACTTTTCTCTAAAATCCTAAAATCGTTGAATTCCTAAGTAATTTGGCGAAACGAATAAGCCCAGATAGATCCGCAATAATTTTTCGTTTATTGTCACTATTGTATTCGTTACATTTTATAGAATTTGTTTATATTAAAAAATAACGTATTTGTAGAACGTTTAGAACATGTAATAATTATGCCACCTTGCTATTTTGCATTATATTCTGCTGTTTGCTTTGTTTAATATTATTGCATAACTGCCAACTTTTATGCTTTTTGGATACCCGTCATTTTCTGTATACATCTTCTATAAATTTTTGAAACAGTTTCTACAGATATAATAAAGTGAAAATTTCTATAAAATTAATAGGGAATTTAGAAGGCATAATAGTTGGCAGTTATATTATTGCATATATATTATTTTCACTTTTCCGCAACACTGCGCTGTATTTCCTGATGATTTTGTGTTTATTTAACGTGCATCTTTTACAATTTCATCATTCTTCTTCATGCCTGCTGGGTCTGTACGCTTTTTATATTTGTGTGGTTTTACATAAATAAATGAAACCCCACTTTTATAAATTAAATAAATATAGAGAACATGAACCACGGAAAAAATTCCTTTCTTAAAAAATTATCAATACACGCCACCTTTCAGAAAATAAAATTACATTTAAATTGGGGTCACATACTTTAATAATAATCTCGTAAGTAATAATACTAACATAGCGGAAACAGAGAGCAGAAGACAGTTTCTAGTAGAGAATCAGAAACAATATCAGAGTTAATAGCCTTCCTTTATCTCCTTTATGTTAGAAATTAACTACAAACTGCAAGATGTAGTGAAAAGGATTAAAGTTAGTAAATTCAACATAATAACATATGATTGCGCATACGTAACATGCAATTTTACGCCTTCACACTAATCATAAACGAATATAGCATTGTAAAAAAGTCGATTCTAACATTTAAATTGGCAATTGATAAAATAAAATTTATAGAGTTTGCACTATAAATAAAATCCTCTAATACTAAATTGCTTTTGTTATAAAATAATCCTATAAAATGAAGAAGCGGATATGGATAAAACCTTTAAAAAAAAGAAAGAAAGAAAGAAAGAAAGAATCTATCTCGAAGGATGACTATTATACGCAGCATCTTAATTACATCAATAAAATTGATAATTTGTTTTTTACATATCTCTTACATCAATGCTCGAAAAAAAGGAGTTATTTCAAAATGGATTATATATCTAACATCACCTTAAAATCTGAAAAGCAGTTATTTGTACTTTATATTTATTTATTTAAAAATTTTTAACACCAAGATTTTCTATGTCAAAAAATTTTAATAAATCATAGTATGTGATCAAATTATTAGATTTTTTTTTTCTTTAAGTGCTTAACAAAGTGGTCTTGAACTTCAGACATGTACAGAACATTTAGAAACTCATACTTTCATGCATCGATTTAGTCAAGAGTGCAATTAGGGGACCAAATATAAATTGAAGAAAAAGACAAATACTTTGTTTTATCTGTATCATAAAGAGCTAGAAATAACTTGTAACTTTAGTATATGATTTCAACTACTATGTACAACATTTGCTTACATTTTAGTGGAAATAGTACGATTATTTATACAGATACAATTTTTCATAAGTCATTAATTTTATTGGTAGTTTTTCTGCTTATATCAAAATGGATTTCAACATTTTTTTACAAAACTCGTAGAAAAATTTATAAATCATTAGAGTAACATTTTTTGTAACCATAAAACGGCCACGTGTAACTTTCGCTGAGATATGAGTATATTTATTTTTATTTTTATTTATTTATTTATTTATTTTTTACTACCCATGCCCGAAAGATAGCACATTTTTAATACAGAATTTGAAAACTAGATATATTGGGTAACTTATATCAAAAGTTTGTTTGAATAGAGTAAAAATTAAGAGATTATCGGTAAAAAAAATGAGCGAGAGTTCAAACGTTTTCAGAATTGAAATGTCATAAGGGTTTTTCACATATTACGTATTATTTTGGAGATTTATTTCCACCGCTTTACACTTTTTTTTTTTTTTTTTTTTTTTTTTTTTTTTTGTGAAAAACTTCTTTTGAGTTAGCAACTCTACCATAATTTTATTTATTTACTAAGATTTCTGAGTTCATTAGAAGTTTAAAAAAAAATAATAAAATAAATAAATAAATAATTGATATTCGGCTGAAATAATTGGATCTCCAAATCAAATGCATGTCATTTGAAAAACCCCTTATGAAATTTCAACTCTAGCAAATATCTGTAATCTAGCTTATTCTTTCACTGATAATTTGCTTAATTTTTACTGTATTCATATTATCTTTGGACGTTAGCGTCCTAATATATCTAGCTTTCATTCTATGCAATACAAAATTAGTATCTTTCACGCTTGCGCAGCAAATAAAAATATTTACTACAAATACTCATATCTCAGCAAAAATTAAACGTGTGATATTTATATTTCAGAAAAATGCTTCTCTATTTATTTTTTTAATCTTTCTCCAAGTTTTGTAAAATTTTGTTGAAATCTATTTGTTGACACGCGCGCCACCCGTCGATGACCACATATTACGAGAGAAAGAGAAAATACGTTCTCTCTTTTTCACGGCAGTAACAAAATGACTAGACTCAGATGCGGTTGTGTATAACGACTGCCTTAAGAAGAAAAACCAAAGAACTTTACAACCATCTGAAATAACATCTGGATAACAATTAATATGAAGAAATCCACAAAATCTTAAATAATGTTGGATAATGACTAAAATTACGTTGAAATTCAAAACCTCCTGAAATATTTCATTTTGTATATATGAATATATTTTTATTTAGTTTACATTAAATAGTATTTAAAGGTCCATTGAGAAATATTCTTTTGTAGTTAAGTTTCTACTCCATTCTTTTTGTAAGCAAAAAAATTGTCAAAACAATAATAATAATTATTATTATTATAATTTTCGAAAAAACATTATATCTGTCTAAATAATCATGTTATTTTTACAAAAAAATATACAGATATTCAAAGGGGGGGGGAAGCGGAATCGTATTTAAAAATTATAAGCCATTTGCAGCTTTTAATGAAACAGGGCAATCCAAAGTATTTGAGCTTTTACTTATTTTGAAGTTGTTTCCCCAATTGCACTCCTGACTAAATTCCTGCTTGAAACTTTGAGTTTATGAATGTTCTTCGTATGGCTAAAATTGAAGACCATTTCCTCCAGTATTCCTTCAGATAAAAATATAAAAAATAATAATTATTATTTGATCACCTACTGTAATGGATTTTAATTTTAAAATGTTATTTAAATGTGATACAGCTATCGTATTTTGTAAAAATTTCCAAAATTTTTAATGCAATTTTAACCATTTTTAATTAATATAATGAGTATGTTACTATTGTTAGTTATTTAAAAAGAAAGCTGGCAAAATAAAATTTTGTAAATAAAATTTTTAAATATGTTTTATATTAGTAACTGCAAGGAATCAAAGGTAAAGTTCCTTAAATTGAATACTGCAAGAGAACTATTAAGGAATTTCAGTGTAATCAATTCGTGAAATATTTTTTCTTAATGTTTTTCTAAGTCAATTAATGAAAAATGTATACTTTAAGTGTAAAAGGGTAAGTAGTATTTGTCTGAGAAAATTTCATAAAAGCAATTTTTGCAGAAACACTTCACGCTTTAAACTCTAATGGCATTTCAAGAATCCTTTTCCTTCTAGTTAACTTTGTCGTGACAATAATAAAAGCTTAGCGTTTTCCATTTTTCATGGCAAGTTTAAACAAAATAAACATATGTTTAACTCTCGTTAACTCTTCATTGCAGCAGACAAAATTTTTACTCACTAATTCTTAGCAAACGAAAAACAGTCTGCGTTAAACGCCAAAATTTTAATTTTTAAATCAGGTTGGATTTAATGAATCCTCGAGAAAAATACTTAAAAGTAAGAGGTTGGAGTATTATTTAACGAGAATGACATTCTATTGAAAAAGGTTGGGATAAAAAGAATAAAAGAGAATCTTTTGCTACAAAAGGCTGTTTTAAAAGAACTTTCCAAAATGAGATATATTTATTCTCCTTCAAATTGCAGCCTCTCATACCATTAACATCTGCTTAATTGGACAGGATAATTGTTTCCTTCTTTGAGCTTTGGTACAATGTGAGTACTTGTCTTATTTGAAGAATTATCTACAGCATACGTTCACCACTTAATTGGTTGGTTGACTGGTTTTATTAGAGTAACTATTTCTTTTGAAATGCAGGTCTACGCAACTTATAAAATCATTTATTTTTAAGTTTAACGTTAATACTGACATTTTGAATTCCAAGTGTGTGAATAGATTTATTAGTATAACTTAAACTATGGCAACTTAAATGTTTATCTATATAAAATGTTTTCTAGAAGGTGGTTAAGAAATTATCTCGTTCGAAGAATCCATCTTAAATTTATTATTAAATCGGTTTCATCATTTAAATCGGTTTCGGATTAATACTGGTTTTAAAATAATTATGTATGAACCATTTTAATATTAAAGACGGCATCATTAAATTCAAATGACTATGTTTATAAAATCAAAACAAAATGTTTCAGACATGAAATAAAATTTAAATTTTAACTGAATTTATTAAAATTGTAATTTACATAGATATATAATTAGTAGAAAATTTATAAACATTTTATTTTTCAAGTTTTAAATGCAAATATTCGTTTAGATAATGTAGTTTATTTGTTATTGAGCATAATACATCGTATTGACTTACTTTTAGGACACCTGTTATTAACTATGTAGTGTACATTAATAGAAAAAGATGGCATCGCCAAATATTATTGCATCACATTTGTCATAGAAGATTTATAACAGAGATCATTTGATAGGGAATTCTGTTTACTTTTGGTATCACGATATATCATATTTCAGTTTCCTGGATGAAGAGAAAGTCATGAAAAGGTGCACGTTCAATATCGTTCTTAAATCGTTTGAACTTTGAAAGAAAATGTGTTCAGAGTCCGTGTAAAAAATTTAGGGAAGAAACAAAGATTGAAGAAGAAAAACCCTTTAAAGAAGAAAGGTAAGCATAAAGTACGTTACAATGCGATATATATTACAAGACCTACTAAGTTTACATAAACCTTTCCAGAGGCACGATAATTTTGCTCATCTAAAACCAGCAGCCACCAGAATTCCCGAACAATATTAAAAGTGAAGAAATAAATGAAAATTTTCCTGTTAGTTATAATAGTAAAATTTTATTTCAAAATTTCAAAATGTAACATATCCCACTGTCCTTCAATAAGGTTAAGAAAACTTGCTAGACAGCGTATATTTTTCATTTAGATATCTGCTATTATTTGTAAGTTATAACGATTTCCTTATTTATTTACCTATTAAAATCCAAAAAATACTTTTCGGAAATAATGGTATATTAAATATTTAGTAGAATTTTAAAAATTTATAAAATATTTTGTAAATTATTGAATATTTTCATAGAAAATCATAATGAATTATAAAGTATCTGCATATCTTGACTTAAATAAACAAGAAAGAAAAATCATGCAGTACGCATTGATTATTAGCACTTTCCAACTGTATGCAATTGTTGTATCGAATAACTATTAATATTCTTTGCCTACGTTATCGCACAACACACAGAAGGACTGAAAAACATACAGATAGACTAATTCATTTTAAAATTACTCTTAGGCATTTTGGAAAGGGTTAAAAAGGCTTAACGCAACAGAAAATGCAGCCGTTAGGTTTAATTACAGCATTTAAACTCTCTGAATATTTTACTGTAGCCCTGTAAATATGAAAGATAATCATATCATATTCTATACAAAATATATTTTAGAATATAAATAATACATGCCAATGTTTTTAAGATTTTTGTAGTAGAAAATGTTTTAAATATAACTTTAAAAAAATTCTGTCCTAAAACATAATGCATTATCTTTTTTTTATTGTTGTTGCTGTTGTTGCCCCTGTAAACAAACTAGTTGTACAGGACCTATTAATGACATTTTAAATAGGGAACATTCCATAGGGAACTTGAGTGTATCATTTTTATAAAATTCTCAAAATATTCACGGATGATAGAAGCCGGGGACAAACAGATAGAAAGGTAGACAATCGGACAGACAGATGCACAAATTGAAATCATATTCCCACTAAAATTATAAGAAAGTGTTAAAACGCTCATGAAAACAAAAGTGCAATTCCAGCAAATTTTTATTAATACCTCTTTATGTAACTGATTATTTTTGTGTGGCCCTGTAAATATAATGCTAACCATACTATATTACATAGCAGGCACACTCTTTTGTGCATATGAATAATATATTTCATTTGTGGAAAATAAAATTATTAAAATTTGGTTTATAAAAATAACTCTCATACAACACAATCCTTTGGAGTACTTTTAAGTGCTTCTGTACACAAACCAGTAAGAAATGTACTCTATTCTACATAAGAAACATCCGATAGGGAATTGAATAACATATTGAAATTTCATTAAAGTTTCTATACATTAAAGGTATTAAAATATGATTTAGAGAAACTCCTCTCATAGAACACAATGCTTTCGAATACTTTTGGGTGTCCCTGTACACAAACCAAAAGAGGTATCCATTCCATTTTCAATAGGGAACATCCGATAGTGAACATGAATAAAATATATCGGTTTAAAGAAATTCCATAAATGTTTACGGGAATTAGAGCGCAGAAAAACAGAGAGACAGACAGACGGACAGAAGAACAGTCAGACAGATACACAAATTGAAATTATATTTACATTAAAAAAATGATAGAAAGTGTCAAGAACGCTTAATGTAAACGAAAGTATAATTCTAGCAATTTTTTATTAATAGCTCTTAATATAACTGAATATTTTTGTGTCACCCTGTACATTTAATGGTAACCATGCTATATTCTATGCCAAACATTCTTTTATGCATATAAATAACATATATCAATTTCCTAAAACTTCGTGGAAAGTAAAGTTATTAAAATTTGATTTATAGAAATATCTCACAAAGAACGTAATGCTTTGGAGTACTTTTGAGTGTCCCTGTATATAAAACAGAGTTGGTATGTAATCTATTCTATATAGGAAACATCCAATACTGAACTTAAATAACATATTTCAATTCATGAAGATATTGTACAGTAAAGGTATGGAAATATGGTTTATAGAAATACCTCTCATAGACAACAATTCTTTGAAATACTTTCGGGTGTCCCTGTACACAAACCAGTAGAGGTATAAACTCCATTTTCAATAGGAAACATCCGATAGTAAACTTGAATAACATATATCAGTTTCAAAAATTTCCATAAATATTTACGGAAGTTCGAGCGCGGGCAGACAGACAGACGGACAGACGTACAGATGCACAAATATATATCATATTCACACTTAAAAAAATGTTAGGAAGTGTTAAAAACGCTTAATGTAAACGAAAGTAGAATTATTGCAAATTTTTTTTAATTAGCTCTTAATATAACAGAATATTTTTGTTTCACCCTGTAAATCTAATGCTAATCATGCTATATTCTATGTAAAGCATTCTTTTGTGAATATAAATAACATATTTCAATTTCCTAAAACTTCGTGGAAAGTAAAGTTGTTAAAATTTGATTTATAGAAATATCTCTCATAGAACGCAATGCTTTAGAATACTTTTGAGTGTCCTTGTATATAAAACGGAGTCGGTATTTAATCCACTTTTTACAGGAAAAATCCAATAGTGAACTTAAATAATATATTTCAATTTCATTAAGATATGTGTACAGTAAAGGTATGGAAATATGATTTATAGAAATACCTGTTATAGAACACAATGCTTTGAAATACTTTCGGGTGCCCCTGTACACAAACCAGTAGAGGTATAAACTCCATTTTCAACGTGGAACATCCGAGAGTAAGCTTGAATAACATATATCAGTTTCAAGAAATTCCACAAATATTTACGGTAATTAGAGCGCGGAGAGACAGACAGACGGACAGACAGACAGACAAACCGAAGTCATTAACACATTTCAACCTTGTTGGGAAGTGTTAAAAATGTTAGAAAGTGTTAAAAACGCTTAATGTAAACGAAAGTACACTTTTAGCAAATATTTATGAATAGCTCTTTATATAACTGATTATTTTTGTGTCACCCTGTAAATCTAATGCTAATCATGCTATATTCTATGCAAAGGATTTTCTTTTGTGCTTATAAATAACACATTTCAATTTCATAAATCCTCGTGGAAAGTAAAGTTATTAAAATTTGATTTATAGAAATATCTTTCATAGAACGCAATGCTTTAGAATACTTTTGAGTGTTCTTGTATATAAAACAGAGTTGGTATTTAATCCATTTTATACAGGAAACATCTGATAGTGAACTTGAATAACATATTGCAATTTCATTAAAATTTTTGTACAGTACGGGTATGAAAATATGGTTTATAGAAATGCCTCTCATAGAATACAATGCTTTGAAATATTTTCGGGGGTCCCTGTACACAAACCAGTAGAGTATAAACTCCATTTTCAATAGGGAACATGTGATAGTGAACTTGTATAACATATTTCAATTTCATTAAGATTTTTGTACAGTAAGGGTATGAAAATATAGTTTATAGAAATGCCTCTCATAGAACACAATGCTTTGAAATACTTTTGTGTGTCCCCGTACACAAATCAGTGGCGGTATTTACTCCATTTTATACAGGAAACATCTGATAGTGAACTTGAATAACATATTTCAATTTCATTAAAATTTTTGTACAGTAAGGGTGTTAAAATATGGTTTATAGAAATGCCTCTCATAGAACACAATGCTTTGAAATATTTTCGGGGGTCCATGTACAGAAACCAGTAGAGTATAAACTCCATTTTCAATAGGGAACATCCGATAGTGAACTTGTGTAACATATTTCAATTTCATTAAGATTTTTGTACAGTAAGGGTATGAAAATATGGTTTAAGAAATGCCTCTCATAGAACACAATGCTTTGAAATATTTTCGGGGGTCCCTGTACACCAACCAGTAGATGTATAAACTCCATTTTCAATAGGAAACATCCGATGGTGAACTTGAATAGCAAATATCAGTTTCAAGAAATTCCATAGATATTTACGGGAGTTAGAGCGCGGACAGACAGACAGACAGACAGACAAACCCAAGTATTAAACACATTTCAACTTTGTTGGAATGTGTTAAAAAGTCATTGTTTCATTTAGAATAAAATTATTCGTAATCTTGATTAAAATAAAAAAGTCATTGCTTCATTTAGAAGAAAATTATTCGTAAATTCCGAAAATTATAGAAACTTTCAAACTTAAATTTAATAATTAACAAGAAAGAAAAATCATGCAGTACGCATTGATTAGTAACACTTTCCCACTGTACACAATAGTTATATCGAATAACTATTAATGTTCTTTGCCTACGTTATCCCACAACAGACAGAAGGACTGAAAAACATACAGATAGACTAATTGATTTTAAAATTACTCTTAGGCATTTTGGAAAGTGTTAAAAAGGCTTAACGCAAAAGAAAATGCAGCCGTTAGTTTATAATTACAGCTTTTAAAATCCCTGAATATTTTACTGTAGCCCTGTAAATCTGAAAGTTATTCATATCATATTCTATACGAAACAATATTTTAGAATATTAATAATACATGTTAATGTTCTTAAGATTTTTGAATTAGAAAGTTTTTTAAATATAACTTTAAAAAAATTCTGTCCTAAAACGTAATACATTGGCTTTTTTTTTTATTTTTGTTGTTGTTGTTGTTCCTGTAATCAAACTAGTTTTACAGGACCTATTAATGACATTTTAAATAGGGAACATTCTATAGGGAACTTGAGTGCATCATTTTTAAAAAATTCTCAAAATATTTACGGATGATAGGAACCGGAGACAAACAGATAGAAAGGTAGACAATCGGAGAGACAGGTGCACAAGTTGAAATCATATTCCCACTAAAATTATAAGAAAGTGTTAAAACGCTCATGTAAACAAAAGTGCAATTCCAGTAAATTTTTATTAATACCTCTTAATGTAACTGACTATTTTTGTGTGGCCCTGTAAATCTAATGCTAGCCATACTATATTACATAGAAGGCACACTATTTTGTGCATACGAATAATATACTTCAATTGCATTAAGCTTTGTGGAAAATAAAATTATTAAAATTTGGTTTATAAAAATAACTTTCATACAACACAATGCTTTGGAGTACTTTCAAGTGCCCCTGTACACAAACCAGTTAGAAATGTACTCTATTTTACATAGGAAACATCCGATAGGGAATTTAATAACATATTAAAATTTCATTAAAGTTTCTATACATTAAAGGTATTAAAATATGATTTATAGAAACTCCTCTCATAGAACACAATGCTTTCGAATATTTTTGGGTGTCCCTGTACACAAACCAGAAGAGGTATACATTCCATTTTCAATAGAACATACGATAGTGAACTCTAATAAAATATATCGGTTTAAAGCAATTCCATAAATATTTACGGGAATTAGAGCGCAGAAAAACAGACAGAGAGACAGACAGACGGACAGAAGAACAGTCAGACATATACACAAATTGAAATTATATTCACACTAAAAAAATGATAGAAAGTGTCAAAAACGCTTAAAGTAAACGATAGTACAATTCTAGCAATTTTTTATTAATAGCTCTGAATATAACTGAATATTTTTGTGTCCCCATGTAAATCTAATGGTAACCATGCTATATTCTATGCAAAGCATTCTTTTGCGCATATAAATAACATATTTCAATTTCCTAAAACTTCGTGGAAAGTAAAGTTACTAAATTTTGATTTATAGAAATATCTCACAAAGAACGCAATGCTTTGGAGTACTTTTGAGTGTCCCTATACATAAACTAGTGGTGGTATGTAATCTATTTTATATAGGAAAGATCCATTGGTGAACTTGAAAAACATATTTCAATTTCAGGAAGATATTGTACAGTAAAGGTATGAAAATATGGTTTATAGAAATACCTCTCATAGAACACAATTCTTTGAAACACTTTCGGGTGTCCCTGTGCACAAACTGGTAGAGGTATAAACTCCATTTTCAATAGGAAACATTCGATAGTGAACTTGAATAACATATATCAGTTTCAAAAAATTCCATAAATATTTACGGGAGTTAGAGCGCGGGCAGACAGACAGACGGACAGACACACAAATTGATATCATATTCACACTTAAAAAAATGCTTGGAAGTGTTAAAAACGCTTAATGTAAACGAAAGTAGAATTCTAGCAAACTCTTAATATAACAGTATATTTTTGCGTCACCCTGTAAATCTAATGCTAATCATTCTATATTCTATGTAAAGCATTCTTTTGTGCATATAAATCACATATTTCAATATCCTAAATCTTCGTGGAAAATAAAGTTATTAAAATTTGATTTATAGAAATATCTCCCATAGAACGCAATGCTTTAGAACACTTTTGAGTGTCCTTGTATATAAAACAGAGTTGGTATTTAATCCATTTTATACAGAAAAAATCCAATAGTGAACTTGAATAACATATTTCAATTTCATTAAGATATGTGTACAGTAAAGGTATGAAAATATGATTTATAGAAATACCTCTCATAGAACACAATGCTTTGAAATACTTTCGGGTGCCCCTGTACACAAACCAGTAGAGGTATAAACTCCATTTTAAACAGGGAACATCCGATAGTGAACTTCAATAACTTATATTAGTTTCAAGAAATTCCACAAATATTTACGGGAATTAGAGCGCAGAGAGACAGACAGACGGACAGACAGACAGACAAACCGAAGTCATTACACTTTTCAACATTGTTGGGAAGTGTAAAAAATGTTAGAAAGGGTTAAAAACGCTTAATGTATACGAAAGTACACTTTTAGCAAATATTTATTAATAGCTCTTTATATAACTAAATATTTTTGTGTCACCCTGTAAATTTAATACTAATCATGCTATATTCTATGCAAAGTGCTTATAAATAACACACTTCAATTTCATAAATCTTCGTGCAAAGTAAAGTTAATAAAATATAGTTTATAGAAATATCTCTCATAAAACGCAATGCTTTGGAATAATTTTGTGTGTCCCTGTACACAAATCATTGGTGGTTTTTGCTCCATTTTATAAAGGAAACATCCGATAGTGAACTTGAATAACATATTTCAATTTCATTAAGATTTGTGTACAGTAAGGGTATGAAAATATGGTTTATAGCCTCTCATAGAACACAATGCTTTCGTAATACTTTTGTCTGTCCCTGTACACAAATCAGTGGTGGTATTTACTCCATTTTTTACAGGAAACATCCGATAGTGAACCTGAATAGCATATTTCAATTTCATTATGATTTGTGTACAGTAAGGGTATGGAAATATGCTTTATAGAAATGCCTCTCATAGAACACAATGCTTTGAAATATTTTCGGGGGTCCCTGTACACAAACCAATAGAGGTATAAACTGCATTTTTAATAGGGAACATCCGATAGTGAACTTGTATAACATATTTCCATTTCATCTAAATTGTTGTACAGTAAGGGTATGAAAATATGGTTTATGGAAATTCCTCTCATAGAACACAATGCTTTGAAATATTTTCGGGGGTCCCTGTACACAAACCAGTAGAGGTATAAACTCCATTTTCAATAGGGAACATCCGATAGTGAACCTGAATGACATATATCAGTTTCAAGAAATTCCATAAATATTTACGGAAGTTAGAGCGTGGACAGACAGACGGACAGACGGACAGACAGACAGACAGACGGACAGACAGACAGACAGACAGACAGACAGACCCAATGCATAAACACTTTTCAACCTTGTTGGAAAGTGTTAAAAATGGCTGAAGCTTAAACAAATTTAAGTTCATTCTTAAAATATACTTTAAAACAATATTCCATAGCGATAAAAAAAATTAAATATTCAGCAGTTTAAGAAGAAATTTAAATATAGAAAATTACATAATTATTTTGACGTAAACAATTTTAAAATATCCTTTTAAAATGATTTGCTAATATGGGAACATCTGAAAATTTTTAGTCATATCTAGCTTAATTATATAGATCGTTTGTTAAGGCTTGTTTTAAAATGTTTAAAAAATAGTTATTTCATGAACAATATTTTGAAAATTTCAAAATTTTATAAATACATGTATTTTTAACTAACAGTCTGAAACCTGCACAGTATATAATTTAAACTTAAAAGATATATTTAATTTTGTGCAGTTTTCCCTAATACTTTTATATTTTATATTCCTTAAAAACTAATAATTCGAATAATCTGTTAACTTACATGCATGTTTTTTTTTTTTTCAAAAAATTGCCATAATATTATCGAATTATTCAATATATTATCGAATTATTATCGATAATATTATTATTAATATTATTATTAATAATTATTATTATTATTATTATTATCGAATTTATTAATAATATTCAAATTTAAAGATATGTTTCGAAATCAAAACCTTTCCTGGAATATATTTGGGTTAGTTAATTGCCTGATATTTAAACAAGAAAGCAAACTCATGTTGTCCGAATAGATTATAAACACTTTCCTACTGCGTTTATTGAAGCATAATTTATTATCCAAATTTTCTATTTTGCATAAATGTGCTAAAAATGAAGATCACAACTGATAATGCATTACCAATAGTTTCCTTTTTTTTACTCAATAATGTAAGGAAACATTTTAATGTATCCTAAACACCAGTCGTCAACCTAAATCATATATAATTCAAAGTATGGTATATGTTATTATGCTTTTCAATAATACTCTTAAATGTTATGTTTTGTGAAGTATAAAAATGTTGAAATAGGCTGTAAAAAATACCCTTCATGGACGGTAATGTATTATAAATCTTTTATATAAATTTAAACAAAACATTAGTACTATTTATAACATTTTCATTAAAATACCAAGTTGTAGTGAATCTGAATAAAGTATATCAAATTGTTCTAAAAATAATTGCAGACAGTTCGCACAGACAGCCATAGATGAACTCTATATAGACGGATAGATAGATAAAAGAACGGTAAAGTTTCTGTTACTATTTCGCAGTAAATTTCATGTTACTATTTTTTTTTTCTATTGAAAAGGAGTTGTCAATATCGATTTTATTCGATAATGCAATTCCTTTTATGCTGTGAAGTACTACGAAGCAAATAGACGTTTGTGCAAATATATTTAAAACAATCGATGTGAAATATTAAACAAAAGGATTGTTATCCTTCACGACAATATAAGACCATACAAGACGCTTAGAAATAAAGAATTGCTTCGCACTTATCGAACGATTAGTGCAGCAGACCGGAAAGTGTCTGCTGATACTGGAAGATTTTGGAGAGAAATAGTGTTCTGTATGTGTACATTTTGTATTGCAATGTACTTCTGAAAAATTTTATAGTTTAGGAACTTCGAGGTTACTTTGCACGGACTACACACTAAACATATCAAGGCCAAAAGGTTAACAAGAAATAGGCAAATTCCATATATAAATATGCTGATGTAATATTCACACGAATTTCTCTTACCCTGCATTTCAGTTCTATAAAGACAGATTGCAGATTTAGGGGTAAGATAACAAGTACAATCAGCAGCAAAATTATTGAAGAGCACATCTACACCTTTCACATATATATATTTTTAGTTTAATCGCTAAATTTTATCATCAACTTACTTTTCTATAAACGGTATAAGACTAAGATCATAACTCGACAAATATTTACTTAACAAATAATATTAGGTGCCCATTTTTAAGTAGGAATTATTGCAAGTGCTTCAATAATTTTGCTACCGACTGTATTGTAAATAAAACTACGTTAAAATGAGCTCAAAATAGGTTTAGGAACAGGTTTATTTGACTAATAATTCTATATGAAAAGGCTGCTGCCCCACTCTACCCCCATCGTTTCAATATAGTACAGTCAACTCCCTCTAATTCGCAAAAGTTTTGTCCAGAGGTTGTGCGGATTATAGGAATTTGCAGATTAGAGGTCATTGTCTTTGTATACATTTTCTTTTGCAGATACAAAGTCAGTTATTATTACTAATTCCTAAATAGACAACAAAATGCAAAGACTATTTCTAATAAATTTTAGAATAAAATATTTCTTCAATATTAATATAACTAATTAATCGTACTCATATATGCACTGTAAAAAGTAGTTTCTTAAAAATGAGCTAAGTAGTCTCAAAATAGCTCCGAAACAATATATACTTAAATTTGAAAACCCATGTACTCATTTTTGAGTATACTGACATGCTCCAAAAAGATTTGACCAATATGAATCCCAATATCCTCATGTTTGACATGTTCGTATACTCAAAAATGAATACATGGGTTTTCAAATTTAAGTATACATTGTTTCGGAGCTATTTTGAGACAATTTAGCTCATTTTTAAGAAACTATTTCTAACAGTGTGATGGTAAATCGTTTAAACATATCCAAATAATACGTACCAATAAATGTAAACATACATTTTACTTAAAAAATACAAAAGAAAATACTTTTTCAAGTTCAAAAATAATATTCATAACTGATTATTTCAAATTTTGTTAAGCATTAATTTAATAGTAGTTTGTTTTAAATTTTTATATACTTTCCTGGCATTCTCTGGCTTGACTTAACGCCTGTCTATATGAATTGTAGGGTAATAAATACAAGAATCTTACTGTTTTTTCCCCAATTGTGTTTTAAAGGAAGGATTAAGCTAAAAATTTGATTTATAAAAAACTGAAAATGTGAAAAATGTTGCGGATCTTTTTCAAATATCAGCTGTAAATTTGTTTGTTTACATAAAAAACATCAATTGCGAATTAGATGTCTGAGGATTAGAGGTAGTTGACTGTACCTATATTTATGGAAAATTCAAGTGTAATATTTTAAAAGTTTATTCCGAATTATTCAAACAACTTTTACATGCATCATTCCTTAAAACTTTTTAATCTTTATCGAAATTTTGAAGCAGCAATCACATATGGAATTCAAAATACAATATTTGAATTGCTTACAATTATTTTTTTTTAAAGTTAGGCTGGTAATAGACACACTCAAATATCACTCGTTTAGAACGTGGCTATTCAAAGATTATCAAAAAGCATAATTATACAAAAAACAAACACTGAAAATTTAACTTAAGAGTATTTCATTTACCATATGGGTATGAGAGATTAAATTTTTATTTCCGAGCAATATTCCTGGACATGGCAAATCATAATAAATTTCTTCCAGCAATTGCATTCAATAGAAAAAATATTTTCGGTTAATTGTGGAGGTCGGAACAAGAAAGTGCCAAGCCACAGTTGGTTATGCTTTAGTATAGGTCACCCATTATGAAAAGTATCGTGACGAGATTCGAGGGTATCGACACATTTTTTGGTCACTTATTCGTATCGGAACTTCTTTTTCGCACCAGCCGCTTGTTGTGTATTATTGGATTAATATATGCGGTATTGCAGAAGAGACGATGTCTTTTAATTTTTGAAAGAATGTGGTTTTGTGACCATTTTCCGAATATGATATTTCATGCATTTTCAAATTCATGCATGACGAGGTATCTGCATCCAGTGACTTTTTTTTTTTCTCCTTTGAAATAATTTTAAAATGAGGTATTTATTTCATATTTTTAGAACCATTTATCCGATTGTTGAATCAGCTAATCGGTTCAAAAGATATTAAATAAAAAACTCCATTTTAACTTTAAAATATTTAAAAGAAAAACAAATTGATGCCAAAAAGAAAAAAAAAAACACTGGATGCAGCTACCCTTTCGTTCAGGAAATATGATATTCGGAAAACGGTCACAAAACCACATTCTTTCAAATAATCAAAAACATCCCTTCCTCTCAAACACGATATACCAATCCAATATAATATACACACACGAGTGGCCGGCTCGAAAACGAAGTTTCGATACGAATAGGTTGCCAAAATGTGTCGATACCTTCTAATCGCGTCATGAATCGGTACTTTTCATTAAAGTTTAACCAAATGTGACTTGATACTTTCTTGCCACGACCCCTAGGATAGTACTGTACATGAAATAACTGTTTGATCTCAGAGAAAAGTTTGATGTCGCATCCCTATATGATACAGATTTGGAATACCAAGTCTGACTGCTATTGTTTATTCTTGAGATATGCTGATAACCGACACACACGAATGGGACACACAGAGAGACACAAACGCAGACCAACAACTAAAAACATGAATTTCAGATTAAGGGGACTTTAAAACGTGTAAATGTAACAAAAACTCAATTTTGAAAATTTGACAAAAAGGCAATATGTTCTCTAACATAGGGGAGAGTGGGGTTGAATGGGACAATAGCTAGATTTTTATGATTTGCAAGCACCAGAATCTTGATATTTTTACTGATATATGACAGTACTGAGGTCATTCATCAATTGTAGTTTCAGAATTGTGCTATCCATAGAAGGGAAAAAAAAAATTAAAGTGTGTTTTCCAGCTGCCAAAGTAAGTTTTTACTGATTCAATTAAGTATTAGTTAAGACACTAACTATTTGCTTCAAGTTAATATAACTGTTATATGGTGAAAAGGCACAATCTTTTATTGTGTTTATGATATTCAAGAAGAATATTGGCAGATATTCATTAAGCCTATTTCCTGTTTTATATGATCATGTGATGGATAAATGGGACATTCCCCACTATGTACTTATTTAAAATTTTACACAAGAATTATATTATAACGTAAATTAGCCATATTGATTATCAGGATACTTAATTTTGTGGACTTCGAAAAAAAAAGTGAAATTAATTGTTCTGATTTTTGTTTATAATAATTACGATTAAAAAAATTATAAATTGGAATATTCAATGCAACTTAAATCAATAATTAAAAAATAAATAAATAAATAAACCAATAACAATTATAAAATCACAATTTCAATCAAGCTAATTAAATAAATCCTCGTGATTATTAATGTAATACAGAATAGAATGCTGATTTTCCCGATCAGTCGGAAACAAAAATTTATCTGGATAATTTCTACTCTATTATAATGATTTGTCTATTTCTAGCGTCTTATTTATTTATTTTTTTTTTGATTAGGTCTTATTAGATTAAATTATCAAATCCTAGAGCACTAGGAACTGCGCGAACCCTTTGGATGTTAATTTGAGTCAATACATCAGTTTATGTTAATTCATAGTGTGTAATAAAATCACATAAACCAATTTAACTTTAAAAATTTATTTACTTTCTATTTTGTTTTCTTTTCTTTGTTAATTCCAGTCCTGTCCCATTCATCCCCAGTCATGTCCCATGACAATGCACATGCATGTAAAAAAATTTATTATTGATTAAAAACGATAACTTTTTATTAAAGTTAGTATGTTTATATGTAACTGATTACTGAAGTGTACTTATGAGCCATGTTACAAAATTCTGAAATACATATGGCCAACGTTATCAATAAAAACATGAAAAATGTCCCATTCATCCCCACTCTCCCCTATATGTGAATAAGATAATGTGAAAACTGCAATGTAGTTGTTTGTTATGACCTTATTATTCCTGTATTTCTGCATTGAATTTAAAAAAAAAGTTTAAATCAAATTATATAAGCTTAAGAAAAGCATACGACATAGGAAGTCCCTAGAATTGGAGAACCAAGTGTCATAATCAAAGCTTCGTAAAGAGTATTTAAAGATATTTCGTAAGAAACAACAAATTGAATTTGTAGTTCCAAAAAATTTTTATTCTTGAATATTATTTCTTAGAAAAGCGTTACAGTGATTCATTTATTTTAGAAACGGGAATTTTATTTAGTAATAAAATTTTTCTTACGTGCCAGGTATGCCTTGAGGCTTGTTTTCGTATAATTCTATTATCAACAACTACAAACGATAATATTCAATCCGAACAAAAAGAAATGAAAAGAAGACCTGGAGGAGAAAAAAAAAAGTTTTTTTTAAAGAAGATTTGGGACACTAACTGATTTATGTGTGTGATGTAAAATTAGCTGTAGCGCTTTATTTCTTTTAAAGAGTTTGTCAATTTCTTGTTAGAGCGCATAATTAAAAGGTGCATCTTTAAATTATAAATAACTTTCTTTGTTAACTCAAAACATATAAATAAAATAAAACCTGAAAAAATCGTTTTCATATTAAAAAGAAAAGTTAAAACCTCGTACAATTTTAACCCTTTCAAGACGGCTGTATTTCGCGGTCGCGTGTTCTTGTCTTTTTGATAGTACCGCCCTAACATCCTTTTAAAACAAAATTTTCATATTTATATTACAAACAAAAATACTTTATAATTATACTCTTCCTAATCAAAGTATTGGTTTCCATAGTGCAGTGATTGTACAAATCTAAATATTGGATGCATTCTTAAGAAATAAAGTAATATACAAATTGTAAAAGCAGCGCCCACTGGCGGAATTACAGATTACCAAACGTCGTGAATGCACGTCAGCGGTCATAAAAGTGTTACACGCTTGGTCTCAAAAGGGTTAAGCGTGCCTTGATTCTAAGATATAATATTATTTAAACGCGTTTCTAACTCCATGCACCTTTATTTTATTTTATTTTTATTTATTTTTTATTTTTTTTATAATTCAATTTCTTTTAACTTTAAATATTAATTTCTTACAGCTATTTTAATAATTTTTAGATTGTGATATAGTTGAAGCACATTTCTTCGATAAAAATTTCGTGTTTTTCCGAATCACAAGAACAATTTTCATAACTGATTCAAACACGACTGAAAAACAGTAATCGTATAAAAAAAAAAAAAAAAAAAAAAAAAAAATACTTAAACAAAATTCCTAAATGCAACCGAAATATTTTCCAAGATAACTCTGTTTATCTTAGGAAATTTTCCTGTTTTCACTTACTTCTAATTAATTTAATTCATTTCAATTTTTGGATGCAAATTTATTAATACCATTTTAGTTATTGTTAATCAAAAGAAACCACTGTTTTCTTATTATTTGAATAATAAGGTCAGTGAGCCTAAATGCTACACTGCTCTTTTTCTGATAATTTTAATGGAAGAATCGTACTTAAATAGAATGTAATAAAACTTTTAAACTTTAAGAACGATCCGCAAAAATTTTGACCGCATTTTAAAAGTTTTGCTTTAGGAGAATTTTTTATTTCTATACTCATTACTCATTATTCTTCTCCCCCAGTTCTCCCTAATTGCTTCAAAAAATCATTACATAGCGACTGTTAGATCATGGTGCAAGAAAATCTCAAATGTAGTTGATTGTATAAGAAAAACATCAGATGAGAACTCTGTGTGAAAATCTGTGTCACTTTCAGAAATAGGTTGAAAATTGTTCATTAAGTATGTTTAAATATGAATTGATGATAATGGCACCAATGCTTTTGGGCATCTTAGCAATGGCATCATTGCTAAGTTCAGGCTGTTAATTTAATTTTATTTTTCCCAAATTTAAACTATTAATTAATTTTCATAATAATAATAAATTTATTTTTATATTAATAATATTAATTTATTAGTAATAATTTACACTAATAAATTATTAATTATCTATTAATTAATAATGAAAGATACGAGATAATTTTTATACCTTTAAACATCTTTATTTCTCTTTTTAAAGAAACCATAATTATAAGCTATATAACTTGTGGACTATTTTGAATGAATAAACTATAAGTTGAAAGCAACATTTATTTTTAAAATAAAATAACAATTCTAATTTCTAAAATAAAAAACTTTTTCTCCTTCTAAAGTAGCATACCATTCCTTTAACATATAAAACAAAATTATTCCTTTTGAAATTATCGAATTCAGAAGTACATTCTCTCTCATTTCAGAGCCGTAATATTAAGAAATAAAAACAGAATAAAGAATGAAAAGATTCTTATCTATGTGAAAATTTTATGTGAGTGCATTTTGTTTCGTTACATTTCCTGTGATGAAAGCCGCAAAGAAATATATAATATTTAAATGAACGTAGATTTATTTTCGTGTCTCACGCTATCCCCAAGAGAAAAAGAAATCACAAGCAAAGTATTGGAAAAGATTTGGCAGAAGAAAAATTTAGCAATTAACTTTTTTTTCTTAATACGACAAATCTTTGTATTATACAGCGCAGGGAATTTTTTAAACTCTGAAATATTTGAATTTTTTGAATATGCCCTAATTGTAACATAAGCAAATGGTATAAAAGAGAAATATCATTATTGTGGTATTAGATTTTTAAAATATGAGTGACTTTTTATTTAGCCATTGTTTCAATCTCATGAATTCCCGTAAAGACCAATTATTTTATGAGAAATTACTCAAAGCAGAATCCATTAAAATGTTCTTATTTTTTGCTGATAAATTATACTATACTAGCAGGCTTTGCCCGCTTCGCTGGTCATTATATTGAAATGAAGTCTCAAAATACCATATCAGTAATAATGATAATAATAAAAAAATCATTTAAATCAGTCAAAATCTAAGTTAAAGTTCTCGATACCTTCGATAGCGGTTTTCACACTCACCACACTTCACAAAATTCCTTTATAGTGCCTGTTGCATACACATACCCAACCCACATATTAAAAAATCGGGATTCTAAGATTATCTAAAGCAAAGTTATGTTTTAAAACGTGTTTTTTAGCCCCCCCCCCAGCTCGCTCTCAAAAGAAAGGAGGGGGAGATTTTGCAAAATAACTTTATATTGCGAGTTAGATACATATAACTTACCCACACATCGAAAACCTCCTTCTTAAGCTAATTTACTGCAGAGTTACACATGAATACAAGTTCCTCCCCCCCGTAGGTAGGGTGGAGTTTCACAAAATCACTTTGTGGTGTGCGTTGAATACGCATAAGCAGTCCACGCATCAAAAATTGCCATTCTAAGATAGATTGGAACAGAGTTACGCATAGAAATATGTTTTTAATTCCCCCAACCCTCAAGGGGGTGATAGCACGGAATTCCAAATAATCCCTTTGTAGTTTTTTTGTGTTGAGTACGCATAACCAATCAACCTATCAAAAAATCGCTTTCTTGCGATAATTTGGAGCAGAGTTACTCTTTAAAGCGTGTTTTTGCCCCCCCCCCCCACCCTGCCCTTAAAGCGGGGAAAAGGAAAATTTTACAAAATCCCCTTATAGTGCGTGTTGGGAACGCAAAACCAGCCCGCACATAAAAAATCGTCTAGGATAGTTAAGCAGAGATAGAAGCAGAGTTACGCATGAAAACATGATTTTGCCCCACCCTCACCCCCAAGGGGGATAAGATGGAATTTTACAAAATCTCTTAGTAGAGTACGTCTTGAGTACGCATAACCAATCGACATATCAAAAAGTCTCTATTCTGAGATAATTTGAAGCAGAGTTACTCTTAAAAGCGTTTTTCGCCCCCCCCTCCCCGCCTTTGAAGGAGGGGAGGGAGAATTTTCGTAAGATCCCTTTATAATGCGTGTTTTGAATGTATAAACAACTCACATGTAAAAATTAATCTTACTGAGATAATTTGAAGCAAATTTGTGCTTGGAAACATGCTTTTTGCCCCACCCCACCAGCAAGGGTGGGATAGGACGGAATTTTGAAAAATCTCTTTGTAGTATGTGTCTTAAGTACGCATAACCAACTGACATATAAAAATATTGCTATGCTGAGATAATTTGGAGCACAGTTATTCTTATAAGCGTGTTTTTGCCTGGGAGGGTGAAATTTTGTAAAATCCCTTTACTGTGCGTGTTGGGAAAGCATAAACAACCCACATATACAAATTAATCTTGCTGAGATAATTTGAAGCAAAGTTATACTTTGAAATGGGTTTATATTGCCCCCCCCCAAGAGGAAAAGGGGGGAACTTTCGCAAAACCCCATTACAATGGGTGTTGGACACACGTAAGTAAACCACTCACTAAAATTTGTAATCTCAGCTCCTATAGATTTCCCCGGATGAATTTAGCGATAAAAGGGGGACTCTAATTTGCCCCCTCGTAACTCCCCCCGAAAACCGAAAATCGCAAAAAAATCAAACATGAGGTTTTGGAAATATCCTCAAGAAGACTCTAGGCGATTTTCTATATCTTTGTGCTGTTATTGGTACAGTTTTACTCGAAAACCCGTATTTTGCTAAATTTGCCTCCAAAAATCGTTTCTACCCCCCCCCCCCCCCCGCTTAAAAATCCAAAACTCAAATCGCAGAAAATGCTTTTTTTGCACTCAAAGTCTAGTCTCTCTCTCTGCAATTTCTTCTCCGTGAAGCAATTTGAAGCCCAATTATTCTTATAAGGGGGGTTTTGCCTTCTGCCCCCCCAGGAAGGAGCGGGGGATATTTCGCAAAATCCCGCCTTAATGAGCGTCAGTGTCTTAAAACCAAAGTGCTCCCCAAAATTTGCGAGTCTATCTCCCATAGAATCGCCATGGCTGTGTTTAGTCAGTGAATCAGTCTTTTCACTCTTTTATTCCAAACCCCACCCCACCCCACGCCACCCCCAAAAGTGTAAAGGAGGGGGGGGACATTCACAAAATCCCGTTACAATGGGTGTTGGACACACGTAAATATGCCACACACTAAAATTTGTGACCTCCGATCATAGATTTCCACGGATGAATTTAGCGCTAAAAGGTGGGGTCAAATTTGCCCCCTCTTAACTCCTCCCTCCCCAAAATCAAAAATCGGAAAAAAAAATGAATTTTTGCAAATACCTTCACGAAGACGCTTGGCTTTTTTTTTTTTTTTAATCTTTGAGTTATTACTGCTAGAATTTCACTCATTCTGCCTCCGAAAATCCTTTTTACTCCCCTCTCCCCCCTTAAAAATCTAAAATTCCAAAATTGCAGAGAAATATTTTTTTGTACTTAAGTCTAGTCTCCCCATCTGCAATTTCTTCACCGTGAAGTAATTTGGAGCCGAGTTATGCTTATAAAGGTGTTTTTGCCTTCTGCGCCTCCAAAAATAATTTTCACCCCCTTCCCCTGTTAAAAATCCAAAATTCCAAAATCGCAGAAAATGATTTTTTTTTATTCAAGTCTAGTCTCCCCATCTGCAATTTCTTCACCGTGAAGTAATTTGGAGCCGAGTTATGCTTATAAAGGTGGTCTTTGCCTTCTGCCCCCCCGGGGGGGAGCGATGGGGTATTTCGCAAAATCCCGTCTTAGTGGGAGTCAGGGTCCTAAAATGAACCTGCTCACCAAAAACTGTGACTCTATCTCCCATAGAATCGCCACGGCCGTGTTGAGTCAGTGACTCAGTGAGTTTACTCTTTTATATACACCCATGTCCATAAATTAAGGATAATTCAGAATCAGACGGAAATCGAACTTCAATTCAAAAATTTCTACTGTAGAAATACTACACACATCTTTAAGAATAATATGCAAATTATAGGAAGTCATCAGATGACGCCGATATGATGTTACAATGACGAAAATGTAAGAATGGGGTAGATATGGAATGGGAGCAAAGAAGGAAAATTGTTCATAAGCGTTCTGTATGCCGCTCAGTGCCACACCCGAATAAGTATGACACAGAGGACGCATGCAGATAATTTTTTACGTGGTAGAATTTTCTGAAGTCTAGAATGTGGGCGTACACAGAAGTATAAGGAAAACTTGGAATCGCCCAAAGTGTCATCTCTAGGCTTTGGCAACGATTCCAAATTGATGGAAATGCCAACCGACGTTACAGTACTGGTCGGCCCCGAGTTACAATGCCGAATGACGACCGGTATTTGGCAGTAACTGCCAAAATAAGCAGAAAAAGCACAGCATCAGACATGTCTCGTCAGCTGTCTGCAGCCATGGGTACCACAGTGTCAAGGCAAACCGTGTATAGACGTTTGGGAGATATTGGTCTATATGCTCGCAAGCCTGTTAGATGTGTTCCGCTCGCGGCAATGCACTGTTGCCAGCGGTTAACTTGGAGTAGAGAACATGCAATGTGGACGGCAACATAGTGGGCTTGTGTGATGTTTTCCGACGTGTCCAGGTTTAACTTTCAGTGTGATTCACACCAGACTTTCATATGTAGAACGTCAGGTACCCGTTACCACCAAAACAACATCATTGAACGACACCGTTACTATGGGGTGCTCGTTTGGGGGAAGGGGATAGTATTGGGCAACAGAACAGATCTGCATGTTCAAATTGGAACCATGACAGGCCAAATTTGTCGGGAAATCACTCAGGAACAACATGTACGTTTGTTTAGGGATGCGATGGGCCCAGAATTTGTGTTTATGGATGACAATGCGCGTCCTCACCGAGCAAGCATTGTACACGAATGCCTACAATCTGAAGCTATCATCCGCATGGAATGGCCAGCCTTCTCACCTGACTAGAATCCGATAGAGCATGTGTAGGACATGCTTTTCCGACGAGCTGTAGCCCGCCAACCACCTCTTATATGTGTACCAGAACTTTGGAGAACATTGCTTACTGAGTGGAGTAATCTTTCCCAATATCATATCGATAATTTAATACTCAGCATTCCTAGGCGTTGTAAGGACTGTATTTCATCATCTGAGAGACATACAATGTATTAACCATCATTCCAACCGTGTAATGTTAAGTTTTTGTGAGGAAGATATTTTTTGTAATTGCTTCAGGGAGCAAAAATCGTAATTTTTATAAAAGGTATCCTACATAAACCGCTTTTTTTTGTTCTTGACCTTTTGTTTAATAAATGGGCTTTATGAATAAGCCATATTTGTTTTGCTTCTGAACCTTTATTTTCCGCAGCTAGCATTATCCTTAATTTATGGACATGAGTGTATATAGATGACCAAAAAGCTTTTTCTTAATAAAATTAAAAACTTTGCTTCAAATATATATATATATATATATATATATATATATATATGTATGTATGTATGTATGTATAAATCATTTTTTATGTTTTACTTTCATATTACCAAAAGTTTTGCTTTTAGATGATATACTTATTTTATCTGTAACTACTTTAACGATTTCATAGTCAATTGTCCTGGTCTTTTTAGGAAAAACAGATCTTCGATCATTGTACATTAATCATTAAATTTATCCTTCTTATATTTATGGTATGAATTAATGTAATTATTAATGCTTATTTTCTTTTAATTTATTAATTAATTTTCTTTTAATTTTTTTTCACACAATAAATTAGTTGTAGAAATATGTATATGATGTTTATATGTATGTACATACAATATATGTATGTGACAAGAGGAATGAGTTAAAAATTAACTAATATGTATATTTATTGAATACAAAAAATCGGTATCAACTCTCGGGGATCATCTCTTTGACTTTGTCGCCAAATACTAAAGAGAAACTATCGTCTGTCTATTGTTAATGAAAGTTTGATCAGAGGATAATGATACATGACGGGGTGGCTTTTTGTATCGGACAATGATGGCGGAGCGTAGGCGAACACCAGCCGATCCGAATATATATACGTTTATTTAACATCACACACTTTACATAGTGCGTGATGTTAATCTAAAGCTCATGAGCAGCGTAATGATAGATATCTAAATAGCGCTGCTCTGCGACTGCAAATTTTGTTTATAAATTTTTAGACGGATTTGCAATAAGCGTCCAAAATTTGGTTGGTAACTAATGTCGGCTGAAGTACAGAAATTATAGTAAAATTATAAAAATCATATTTCTAGTTGCCTATATTTATTAAAATGCAAAAGTATAATTTTCATGAAAATTTATTACAAAAAACAAGAAAAATTTTTTTTTTCGTAAAATGGAAAGAACTTTTGGGATATATAACTTTTGGGGTCAGCTCAATAAACAGAATTTCCCAAATAAACTAGAATAATTATATAAATAACTAGGGGGCTCTGCCCACTTCTCGCTCCGCTCACCAACCCCGGAAGAATGTTTCGCCTCCTCCCCGACTCACTTTACTTATTGACACATGCAGAACTCTGCTCGCCTATTCGCTGCTTTCTTTCACTGAAAAGGAATATCAATAGTGCATATTAAAAGACAAAAGCAGAAAATTATTTTGGAAGTCCTCATATTCAATGTCAAATTGAAATATATAATATTTATATATATATATATATATATATATATATATATATATATATATATATATTATATATATATATATATAGAAAGAAAATCATAATATCTAGACCATTTTGCATTACAGCTTTAGTATATAACCCTTTTCATTTCTTTTTACAACCTTAAATCCGGACCACGGTACCCCAGTCGGTAGAGCGCCGAGCTCGTAATTGGAAGATTGTGGGTTCGGTTCTCGAGTCGACCAAAGACCGTACTGTACACTAATGGTGGCTGGTGCACGTAAAATATGCCGTGGCCACAATATCCTCCGTGTTCCCATGAAAATTATACTTCTGGGGGCCACCGAAGCTGGGGAGCTATCCCCTTCGTGTAAGACCAAAACTGTGGTGGCATGTCTCCGGAAAACGCGAAGGGGTGCGTCCCAGACCGTCGCCAATTACTCATAGCGCAGCAATGATGCGACGTCAATCACAACCTACCTAATTATCTACCTACCTACAACCATGGATCATATTTTAATTTTCCCGTGTAAGACGATTAATTTTCTAAAAGTAGAGAAAAAAAAGTTGATATTCATTTTCTTTGTTTTTTACATCCATGGTTTCGGGCCGCGGTACCCTAGTCGGTAAAGCGCTGAGCACGTAATTGGAAGATTGCCGATTTGATACTTGAGCCGGCCAAAGACCGTTGTGTACACAAATGATGGCTGGTGGTCATAAAATCTGTCGTGGTTGCAAAGTCCTCCATGTACCCATCCCCACTATATCTCTGGGGATCCCCTCTATGCAGGTTCAAAATTGTGATGACATGTCTCCGGAACATCTCTAGGGATGAGTCCCAGACCGTCGCCAATTACCCATAGCGCAGTATTGGTGCGACGTTAAATCCAACCAACCTACCTACCTACGTACAACCATGGATCATATTTTAATTTTCTCCTGTAAAATGACTTCATGACGGAAGAACAACGTCACTGGGAGAAACTTTTTTCAAAATGGCAAATAAAGTACCTTCATAAACTTGTCGTTTTTAGCAAAAAACTTCTTTAATTATAATGATAGAAATTTATAAGCGGCTGAAATGTCTGCCTTGGAGTACTCGGAACACATTGATACCTCTTATGACGCGAAATACCCTGCCCTCCGTTAGAAGATGCTGTCGCAAACAAAAAAATTTGACGCCAGTGACAGTAACTTTTTCAAAATTTTAATATATAGAGATTAATATACAATTTTCTATATATCTGAAGAGAAAAATCTGAGACACTCAATATAAACAATCTTTAATAAAAACACAATGATAAAATAATCATTATAAATATTAGAATGTAGATACGTAACAATTCATTCAAGCGACAAACAGATAAGTCAACAGGATTTATTTGCGTTTTCATTTTCTAAATATTCTCTACGGGTCGAAGCTCTACATATTTCTCCATTTTTATTAAATGCATTATACATCAAATTTTGGTTTCAACTGCATTCTTTAAAATAAAACACTCTATTGCTATCTGCTGAGTTATCGATTATCAATAATTCTTATGAGTAGAAAAGTGCCTTTTTACAGAATCTTTCAAATATTTCGATTTATTCAAATGTCTTGTCAAAGCAGTCATGAGAAAAAAAGAAACTATTCATTGTTCTGTTACGATTTATTTAACGATGCTCATGATAGTCTGATTACCTAAGTAAGTTTTAAAGAAAGTTATAAATATTGTTTTAAAAATATTATAAACATGTTCGCTTTCTTTTAATGAAGTTGATTTTCTTCTGTTCGCTTTTCTTTTTAATAAAGCATAATTTATTTATTTGAATTTTTTTTTCTATACTTGTAATTTAATTTAATGCCGTTTTTACTCACTCAAATAATGTTTTTTTAATGTAATTAATTTAAAAAAATATCCATTTGGTAGTAAGTCGTGATTTCGTATATTCTAGTCATAGTTTCCTTCATTAAAATAGGGTAAGAGTGGCTAATATCCCACACTTTTTTTATATTTCAAGCCTGTGTAGACATTCTAGAATTATTGTTAGCTAAGTACAAAGCATTTTTGATTACAGGAAGAAAATGTCGTATTGTCATTTTTAGTCGCTGACAAAATTTGTATCTAACACCGCAAACCCATAAAAGACACAAGCAGAATATTGTCAGCTAGTATTATCCTAAGACACTCACTACAATAATAAGAAGAAACGTTTCAACGTGGAGAAAGTCTCCTTATATAAACAAAATTGATATTTTATGCCGAGATCATAAATACCATTTTTCATTCAAAGCAAAATAAAGTGTCAGTGGCATTCACAAAACTATTAAATGACTGAAGAACTATATCAAAAGAAATAATTCCCCGAGCCCTAGCCCTACTAGTTTCGATGCTTGGTAACAGCTGTGAAACAATAATATTAAAATCTCATTGATTGCTTTTAAAGAGTTGACAAAAATCTTCATTTTTGAGACGAATTGTCAATCAAAATCGTCACTTGAGTTAAATAAAAACGAAATATCTTTTTTGCTAGTTTCGGAATTGTAGTTAGTTTCACTCCTTTTTTCATTTTTAAGTTTGGTTTTCTTTTGTGGGCCAATCTTTTTTGAAGTACGTACGATTCGTTGTCTCTTTATAGTCCAAGTTCATTCCTTTGGATTCTCTTTCCTTTTTACAAGGTATTTTTTTTAATTCTTCGATAGCTTCTACACATGCTTTGGGGTAGTAACACGTAGGGTAATGCACGTAGGAGCGCCTTGACGATTTCTGATTCGAAGGAAAGTATTTTATTTATTTTATTTCTCCCTAAAATTATAAGGATAGAATTAATATCGTTCAGAAATACCAACGAAGACAACGTATCTGGCAGTTCACGTTCAGAAACGAAGGGGGGGGGGGGGTGTTAATCCGCCTTTATTGCTTGCAACAAATTCGTGGTCCTCAAAAATGTTTCAGTTACTAGATTTAAGGTGCACATTAGTAATACTATTGTAGGATTTTCAAAAAATCATTTTTTTTTCATACATTGGCTTAAAAGATACTTTGAACCTTCTAAAATATGAGGCAAAAGTCTAATCCTTGAAAACAAATTTGTTTTATAGAATTCCGAGATCCTTCTCTAGCGCCTCATGACCCAAAACGTCTTACCTGCGCCAACTCGATAGCCGCTAAGAAATCCCCACGTTCTGAATTGCAACTTCTTCGAAACCTCCATAAATAACAGTAGTGTAGTGTTTGGGTATAGTTACAAACATTTCAAAATGCAGAATTTTTTCATTTGTTCATGTTTATAATACATTTTAAAATTCCAAACGCGTTTTTCTCGAAATATGATTTTTCAAAACGGCATGCATAACTCCAACAATTTTCAATCTTTTTAATTGAAAATTTAATCAATTGAAATAACCTTTCAAAGTGTGCCGCGTAGAGGATTTTTGAGTAGTTAATTTTAACAACATTTATCAGCAAATGACTGTCTTTTTTTGTGATATTTGAACGACTTTTTTCAATCACTCGTTTATACAAAAATCAATATTTCTAAAAACCCTACGTGGTTCCCTAGCTACACTCATGTAGGTTATATCGACTTTTTTTCTTTTTTTCAGATTCAAATTGGCACCAGTTGTAGTGCATATCGTAGATCGCCTCAAATTCAACATGCCACGGGAGAATCGCTGCAGTGTCGCCATTTTATAATATTTTCCGACAAACTTCTTTTTTTCCTTGTAATATACTTAATTATGTACTCAATAAGAAACCAAATATCATTTCTCTATCCCCTTTCCTTATGCTTAGGCTCTAATAGATTGGCCGTCGTAAGGTTGCAGCGGACATATAAAAAATCAATCCAAGTGTTTTTTTTGTTGTTTTTTTTTGGTGGGGGGGGGGGGGGGTTATTATCAAGATAAACTAATGGTAGAAACCCCGTTTGAGATTGCCTTTTCAAGAAATTTTTAGCATTGATGGTACGCTACATTCCAAAAACTGTCTTTCCAGCATTTGGAAGCTCTTTTTTGTTATCCATCTAGATTTATTATATACAGAGCGTTATCTAAACAAGAAAATATAATAACAACAAGAGAATAGTAGAAATATTCAAAGTTCTTTATTATTCTTGGTTTCTTTACAAAATTTCTTGGTTTACGCGGATCCCATCTAACCAGAATAAATAAAAAACATACAGTCGGTAACAAAAGTGTCCGAACACTAGCAAAAATTCCTATGAAAAAAAAGTACACTTCATACGGTTTTGTTAAATAAATCCTTATCGAATCATGTTCTTACACTGACTAAGAGCAGGATTCTACAAGGATTTATTTAACAAAACCGTATGAAGTGTACTTGTTTTACATAGGAATTTTTGCTAGTGGTTCGGACACTTTTGTTACCGACTGTACTTAAAAAAAAAGCATGGGGCTTGAATATAGCAATCTGTTCCCAATTGCGCATAATGCTCAATTAGAAACCACCTCGGATGTACGATATTAAGCGCAAATTAACTTTGGAAAACTGATTGGCAAATAAAACAAAAATAGAATATTTTTATAATATAGAGTACATAAGCTGTGTATTCGTTGGACGTTGATAAATATTACACGTACAGTTTATTTCGAAGTATCCACTCAATTTCCAGTTCTACAAATATTTCACGCAACGAAAAAAATTCAAAATTTCCTCCATCCATTGGAACGATATGCATATTTCTCCTAAAAATGCACAGTCAATTAAACGTTAAAAGAAATGCGCTCACGTTGTTTTCGCGTTGCATTAGCACTTGCTTTTAAGAAATTCGCGGGTGTGCAGAATTAAGCACGTGAGTGATAATAGGTACACTTTAATTATAATTTTTAAATGGAAAAAATTATTATTGTAAAGTTCGTGTTTTATTTAAAAGAAATAAAACACTCAAAACGGAAAGCATAAGAGAGATTCTAAGTTATAGAAATTCAATCTTTAAACTGTTATGATACTGACGGCGACCGTTGGAAAAATTTATTAAAACTTAAAAAAGTTGAGACAAGAAATATTGCTGTAAAGTTTTTATTATATATATATATATATATATATATATATATATATATATAAGGTACCTGTACCCAATATGGACCCCCTAAGGAAAATGCATTTTTTTTCACCCCCGTGTACACGTCATATGACTCCAAAAATGTATGACCACTATCCCTGGACTGTTGACTATCATTATTGAAATTAGCGACCTTGTAATTATTCTGGTTTAATTTAAATGATAAAAACAAAAAATGTTTATAAGTGTCCATATAAGGAACCACCTTTCCCTATTATGGACATGCATGTCCATATTAGGGACAGGTGGCTCCTTATTGACCTACTACACAGGGTGTATGGCACAGCCACTTTTCCAAGGGATTTTAGAGGAGAGGGGATAAAAAAAATATATCTTAAAGTATTGCGAGGGAGGGAGGGCACAGTAAATATCTTCAGAACATGCACTTTAGAAGGGAGGGGGGACATTTTCGGTTGTGGTTCTTCGAAGATCCATGCAAAGCACCTCAGTTACTACAAAATATTCTGAAATAATATAGTGGCTTTTGCTTAGCTTTATTGCATCTGTCTGCAGATCTGTCTGCATCTGTTATTACTCAGTCCTCACAGGATGGACAAATAAAAACTTCTTCATCATGGGCGCCCCACACAGTCCCACACAGTCCCACACAGTCCTCATGGACATATCTGCCGCATTTGATGCATGACCGCATGTCTGCAACAGCATCAATACTGCATAACAAGCAGTATCAGCTCTCCTTTGTTGAGGAAGTAATACCGCTGGTACCTGCTATTTCACCAACAGATACCCTACTGAGGGGAGGCTTCTTTTGAATTTTTTGCAAGGGCTTTTCGGAGGATTTTTTCTTGGAGGGGTGTCTTGGAGGATTGTTCAGATGGAATCTTGTTCAACAAGAATTTTACCACTTTGATGCCTTTTGAGTTTATCGCCTGGAGACGTTGTGTCTTCTACCTTCTTACAGTTGGAGTCGATAACACGCTGGTGAAAGAATTTTCCATGGAAAATAATCTCGCAGGTGATGAAGGTGGGTCAGGAGAAGGAATCTTGCTAACAAAAGCTTCAACATCTGTACTTCCACTCTTAATTCGTAATGTAATGTACGGATATTATAATTAAGATTAAAAATACAAATAATCATTAATTTATTATGGATTAACTAAATGAAATAACATCAAACAGATATTTCACAAATTTGTGAATCTGAAGATTCGCTTGCTGTACTTCCAATGTAGACACAAGGTGTCCATATTGGGGAACGGGCGTAGTTTTACTAAATCTTGTAATAAATAATATTTTTAAGCAATATATGCACTAGCAATCGAAAATATGTTTTATCAGCTTTCTAAAACACTCCACTTTTCAATATTTAAAGTAATTTTACCATATCTAATAAGAAGTTAAATTTACCTGTAATTACGATCAGCACACCACGAAAAAACAAGTTTCCTTCAAAATGGCGAACAGCACGCTTTTTTGCACTTTCCAGGCTAAATTATCTTTTCAACTGCTTTTCTTCACGGACATGTAGCGCTTTCTCTCGATCAAATTTGTTACATTTAAATATATTAGGGGTGTCCATATTGAGAGCACTGTCCATATTGGTTACAAGTACCTTATATATATATATATATATCTTTATATATATATTTCTTTTGTGCGTGTGTATGTCACTGAACTCCTCTTAACGGCTGGACCGAGCTTAATGAAATTTTTCGTGTGTCTTCAGGGGGATTCGAGAATGGTTTAGATTTACAATTCAGTTCAATCGGATAATTGGATCAAGAGATATTAAATAAAAACTCCATTTTAACTTTAAAATGATTAAAAAGAAAAATATATTTGATGCCAAAATAAACAAAATTCACGTTTATTTATTTTTTTCCGGAAATAAAATATTTTCAATTTCGCGTGATAAACAATAAAAATTAGAAAAAAAAATTAATATACTATGAAAATATTCGAGTGTAAATAAATATTTTCATAGAGATACTTGGTATTAGCTTAAAATTTTTATTTAATTTAGTAGTAGGGGAGAGTTGTCTAAAACGGGGACGGCAGGTCAAATGGGGACGTCCAGTTTCTCATTGATTAGTGCTGTCTTCTTTGAATCAATAGTCTACAATAATTCTAATTCGGCTATATGCAAGTTTGAATCTAGTTGTTGACATATTTAGCCGGTTCTGTTATTTTCTACAAAGTTTTAAATTTTTTGCGATTTTCATTTCGATTGTAGCCGCACACTGCATTGGATCTTATGAAGTGACCGTTGAACGTTCGATTTTGGAAAGTACGTTATGGATTCGTCTAGGTTTAATTTACATTTTCACATATTGTTTTATAGTTTTGTCTGACATGCATGCGAAGGGACGCCACGTTTTTAGTATATGTCATGGTCGGCTCAAACGGGGACATTGACGGTAGTCCAAAACGGGGTCGTCCTCATTTTGGACGCCATGGAAGTAGGATAAATTTGTAATTGTTATTTCGTTTCAAAGTGTTTTAAATGAGTACAAGTGCTTATTTATGTGTGTAATACATATGTGGAGAGGACGAATAAGAGACAAGAAAATGTCTCATACCTCACCCTGGACGCTACGTGACAATTTACTTGGTCAGAAAACGTTTCGGAACTGCATTTTCAAGAGCAGCTACTGTGCAAAATGCTATAAATTGATTAAAAAAAAAAAAAAAAAAAAAAAAAAAACCATATATCCCTTTGACAGAGATGTGTTTCCTTAACATTTATTTGCCCCTTCAGAAACAACTAAAAAACCTGCTTACAACTCTTTAGAGCCTCAGTTAGCACCAAGGTGTGAAAACATCACACCCCAAACTTCCACTTCATCATTTGGTATATCTCCAGATGTAGAACCCCAGAAACGTTCAGCTTTTAACACTTCGCCTAATATAATGCCTCTACCACAAGAAACTGAACGTTAGCAAGAAAAAAAAAGTGAATGACATGAGGATAGGTAAAACTGTCATACTCACTTCATCACCTTACAAAGCAGAATTGAAAGCTGTAGAACAGGAGAAAAATGCAAAGCAGAATAAACAGAAATGAAAATTGTTCATGAAACCCACCGAACCTAATCCTAGATATCCAAAAGCTAAAAAAGAGAAGAAAATAAAAAAAAAATTCAAGACCCAAAATTATCACCTGATGAAAAACAGACAAGCGAGGATGATTGCATTTTTTGTAATGAACTTTACATTGACTCGAAAGACAAAGAGGGGTAGATTCAATATATGTAGCAGCTGTCGAAGTTGGGCCCATGAAGTCTGTTCAAGTGAAAAGCGATGTCAATTTCATATGTGACGTCTATGTTTGATTATTTTTTGTGTCATTCTAGTAACTGTTGAAAAAGATAACAAAATACTTTATGTACATCTTGATTTTTCATTAACTTCACCTTTTCGTTGTAATCCAAGTTTTTATAATAAAATTTCGCAATAGGACCTGAATTTAAGTTATTTCTTATGAGTACCCCATTTTACCCAACTGGTTGTCCAAAACGGGGACTTTGCGCATTTTTCAGAAAAGTGTGTTTTCTGCCTATACTAATGATATAATTTTTAAAAATAACCTTGCCATCTGATAGTCCAAGACATGTTCTAATCAGGAAATGCTTTGCCGAATTTTTCTTATGTATAGATTTTTATTTGCGGACAGAGATATGTTAACGTCCCCGTTTTGGACAACTTTCCCCTACTTTTCTTTTCTACAGTAAAATAAAATTTTTCGTTTTAATTGATACATAGTATGCAACTTATAAAGGTTCTTTTATGTTTTCACCTTAATTGTAAATAGTAATAATTTCGAATATTTTAGAATTTTTTTATTTTTATTTTGTATATATCATAAAACAGTTTTTCTTTTTTTTCTTTTTTTTTTTTTTTTTTTTTGTATGGAACAGCTTTAGTTTTGGCCAAAAATGTTTAAAGTCGACAAGGGGGAGGGAGGTCTATACTAAAGCTGTGCCTTTGTATTTATCTTTATATATATATTTCTTTTGTGCGTGTGTATGTCACTGAACTCGTCCTATACGGCTGGACCGAGTTTAATGAAATTTTTTGTGTGTCTTCAGGTGGATTCGAGAATGGTTTAGATTTACAATTCAGTCCAATTTAAATTGTTTATTTAATTAATTTATCACTTCTAAATTGTTGTTGATTTTGGAATGTTTCACATTGGATCCGGCAGACTGCGCTACAATCGTAGTATCGAATATTCAATAATACGCAAGCGAAGTGATGACGTCACTGGCAAGAAAAACGTGGATGCAAGAAAAATATTTCCTATGTTAATCGCCCATTGGAATTTTTGTAAAAAATTACTAAATATCGAGGAAAATTATTTCCCGATTTTAATCCCCATATTTGGGTTTAGATACGTATTAGTTATCATGTGCATGCGTTAGATTGAGTTGTTTTTGCTGTAAAATTGATAAAATTTGAATTTTTAATCTCAAAACTCTGTCATCCTTGGCGGAAAAAAAAATCGCCATATCATCTGGCGAACATATTTAATTTCTTTCAAAAATAATGGTTATTTCAACAACTTATATTAAGAGAGTAATGAATAATATGAAACAATTTCGTACAATTCATATTACGAAAATATACATCTGGCATGTATATTTTCGTACTACGTTTTTGATCGCCAAATACAAAAAACGCCAAGGAAGACAGAGTTTTGAAATTTAAAATTAAAATTTTGTCAATTTGAGAGCAAAATAACTCAATCTAACACATGCATACGATAACTAATACACATCTATACCCAAATACGGGGATTAAAATCGAGAAATAATTTTCCTCGATTTGTAATAATTTTTTATAAAAAATCCAATGGGAGATTAACATAGGAAATCTTTTTCTTGCATCCACTGACGGTCAGTGGCGTCACACTTCGCTTGCGTATATTCTATTGTAATTCCAGTTTGTCCCGACAGTTGGTGCTGCGATCAAATCCAGGAAAATATTTTGTAACTTCGTGTTATTATTGTTATACAAAAGATTGTGTCCTAATTGAAATATTACATCAAGATCTAATTAGTGTTTGAAGAGTTTTGAAATGTGCATAAAAAACTATACATTTTGCAAATTTGGTGCGGAATTGGAGTGAGTATTTTATATAATTTTCTATCAAATTTACACGCGCGTTCATTAACAACCACCCTAACCTACAAATTTATTTGTGTAGCTAATTTATTATATTATTATTATTTTTTTTTTTTGTATGGAACACTTTTAGTATCGGATCCCTTTGGCAAAATTTGAAATTTGGCACCGAAGTAGCTCGGACGCTTCTCGCCAAGATCTTTAGTTCCACAATTGAGATAGTCATTTCAGTTCATCGTAAAAATGGCTTAAATATTTAAAGTCACCAAAGGGGTCCCCATACTTTTCTGCGTGTGTATGTCACTGATTTTTTTTTTTTTTTTTTTTTTTTTTTTTTTTTTGTATGGACAATTTGGCACCGAGGTAACTCGAACGCTTCTCGCCAAGATCTTTAGTTCCATAATTGAGATAGCCATTTCAATTCATCGCAAAAATGGCTTAAAATATTTAAAGTCACCAATGGGGTCCCATACTTTTGTGCGTGTGTATGTCACTGAACTCCTCCTAAACGGCTGGACCGATTTTAATGAAATTTTTTGTGTGTCTTCAGGTGGATTCGAGAATGGTTTAGATTTACAATTCAGTCCAATTTAAATTGTTTTTTTAATTGTTTTTTTAATTGTTAATTATGCCTTTTACGTTATAATCGGAATTCACAGCGCTCCATACCTGTTTCACTTATATACCACATCCTTACACACTTACAATAAGTTAGTTATTTTTTTCTAGCAAAATATTCTCTAGAAATGATTTATATGACGAAACAACGTTTGTCGGGTCAGCTAGTATATATATATATATATATATATATATATATATATATATATTTAGTAATGGCACAGTCTGAATAAGAACACAAAGTATTGTATAATAGGGGAAAAAATGTGTTGTAGAACTCTAAATATGTGTGAAAAATAACAGTAGAAAGCATTGCACAGCAAAAGTAAAAATAATAATAATAATAATAACAATAATAAATATATATATATTCCGAACTCAAAAACTGAATATTTTTGCAATTTTAGCTCAAGAACCCTCTCCCCCTCCCCCACTCCCTCAAAAAAAGTGATAATGGCTGTAATAGTAGTATAGGGTAAGGTGGGGTAAGTGGGCCATTGGGGTAAGTGGGCCACACCCCCTGGCATTTCCCCAGTTATTGACTCAAAAAAAAATCTGTTATAATATTTTTATGTACCTACCCCAATAGATGTAGAAAACACTATGGCATCGTTTTCATTTATGTGTGTGATAAGTTACAAGCCTTTTTGTGACGATTTTTAAATTTGCAGTCCTATCATAATTCGCGCCATCGTACTAATTATTTTTTTTCTTCCAAACCGTTCATGATACAAATCAAAACTTTATATATTTTGAAAGTGTATAAAACACAGAATCTTTTTGTAGTATCGTGTACTCATGATGTTAATAAGGTTGAAAAAAAATTGGGGGCCCACTTGTCCCGTGTTTGGGGTAAGTGGACCACCACAATGGCAGGGTAAGTGGGCCACCCACCCCAACACTTTAATATAGTTAAAAAATAGTCATATGCACTGATTTATAGGGTTTACCTCTGGATGACTCCACCAGTAGTGATTCAAGTTCCTAAGATGAACTATCAGTTATCACCCACTACCACAGAACTTAAAAATGGAGATTATATCTTTCTCCAGTTTGAAGGCAAAAAAAAAAAGAAATAGTATGTTGGCTTGGTATTAAATGACAAACGATGAAGATACAGTTGTCATGTAATACATGCATAAGACACAAGTATGCGTAATAACTTTTTCCCCCTGAAGCTAATGAAATTCATGATGTATTCCTAGAAGATGTTGTGCTGAAACTAAATGAACCAACACTTTCCAAGAGACTTTCAAAATACATGTTTACCAACGATTTATCACTAGCATGTAACACTGCCATAGGCTAGTTTAAACTTTGTAGGCTTAACTTTTAGGCTACACTACATGCAAAAGTAAAAAGTTGAAACATTGATATTTTTTTCTTTTAGCAGGTTTGTTTGCCAGAAAAAGTTGTTATGGGTGAACTAATGGAGATACTTCAGTGATTTTTTTTTCAAAGATTCAGAAAACCATGTAGATTGTCCCACTTGTCCCACCAAATCTCTACCAGTTATGTGTAAAAATATATTCAGAGGTGGCCCACTTACCCCACCTTGTGGGGCAAGTGGGCCACCCCGATGACCACCCAAAATAATTTTATTTTTTAATGCATCATTTGCCAATTTGGTTAGAGGTTACCATGGGTACAGTAATAACATATGAGAGAATGAACCACAAAAAAAAATTAAGTTGTTAGGCCTATTACACCCGGTGCTATGTTGAGCTAAAGTCGAATTATGCCGAAAAGGGGTCCCACTTACCCCACCTTACCCTACTAAAATTAGTTCCAACGATTTTAATATATCACGAGGAAAAATTCTTTGTAGTTTTGGGTTATTGTTTTAACGGATAACTGTTTTAAATGCGGGGGGGGGGAGGGCTCAAAGGATTCTGTACAATAAACTTTTAATAAATACATATAATTCCATATAGGCATTATTTATTCTTAATTGTTATAGGCTTTTTCATTTCTTGAATTTATTACTTCTTACTCCCTGAGATAAGTTTTAAAAGGTTATTATATGTACTGGGTGCCCACTAAAGTCCGTTCCCACTCTTTTAACTGCCAGACGGCTGCAGTTGTGATAATAAAAATGGTTTCTAGATATAATAAACTGGCTATGCGCTCTTAGATTCTATCGTTTAAAGCGGCACATGATGGAAAATAACGGAATTAACTATCTCGAAAACGTTACGAGACAGGGAGGTAAAAATTTATTACGAAGTTGTAAAGCGTATTCGATTTAGTACGAAAAGGCATATTGTAGTCATGAATATTGAAAACAGTACGTTTAAAATGCTCATTTGTTTGTTCGTGATTTCCTACTCAGTGATGAGACAAAACTATTTTAAAAAGAAAAAAAAATGTTTTCACAATATACTTTTATTTCCTGTGTTCAAACTTCTCTCCATCAGTTGCATTTTCTTCTGGAACCTAGTTCGAACTTTACGGAGCACACGTGTCACCTGCAACGCTACAATGTGTGCAGCGTGAAGTTTAATCACGGGTCCAAATACACAGTTCAGCTGACGAACAGAAGTTCTGTAAGCGGTCTTATCTAGTTACGCACAGTCGCATTACCATGTCGCAACACCATTTTGATTACTATAGTTGTAGCCATTCAGCAGTGAAAAGATAGGAACGGACTTCAGTGTGCTTCCTGTATATATTTATATATACCCTGCAAAACCTAAAATCATGGCTAACAAGAGGCCATGTGGTAGCTGATAACATCAGACAACTCTAGCCAGCAAATAACAAACGTTACGAGTGCCAAAAAGAATACATTTTACTGGCTACCAAGAGGCCTCAATCAACAGATTCACTGCTATCAGTCAACAATAGTATGGATAAAGCTAGTGGGGGCATAATGCGACGGCAGTCGCATACATGAAGTTTTTGTATCTGCTGGCAACCTTTACTGACCCGTTAGATTCTATCATTAGTAACCAACAGTACTTTGAATATGAATTGTTCATTTTATTTTATTACTATGTTTTTTGTATAAGATAAATTTTACTAGTTGTAGTTTCTATGTATTTAGCATTTAATTCGATATTGTATTTATTTATTTTATTTTATTATTTTAGAGATTTTAGATCTGATTATAAATTTAGGATTTCTTGTACAATAGAGGAAATATTTAGTTGATTCATTTGTCATTAACAATAATTCTTATACAATAAACACATTTTCTATGAAAATATTTCTCTGTATTAAATTCTTTTGAAAGAAGGGAGATATATATTCCTTTTCAAGTGTTAAAATTTCAGTACGTTTGTTTAAATTTGTTGAATGATTTTATATGAACGCATGTAACTTTATGCGTGAATGTGATAAAATATTGATATTGGAATTTTCTAATTCAGCTAAAATATAAAAAAATTAAACATGTTTTTAAAGGAATTTTCTTCATATAAGCAATATTATTAGTAAAATACGGAGTGTTGACTGAACAGTATAATATAAAATTCTAGAATGATTCTACTGAACCTTCAGAACATTTAGCAGTACCAGGCGTTGCGTTAAATACTTTTATTCGTTAAATATTTCTAGACTAATATGAACATTATAATAGATCTTTTGTTCATTTATCTCCAAGTTATATATATATATATATATATATATATATATATATATATATATATATCTTAATATATATAAATCTCGTGTCACAATGTTTGTCCTCAATGGACTCCTAAACCACTTAACCGATTATAATAAAATTCGCACACCATGTGCAGTTCGATCCAACTTGAGAGATAGGATAGTTTAAATCTCAAATTATAGTCGCAATTTTAATTTATTGCTAATTATTTGTCTGTTATTATTTGACAGTCACAATTATCTGTTAACTCCAAATGATTCTAACAGATGTCGATACCTTTCGACTGGGTTGAAATGAAAGCTGAAATATATTTGGTGCTGCCATCTACACAAAGAATCTTCAACTTTTTAACCTATTAATAAATTTCGTATAATTCAATTATTTCCACTTTTTAAATTTTTGGTGTTAGCATAGCCGGCCACGTGTTACTTAGACTGAAGTGTAAATTGAATTCATATTATAATGAAGATAATACAGTGAAATTAATCCTGTTTTTTACTTATTTGTGCTTCATTGATCAAAACTTTATAATTTAATCTGTATATATATATAAATTACGTGTCACGATGTTTGTCCGGGGTAAACTCCTAAACTAAGGAACTGATTTTGATGAAATTTTGCACACTGTGTGCAGTTTGATCCAACTTGAGAGATAGGATAGTTTTTATCTCAATTTATTGTCACAATATTGTTTTATTGCAATTATTTGTTAATTATAGACCTTTATTAAAGTTGCTCCAAAATATCTGTGAGTTCCATTAATTTAATTGTTGCCAAAAAAAAAAAAAAAAAAAAAAAAATACGAGTTCATTTTCTTTCGACATAAAAATAAATACATTTAATCAAACGTGAACGTTAAAAAATTATGAAAAGTTAAATTATGCATCTCACGAAAATTGACGTCATAATCATTTTAAAGATTTTATACACATTGATAAAGTGCTAATGTAGTTCTATCATAGATATAGTAATATATATAGATCTCTCATCCCCATGTTATCGTAGAAAGATTTTTGATGCCGAAAAAAGATAAAAAATAAAAGCTTTGGAAACAGCCATTAAGTGGTATTGAAAAAAAAAAAAAAAAAAAAAGAAAAAGAAAAAGAAAAGAAAGAAAGAAATATGAATTTGAAACTGTATCTGGAGTCTTCCATTCCCCTTTAGCAAATAAATTATTCATAAATTTTATTTGCTAAAATATTAGTATGTATTCCCGTTTGTATTCACTCGGGGAAAGACGGCCATATTTTGGTAAAAACGTCGTCTTTTCCCAAATGAAAAGGAATAACTTTTTTCTCCCCAATGATCACTCTATTCTATATATGCTATACTATATCTATGAGTTCTATACGCAAGCGAAGTGTGACTCACTGACCGTCTGTGCAGCCAAGAAAAAGATTTCCTATGTTAATTGCCCACTGGATTTTTTGTAAGAAATTATTAAAAATCGAGGAAATTTATTTCCCGATTTTAATCCTTATATTTGGGTATAGATATGTATTAGTTATCGCGGGTGTTAGATTGAATTATTTTGCTGTCAAATTGACAAAATTTTAATTTTAAATTTTTAAACTCTGTCGCCCTTGGCTTTTTTTATTATTATTATTATTATTTGGCGATCAAAAGCGTAACACGAAAATATACATGCCAGATGTATGCATTGTACGAAATGTAATATGTATTATTCATTGTACGTATGTATGACATGTAATATGTATTGTACGAAATATTGTTTCATATTATTCATTACTCTTTTAATATAAGTTGTTAAAATAACCATGATTTTTGAAAGGAATTAAATATTTTCGCCAGATAATTTGGCGATATTCTTTTTTTTTCGCCAAGGATGACAGAAATGAAATCTATTCCGCTGCAAAATATTAGTATCTTACATCAGATATTTTATTTAGACATTTGAAAACAAATTTGACTTCAAACTATGATAGAATATTTATCATTTTCCTTTTAATTTGTATATTATTAGTATATTAAAATTTAAAAGCATGGTATATAAAAAGTTTTTTTTTTTTTTTTTTTTTTTTTTAAATCTTATAATTATTCTTATCTTAATCCTCAATGTTTCCCATCTTTATTGACTTGAATTTACTATTAAAATTTTAACATACTCAAAAACTTCTCATCACTTCGTTAAAATACACTAAACTTTTCCAAAATCTTTTTGTATTTAAAATGATACATGTATTTACTTTAAATGTCCAATATTTCATAAGATTTCCAATTTTAAAGTTTTAAAATATTTATCAAATTTACTTATTTTTCTGGTTTAGCCTTATTGTTTTCCCTTTTATAACTACAGTTGTTGCCCTCTTTAAAATATTTAAAATGATGAGGTCATTTAATAGTAAAATTATCCATTATAGCATATATTATATTTCACTCCTCCATAAAAATTGATTTTAAAATCGTCTGTTTCTTTTATACTTTTATTTTAATAGAATTTTAATAGAATTTAATTTATATATTAGTCATTTTAGCAATTTCATCCAAAGTAGCATTAGAAATAATATATATCACTTCTCCATTAAAATTTATAGGACCCTACAATAAAATTAATTTGTGCTTAATATCAACACTACGAAAATTTTTATCAATCGCTTCCAAATTTTGACCTAAGTTTCAAATCTCAACCCTGTGGGTTTTTACATCGGCTACAACGTTTTCGTCTTTGTTCGTAAATAATAATTTAACTGTACTAAATAGTTTACAGCCGTATAATTCAACGTATAACTTAGTCACAGCAACGCGTGGCTGGGTCTGCTAGTATATATATATATATATATATATATATATATATACATATGTTTCTTCAAGGTATCTGAATTTCTTTGTGTGCTCCTGTAACAGATCTGTAAGTAATAGTTTCACGATTTCCTGTAAAAACCATGCTTTAAGAAAAATTAGAAGACCTGTTTTAGTTTTAATCTGTGTTACATAATTTAGTGCACTTTAAAATATATTTAGCTTATTTATTTATATATTTAGTAATTTAATAAAAATTAGACCCATCGGAATCATATGTGTCACCGGAATAATATCATTTTTAACAAATTCAAAAACAGTACTTTTTTGGCGGATTATTTGATTAAAACTTATATTAAAAAAATAATAAAAATGGGTGCTTCGTCTAAAATTTCTGATATTAAGATGATAAATTTTAAAGAAACGGGGATTTAACAGACTAACGATCATTTGCTATTGTAAAACTATACACAGAGAACTTCTTAATCATATTTTATGTGAAATCGATATCTGTATAAATATGAAATATTTTTTTAGGAATAACTTGCAGTTAATGATCAACTGTAATATTTTATTAAAAAAAAAAAAAAAAACCTCTAAAAACCAGTAAGGATAAAAATAAATTATTATATTTTATGTATAGGAAAGACAAAAAAAATATTTTCTTATTTGCAAAATGTTAAAGATATATATATATTAATCGAAACTTACTTATTTAAAACAAGCTTCTAATTCCAATTTTCGTTATTTGTTAATATCTAATTTATTATTATTTAAATATTTAATTTAATAAGACTAAAAGGTTTTAAATAATTTATTATGTAAAATAGTGCCGCATTTAGTGGCAATTTAGTTTATTTTTTTTTTTCAATGAAATATTATAAAGGGATACAATTGTCTGAATTTCTAAGTGCTTAAACTTCAAAATGTCTGAATTTCTTGACTAAAAGGAAGAATAATCTTAATTTCTAAATGTCTAGTCTTTATCTGTCTTAATTTCGGATATATCAACATTATTCAGGCACTTATCTCAGCCCACTTACATAAAAACACTGAAGTGTCTTAAATTCTGATATATGTGCGGTCCGAAACTTTGCGTACTTTTTTCATGTGTTTTTGCGTCTAAATTGTTTTTCGTTTTTTCAGGCACATTTCTGTCTAAATTTAAAAGCCTCTATTGACAGTAAAGGTTTTGTATTCTGAATATATATATATACATATATATAGGGGAGAGTTGTCTAAAACGGGGACGGCAGGTCAAATGGGGACGTCCAGTTTCTCATTGATTAGTGCTGTCTTCTTTGAATCAATAGTCTACGATAATTCTAATTCGGCTATATTCAAGTTTGAATCTAGTTGTTGACATATTTAGCCGGTTCTGTTATTTTCTACAAAGTTTTAAATTTTTTGCGATTTTCATTTCGATTGTAGCCGCACACTGCATAGGATCTTATGAAGTGACCGTTGAACGTTCGATTTTGGAAAGTACGTTATGGATTCGTCTAGGTTTAATTTACATTTTCACATATTGTTTTATAGTTTTGTCTGACATGCATGCGAAGGGACGCCACGTTTTTAGTATATGTCATGGTCGGCTCAAACGTTGACATTGACGGTAGTCCAAAACGGGGTCGTCCCCATTTTGGACGCCATGGAAGTAGGATAAATTTGTAATTGTTATTTCGTTTCAAAGTGTTTTAAATGAGTACAAGTGCTTATTTATGTGTGTAATACATATGTGGAGAGGACGAATAAGAGACAAGAAAATGTCTCATACCTCACCCTGGACGCTACGTGACAATTTACTTGGTCAGAAAACGTTTCGGAACTGCATTTTCAAGAGCAGCTACTGTGCAAAATGCTATGAATTGATTAAAAAAAAAAAAAAAAAAAAAAAAAACAAGCATATATCCCTTTGACAGAGATGTGTTTCCTTAAGATTTATTTGCGCCTTCAGAAACAACTAAAAAACCTGCTTACAACTCTTTAGAGCCTCAGTTAGCACCAAGGTGTGAAAACGTCACACCCCAAAGTTCCACTTCATCATTTGGTATATCTCCAGATGTAGAACCCCAGAAACGTTCAGCTTTTAACACTTCGCCTAATATAATGCCTCTACCACAAGAAATTGAACGTTAAAAAAAAAAAAAAAAGTGAATGACATGAGGATAGGTAAAACTGTCATACTCACTTCATCACCTTACAAAGCAGAATTGAAAGCTGTAGAACAGGAGAAAAATGCAAAGCAGAATAAACAGAAATGAAAATTGTTCATGAAACCCACCGAACCTAATCCTAGATATCCAAAAGCTAAAAAAGAGAAGAAAATAAAAAAAAAATTCAAGACCCAAAATTATCACCTGATGAAAAACAGACAAGCGAGGATGATTGCATTTTTTGTAATGAACTTTACATTGACTCGAAAGACAAAGAGGGGTAGATTCAATATATGTAGCAGCTGTCGAAGTTGAGCACATGAATTCTGTTCAAGTGAAAAGCGATGTCAATTTCATATGTGACGTCTATGTTTGATTATTTTTTGTGTCATTCTAGTAACTGTTGAAAAAGATAACAAAATACTTTATCTACATCTTGATTTTTCATTAACTTCACCTTTTCGTTGTAATCCAAGTTTTTATAATAAAATTTCGCAATAGGACCTGAATTTCAGTTATTTCTTATGAGTACCCCATTTTACCCAACTGGTTGTCCAAAACGGGGACTTTGCGCATTTTTCAGAAAAGTGTGTTTTCTGCCTATACTAATGATATATTTTTTTAAAAATAACCTTGCCATCTGATAGTCCAAGACATGTTCTAATCAGGAAATGCTTTGCCGAATTTTTCTTATGTATAGATTTTTATTTGCGGACAGAGATATGTTAACGTCCCCGTTTTGGACAACTTTCCCCTATATATATATATATATATGTTCTATTGCGTTGTTATTTTTACTCTACAAACGTGCCAACAATTTTTTCCTGCTGAAGGGACTTTCTTAAATATTTTGACCTGAAAGAATTTTGTTAATTTTTGTAATTTATGTTGTTTTCTTACTTTCTGCATCTTTTAAGATTATTTTAGAATTTGTATTTTGCTGCTAATTACTGAAGATATATGTTGTATAATTTATACATTTTTATCAGTTACTGAAATTGAACATTTCTATGTTTGTGAGTATTTTCGTATTAATAAACAGAGACATAATCTGTGCTTATAATACTTTGATTTTAAAGTTGTTGTGATGTTTTTGCGAAACATCATTAATATATGACGCGAAAATAAGTATTACAAGTATGCACTTCTGTAGTTTACTGCTTTGGACCACTGAGTCATAACCTAGAAAGTATTTCGAATCATTGTATTTTGATTAGTTGGGTAATTATGACAAAAATCTCAGAATTGTACAAATACATTGCAAAAATATTTCCAGTAAGATCTAATTTCTACAACACTCCATCGAAGACTCCACAAAACATTACTCGAGCAAAATTGACGGATTTTTATTTAATGTTATGAATAAAATATGTATACTATGAAATCAACATTTTTTGTTGTATTATTAATATTTACGTTTGTGTTTTACTGTTATTTTTTCCGCTGTGAAGCGTATGTTTTTACGTAACTATATCAAAAATCAATGTATTCTAAATAAAATAAAATTTCACTTTATGATATAAGCAGATTCAATGCATTGTTAATAAACTACGCTGCTGAGGAAAATTCAGATATACTTCGTGATCAGTGTGATTTTAACTAATTACTTGAATAAGGAACTTGGGGAAATTGAAAGATGTGCTGAAAATTTTAATATAATGAAACTTAAAATAATTATATTATAAACAACAAAGTCACTGCATGATAAATTTGAGTACCATGAGTAATCTAACATTTAGAGCATCATAAATACAATATACTTTATATTAAACGAAAATTATTTAAATTTGAGTACTTTTCCAGTTTAAATAATGCTAATATTTAAAACTTATTTAAGAAGTATATACACTCATGTCTACACATGCAGAATGCAAATCTAATATTCAGTCTCTAAAGTTTGTATATAACCTCCAATAAACTAACAAAAATTGTCCAATAACGGACATTCACTGTCAATAAATAAATTTACTACACATTAAAGGAATTCGGTGTTTAATAAACTCCAATAAACTAATAAAAATAGTCCATTACAGAAATTTATTATTAATAAATACATATAATGCACATTAAAGGAATTCGGGTTTAACTCCGCTGTTTTCTGCAATTTAAATGACTTTATGCACGATACCACTTAACCAAGGGGTACCAAGCATCATTGCCAATCTGTAGGGAATTTTATATTAAGTATCTACCAGTAATATTTAATTGTGATACTCTAATTCTATGTTTGTTTAATCGATTTTTATATGTATTAAACATCATTCTTCAAAATTAGGGGTAATTATTAAATAAAAATGTATTTACAAAAGCTAGCAATACTGGTACTCAGTTATCCAGTTTTAAAATTCCTTTCATCCCCGCATTCATAAAGAATCGCAGCATTGGATGAAACACACTAAAACCGTATGATAACAAACCAATCTATAAAAGCTTTAAATGCCGTTGAAAATGATTTGAAATGTTTTGAGATTTTTTTAAACATAAATTTACATAACCAACAATTACAGTCAAATTTTAAAGAAAATTATTTAGGTTTGTTTAGTTTGTGTTATCGCTCAGTGGTCATTCTTTGCACACTAAGACTAAATAGATAAGGATCTATGATTTCAAATAGATTCTAAACCACTGCGAACCAGGGTTCGAACCCGGTAACTGTCAACTGAAGACTATAATTCTAACCTTTCGGCCAACAGATGAGCAAAAGTGGAATATTAAAATTCTTTTTCTTCCATATAAGATTCAGGCATAAAATATTTTTATACTATGAACCGTTTAATATATGATATTAAAAACACTGTTAGTGCAATGTAAAATGCAAAAATATACCACATTGAATGTCTCAGTGTGTATAATATTAAAAAATATGCAACCAACTTCAACTAATAATTCTTCTTAATAACATCAATTTTATTCCCTTTAGAAATCATTCTATAAAAGTAATTTAAATGTTTCAAAAGTCTCAAAGCCACCACAAATCTATTTGCCAGGGACGTAAAGTTTCATTCAACACTCTCGATATATCAACATAACCTGAATTAAATGAGGAAATGTTTAAATTATTCTGAATTCATATTATGCATATATCGTTCCGAATATTTGCTTTAGATATAATATACTCATTTAGAAAAGATTATATACAGGAATTACATCCCAAAATATATCATTCTATCTTCCTATAAAACCCAATATTTAAAGGAAATTAAATGAAAGATATGACTTTAGCGATATGAAAAATTTAAATACACAATCTGTAAGTTATAGATAAGAAACATTCATTCCGTGAATTAGTGAAATGATCTCATATTTAAGAAATTATTTTTAATGGCTTTATTTATACAACAGATGCAAAAATATGTGGAACACTGGATATGGAAAGGATACTAGGATGTAAGCTGTTGTTAAAGTCAACTATTGCGATAGTACACTCCTGCTCAAAAGTTTGGCAAGATTTGCAAACAATCAGGTTTTTTATTTTTTTATTTTTATTTATTTATTTATTTTTATTTTTTTTTTTCAATTCAAAAACTTATCTCTCGATGAAATGTTTTCAAACATTGAGTATTTAAACGACTGGGCGTTTCTTTTCTTTTTCAACGAAGACTGGTTTATGATAACATTTAGGGGGCCGGTGACAAATTGAGCAAAATCAATAATGTTTGTAATCACCCTATATCATTAAGTGAATGAAGTGTTCTAAAACTTTAGCATATGTTAATATAGACTCAGTACAATTTGTAGATGAATTTGTGTGACATTAGCATGTTAAATAACAGAGATACAAGCATTTATTTTAAAACTAAAAAAAAAAAAAAAAAAAAAAAAAATCGCATATTTTTTATTTAGTAAAAATATGTATTAGTATAGACATAAAAAAAGAGATATTTACTTATTTATTTATTTATTTTTGGCTCGTAAATAAAATAATCTTTCAATATATAGTTTTTATAATTTTAATATTTTTTTAACATTCAAATTTAAGTAACAATGTTGTTTTCTTTCAGAAATTGCCATTTCTTTTAACAAATTTAAGCCTTTTCCATTTATTTCAATTTATTTAAAATTGCCATCAATATTGTAAAAACTTTAACTTTATTTTCAATAATAACATGTTTGTACATTCTTTTTTTTTTTTTTTTTTTACTTTGCATAATATATATATATATATATATATATATATATATATATATGTAAAATTCAATGTGGAACACTACAAATGACGACAACGCACAATCGGAGATTGAAATAAATAGTCCTGTGGTATTTTAAAAAATAGTTTTAGAGAAAATTAGATTGAGGTTTGAAGCTAGTAGAGATATTGCCACAAAGTCCACTTTCTTTACAGCCGCCGTGGCGTAGAGGTATGTCTTTGGACTGTCACCCAGACGGCCTCGGTTCGATTCCAGCCGGGCGCAAATGAATTTAAAGACTCTAAAAAATTATTTCTAAGTTCTTATAATTATCTTTGCATATTTAATTTCCTATTCTAGCAGTTTCTAGAATATTCTAATTTATGTTAATCTTGTATACTGGAATATTTGAATATTGTATATAAGCGACTTGTTCCTCAGTTTGAGTATGTTCTCAGCCGAGTGTAGCTGTGTTACAAGTTTGTTATGCTAATAAACTACGTTTGTTACTTCACTTCGAGTGCTCGCTTTGACTCTTCACGACATCTATGTGACATTTTGGTGGAGGCATCGGGTAAATAAACCTTGCAAACTTGGGTAACAGTGGCAATCTTCGCAGAAGTCTCCGTTTCAGAGGACAATCTCCCGAGTACGGACTTTATTTTCAGGACAGTAAAAAGAAGAAAACGAAAATGTCAGAAACCAAAGTGCCAGAAGAGACCAAGCCCATAGTATTGACTCCTATCTACCAGCAACAAAGGAGCCCATCGACCTTCCGAGGAGTGCCACGAGAAGACCCTCTGAAATGGCTTAAAGAATACGACCGAGTGGCTAAATTCCACAAATGGGATGACATGATGTGCTTAGCCAATGTTTATTTTTTCCTTGATGGTACGACAAAGCAGTGGTACGTAAACAATGAAGATACTCTGAATTCCTGGGAGGTGTTTAAGAAGGAATTAAGCGGACTTTTTGGTGACCGACAAAAGTATACCAGGAAGGCAGAAGAACAATTGAAGTACAGAGCACAGCGGTCAGGAGAGTACACAGTCCTATATACAGAGTGCCTTAGGTCTGTGCCAGGCAATTAATCCTTCAATGTCCTAAGACGAAAAAGTGTCTCACCTAATGAAAGGCATTGCGGAGGACATTTATCAGACCCTGCTGACGAAAGAATTCAGTACCACAACTGATTTCATTAAATGGTGCAACTACATAGAAGACATGAGGCAGAAGAGGGTTGGACGACAAAGATTTGAGAGGCTTCCGAACGTCGCACCAATGGCAGCCATGGAGGAGGAACCAGATTTGGTATCCCTTGTCTGCCAGATCGTGCAGGAAGAAATCCATCGACTGATCAACCAGACGAAAGAACCTTCAGAGCCATGTTCGCATTTCCTAGAAGAAATAGTACAAGACGAAGTTCAAAGGGCTCTAGCCCCCGTTTCAAAAACACCAACCAAAACACCAACCAAAACTCCACGACGACCAAGATATGCCACTGTAACCAGGGAATCCAGAGTTTCTGTCCAGAGATCACCCACGCAGCCGAGAAAAACTGACCTTTGCAGAACAGCTGACAACAAACCAGTCTGCTTCCACTGTGGACGTCCTGGACATGTTGTGCTTTATTGCCGAGAGAGAAAGGCTATTTTCGACAGCTATCGACGCCGCCGACAGAACCCAGCCGAAATTGACGCAGAAGAAGAACTTCGCCGACCAAGCTCCACTCGCCGTTCAACTCCTTGTCCAACTAGAGGTCGATCTCCAACACGCCGTTTCAAATCACCGTCGCCATATCGACAATCAAGTCGATCTCCAAGTCGATTTGAGGAAAACTAAACGGAGCGACCTTCCAAGGAGGTGAGGCCGCATGTAATCAAAATCTTCTTTCGGCCGCAAAGATGACTGATAACCAACTAGACATAATCGTGGATAAAAAGCCGGTACGAGCCTTAGTGGATTCTGGAGCCTCGATTTCTGTCGTCTCCGATAAGTATCGTCGATCTCTAAAGAAGGTTCTGTTTTCTGAAGCCAAGAACGTTATGCTCAAAGTCGCCGATGGAAATTTTGTCCGGCCGATGGGAAAATATGTTTTACGTATTCACATAAATAACAGAGAGAATGAATTCATATTTTTGCCACATTGTAGTCATGACGTAATCCTTGGATGTGACTTTTTAGAAGATTCCAAAGCCGTGATAGACTGTGGGCAGAGTGAACTATTTTTAGAAGACGTTTGCCAAGACCTCGCAGCGATGGACGCCTGGAAGATGTACGCCACAAGAGACTACACTATCTAACCCTAATCTTTATTTAAAATAGCAGTTTCAGGATACCACGTACGAAGAGACGTAAATGTTGTCATAGACGGCAATAAACCTTTGCTCTTCGAGAAGAATTTCGCTATACCATCCATGCTATTCTTATACCATAACGGGCAAAGTGAAATCTGGCTCGCCAACTAATTATTAACTTATTAACTAATTTAATTTAAAGGATTAATTATAGCAATTATAAGCATTTTATGAAAATAATTATTTAAAAAGTACAAAATAATAAAATTATTAAAAAAAACAAAATCTTACCTGGGAAATATAATCCTTATCTTACATATTTTTTAGAGCTCTTTACAGTACATCTAATCACTAATTCTTGCGATAAAATTCCTTTTAGATTCAAAACAATCTAACTTTTAGAGGAAAATAAAAAAATTTTAAAGAATTTTTAAATAAAAGAAAAGATGTCGTCTGCGTAAGAGAAAGCAGAGTTTAGAACTTCACGAGAAAACTACAATGTTGGCCAGTTTGGCTTACTATAGTTCATGGTGTTACGTGACTTTTTTATAAGTGGTCTTCGCCACACAAAAAGGTTGCCATTGTCCCGCCCACTGTTATAATAGGTCTATGTGTTAATCTTGTAAGACAGGAAGAAGATACCGTATTTAATTTTGCCGCCTGAACGATAGTGTGTAATTTGAGTTTGTGTTTACTGAAGTTACGTGATGTTGAGGAAATTTTACAGGTAAAAGTAAACTTTTAATATATTTTACTGAGGTTTTAACTGGGTGGTAAAGTGTATTTAATGAAAACTTATCATTTTATAGCCTGCATAGCCGGAAAAAAAAATAAACAAAAGTGAACCAGTTATATATTGTGAAATTTATCGAGTGCTTAACATGGAAGTAAAACTGACATCGCTGAAATGGGAAAAAGGGAAACATTATTCGCTTAGAAACTTATTGTTTAGCGGTTGTAAAACCTTTTAAAAATGATACTTTGTCGGAATTCGAAAATAAAATTGATCCGTTGATTGCAATAAAAATTTATATCGCTAAATTGCGTAATATTTATCATAGTGTGCCAAAAGAAGTGGATATTTCCGAAGAAGAAAAGGAATTGGAGGAAATGGACATTCGTATTAAGAATATTTTTGTAAAGTTTCACAAGATGTTGAATTGCCTAATTCAAATTTACCCTTTTTTTCTGGTAATTTATATGAATGGATAACTTCCAAAGACTTGCTTAAAGCATGATAATGAAAATTTGATATGCAAAAGCTACAATATATAAAATCAGCACTTAAAGCTGCTCTTACAGTTATAAAATCTGTATCTATCTCGGATCAAAGTTATCAAGTTCTTTAGTCTCTTTTAGAGGAAAAATATTCTAATCATACAGAGCAGGTTTTTGCTCATATTACAAAAATTATGTCAATACCGAAATTCAAAATAAATCTGCAAAAGCTATATTTAATTCAGTATACATTACTTCTGAGTGTGTGGAATCTCTAGAGGTGTTGGAACATAAAATTGAAGAATTCCCTGATATTTTATGTTTATAATTTATTGCCAAAACTGGATTTATCAAAGTTAAGGTTTAAACATGAATTTGGAAAAAAAATAAGATTCCAAGATTAAACGAGTTAAATGAATTTTTGAAAAATTATACTAGGACATTGGAAGCTTCTAAAATCTATAAGAATAATCTGAAGTCATACTCGAAAAATGCTGTCATATTAACAAATGTAAAATTATCTAAGTGTAATTTTTGTTATGATAATAATAGTATTATATATAATTGTACTAAATTTCTATCTATTTTTGTGGATGAAAGAATTAATTTTGTTAAAAAGGAAACAATATGTTTTAATTACTTTTTTCATCACAGAGTGAAAAATTGTGCATCTAAATTTACTTGTGTTAAATGTGGTAAAAAAATAATAGTTTGATTCATTTTGAGAAAACTAACAAAATTTTCCTCAATGGATTTTATCCACAACAAACTCATTTTTCTTCTAATAGAGCTGATGAAACGAACGTTTCAAGTGAATTAAATCCAAATGCAAAGAGTTTTGAAACAAATAGTATTAATAAAATATCTGAAAGTCACGCATTTGTCGGAGCAAATTGTAAATCATTCTTAATCCCTAGAGAGAAAAACTTTTCTTCCCGTCAAGGTAGTAAAAGTTATACATTTTTGTGAACAGCGGTAATAGATATTCGAATGCAAAATGGGGAAAATTAAAAATTAAATCTCTTTTTGGTGATAGTTCCCAAATTAGTTTCCTTAGAAAAGAAATCGCAGATATGTTAGGAATAAAACAGCAAATAGTAAATGTTCCTATGTTTGGACAAAATGATTCTCTTAATGTTAAACGTAAATTAAATACGTTAGTTGCAAACTCTAATGGTGAATTCAAGAGAAATGTCAAATTTTTAATTGTAGATACTATTAAAAATCTTGCATTGTCAAAACCGTTGGATATTACAAAAGTGTGTTTCCCAGGAAATATTTCTTATGCTGATTCTCAGTTGTACAAACGTGAAAAATTGATGCCCTCCTGGGTGCAGATATTTTTTACCAGTTACTTAAATCAAATAAGATAAATTTAAAGAATGGAGAGATTATGTTACAATAAACATGTTTTAGTTGGTTAGTGACTAGTTTTATATATTTAAATGAACAAGAAATTTATTATTGGGGTTTAGTTAACAATTTAGATAATGTAAATAATGAAGTAACAAAATTCTGGGAATTGGAATCTATGGGTATTAAAGATGTGGAATTAAATAATAAAGAAGACAAGGCTTTGGAAATTTTAACCAAGCGGTATTACATAGTAAATAGTTATAGCGGTAAATAGTCATAGTAAATAGTCGATATGAAGTTAGGTTACCCTGGAAGAGAGATTGGGAAGAGTTGGAAAATAATTATAACATTCCGAAGAAACGATCAGAGAATCTTATAAGGCGAATGAATCAAGACAATTCTTTATATACAGAATATTGTGAAATCTTAATGAGCTATTTAAGTGGAAGAATAATTGAAAAAGTGTTACATTTCGCTGAGCCAGAGAGAGAATCCTTGTATTACTTGCCTCATCAAATCGTTGTAAGAAAAGAGAGTATTACGACAAAAATGAGGATTGTCTTCAATGCATGTTCACATGAACCAGGGCAATTATCAATAAATGATTGTTTAAACCAAGGTGTTAATTTGAATCCAAATATGTTTAATTTGTTGATTTATTTTCGGTTGAACAAAATTGCCTTCCTGGCAGACATTGAGAAGGTTTTCTTGCAGATTTTTTTATGTGAAAGAGACAGAGATGCTGTTCGGTGTTTCTTTAATCATGATATAAATGGTATACAGGTGTATAGGTTCAAAATAATAACTTTTGGTGTCAACGCAAGTCCTTTTTTATTGGCAGAGACTATAAAAAACATATAGAAAGTTACCGGAAGGACTTTCCTATGACAATGCAAGTACTTGATGAATGTTTTTATGTAGACGATCTTATCGCTGCTTGTAATGACAATGTATTTGCCTTTGAAATTTCGACAACTGCTGAGAATAAAATGAAAGATGTTGGAATGTCATTTAAAAAAAAATGGATCTGAAATTCTGAAAAGTTGATGAAAGAATGGAAAACAGTAGATTTTAAGACGTTGCGTTCGGGAGATTTAAAAAATAGATTACATCCTGTTCTTGGGTTGTTGTGGGATCCATGTGAAGATTATTTGACCTTGGAAGTTAAGAGTCCAATGTGAAAAAAATACTAAACGGTTTTTAATAGTGGTTGTTGGAAGAATCTTTGACCCACATAGCCTTGTGACACCTTTTACAATTCGTTTCAAAGTTTATTTCAAGAGATCTGGAAGAGAAAATTCCCGTGGGATAAAGTGCTATATCTCTTGATATTGGCGAAAAATGGATGCAATTGGGTAGAAAAACCACACAACTAAAATATTTACGAGTGTAAATTAGATCCATATATAGTCGAACCTCGTTAACGTGAACACTAATAACGTGAATTACTTTTAACATGAACTGTTTCCACAATCCCCATCAAAATGAAGATTGTTAATTTATATGAAGATTAGTTACTGATAGCATGAACTACTAAATTTTCTTATCCCGCTTGAGATTCACGTTAACGAGGTTCGACTGTACAAATGAGCGTGGAGAATTAAAGGTACATACCTTTTCAGTTGCTAGTGCTAATGCATATGGAGCAGATGTGTACATTAAGTTGGATCTGTCAGATAATGCCCTTTTTTGTCTTTTAGCTTCAAAGTTGAGAGTAGCTCCTTTAAAGAAACTTTCACTCCCAAGACTTATGGGTGCTTTGCTTGTTGCGAGATTAGCAAAAGGTGTGAGAGAAGTCATCGATGGAAAACAACACACTACATCTTTTTACTGGACTGATTCCCTGATTATTTTATGTTAGATCCAGAGCATAAGTACAGTCGGTAACAAAAGTGTCCGAACACTAGCAAAAATTCCTATGTAAAAAAAGTACGCTTAATACAGTTTTGCTAAATAAACCCTTGTCGAATCCTATTCTTAGTCCGTCTAAAAACAGGATTCGACAAGTATTTATTTAACAAAACTGTATTAAGTGTACTTTTTTTACATAGGAATTTTTGCTGGTGTTCGGAGGTGGAAGTCATTTGTCGTCAATTGTGTGAAAGAGGTTCAATCTTTGACAACTGTGTGTACATGGTATCACTGTCAAGATAAAGACAATTCAGCCGCTATACTTAACCGTGGTGTAAGTGTTAAGACTCTTACAAACAATCAAGTGTGGTGGACATGTTCTGCCTTCATAAAGAAAACAGTTCCTGAGCATACAGAAAAGAAAAAGATAATTGATAAGAATGAATACTCTAGAAAACTGAAAAAAAAAATTGGGAAAATGAGGACGTTTACGTTGAACATTTCAACAAATTCTGACTTCGTAACTTGCATTCTTTATATGAGTGATAATTTTATGCATGTTTTACTAGATATTAGTTTTCTTTTCAGGTTCATTCATAATGCAAAGAATTCGGATAACAAAAGGTTAGGACACCTGATTTCAGAAGAATTGAATAAAGCAGAGATATACTTAAAACAACAAATACAGTCAAAAGAATTTAGTACAGAACTAAGATGTTTATAGAGAGGTGAAATGGTAGCTTTAAAGAATAAGTTGAAATGTTTAGCTCAATTTTTTTACGAGAATGGTATAATTGGAGAAAGGGGGGGGGGGAGGCTGTATTTTCTCCAAAATTCTAATGTTAAATTTTGGAAAAAAACATCCAATATTACTCCCTCACTTTAACCGTTTAACTAATCTTATTGTAATGCATTTTCATGAGAGAAATTTCCTTGTTGGCCCTCAAAACTTGCTGTATCATGTCAGAGAACGGTATTGGTCTATTAACGGGAGACAAATTTGTAAGAGGACCTGTCATTAATGTATAACTTGCTTTAAAGCAAATCCTTCCGCTTGTACTTGGTTGATGAGTAATCTTAAATATGAACGTGTAAATGAAAATTTTGCATTTAACTATACTGGTGTTGATATTTGTGGACGCTTTCTTGTGAAATACAAAAATCAACGTAATAGAATGTTTAACAAAATATATGTATCTATATTTATTTGTTTGGAAACTCGTGTAATTCATTTAGAGATAGTAACTGATTTAAAATCAGAGACATTTATTTCTTGCTTAAAGAGATTTTTTTTTTCTCGGAGAGGTGAATCGAGAAGCCTTTTTACGGATAATACACAGACATTTGTAGACGCGGCAACTGAGTTGAAAAAAAGTTGTTTGGAATGGTTAAGGCTACCGATGAACTTCTTGCAGGATATTTATCATTCGAAGATGTTTGACTGTAAGTTCATCCCCCCAGGGTGCCTAATTTTGGTGGGCCTTTAGAAAGCTGGCATCATCTGAAACGAGTCGTAGGAGATACCAAATTTACGATAGCAATATTTTTGACTATTGTTACACAAACTGACAGATTTTTTGAATTCTCGCCCTCTTTTACTGCTATCGCCAGATCCCAACGATTATAGAATTTTGTCCCCAGGACACTTTTTGATTAGAAAAGAAATATAACTTCATTACCTGAACCTAGTTTAAGTGATATATCTGAAAAAAAAAAACTGTCCAAATGGCAAAAAATTACAAAATACGTTCAACAAATTTGAAAATTACGGCAAAGCGATTATCTTAGTAATTTGCAACAAAGATCGAAATGGATATTTGAGAAAAATAATGTAAAAACTGGTAGTGTTGTGCTCATAAAAGAAGAAAATCGTCCACCTTCTAAGTGGTTAGTAGCTAGAATAGAAGAAATGTTTCTAGGAGATAATGGTAAAGTGCGTTTTGTTAAATTGAAATTACCAAATTTTAAAAAAGTGTTCGAGACATCTGTTTATTACCTATTTAGTGAATTATGAAGTTAATAATTTATTGGTAATTGTATTGTTTCATAGAAACTGTGTTTATTGAAATGATTGTATATATTTTATCTATTTCATAAATTAGTAGCAGGCAACGCTTGCTTAACAGGTCATTGTATTTAACCCCTTAGCGCGCGGCGTCCTCGATGCGAGGACGCAAAATTTAAGGTCCAGCTGCAAAAATTCATCCCGGAAATTTTTTAGCAAAAATTTACGTTTATAACATATCAGAAAAGGGCAGTTTTTTTAACCTGAAAATTAAAATTTTTTTTAGTTTAATTTAGTTCATGAATTCCGGTGGCAGTATAATTTAAATGATCCAAATTGTCTTGCGCCGCAAAGGGTTAAATGAATTTTCAAAAGAATTAAATCGCTATTTTTAATATCATTTTTCAATTAAAAACAAAAAAAACTACATTGAAATCACTCTAAACCTCACTTCAGGTACGTTGTGTCGTAGTTCCGATGGTCTGCTGAAAGGTCTTTTCCTGGTACTCAATTCAATTTGGATTTTTATCGACGACATGTGCAGCTGCTATTATTCAAGAGCTACGATTTTAAAGATGACTGTATCTCAGCATCTGTTAAATATTTTAGTTTTGAAACATGAATTTATAGCCCTCGCTCTTTACGCTGTATTACCTTATGTTTCCGACCAATATAATAAGTAAAAGAAAAGGTAGTTTTTCTTTTAAAAGGAATTAAATAAAGAAAAAATAAATAAATTTTAATAAGTTTAATTTGTACTATATTACCGTTTTTTCTAACAAATGCGATACACTAAAAAAAAAAAAAAAAAAAAAAGTCCCTTTCAAAGGAGTTAACTAAATAAATGAAAAATAAAAATTCGTTATAGTGTAAAATTTATGCATAAACATAAGTGTTAAAAATAGTTTTTTTTTTTAATTCAAAATTTAATGTATTTAATTTTTTCAACTATTTAGACATTTGATTTTAACAAATATAATAAATTTAAAAAAAAGAAAAAAAATCGTTTTCTAATGAATGAATTAAAGAAATTAAAAATAAATAGTGTAATAACCGTTGCTAAGATAGGCAGATGATTGAAATGAAAGAATAAATTTTAAAAAATGAAACAGAAAAGTCAATGAATAAAATCGAAAATAATAATAATAATAAAAATAAATTCAAATTCGAAAAAAAATCTTGAGTATGTGCACACCTGCATGGTCCCATCTATCAAGTTTTGCAGCTCTGCGACCAGTAGTCTGTGCACCAGAGCGCAGACACACAGATACACAGACACATACTTCTCTTTATTTATATAGATGTAGATATGTAAAGAATATATACTTATTTCTATATTAAAAAACAAAAAATAAGCTGATATGCACGTCATGTGAGTTAATTACACCAAATGCGCCAAACTGCGTGACAATCACCTAATTGGAAATTAGCGGCGAGAAAACAAAACGGAACAAACAAAAAATAAAATAAAAATAAATCATGCATTTTTTAGCGATTAGTCTACTTACAAAAATATATTAAGAATAATATAAAAGAAAGTAGATTAAAAAAAATTGCTTCTCTGAAGCATTAATATTTTTTATTTATTTATTTTTTTTTTTTTTTCAAAATTAAAATTAGTTATAACAAATGTAAATTATAATAATGCTTAAACATCAATATTTAGAATATCCACATTATTATTATTATTTAAAAATAAATCATATCATTAGAAAAAGAAATTCTTTTAAAGCTACAATTACGTCAATTTTACCGTACAAGTTTACTGTTTCACAAAGCTTTATATGAATTTTATTATTTACGCGTAAATATATTTCTTTTCATGTCAAAAAAAAGGGGGGGGGGGTAAAGAAAAAAGGAAGAAAGAAAGAAAGAAAATGAATTCGTAAAAATTTATTTTCTACAGGCATCATCTAAATTTTTAGTATTGTCACGTAGATTAGACTTAGACACTTGTTTGGGGAGAAACACTAAAGCAAAATAGCACAGAAAACTTTAAGTTCACCTTGAGACTTCAGCTCAACTGAATTTTGCATCCGTTTATATACAATTGATGATTTTTTTAGAATAAAATAGTCTATAATTCGAAAAGTCTAGAATTTACATTACATTAACCGAATAATTAACATAAACATAATTAACATAATGAATGAAAGAGAAATAAACAAAATTAGATTTAAACAAAATAGATTTAAACAAAAATTACTTTAAAACAATTTCTCTTGACGGGGACCGAACTCACAATCTCTGGACTCGTAGCCTGATGCTTTACCTCGTATCCACGGCGTTCACATATAACATTGCTTTCATTGCAGTATTTTTTTTTTTCATGACTTTTTTGGGGATTTATTTAAAATATTGAAATTTCGAAATAAAAAGAATACTTTATCAAAATTAATTATAGCATGTACCATTCAAGGATAGTGTAGCTTTTGATTAGTGAAAAAGTTTATTAAATCGGTTCAGTTGATCCAGAGATTACCCTCCACATACAAACTTTTCCTCTTTATATATTAGTTCAGATTATGGGTTATAGATTATAGATTATATATATACATATACATACCCAGCAAAACCTCAGATGACGGCCAGCATGAGGCCAAGTGCTGGTTGCCAACAGTAGCTGCAGCTGGCCCGTCGGTGGCAAAAGTTAACGTTGCCGCAGGGAATATGTTACGCCGGCCGTCAGTAGGCCATATTCAATCGATCCACTGTTGGCAGCCTGCAGTAAGTTAAAAATAAGTTAGTGGGCGAGTCAATGGATCGCTGCTGGCAGCTAGCAGTATGATGAAAATAGGTAATGGGCCACTGTTGCTAACCGACATTAGGTTGGAAATTGTTAGTGGGCCAGTGTTGGGCTACCTGGTGGCAAACATAATTTTTCTATGTTATTGCTGGAAGCCTGCAGATGGCCAGTTGTGGCAAACATAAAAAATTATATTACTGCCGGCAGTCTTCATTGGTCCTTTATATTTTCCCATTAAAGGCCCGCTTCACTCATCGTCGCCGGAAGCCGAAGCCAATGTTATTCTATGGGAAATTTTCTTTACAAATAACTTATTAACTAATACATATTTTTAAATTCTGTTTTCATATTCTGAAAATTCCCAACTGTTAAATTGACGGACCTTTTTTTAAAAAAAATATTTTTTTATTTTTTTATATTTTATTTTGAAGCTGCAAAATACGAATTTTCAATGTGTGAAATTTTTCATTTTGCAAATTCAAAATAAAATATTAAAAATTAAAAAGATACATTTTAAAAAGGTCCGTCAATTTAACTGTTGGGAATTTTCTGAATGTGAAAGCAGAATTTAAAAATATGTATTAGTTAATAAGTTATTTGTAAAGAAAATTTCCCATAGAATAACATTGCCTCGGACTTCCGGAGACGGTAAGTGAAGAGGGCCGTTAATAAGCCAGCAGTGATTTAGTTATAGCTAATATATTTATTTTATTGGTGATACCTTTAATTTTATTCGTGCTTTTTTCTTTTTCTTTCTTTTATTTTTCCTCTCTCTTTTTTCTGATGAAGTAGCAGCCAGTTTTTTCTATGCATCCAATATTTAATTTGATTTTGTACATATTCATTTTTAAATACTATTTACAAGTATTTGATTCATACACTATGGTTGTAAATTCAGGATTTCTAGTGCAGCATATAGGAAATAGTCAGTTGATCCATTTTTCTTATGATAAAAGTTTAATTTTTTGTTTTCAGTGCAAATATTTCTCTATATTACATTTTTTGGAATAAAGGAGATTATGTTTTTTTTTTTCTTTTTTTTTTTTTTTTGAAGTGTTCAAATTTCAATATGTTTAACTTTGTTATGCTATTTGATATAAATAAATGTAACTTTACATGTGAAAATTATAGAATATTGAAACAAAAATTGTTATAAAGTGAGCATGGTATAAAACACCATAAACTAAAAAAAATAATAATAAATAAATAATAAAAAATTGCAGCAATTGTTTCCGGTTGAAATAGCACGAAGATCCTTCATCAGGCGAAACAAAGTGCGCACGAGTGTCTCGACGTCTTTGGAATTTTTATATTAAGGAGAAGAAAAGGGCAAAAACTGTTTTTGTTTTTTTTTGATTGAGGGGAGGGGGGGGTGGTATTTAGAAAAATCCTTATTCTCGAGTAGAACTATGCCCCCCCCCCAAAAAAAAGGCAGAAAGGGGTTGTAAACGAATGTGTGCCGCCTGGAGTATATTTCCAAATTCCCATTTTGAGCCTTTTTTGCGATTTTCGATTTGGTGGAGGGGAGATGAGCCCGTAAATTTGAGAGCCAAAATTCGCGTCAAATATGTCCTGGGGAATCTGTAGGAACTGCAGTCACAAATTTTGCTGCGTGTTGGTTATATGCATCCAGCACCCTCTGAGACGGAATTTTGCGAATATTCTCTTTTCCTCCCCCCTTCGGAATACTGTGGAGTTGGTTTATCTTTAATTAAAATCACAATTACTTGTCTTGAATTTTTGCTTTCCTGCCTGCACGTACACTTTTCCCGAGGGAAGAAAGTTATTTTACATAATTTTTAAGTTCAACTGCATCGGGAGAATTTATTCTTAATGCGATATCTCGTTAACATTTAAAATTTGTATTTTATGCAAATTACATATATGTAAACGTGTAGTGTGACACATTTTGAATCAAAAGCTATATATATAAGTGATAAAGGTTTGAGTGTGTTTCTGTTATTCGTATGATAGGCTGACCATATGTCCTAGAATCTCGAGGACAGTTCCCGAAAACAACCTTCGTCCCCAAAAAATTACAACACATTTGGGAATGCCGGTTATAAAGTTATTAATGTTTTACTATAATAATTTATTATTTGTATAATAAATAAGCTGAAATAAGTTCTTTTAGGTGCTTTATACATAAAAATTACTAAAATTTTACAATTTAAGATTATTTAATTATTTATTCATTCTTTGTCCACGAAATTCGAGGACACCGCCATATTTGTCTTCGAAGTCAATGAAAAGGATATGGTCACTCTATCGTATGATGCGGCCAATAAGAGATGTTATGTGATCTCAATCTCATTTATAGATTTTTATTCTAAATATGCATTTTAAGATTTATAATTTTTAAGTTTTAATGGCATAACGTAACATTCTATTTTATCCAGAGATTTTAAATAAAACGAAAAAAGAATAGTGTATGTTTTCATGCTTATATTCCACTGCGGAATTCATGAATTGCTGTAATACGAAATCCTGCTACAATAGAATAACGTTTATCATTCTTAAATCTCAGATATGTATTATTATTATTATTATTATTATTATTATTATTATTATAAAACTTTGTTTTTGCTTCTTCTGTTATGTACAACATACAGTCATAAAACAAATTCGCCACCGCCCGACTAATTTCGCCATAAGTTACTGTAGAAAAATACGGCTGGTGCCGATTAATTGGTAACTAGTATCGCCCAGTGGTCGAAACTCGACCATTTTTTTTGCAAAGCGAGGCAAAGCAAAGTTATTGCCTTGTCCTAAACGGAATGCAATTGCAACACAGCTGCGGCAATTGTTTGCCGATATTCACTCTAACTGAATCAGCAGAGTTTTACTTAATATAACTATTTCTCTCTGTAGATGTTAGCCTTTCCTGAAATGAGAGAAAATCGCAACGTGAAAACGCCCCTTGTTGTGTGATACAGCCCAGAAGCTAATAGGTACCATTTCAAACCAAGGCCCAACCAAGTATCAAATTCTGTTAAATTAATTCGATTGGTTCATAAAGTACAGTGTTTGAACAAAAAAAAAAAAAAAAAAAAAAAAAAAAAAAAAGATATTTTTCAAATATGGTCGAATTGAGTTCGGGAAATTTCAAAACGTGTAACTTTATCGAAAACCGAAAATCCAAAACTTTTTTTAATCTTATATTTTCTAGTTATATATGCAGAGGAAAGAATAATAAATCCACTTTTTAAAACATAAAAATAAGTAGTCAATTTCACTTAATTAAAATGCAAGGAAATCTCAAAACGTGTAAATTCATCGAAAATTCGAAAATTGGAAATCAAAAGTTTTTATGTATCTTCTACTTGCTTCTTCTACCCACAAAACCTAGCCATAAAGACACTTTTTTAAAAAATAAGTAGCCAATTTCAGTTAATTGAAACGCAAAGAAAGCTCAAAACATGTAAATTCAGCAAAAACCGGAAATCGGATTTTTTTCCGTATCGTCTACTTATACATGCAGCAGTTAGTAACAAATCCATTTTCCTTTTATTTAGTATATTAGTTGAATATTTATTGTTTAAATATCTCCCTTTGAAATGAAATGTTTATGTTTACAATCGCAACTGGAAGTTTGCCATTTTTTTTTTTTTTTTTTTTCTGGAGTTTTGTGATTTTAAATTAAAATTTTATCAATTTTACAGAAAAAATAACTCAATCAAACACATGTAGACAGTAACTTATATATAACTATACCCAAATATCGGAATTAAAGCGGCAGATAATTTCCGTTATTTTTTAATAATTTTTTACAAAAAATCCAATGGACAATTAACATAGAAAATACTTTTCATGGCTCCATGGACAGTGACGTCATCACTTCGCTTGCGTATAGTGATGCTACATTGTACAAATTACTGTGTCTATGGTTTTATTTGAGCTTTATGAAATTGCCAGATTTAACAACTTTCTACTTTTAGGTATTTTTTGATGTAAAGGAATCAGAACAAAAACCCTTAACGGGTTAAAAGTTTGTGACGCAGCATTTTATTTCGATATGAATTGGAAATATGGGTCTTAAAAGTAATGATATCAAATTTCAGTGACGCTTTGCTATTAATTGAAATATATTACACAGATTTTCTTATTTCATCATTTGTTTTTTTTTTTTTTTTTTTTTTTCTTCTATTTACATCACAGTGTATACATAATATTTTCAACTTCAGCACGAAAAAATATATAGAATTTACTCCCTGATACTTTTTCATTTGCGCCTCGTGAATTCAAAATATGAGTTTTAAAAGAAATGATATAATTTCTGTGACGCCTCAGTGTTACTTTAAAAGATTTATTTTTAGATTTCATTACAATTACTTTTGTTTTGTTGAATAAAGTATATTTACACATTGAAATAATGCTTTTAATTTTCAAATATACTGTCAAATAATCACACTTTTACTGAATTTATATTATAAATTGAAATTATCTAGTTCAATAAATTTATTTGTCTATTGCGTCACGCTATCCAAAACTGTAAGTAAAAATTTTGTAAATGTTACTTTGTATCATAGTACTAAGTGAAAATGTGTGCAAAGAGATTGTGTGATGCAAAGAAAACATTTACATAATTTTTATTTACAGTTTTGGATAGCGTGACGCAATAGACAAATCAATTTATTGAACTAGATTATTGAATTAGATAGTTTCCAAAGGAGGATCTGATCCCCACCCCCATGGTGTTAGGTATTTTGGAAAATTACTGTCAAATCCTTACAACATTTTACTTTAAACATCTAAAATTAAAAATATAACAAAATATTAATATTTTGTTCATTCAATTGGACCATTTAAAAACTTGTATTTAATTTTTTTTTAATCTAACCAAAATCTATGCGGTGAATGGAGCTCTTTAAAAACTTATTCATAACACTTTTTTACAAAAACTTTCGTACACAAATTATTTTTTTAACATTTATTTTAAATATTCTGTTGAACTATTTAAGAAACAGATGAACCGTTGAACCAAAGAAATTGAATATTAAATAAAATAAAATAAATCTCTCTCTCTCTCTCTCTCTCTCTCTCTCTCTTTTTTTTTTTTTTTTTTTTTTTTTTTGTGTAGAAATTGTTTGTTATTTTTAAAATAACCAGCCCCAGCCCCTATTATGCCTTTGTAATGTTGCGTGTTTCCATCACACAACAAATATTCTTTCTTAAATTTTTTTTATTTATCACTTTTCATAAATTTTTAAAATTTCATTTAGTTTGTTATTTTGTTCGAGGTAAAATTTAATGTGGTATGAACTATGAAACTGCACTTTTTAAGGGTTACAAACTCATTGCCATGCTCCTTTAATTTTATATTTTAATCATTAACCCCTAAAAAGTAATGATATCAATACAAAAAACCCTTAACGGGTTAAAAGTTTGTGACGCAGCACTGCACTTTATGGCTATAAGAATTAGAAATACGGGTCTTAAAAATAATGATATCAAATTTTCAGTGACGCTTTGCTATTAATTAAAAAATACAGAGATTTTCTTATTTGAATTTGTTTTTTTCATCTATTTATTTTTACAGTGTAAACGTTATTTTCAACATAAAATAATATATAACATTTATTTACCGATACCTTTTCATTCACATCTCTTATAATATCAAAATATGTGTTTTAAAAGAAATGATATGAAATTCCAGCAACGCAGTGATGTTACACTAAATGATTTGTTTTTAAATTCCACTGCAATTATTTTGTTTTGCATATTAAAGTATATTTGCACATTGAAATATTGCTTTTAATTTTCAAATACGCAGTCAAATATATCACTTTCATTAAGTTTATATTATGTACTGAAATGTATTTATTTCAATGAATTATTTTATCTTTTGCGTCACGCTATCCAAAACTATAAGTAAAATTTATGGAAATGTTTATTTTGTGCCATCTTATCCAAATTAATTGAAAAAGCATGCAAATAGATAGTGTGCTGCAAAAAAAAAAAAAAAAAAAAAAAAAAAAAAGCGAAATTTTTAGTTGTAGTTTTGGATGGCGTGACGCAGAAGATAAAATAATTCATTGAAATAAATACATTTCAGTACATAATATAAACTTAATGAAAGTGATATATTTGACTGCGTATTTGAAAATTAAAAGCAATATTTCAATGTGCAAATATACTTTAATATGCAAAACAAAATAATTGCAGTGGAATTTAAAAACAAATCATTTAGTGTAACATCACTGCGTTGCTGGAATTTCATATCATTTCTTTTAAAACACATATTTTGATATTATAAGAGATGTGAATGAAAAGGTATCGGTAAATAAATGTTATATATTATTTTATGTTGAAAATAACGTTTACACTGTAAAAATAAATAGATGAAAAAAACAAATTCAAATAAGAAAATCTCTGTATTTTTTAATTAATAGCAAAGCGTCACTGAAAATTTGATATCATTATTTTTAAGACCCGTATTTCTAATTCTTATAGCCATAAAGTGCAGTGCTGCGTCACAAACTTTTAACCCGTTAAGGGTTTTTTGTATTGATATATAAGCTACACCATTTTCCGAGCTGATTTGATCCAAAAAAAAAAAATTGAAAATGGGTTTGCCATTGTAAAAAAAATAATTTGATGCTAGTTTTAATATGTGGTGGACCCCTAAGCAAAATCTTACTATACCGTTATAAACTAGGAGTTATTATTAATGGATCGGCACCAGCCACATGTTTCTACCCTAATTTACGGCAAAATTAGTCAGAGGGTGTTAATTTTTTTTTCATGACTGTACAACTGTTATCACAGTTATAGCAGTACAACAACTACAGTCACAACAGTCTTTATGACAGCACCGTAAATTAAATTAAACAATGTGGCATTTGCCCCCTAATATTTTCAACTAAATGTATTCTGCTGATCAACTGAAAGTCATTTTTTAATTCTTCAAAATATTTCTTAATTAAATAGGTACTTAAAACAATGAAGGTATAGTCACTTTAAACTAGCATCTTCAATATTTCTCTGGTCACCACTTTCAAATATATTATCGCCTAGGACTAGAAAGAAAATGTAACTAGTAGTGGTGGCTCAGAGATAAGGGCAGATAGACTGCGCGTGGATCCTAGGTTGTATATAATGTCCTTCGTGGGGGTCATTTTTAAGGTATCTTAACCCATATTTACGTAAGTTTAAGGGAAAACCAAGAAAATTTTGAACTTCTAGTCCAACAGCTGTGACTTGGGATTGAAACTAGCTTTACTCACCTACCAACTTCGAGACAAGCACATTTTGGCCCCTGATGTGTCAAATGCTACTTGCAATAAATATAATTATTTTTTACAATGGTAGACGACAATTTCAATTGTATTATACATTGTAAGGGAATTTCTCATTGTATCTAATTAAATGTTGAAAACAATCTTTAAATTCGATGTTGCAATAGAAGAATTCTCGTGAGTTCAGTTTGTTATACCGTTCTTATTCATTCACATCAGTCTTTAAGATTTTGAATCCATGATCAGTTATTTTTACTATCCGGTTCCTAAAATAAAATTTGTATAAGAGTTGAATTAAATATATTACAACGTGACTTATTTCAAGATTTATCACTTTGCACTCGAGGATTTTTTCATTCAAGCGATTCAGTAACTCGAGACAAAATTTCTTACCTTTAGCATAAAATAATTTCATAGACAATTTAAGGTTTAAAACTTTCAACTATCTTTATACTTCAAAGAAGTATATTTGCTAAATATTAACTTTTTTCGGAACAACTGTATAACAATTTCGCGATGACTGACGTGGATTCACATCAATTGGATATCTGTAACTTCGCCAGTGGCCGTTTCTTTTACAATTTTGTATTTATTTTATTTCTTTAGAATATACGCAATATTAAAATTTTATAGAATCAACGTACTATGGATAAAATCATATTTGTGCATTCTATATATTATGGTATTATGGATAAGTATTTTCATTGGAAAGAGTATAATTATAATGTATATTCATTTGTAATGTAAGTATGATACAGAAAACCTTGTTTTTATAAAAGAGTAACTTAAAAAACTCCAACGGGTGGAGCTTATTGTCAGAAAGATAAAAATATGCGGTCACAAAAATATTAATACATGGTATCGTAGTGCTCGTCCTGAGAGGATTAAAGATTGGCGGTTGTTTTGTACGTATGTATTTAAATGCACTCATGAAGCGAATTTGCCCCAACCAAACCTAAATGAACATCAATTATTGAGTCATACGAAATAGTACTTCTCTTTCGCCTCTCAAATTACGGCATTTGTGCTCAATAGATGGCTGAGTGTCGCCTATTGAGCACAAAGGATTAAAACACTTTTTTCAAAACTGACAAAATTGCATTTCTTTTTATAAATTATGTATCAAAGCACACTGGGTTAAAAATTCTTTACATTATACACATTCCAGGACTCTGCACAAAACATTTAGGGAATATTTAGAGATTGGTTAGAAACAGCCGTGTAATCGATAACATGTTTAACAAAATAATAAAGACAAGAGATTAAAAAAGAAAATTATAACGTTTACGAAAATGTGTATAGATAAATTTTGTCTGTGACGTTGTAAACAACGCATTGTAGATAAGGAGTGATAAGTGACTTGCAGTATTTTTTCTATAGCACTAGACTAAAAACAATGGGCGACAAGACTCTCTGACGTCATTCAACATCATGATCACAATTTTTTTCAAGTTAACCTATAGGAGTCTTACCTACAAATAGTTGGAATATAATGAATTATAGCACATTATATTTTCTCCGCCTTGTTCTAGTCGCATTCACACATTGAATGTTTCGAAAAAGTGAATATGATGTCTGAGCAAAATTACTTGGCTGAATCAGCAGCTTTAAAGAGTCATCGAATTTTTTGAGGCCAAAGAAACGCAATTTGTAGTAGCGGAAACGTTAGGAGTTTCTCAAAGTATCATTTCCAGGTCATCGGATTTTTAGAAAGTGGAAATTTTCGCCGAAGATCGGCATAAGATCGTACACCTGCAATAACGCAAAATAAGGACCTTTATTTAACCCCAACGGCCAGAAGAGACCGCACTATGAATGTCACTTTTTTGCACAAAACTATGCTTTGTGTTTTGTTGACAGTGGACTACAGGATAGTGGACTACAGGATTCAACAAGGATGTATTTAATAAAACTGTATTAACTTTACTTTTTTCATATAGGATTTTTTGATAGTGTTCGGAGACTTTTCTTACCGACTGTATAAGTTCACTCCTCACTCAAATTTACAATATGGACGAGTCTGAGTTCTCAACGGTGCCAAACAAACCTCCAAAGGTAATTTGAACAAAGGGAAAGTACTGCGTCAATAATATTTCCAGTGCTAAACGTGGTATCAACGTAACACTCGTAAATGCGGCCAGTGCGTCTGGGAATTTTATTCCACCAACATTCATATTTCCTCGCAAGCGTATGAAGGTCGAACTTTTGGATGGGGCTTCGCCTGCTTCTATAGAAATGGTATCAAACACGACCTACATCAATAGTGCTTTGTTCGTGGACTGGTTATCTCATTTTAAAGATCACGCAAGGCCTAGCAAAGATAATCCAAGTACTATTGATATTAGGTATCCACATGTCACACTAGTTAATTTCTTCCGAGCTAACCACATTCATGCTCTTACAATACCACCTCACAGTAGCCACAAAACTCAGCCACTTGATCGCTGCATCCATAACAGCCTCACGCATTGTTATTTGAACTTTACGCATTGTTATGTGAAGAACAGACGCATAATCATCCTAGTCGAGTGATAGCAGTTTACCAAATTGCTGAAATTTTGACTCCGGCTCATCTCTGAGCAGCTACTTCCGCAAATGCCATACAAAGTTTCAAGGTATCAGGAATACAACCATTAAATGCGGACATTTTTGGAGAAGATGATTTATTACCCAGTGCAGTGACCGAAAGGCCTTTGCTGGAAACTCGAGATGGACAAAATTTCCATCCAGTTCATGATCCAGTACAAAACTTTGATTGTGAGGAAAACACTACATCTGCCGTAGCTAACGCCGATGGCGACGATAATGGGAATCAGATTAATGAGGTGATAGAGCAACTTCAGGCTGGCATCTTAGGGGGAACTGAAAAGTCCAACCAGGAGCAGAGCAAAACTATCAATGAAACATGAAAGGAAATTGCTGTTCCAGCTAGTAACAAGAATGTATCGGGATATTCATCACTGTCCTCATGCACAACAAATGAAATATCGAACAAATTGCAGGGTGAGAACACGTCATTTAAAATGTTCAAAATATTTTGAGAGAAAGAGCACATACACCTGCTTGCATTAAAAATAAAGGGATTAAATCGCCTCATGTACCGCTTTCAGATATAGCCCCACTACCACAAGCTGAAGTATTCTTAAAATCTAACCGCAAAACAACAACATCAGACATTTTCAGTGGGACACCATACAAGTTGGCTCTCGAAGAGGATTCGTCCTCTAAACAGATACCAAAGAAAAAAACAAAAATAATTCCAAAACAAACTACTAAAGGGGCCAAAAAAGGGTTTAAAGTTCTAAAGTAGACACCCAAGAAGAAACTATGGAAATGTACACCATGTGGTAAAGTACATTTAGCCCCCCCCCCCAGATGAAGACTGGATAGGATGCTCCAAATATGAGGAGTGGTGGAATGAAGCTTATACAAGCTATGAAGGTGAAGTAAACTTTATTTGTGACCACTTCAAGTAACGTAGGCACGAATTTTCAGATCGTTTTTCCTGCGTACTCTTATCAACTTATATGCGTACTCTTATCCAATAGCATTTGTAAGAGTATGCAATTCTTACTTTTGTTATTTTTTAATTTTTACAAAGATGTGGTATATTTTTGTTACGTTTTATGTTATTTTATGAAAGATGTGTTAATTAAGAACAAAGTAAAAGTTAAGCTGATTATCTAGAGTTACATGTTTTTATTTTAGAACAGTTTGAACCTCAAATGCGTACTCTTAGACCAGCCTACCCTATATCCTTAACAGATGAGCAGCATACTACATTTTGAACCAACAGTTTTTCAAGATACTTCGCAGCTTTGAATGCAAATATTTATTTATTTATTTATTTATTTATTTTTTGTAACGTGCTAACTTGAGTAACCTTTTCCTCCCTGACATACATTAAATAACTGTTTGGGTCAGGGAATTTGTTCTCAAATATACATTTTGATTTTTAAAAAATTCTAATTTTAATAATTTAAAATAATTCTAATTTTAATTTTAAAACGTTACTTAGAAGTCTACAGTTTTATAGTGTACATAAATGAAGTTGATAAGTCTCGAACATACAACAACAACGTATGTATAACCTGCCAGAAGAGAAAATGTTCGAAGGACAAATTATTACATCTGACGAATAAGGGCTACCCACCATTCAGATTGATACATATACATTTACCTTATCCAAACTGTTAATTTATCTTATTAGGATCAGTTCAGTAGTTCAGTTTTCATTCAATTTCATACTATTTTTAATGCAACAAACCCCAAAATGCAAGATTATACGAAAGATTCGTATCTGCTATATTGATAAATATCTTAAATTTGGAATAACTTAAGAAATTTTCAAATTAGAATATTTTCAATCAAAGATATTCGAACTAGAATCATAAATGACATTTTAAAAGTGGTCTGACAACTTTGGGATAAAAATATCCTTCAAAATAGGAGTTTATGCGAAATTTTGACCTATTCTGTCTTGTTAAGAAAATCCTAAATTTCCAATAACTTACGAAATTTTTAAATTATAAAATTCTTAGTCAAAGATGTTCCTAACAGTATCCTAATGATATTTTAAAAGCAATCTGACATCTTTAAGATGAAAATTTCACTAAAAATTGACGTTTATGCAAAAATTAGCCGTACAGTAGGCAGCAAAAGTGTCCAAGCACTAGCAAAAATTCCTATGTGAAAAGGGTACACTTAATACTGTTTTTTTAAATAAATGTTTATCGAATCATGTTCTTAGACTGACTAAGAAAAGGATTCCACGAGGATTTATTTAACAAAACTGTATTAAGTATACTTCTTTACACAGGAATATTTACTAGTGCACGGATACTTTTGCTGCCGACTGTATTCTGCCATGTTAAGAAATTTTTAAATTTTAAATAACTTAAGAAATTTTTAAACTTGAATTTTCAAAAATTAATTATGTTCATGCCAGCATCTGATATTTTAAAATTGGTTTGATATCTTTACAGTAAATGTATTCCTTTTAATACACGTTTAAGCGAAAATTTGTCCTATTCTCCCATGTAATAAAAATCGTAAATTTATAATAACTTACGAAGTTTTTTAATTAGAATGTTGCAAATCAAAAGAGTTCTTGACGGTGTCATAAGTTAAATTTTAAAACTGGTCTGACCGCTATGCGATTATTTGCTCTTGAGATATCGTCTGCACAGAGTAACAGACTAACAAATTAACACACTAACACACAACAAACTAATACACTAACAAACTAACAGACACCCTAAAGACGGACACCATGTCAATTTTTAAATTTTCGGATTCCTCACACCTCAAAACATGTAAAAAACAGAGTCTTGGCCGCCGTCTTGCATACTGGACTTCTGGTCCAAATTTCCCTTTATCAACAGCCAGATTCGTATTCGGAGGGGTCGAATTATCCTAGAAACGTTGTTTCCCTATTGTTATATGAAATGTTTTTTGCGTTGTCCTTTTCTAAAAACGTGCTTAGTCTAATATTGTAACCTCTAATAATGAAAAAAGATGTCTGTCTGTTTAATTATATGTTCAGCTCCCGCGGAACGCAGATGCACAAAAATTGACATACGGGTGTATGTCGGGGCCTGCCGAAATGGCTAGTGAAAAAGAAAAATGAAATTTCTGATTAGATTTTACATTTTTAGAAATATTAATTTTTAAGAAATTATCTTTGCAATTCGAATACATTTTTGAACATCTGTTAGCGTACCTAAATGCTTTTCCGGCGATGGGTTTTAATTTTTTACTTTTCAGTTTTGTACCCACGTTAGCTAACACTAGAATAATTTTTAAAAAAGAGTTTTTAAATTTTTTCTAAAAAGTTTTTAAAAAGTTTTTCTAGACTAATTTTTACAGAGATTGGTTGTCTTGGTCGTTAGTTATCTCTACATGCAATAAAAGAAGATGTGTGTATGTGTGATAGCGTATGTCCGTCGCTTTATAAGCAAACGTCTGGCCGCAGAGCTACAGAATGTTTCTTAGAAGTCCGTTTTGAACTCTTCTTATGCATTTCAAAGTCCGATTTCCAATTTTTTTATCTTTTTTTTTTTTTTTTTTTTAATTAGATAAAAAATATAAATTACTGAAGTATTCGATTCTGGACGTAGAAACTTAAATATAAGAACTCTTTCTGTGGTCTATTAGCTCAGCTGGTTAAAGTGTCATGCTAACACGCGGAGGTCGTGGGTTTGATCCTTCAAAGGCCAATATGTTAATTTTTAGAGATATTCAATAGAAAAGGTGTCGATTGATAAAAGAAAATCTTTGAGTGTCTTCAAAATATCCCAAGCCGTATGTAAAGCGAGAAATTGACAAAATCAAGGTTAAATTTAGAAACATTCTGAGGGCAAAGGAATGATTGCAGTGAGACAGATATTTGCATGGTACTTTACCTCCCCTGATGCACCGTTTCCTTTTTTTTTTTTTTTTTTTTTTTTTTTATATATATATATATTAAAATTTTTGCAGCTAGAGAGATTGCCTGATACTGCCATCTGTTGTCATAGAGCGAAGATGGCAATTTGTCCAAAGAATGTCTGTCCAAAAAACCTAGTTCTTAAATAAAAGCACCTAAATTGAAATGTCCGGTTAAGGTGCAAATGGGGACCCGAAGCGAGGTTTTGAGCGATTTCAATGGATTTCTTTTATGTAAAGTTGTTTAAAATATAGTGATTAATGTTTTTTTTTTATTATTCCTTTAAGTTAACAGCTAGCAATGCAGTCAAAGCCTACTAGTCTTAAATATACTGTCCAAAATTCTTTTTAAACTATTAAGAAAGAAGGATTTTCGACAATTAAACATTTATATTTCATTTTATTTTTCTTGCAGAGACATTTCTATAATCTGAAGTGCAGACTATCGGGTTAAATTATTTACATGTCGGTTTGATTCCGACGGGAAAATATATTAGGAATAATAATAAAATAAAATAAAATAAAAAACAGTTTTTGAATTTTTTTAATTTTAGACCATTTACGTAATCGGCTACGATTAATTATTATATATATGCCTTCCAAAATTTGTTTTAATCCGTTAAGAAATAGGAATGTTAAACAATTAATAGCTAGAACATTTAAAAACCATGTACAAGGCTTTGGGAGATGACAAATCGATCGCGCATTGAGCCTCTGCTAACAAAACAGTCAGTTGATGTTGAGATATTGCCATCTGTAAACAGAGAGACACTGGATATAGCACAAACATGGCAGTCGTTCTTTCAAAAACCACTCGATCGGCGTAGAACATAATGTATTTTTACCAGCATTTGACACTTTTCTTTTGATTAAGATCTCAAAAAACCATTTTTATCTTTAAAAAGCCTTTCAGAATGCCATTTGGAATTTTGCAGAGCGTGATGGTATCGCATATAGCAGATTGAACAAACATGGCGGACTGGCTGTCGAGTAAATGTCCAGTCTCTTATCATGTAGGGTCTCTAATATTTATTGATTACTAACGCCACCTGTCGACCGATATACACACGATTTAAAATTGGAGTGGTAAAAATCTGCGACATAACCTTTCTATAAACAACAGAAATTACAGTATAGCGGCAGAACCATTATAAACAGTCAGCAGCAAAATTATTCGAGCGCTATCAATAATACCTATGTAAACAAAAAGACACTTAATACTGTGTTTTAAATAAATCCTTGTCGAATCTTGTTTATATAGCGAAGCAATAGAATCTTCTTCAACAAAACTGCTGAACTTTTACAAGATAATTATATATAAACAAAAGTTCATTATTACAGACATGTGGAAGGCACAAAGGCAGACATACAGTCAAACCGAAAATATTAACATTCATCAAACAATATAGGATGGTATTTAAAATGGTTATTACTACTAAAAATGCACGTTCAACCATTTTCTCTTATGAACCGTAATGTATACGAATATTTCATGTGGTCCGGTAAACAAAATTTTAATGGTAATCCAACCATATTCTATAGAAAAGAGGCTTTTGTACATGCTAAAAATGATGCTACTTTCATTCAGTACACTGGAGAAAAGAAAAAGAAGTTTAGAGAAAAACTTACAGCGGCAGGATTTTTATAACCTTCATACCACCTAAACTCTACAGATCATAGGGCAGAAAGCCTTATACACAGTAACGTATTTAATTTCTTTTGTTTGACTATGTGCGCAAAATAGTAGTGACTTGCACACTATTTTGAATAGGAAACCATTTAATATTACTTGAAATAAAATACATTAATTTCGAGACATACTAAAAATATTTGCGGGAAATCAGATCGCGAACAGACAGACTGATAAGCAATTAAATTGAAGTTACAGACATTTTATAGCAAAATAAAATTTTATGTGATATACCAGCCTGTAAAATTATGTGAAATAAATGACTGAAGAAATATTTTATCATTTTCCTTTTTCGTTGATTAACGATGAAACCAGAAAAAGTTGCGGGCCGACACGGCCCGGAAACAAATTTATTCAGGCCCGGCCTGGCCCTAGTATACACAAAAAAACTGAGCTCAAGCCCGGCCCGAGAACAGATTGAAATTTCGGCCCGAACCCGGCCCGAGGGCCGGGCCGGGCTCGGGCTCAAGCTGTAAGCCCGGCCCGTGCAAACCTCTAAAATGTTCCCTTCTCCCAGATGCAACAACCTGGTTCAAGCTACATGCCGCAGCTACTTGTGGATTTCATGAGACAACAAGCCCTCTCCTTCTCCAATCAAGCCACCTATCCTAGAGCCAGTAGGTAAGTAGTACTTCTACGCATCTTTCCTAGGTTTAACCAACAACTCCCTGTAAAATGCTCTCTTTAAATGAAGAAAAAGTGCCTTCCTCACCCCCCATGATGCAGCATCCTCCTCAAAATCTAAATCAAAATCAAAAGAAAAAACATTTTTCAATAACCTTAGTTTCCTGCAGACCAACCTCAACAATTGCAGAGCGGCTAACTCGGCGGCTCTGGAGTACATGGAGAAAAACTCCATAGACATTGGGCTGCTGCAGGATGCGTACTGTACTGTTGAGGGTGATCTGTACGGATTCCGGTCCATTTGGCCAAGTTTCAGCTCTAATCAACACTCAGCCCACATTTCATCAATGCACGAAACCTTAACTTTACCCATTTATTCACAGGGGAGAATTGCGTTTCCCTCACGTTGACCACGAATGAAGGTGAGCTGAGGTTTGGCAGTGCTTACGCTGCCCCGTCTGCAGATTTTGAGGACTGCATGCAAGAGTGGAAGCACATTATTTCACAAAAAACACTCTTTCTATGTGGCCGAGACCTAAACGCTAACTCACCGCTTTGGTGTTCTCCAAGCGAGGACGCGAGGGGTAGGAGCCTCAGAGAAATCATAGCCTCGTATAATCTCAGAATAGCAAACATTGAAAATTCACAACCAACATTCCAGAAAAACAATGCGAGAGGCTGGCCAGATTTCAGATACTTGTGACTCGCCCCGACCGAAGGCTTACGAGTAACAAACTGTCTTGTCGAAACGACAGCATCCCCACAGCAGGAGCCCACACAGGCCCAGACACCCCGACGCCCCAAACAACACAACGACACAAGCCCATGCCAGCCGCAGCAACCCAAGGAGCCGAGCGAAGGCCCAGTCCCCCCAGCAGGTGCGAGGCACGAGCCCCGAACCCCGCAGAACACCCAAGCAAAGCCCAGGCGCAGCCGCAGCGAGCGGCACCGCACCACAACCCACCAAGAATCACCCCGACAAGAAGGCAACCAAAGAGAAGCAGCAAAGTACAAATATAAACTAAAACTAATACTAAAACTAAAAATAACAAATGTATATAAATTTTACAGACAGTAGGGGAAGGGGCAGGGGCAGGGCTAAAAACTAAATCATAAAGCCAGGTCAGGGGCACGAACAACCTGTTCACCAAAACGAAGTAGAGAAACCTAATACCCCACCCAAAGTAAAACAATACAAAATACAATATTTATTAATATAAGATAAAAGTGCTTAAAACTTATAAGCACGAACAAAAACAAATAAACAACATCAAAACACAATAGTTATAAGCTAGTAAATAAAATATTACAATAATATTTCACGATCTGCAGTATTACATATCTTGTTCTTTGGTTGGCAAGCAAAGCATACATACGAACATCTTTAAAATCCTTGGGAAAATGCTCAAGTCTGATGCTGTCGGCCAGGGAGCAGCGATAAACAACATGGTTGATATCCTGGATCCCCGAGTTGCAGGAACAAAGAAAACACTTGTTGAAAAAACGATTTTGATATGTTCCAAAGAACCCGTGATTTGTGATGATCTGGTTGAGGCAGAATTTTCCCATGATTCTACGAGTATTAATCTTCGTAATTAAGTTGTATGTAAACCGTGACCAATAAGTTCTCATACACTTTCAAATTTTTTTTATAATAACAAAAAATAAATCAAACAAAAACTTTTTGCATCAAATTAAAGTAGCAATCATTGAGTATCTTTACAATAAATGCTTTGGAATAATTCCGCCTTTTAGTTTCTTAACGAGCTTAAGTTTATTTTCAAATCCATCACATGCGGCATGCACGGCTTCTATTGACATTTCCTGCCATATCTTTTGAATTACATTTTTGAATTTGTTCAAATCGGTGATTTTATATTTATTCAGTTGGGAGAGCATATATGACTACACAAAATAATGAATCGGGTTCAGATCGGGGAAGTTGGGGGGCAATTCCTTCTTTGGCAAAAAGTCAGCTAAATTTTAACTGCACCACTCCTGAACCACACATGCGGTATGAGAAGAGACACCATCTCATTGGAAGCAGAAATATTCCGCCCCATACATACTCTGGACATTTAGGAGTAAAACATTTTCCAAATCCTCAGTTTTATAATATTGGGCATTGATTTTTACCCCCTCATCAATGAAGACTAACGGGAGTTTTCCTCTTTTAGAAATATTGGCCCAAAACATCCCAAGGAGGAGACATAGTAGAGATATCTTTGGTGAACTCATTAGCAAGAAGACTAAAGTCTTCGTTGATCACATCTTCTTTCCAATCGAGAACTTGAGTTTTGTACTTGTTATACTTAAGAGCAATTCCCAAAGGAACAATACCAGCCAGGGTACAAAGAGCATCGGTGGACACCGTGATATAACACTTAATAATCACTAATAAATATATACGTTGAATACTTTTCAATTTATCAAAAATTTATCTATATTCATGAAATCAAATTTCAGAACATTATGAGATCATTTTCTCAACCACAATAAAATAAAGATATTTCAATAGCATGATATCCAAACCCCACGTGGCCCGCGAGATACACTTCACCCTAACCGTATAATACAGAACTTTGTTATAAAGGTAAATAAGATGCTCCGTCCAGTTGAATTTTTAATCGATGACGACACCCAGCGGCGGATTTAAGGAGGGGGGGGGGCTAGGGGGCTGAAGCCCCCCCCCCAAAACACTGACCTTCACAACTGAATATTGCAATTTTAAATTTTTTATTGGTCTAGAATAACACTTTGAAAAATGTTAGCCCCCCCCCCCCAAAGTCAAGTTATGGATCCGCCACTGACAACACCCAAGTAAGTAATAGCTTTCAAATATTTTATATTAATATCACCATAAATAATCTTAGATATACAAGTAACCAATTTAGATACTTTACGAATCATGGTGAAATTGGACTTGTTCTTATTGACTTCTAAACCTCTAACCTCAGCCCGCTTAAATAAATACTAAATAAATCCTACCTAATCTTTCTAAATAAATACTACCAGTAGTACTAAAATGATACGAGGCCGTAGCATCTGTGATGATTAGAAGATCGTCTGCAAAAGCCTGGACAGAACCCCCTAACTTCGGGGTCTTCCAAAAACGAATTAATAACAATGTTCCAGAGTTTCGGGCCGAGGCTAGAACCTTCAGGAACACCTCTATTATATCTCAGGTGCACGTCATCGAAAGAAACATCTCTATCTTCGATAAAATTCAAAATGATATTATGTAAGCTTGGAGGCACATCATAATCAATAAGAGCATCGTAAATAGAATTCCAGAAAATGCTGTTAAACGCATTACTGAAATCAATTGAAAGAAGCAATGCGATTCCGTTGTTGTTATTAATGCTCTTAATTTTCTCGGTGGCTCTTTTTAGAGCTTTAGAAGTAGATTTACCTTTACGAAAACCAAACTGACACTCGGAAATGATATTGTTATGTTCGAGGAAATAATCAAGACGACTTGTAAGCACTTTATCAAAGACTTTTCCGAATGTTGGCAACAGGCAAATAGGTCGATAGCTTCCAGAAAGGTCGGGTGGCTTACCCTCCTTTAAAATAAGATTAACTTTGGCGCTTTTCCAGGTCTTAGTAAACTTTCCATACTTCAAACAATAATTTAATATATCAACAAACCAAACACGGTCAGCATGGAAAACGTGTTTGATAATTTCGTAAGGAATACCATCATGTCCTGGAGCCTTGTTATTTTTCAATTGATTTATAATATTATAAACTTCATTAATAAAGTTAGGTTCTATGGATTTACTTGAGCTATTGTATAAATTGTAGTTGAGACCAAAATGGTGATTCAAAATTAATTCTATACTTTTATTCCTATTAATAGTAGAGTTACCATCTTCTTTAGTCATACTAGTTATATTGAGTGATTTCTTAGCTTTACCAACAACGGCGTTGTAAACACTGTTATGTATAGTCGTCTTGGTAATAGAATTGATATAATCTTTAAAACTTTTCTTCTTTTCTTGGTTGATGAGTTTCTTGTATAGAGCTTGGGTTTTTCTAAAATCGATCAACTTTTTATTTCTTAATTCTTCTTCAGGTTCTTTTTGATATCTTCTTCTGAGAGCTCTAACTTTACTTCTAAAAATCTGTATTTTCTAGTTCCACCAAGGAGCATTCTTCTTAGGCTTAATCAAAGATTTTCTCACACAATCTATGGCTAGTTTATAAAGGCTATCTTGAAAATTAATGATGTAGTTGTCAATGTCCTCCATTGACTCGGTCTTATAAAAACTAATTAAATCATAAATATCCTGTCTTCATCTTCCACCAATTCATCCTTTTTAAAGTGAGGTAACTACTCTCCAAAATAATAGTACTATCTAATTTAATAAGAATTGTGGTCGCTCTCAAAGTGTCGATCTACTGCAGAAAAATCATTGTCGACATTCTCATCGAAGTTCTTGACGAAGGCCAAATCAATCCAACTCATACGTAAGCCTCTAACAAAGGTACGAATCGAATCAGCCTGATTCAGTAACTTTAAATGATAATTCAGCATAAGTTGGATAATTTTCTCTCCTCTTCTATCAAGGGGTCTATTGGCCCAGAGGTAGGATTTCGCATTCCAATCACCAAAAATGATGGTGGGGATACTGGAGTATTTATTAAGTAATATTTGAATAATATTTATTTCGTCAAGAATATAACCTGAAGGTATAGAATAGACAGAGACAGCCATAAAACGAAAATTATAAAAGGTAATTTCAACCATCACAACAAACTTGTTGCAATAACATAAAAAAGTGGAAAAGTTCTTATTTAAAACAACAATGGCTGCTTTGGCTTCACTATTATAATAAAATGCTCTGCTATTTCTAGGAAGATTAGTAATCTTGTTTTTGTATAAGTACATTTCGTTGAGACCGATGATGTCCACTTCACACCTGTTAAGATCTTGAAGTAGAGTAGCAGAAGCTGCTCTACTGTTACCTAGATTTAAATGCCAGATATTGATTTTATTGTGATCACTGTTGGACATAGTCAGTTCTTAGTATTAATTTCTCTATTTCTTTGAGCCAGATTGAACAGGTTTTTTCAGTACAGGTATGTGTGGTGGAATAGTTAATTTTGAAATTCTGGTTAGTAAACTGACAATTGATACATTTGGGCTCTTTAGAGCAGTTGGTGCTTTCGTGATCTTCATCTCCACATTTTAAACATATCTTTTGATTTCTGCAGTATTTACTAGTATGCCCGTATGTGGCACAGTTAAAACACATCATCGGCCTCAGGTGCTCTTTACAGTCCAGTCTTCTCCAGTTGATCTTGATTTTTCTTTCTTTTATGATATTGTTATAGTCGACTGGGTTTAAGGTTATGACCCAATTAAGCCCTCCTCTTGCTCTATGCTTGTATTTTACTTGTAATTCTTCTTTAACGTTGATGTCGTTATTTTCTAGGATTTCGCTTAGGAGCTGTTGTTCGTTCATTTCTTCATCTACGCTGAAGATTAACAAATGAGGAGTTCTCTTCTTTATTTCGGAAGTCTCGAAAATCTTGAAGACATCTTTCTCTTTAAATTCTTTTATGAGAGTGTCTATATCTTCCTCCTGGTTTACCTCGATGACAACTCCACTTTCTTTCATATTTCTAACAGAGTTAATCCCCACTTTAATCTGTTTAGGGTTAATGTTCTTTTAATTTTCTGAAGAGAGTCAGCTGATTTCAAATTCTTATCGTGAGGAATAACTCTGATAGCATAGGTTTTCCTCGTCCTGGATTTACTCCTAGCCCTTTCGATTCTGGACGGAGTGGTCGTCTTCTTGACGGCTTCGCTGTATGCTTTGTTCTGCAACTGTTTTTTTTTTCTTCCCCATTATCCCAGTCATAAGGGAGATAACATTGGACTTACCCATTAAGACTTTGACCAAATCTTGAAGTTTACCTCTTACGGTATCTCTCAGTTCCTTCTTTATTTCTCTATGGACAAATATTCCATTTACTTCTTCTTGCATCTTCAAAGCTCTATCAATGAATTCATGTCTGTCGGACTCGGAAAGTCTCTCCGCTGTCCGCAGTCTCCTCTTCATCCCTGTCACCCATGACAGGTGAAAATACAATAAAATAAAATATATAAAAATTCCACTCTTGTGAAAAACAAAAAAGAAATAAATGATTCTTTACAGGTTCTTAATTTTAGACCCTACCTAGTAGGATTTCCAGTCAGGACCTCTAGGCGGTATTGAGAATAGGTCTTTGCTTGGGTATAGACTATAGGCCGTTGTACCCAGCAATGCAAAAAACACCAGATAAAGTAGAAAACACACTTTCTATACACACTTTGATCAATGGTGAACCCCTGACCTTCACAATCGTAAATCCTAAGACCTTCGCCAAAATTAACGACTGGTCAGTCCTCAACATACGAGTGGTGGCTCGTGAACCGAAAATAGGTGAAGAGCTCAAAAATAATATTTAAGTATTTTTAATGCATAAATTTTATTAAGTATGGTCTTAACTAAAATTAACTAAAAATACTTATTTTAATGTAAATTTATATTCTATAAATGATAATGAATACTGTGTAAAATACAGTGAGCCTCTTCTACTATTTTCGGTACACGAGCCGCCACTGCGACATGCACAACAGCGACATGCACAACAATTCAGACCACAATTACATCACATATTCAATCACCACTATTCTTACGATTACACTATCCAAGAGATTCGCCACGAAAAATGGCAACTTTATAAAATTTTGCAAAATTCTTCAAGAATCCGCCTCACACCTAGAACAACTTATAACAACGGTAACCAACACAAACCAACTAGAACATTTCACAGTCAACTTAATCAACACAATACACTCAGCTGCCTCCTTGGCATTTAGACTCAAGAAATCGGGTCGGCGGCTCACCTACAACTTCTGGTCCCCCAACTCAGATCCATGCGGAACAAGCTTACAGCCCTCAGGAGACAACAAAAATACGTTGCTCCAGAACCCATCCCCCTTCACAAACAGAAAATAAAACAACTCTCGGCTGAATTTAAAAAACAAATCAACACGACTAAAAACACTGCATGCAGAAAGTTCTGTACAACACAAACAAACGTTTTTGGCACAGCTCAAAAATTTTACAGCAATAAGTTTTTTACACCCACTGAGCTGAGACTGAAACGTCCTCCAGCTTAGTCCTCCAAACGTAACAACCTAGAGCACTTTACTGAAACTTTATTCCCAGCAAGTAAATACACAAACTTCAAAGCACTAAACTTCTCGTCTCCCTTGGATGACCCCTTCACGGAGGCAGAAGTCAAAGCCATTCTGCATAGTTTTAACCTTAACAAAGATCCTGGTCCAGATCATATAGATTTCAAAATTCTTAGACATACATATTACACAATCCCTCACGTTCTACACAGCTGGACCAACTCATGCCTTAACTTGGAGTACTTTCCGGAGACCTTAAGAAAGGGGGAAGTGGTGTATTTCCTAAAGCAAGGAAAGATTCCCTCTGAACCATCCTCGTACAGACCGATCTGCCTCCTACCTACTTTTGGCAAATTATTAGAAAAACTCATAGTAACTCGACTAAATTACCATCTCGAAACTAACAACCTTCTCCATCCTAATCAGTACGGGTTCAGAGAGGGTAGATCCTGCGAACATGCTTTACAACATATTAAAAGCTCCTGCGCCGTTAACTCAGAGTTAAGCAAATACACCACTTTGGTCTCCCTAGATATAAAAGGAGCATTCGACAACATTGAATGGCCACACATTCTACACACATTACAAAAACTTAACTGCCCGAGAAATATCGCGGGGGTCATCAGTTCGTACCTCTCTAAGAGAAAGATCCATGTCAACTGGGGTGATGGCTTCACAGAACTGTGTCAGACAAAGGGCTGCCCTCAGGGTTCCGGCCTCGGTCAGGTTCTGTGGAATATAATAGCAAATGATATCTTAAAAAAAATGAAATCAGAAGGATATGACGCATGTTCTAACGCTGATGACTTCTCGGTAATTCTCTCGGGAAGGGTGAGGACTGACCTGGAGAACCAAACCAAGGGCGTCTTTTCCCTCTTCAGTAATATTCTCAACGAACTCGACTTAACTTTATCTACCTCAAAAACACAAGATCTGACATTCTCGTTCCCCAAAGCTCTCAAAAGGTCTCCTGCGATGAGAATCAACGACGTCAGTGTTCACCACGTCCTAAACCTCAAAATCTTAGACATAACCTCAACTGGAAGGCCCATATAAACGACCTAAAACTGAAAACTATGTCCCACTATTATAACGCCACAAAAATGGTAGGAATGAGGTGGAGAATCTCTACCTCTTTCCTCAAAATATGGTACTATTCCATTATGAACAAGATCTTGATATATGGCGCGAGCGTCTGGGGAGGTCACCTGTTGGCGGCAAAAAAAAAAACTCGACTCAGTACAAAGACCTTTCATCCTTCAAATCACCCGAGGTTATAAAATTCTCCACTGACGCCCTGACCGTTGTCACAGGAATTCCTCATGCCCACCTACAACTTCAATACTGCTATCAAAAAACTAATATTCTTCAATTAAATAATATTCAGCTTGCAAAATCTCCTTTCCCCAATCTAAATATACAATTCCTTACAAACAGCTGGAATATCCATCCGGCAAAGGATGTTGCGTCTTCTCTCACCAACTGTAACATTAATAGCTTTTCACCCCTAGCTCATGTGGCGATCTTTACAGATGGCACCAAGATTGAACACGGAGTAGCGGCTGCACTCTGTGCCCAGGCCCTGACTAATGGCAGGGCATACGGGGCAAATGCCCTGGGCCCCCCTTCTGGAAGGGGCCCCTTACAGGCGTATGCAGAAATTCTGCAACCTAAAGAGCTCTTATACCACTGTAAGGGGCCCCTCCAGAATAGGCTTGCCCGGGGCTCCAGGTAGTCTAAGTCGGGCCCTGTCTGTGCCCTTAAAACCAATGAAAGCATCTTCCAGTGGACCTGCAAGCTCGAAAACCACAATTAGGTCTTTCAGGCGGAATTATTTGCCATTCTTAAGGCTGTCGAATGGGCTGAAGAAAATGCTCACTCTTACCCAAGTATTAACATCTTTAGCGACAGTCTTTCGGGCCTGCAAGCCATTGCCCGCTACAGGAGCAGGCACCCCATAATACTGAAAATAAAACTTTAACTCTATAACATAAAATCCTTCATCTCCCTGGCACACGATTCTTCCCACAGGGTGTCGGCGGGAAAGAAGAACCATTTAGCGGCAGACCATTTAGCAAAAACTGCCACAGAACATGCAACGATTGATTTTAACTAACCCGCCCCCCCTTCCTATGTAAAATCTAGACTCAAGGACAAATTAAATCAAAATTGGCAATCCTTATGGGATAACTCCTTCAAAGGCAAATATACTTATAACCTGAGGCCAAATCCCACTTCAAACACTTGGACCCATACTCCCCCTATCACGGCCTTTCTCTCGGGTCATGGCCCATTTCAAGCATACCTTTATAGGTTCCACCGACGACGCTCACCCCTGTGCCCTTGTGGTGAGGAAGGCACTGCTTCCCATTACTACTTCAACTGTCCCCTTAACTCCAGTTTTCGCCTACGAAACCCATCCCCAAGACCTGTAAAATGGTTAGATAATATCATCACTAGACCCTCCCTAATCCAAAAACTAAATAAAATCTACTCACTTTTAAAAGATATTACTAATTTAACAGAGTTACTTCCAAGCTTCTTCCTACTGGCTCAAGTTGCAACCTACAATAGTGATCATCCCAAGCCACTCAGTTCTGCAGCACTACTCCAACCTGTTACCGACGTTACCAAATTAATCACTCTTGTCCCTTGTCGTGTGGGGCGAAAGCCCGGCAACAACATGCAAATATCAAAAAGATTTTTATCAATGCTCCTAAACAAAATCAAAGACTAAAACGAATGAACTGAAATATTTAATTGTGGACTCAGCTAATGAAATCATACACTAAACTTCTCATTGCAAAGTCTTAACAAAGCTATTTATTCCTCCTTGTGCCATCTGTCGCGTGGGGTTTAATCCCGGCACACTTGCTATAAATAAATTATCGCCCTCTGTCGGTTGAGGCTCAATGCCTGGCGAATTTTGTAAACGCTTGTTGAATTCTCAATAAACGTTCGGAGCAGTTCCCTCTGTCTCGAACACTTGTTGCCCGAGACACTGAAGCGCTCAACATCGCTAGAAGAGCGATGAACGGGGACTGCCCCCTGTTCAGTAACTATACCTGGCATACAGGTGCGCAAACGTCAGCATTTGAGAGAGGAGTGTAGTTGGGCTCAAAGAAGCTGGTTCGTCTAATCTGGGAATTATTTTACATTTGGATAGGAGCGATGCCGCTAGTAGATGATGCTGGCAGGAATGGGTGAACCATGGCCGAACATTGTGTTCAGAAGGAAGCAGTCGGCCTAGAGATAGGACAGAATGTAAGAACCGATTAATCGTCAGAGCAGTACTCAAAGCCCCAAATTCGACGTTATTATCGGTCCTACTGGCACTTCAGTGACTTCGAATACTATTAATAGGCGGCTCAGAGAAATGGGGTTGAGCTCACTCAGCCCCTTGTACCGACTGCTATTAAACTTTGTACACAGACAAGCCCATTTGAAGTTATATCGGACAGGTTCGACCTGAAATGTTACTGAATGGAGTAGAATTGTCTTCAGTGATGAGTTCCACTCCAATTTGAGCTTCGATGACCAGCGAAGACGCGTCTGAAGACGCCCCGAAAAAGGGAGGATTCCAACCTGACTGTCACCATCCATATGGCCCGACAACCTGGAGTGATGGTCTTCGGTGTCATTTCATTTCATAGCAGGACCCCTTTTGTTGCCATTCGCAGCATCTTTAAGCAAAGTGGTACGTCGACGAAATTCTACGTTCCGTTTTGTTGTCCTTCATATCACGAAATTTTGAGCTTATATTTTAACATCATAATGCCCGCCCACGTACGAAAGATAGTTTCTACTTCTTCTTTTCTTCCTTGCCCAACGTTATTTTGGCCATCAAAGTCGCCGGATCCCTCTACCACTGAGGACGTTTGCAGCATCAACAAAAGGGTCCAACCAGCTTGGGATTTTGCCAATCTGACACACCAATTGGACAGAATTTGGCACGATATATCACAGGAGGACATCTGCCAACTTTATCAATTAATGCCAAGCCGAATAACTGCGTACATAAGGGCCAGAAGCGGATCAATGCGTTATTGACTTGTTCACTTTGTGAGACTCTTTTTCTTGATTAAATCCTCCTAAATTTCTGAAACTGTAATCATTTGTTTTTCTCCGCATATACATCAGTTCTACCAATTTCCGTCCCATTCGGATAACTCCTTCTTGGAGTGTCTTTTTTTTTTTTTTGGTCTTATAGTGTATATGGACACATGGAGAGGAGGCAAATATTTACAAAACTTAAAATATATTTACAACCTTGAAATGTAAAATTACTAAGGGGGAGGGGTAAATAAGAACACCGTTGAAGAGTGTGCTGCGGTCAGAATTTTCAAATGTCGTTTGCCCGATGAACGAAGAGGCTGTTTCTGATTAAGGAACAGGGAATCAAAGGTGTTTTACAGTGAATGAACAGAGTGTTATCGGCTTTGAAACGGGGAGAGGGTGTCGCAGGCGCCACTAAGCAGGAGTTTGATGCGGTCAGATTTTTGAAGGATCCCGAACTTGCTGGTTGCCGAATGCAGTTTTTAGGTAATAAAATGACATCCTTCGCAATGTATTTAATCATTTCCGGCAAGCACGGACGATGATGTTTTTTCATAGACAGTGATCTATGAGTTTAGATAACTTGTTGTCAACTAATAGTTTGAATTTGTAATATTTGTTTGTATAATTAGCTTAGTTTGGTTTGTTGCTCTTCGGTAATTTTTATCATATTAAAACTAATTAGACCAGAACCTACGATTTGAAATTTATTTCAAATCTCTTCTAACACTCATATCTGAATTGGGAACCGAACCCGGCACCTGGTAATTGAAGGACAGTACGCTAACCGTTCAGCGACTGGGTGGACCTGTTTCGTACTAATATTTATTAAAATCATGTTTGTTAAATACTGTACTTCATGTACGGGATTTATGTGAAAGGCTTTTACTTTCTATACCTGATCCATCCACAATCTTTACCACTAAAAGCGTGTATTGTTTATAACACAGATTCACTAAGTATAATATTATTCTCGTCATAAAGTGGAAAAGTTGGGATGCGTTTTCAAGAGTAATTATTAGTTTAAACAATTTAAATATGCTATTAATTTTTATACTTCAGGATTTATAAAATTTCATCGAATATCACATTTTACTTTATCGACATTTTCTATTGTCATTTAATTTTTGGTCCCAAGTATCTTTTAGCTTATACAATTTTAAACAAAATTTTAAGAATTATTCTATCCTCAGTTTAATACATAATTATTCCAAATAATACTCATTTTAAATTATAGAGAAAGCGTTAACTGTCTACAAACGAAAATAACACCGTCGTTGACAGCTCGTGATTTATTACCTTTGCTAATTTTAAACACTTTCGAAATGAAATGTTAAGTTTTAAGTGCGATATTATCGGATTGCGTAAAGTGTCATACTTTAACTATGAAAATTGTATCTATTTAAGATTTTATGTACTAATTTTATCGTTTTAATTGAACAAATTTAAAGTTAAAAGTAAAAGTTTAAAAAAAATCTGTAACCTGAGTTTGATCTATAACAAAATATAAAAGGAAAAAGTACACCATATTTACACAATTAATTTAATCAATTCCGTTTCGAAAGATTAAAAACAATTTTATCAAATCTTTCATGCCTGAAATCGTTTTGGAGTTTGATCTATTGCTCATCACGCTCTATTTAAATAATGTAGTTCATGTCTGCCAACTGCTACGAATTTTGCGTAGCAGTTGAAAATTGTACGAATTTGTTTTATAGATGTCTTTCATAATATATTCGTTTTATCTATGTGTAAATAAGGTAAAAATACACAGAAAAAATAGTAAAAATTCGAAGTAGTTGGAAGCTATTCTCAACCAATTTAAAAGCCTTCCCTGAAGTTTTACCGCACTGAAGAGTTTCTTTAAAACATCACAAGTTGGATTCATCACGTTACTCATAGAAATGCCTGTGTCACGACGCTTTTTTTTTTTTTTACATCCTAATATAATTTAATGAGAAATATTTTACGAAATGAATTTCAAACAAAAGAAAGAAAGGTGCAAGATCCATATTCCCAGTTTAAAATTAAAAAAAAAAAAAAAAAAAAAAAAAAAAAAAGTACACTCTTAACCCCCGAACAGTCCCGAAACATTTATTATTAATTTAGAAGCCCTTCGGTTATATTTTACCCACTACAACTGGATAGACTATCAAGCCTGAATGATGTTCCATACCACCAAGAACATTAAAGCTCGAGCCAAGTTTCTTATTTGGGAACCTAGTTAAATGAAAAGTGCATGACTCAAAAAATAAGATGGAAATTTTCTGACAAAGTAAAACATGAAAATTTTTCTTTAAACTATTTGCGCAAGAAAAGCATGCTGCTTCGAACAATTTTTAATCAAAATCGTTTAACGTATGCCAGTTTTTTTTTTTTACAAACATCTGACAGCTAAGAAACACTTTCCTTTAAATGCTATTGAAGTGTAAAACTTTTCTCTAAATTTCTTTTAATAAATGTTTTATTTTTATCATGTCATCAATAATATAAATACATAATTAAAAAAAAACAACTTTGATTCTGAATTATTGAAAAGTGTCTTATTAAATATTAAAATAAGCGAACCACCCACTATGAAACATGTATTTGTCATAAAGTGATTATGATACGTGAACATATTATTTAATCATAATTTCTAGATATAATGACATTTGAAAATATTCCACATAATCATTTTTTTTTTTTTAACATTTAATTAACAATATATTTTAACGCAAATCTACAAAATACTAATACTAATAATAACAATTAATAAAAAATAATTTATGTAGTAACCCCTCTGACAATTTACACGTTCTCTGTCTTGTTTAATGACAAAATCCTTATTGATGACATGAAATCTTAATTTAGAACGTCGTTTTAAACGAGTAAAAACGTTTAACAAGCCATCACTTAAGGTAACAAAAAGTTATTTTCTTTAATTGCAACGTGGGAAAAAGTGTTAATCCATAAAAGGTGAGCATGCTTCTTTTCTTTCAGAAGGAAAGAAGAGTAATCCAGAGGAGTGCAAGTATGCGATCCATTTGGCCTAGTGGATAGCAAGGGAATGAGATGTCGATAAAGTGGAGCCTGCGCAAAAGATTTGAAATTTGGCGGGCCGAATCCCATTTTGCGGTGCGGACTGCGGAAGATTGCGCGGTGGGCGTGCGCGCGGGATGTTTGAAATCGATTAGGGGGCGCTGCAGTGGAGAAGGATCGGAAGTCCGAGTGGGATCGATCTTCAGTCCTGCTCCTTCATCCCCCAGTCGCTAGCACGGCCTCGCATCGGAATCTGGGCTGGGGTGAAGGGCTCGCGAATGGGTGTGCTGCGGCATTACCTGGCTGGCTGGTAGGAAAACTTTTGCAACGCGCACGCCTGCTCTGCTGGTCCTCAAACTGGACCTTAACTCACTTCCAGCGTATCTTGAGATTAAGTCGCGATCCATGGCGTAGCCAATATGAAAGAGGGGATGATCGCTTCGTTGATGCTTTGTGTTCTGCTTTTCCTGGCCCCTGCACTGAAAAATCAAGGGACTGTCGCCGCTTCTGGGTAAGAACTTTTTTTTTTTTTTAACATTAATGTAAACAAATTTAGTATTATATTGTACATTCTTTCTCAAATGAAAATAATCATTCTAAAACCGTTTTAGTTCAATGCTATTACATGCTTACACGATGCGAAAGTAATATTATGTTTTTGTAAGCGCAAACTTTTGAAAACTCTCTCTTTCCCGCTCGTTATGCGCGTCGAACTCAATAAAACATTCAATAGAAGTTTTCGTGGCGTTCAATGAGTTGATAATTTCGTTTCAGTGGCATTTAAAGTTTGATTGATATGTGTTTTGGGGAATTTATCATAATAAATTATATTTAAATACGTGTTTTATAAGGTAAGTTTGGCCAATGGTGTCTCTGTTTTTAAATAAAAGGTAAGTCGTTATAAGGTAAGTAGCGGAATTTTGAAAACTAAATTTCTCTTTGTTTACTTTTCTGTTCTGCTCCAAAGAACACTGTTAAACTCACTTTTTCCTAATCTGTTAATGAAAACGTTCATTGTTTATCGTCAACATGAGGAAGACTTTTTATAATTTAATTAGTTTTTTATTTGTTTGTGTATAAACATTTTTATAAACAATAAAACACAAATTCAAGAAAAATTTCTGTTTTAGTGCAATAGACATTTTTGTTGAAAAATTTCATTCTGTTAAGTTATTATGTTATTAATATGAGAAAATATGTGATTGTTATTATTTGTTCTAAGTATTTTCTCCCTTATAAGAATTAGCTTAAAAAAAAAAAAAAAAAAAAACTTCTGCTTTCTTAGTCCACTTTCTTTATTTTGTTTCACTATTTAGTGTCTTTTAATATTAATTATTTAAGAATATCACTTTTAAAAGAACCATCTATTAATGTCAACAAAAGAGTCTGATTATTTATATCTTCAAGAAAATAGTTTTCTTTTTAACTGTTGAATGACAATGAGGTATAAAACAATCTCAATTCGTAATAACATAAAAGAATGTCGTTGCATATTTAGAACATTCTTGTTCAATTTCCTAATCGTATTTATTCAGGTAACATCAGCCACTAATCTTCTTACAGAAATAATCCCTTTACAAATGAAAAGGATATCCGAGTGTATCTTCCTTTCTTTTTTTTTTTTTTTTTTCTTTTTTTTTAAATAACTGTTATAAATGTTTATGTATTGATGAAAACAATGATTATCTGAAGATAGGTAAATGTGTTATTATGCTTCTTAAATGTAATTTTTTAAAGTTTAAATATATTGTATTAAAATTTTAATTGTCATAAGATTCAGAATGTTCTATGAGAATTGAAACCGACGATACTTTTAAATAAAAGTATTAAATTATTAAATTTATTTCAGTTATTTCAAACTTTTTGTTTCTTCCTGCATCTCAATACTAGAACTTTTTAGACCATTATAACACATATTTTTTTCTTTATTTACTTAAATCTCATAAGGATCTCTTAAAGATCTTAAGGTATATCAAGGTGTATCTTAAACTGTATATCTGTCAGACTTCTCTCTTTCTTCCCATTACATACCTTCTCTCATCCCATGAAAATTTTGTTGCTTCGTTTTCTCGAAGTTTTTCGAATTCTATTTGTTGAATTCTCTTTGAACATGTCGCCTTTTATCTCAATGAGATTTTTTTTTTTTTTTTTTTTTTTTTTTTTTAAGAAATGAAAATATTTTTTTTATAAATTGAGAATTCGAGTCCAAATTTTACTGAATGGGTCTTGACATCTTTGGCTTGGCACCACTAAATTAGATTTCATATAAAAGCTTACATATCCATTTAATATTTAAAAATTGAACTACGTTAGGTTTATTCAATAAAATATGTATTCCGGAAAAAATTATTGTGGTTTTAACCCACTTTTTACAGTTTTGAAATCTTTAAATTGTATTTTCTCAGTTTGCATTTTTTCATGAATTCATGATCTTCAACACAGACATTTCAGTCTTTCACAGACATTTAAGAAAAGACTTACTATTTTTTTTGGTTGTTTAAAAGAACTTATTTAAACGAATTAGGGATGGATTTTGTGATATCTTTAAAAGATAAAATATTAAAAATAAGAATATAACGAAAATCAAGTTTTTTCGATAATTTTTACATAGACGCATGTACTTTTCAATTTTTTTCTCAAAAACTTATTAAAAATTTTCAAAATCCATCCCTAAGACTTTTAAGTAGGTTCTATTAAACATCCAAAAAGTATTAAGTCTTTTCTTAAATATCTCAATAATTTTTAGGAAGATCATGAATTCATAATAAAATGCAAACTTAGAAAACGAAATTTATAGATTTCAAATGTGTAAAAATTATGTAAAAACTATAAGAATTGGTGTCTGAATATATATTTTATTGAACAAATCTAATATATAATACTAAAATAAAGAACTGGTGAACAATCATTATTTAAACTTGGAACCTTCTTTACACACCATAAAATTTTATGGTTTGTGAAGAAGTTTTTAAGTATATGTAAATCTAATGCATTTCAGTTCATAAATATTAAATGGAAATATAAGCTTTTATATGAAACTTACTGCAGTGGTACCCTCTAAGGTGTCAAGTCCCCTTAATGAAATAAAATATTTAACTTTTTATTATTAGAATTTTTCTTTCTACAAGAAAGAGTTAACTAAGTTAAAAGGTAATATGTTCAAAGAGTAATATTCAAAAAACGGAAAATTTTCATTTTTAGACGAGATAGCCTTATAAAAACAAGCAACAAATGCCCCATAGGATAACATGCGAAGGAAGAAAGGGAGAACTGACTGATGTATAGCCTTTAGGGTCTTTGGTTGTCAGATACCTTCCTTTCTCCTTCCTCATGTGATCCAATGGGATTTTTGTTGCTTTGTATTATCAGGATATCAGGTTCAAAAATTAAACTTTTCGAATTCTGTTTTTTGAACTCTACTATTTGAAATTGTCATCTTTTATCTTAGGAAGCATTTAAAAAAAAAAGAAAAAATTCTTTTCAAGATTGAAAATTAGGTCCTTAAGTTTGCTTAATGAAATTTTTAAATTGTTCCCTAAGAAAAAAGACGACATGTTCGAAGAGAGGAATTCGAAAAACTTTATTTTTGAACGAGATACCCCGATAATACAAAACAACAATAATCCTATTGGTTTACATGGAAAAGGAGAAAGGAGAATGTCCAACTACCAAGAACCGTTAAAAATGTTACTGAAACGTCATGAATATGAATGTGTGCAGTACAATTTTGAAGATTATAATTACTTGTGTAAAAAAAATTTCATGGCTATACTGAAAACAAAATTAATATTTTACATAAAAACATCCCAGGTATCATCATGCGACATACATGTTACAATTTTTTTTTATGCTTACAGCATGCAGTTAGACTCATCCATAGTGAATAATGTATTTCATTATATTAGCAGTTCAGAAAAAATCAAATTGAAAGCTAGTAATGTTATAGTAAAACATTTAAAGAAAAGCACAAATATAATTTTGATTGTAAAGAATTCATTTTTAATTGAAAAAAAAAAAAAAATTGTAGTATTTGTGAATGAAATCCCAATTTATTTTGTCAAGAGTTGCATTTCAATTTAGATTTAATTTACAGAATTTACTTTAAGCAAGTATTTCCTACAATTAAATGAAATTAATATATATATATATATTCAATATTCTATGAACATCTAGTTGGAGTTACGTAAATGAACTTATTCTAAGAATTTATGATTTTGCAGGTCATCAAAATTATTTTTCAGGTTATGGAGCCCAATCTGAAACCAAGATGAAATTTCAAAGTTTGAGAATCATCCTGAAATATATATATATATATTCACTTTCCGGCAATGTGTAGTATTGAGATTAATTGGGAACTCTATGAGAATTCAATGCTTATTTTTATGTGCTATCCTAAAAGTTTAATGACTTATCATTTATTTTAAATAGTTATTTTATTTGTAATACTTCTTAATACTTTTTAGTAAATTAGGTACATATTTTTCATAGATAATTGTTATTATTATAGTTCAAATTATAGATAAATAGCAAAGCAGAATAAATTTTTTGGGACTTTTATAAATTTTATTTTACTAAAAATGAATAGCCATAATCTCGTCTACATATAAAAATCATCAAAAGCTTTTATTTACGTTATTTTCCTTTAAAGTACCATTAAAAAGTTTTAAAAAAAGTAGTTTTAAGTCCTATTTAGAATTTAACATCATTTAAAAGTATTGTTTTCAACATATTTATTTGACTCTATAACATTCATTATTTTTGTACTAAAATCAAACGTTTAACTTTTTTTTAAAGCAACAATTTTCTACATATTAATTTCTTGTTATAATAATTTGTTAAACTTTTGTTCCAATGAACCAGGATAAAAGAAAATTTTACAAACTAATGAAACAAAAAAATTATAAAAATTGTTGTATAAAAAATTCTAAAACTTTGGTATTAGTGTAAAAACAATGAACGCTAAATGTTTTAAAACAAAATGTAGAAACAAATTATTTACAATAATAGGTTTGAAAAAAATTTCATTAAAGTAATAAAACATCGATTAAAAAAGGGTCTTTTTTACAAGTTAATGTTTTTAAATTAAGAATAATAAAAACATTGTAAAAAACACCATAAAGTGTTAAACATGCAATGAATATTTCGGATCGAAATAATTATGCACGAAACTTTATATATATATTTTTTTTTTTTTTCATGAGTACAATGAACAAAATGAGAACGAAAACTAAACAATTGAAGTAATTCACCACAAAAACCCATAAAGGCCAATTAGGTAACTAGTAAAGTTGAATAGGTTTAATAATTTTAATGTATTTGAATCTTTATATCAATTTAAATTTATTAGAAAGTTAATAAAATTGCTTACCTAATTTTAAAACTTATTAGATTATAAAATTTGTTTAAAACATATAAAAGATGGACCTTTTAAGGCAATGTAGTAGAAAATAAGGAACTAATAATGGTTAATATTAAAAAGTTTAAAATTCAAGCTTACAATAACGAAATGAACTATAAAATTTGAGATTAGCAAAATATTTTTGGACTATATCACAAAAAGTGGATAGATTATTAAATAAAATAGCTCATAATGCCATAGGACATCTTCAGGAACCACACCTAATGCATTGAATAGAGAAATGAAAGGTTTCTGTTTTTGGTAAGCAATATTACGCAAAATACAAAAGATAGCTCAACCCTGCATCAAAAATATTACCATGAATAAACCAAATTAAAATAAGACTGAAATTTCACCAGAATTAAGTACTTAAATCAAAACGTGTTGTATATATACACAGGGTCCAAAGCAAAGTCGCGAGAAAACCTTTGTCTCTGCAACTATTGGTCGCACACATAAACTTCCAATTACAAATTCTTTTTAAAAATATAAGCATTTCTGATATGGCCAGCTTAAATTAAAAAAAAAAAAAAAACTTTTTATACAGTCCCAAAGGTCTATTTAGTAAAAGTTGACCAATATAACACAAAATGTGTCACTTCTGTGAAATTTCCCAAAACTGACCGAGATATTTAATTTCAAAGTTTGGAATTTTTCCTTATTTTTCTACGCTTTATCAAGGGTTCGGTTAAAAAATCCTTAATAAAGCCCGAAGAAATGCCCCCCCCCCAAAAAAAAAAAAAAAAAAAAAAAAAAAAAATCCCAACCTTTGAAACTAAATATTTTTTATCAATTTTGAATTCAAACACACAGAATTAAAACTTTTTGTGTTATATTCTTAGGAAAAATGTCAACTTTTACTAAATATGAATATAGGGAGCTGAGATGTATAAAAAGTTCAGTTTTTGTTAAATTTAAATTTTTAAAAATTATTTTTAAATTTAAACATGCCATATCAGAAATTCATACATTTTTAAATCATTTTGTAACTGGAAATATATGCCTGCGACCAATGGCTGCGGAAGAAAAGGCCTTCTAATGATTTTGCTTCGCACCCTGTGTGTATGAACGAGTAAGTATAAATGCAGGATAAAAGAGCGTCCTATCAATCAAAGTACATTTTTTAGTCCTCTAACTTATGAAAAATATCTTGAAAAATTTACTCTCTATATGCACGGGGCTTAAAACTTGTGACATAATCAAATTGTGAGATGAATAGATCAATTTTAGAAATACAAGTACCTGTTCTATCAAGAATGGTATGAAGTTGTTCTCCATATTGCAAATTTCTTTATCTAGAGTTTCTTACAGAAAAAGGTTACATAAGATAAAAAGAGTCTTTTTTAAACATGTTTTGGAGTTAAGATTAAAACATTATATTTCATTTTCTTCAACCTATGTTTTTCTAAGTATTTCCATGCGTGTAAATATGTTATAACAAACTTTATAATTATGAAATTAACCATCGCTTCAAGCTTAACTGTGTTTTTAAATTTAGTTATTTATTTGCGAAAAAATGGGCTACTACACATTCCATTTTTTTTAAATAATAAATTTAAGTATTAAATTCGCAGAATATTATTATACAGGAGCATTAATAATAAACCTTTTTACAAAAGTTGTGGAAAATTTAGATGCGCTGTAAATTTTTGTTGAAAATTACAATAAACTTTTATTTTTAATTTATAAATTTTAGTTTATGATGGCATTAAAAGGCACTTTATTTAAGGTAACTATATATAAGAATATCATTTACATTTTATACAATCGTAATAACAGAAGAAACTTTTTATATGTTTTCACGATGATTCTCCTGAATTCAAATATATACTTTTCTTTTGATAACTAGTAAATTATGTAAAATCGGATTAAGTTTAAGGCACTTACCTTGATTACTATTGGATTAAGGCAGAGAAATTTTCAAACTTCTGTACTAAATTTAGTTTTATAGCAGAATTATCAAATTATGTGGCAAAATATTTTTAAAACGTTAAAAAAATACTTTTTTTAAACATTATTTGATACGGAATAACAATATTTTTTTGAAATTATTTTAAATGCAAAAGACATTTTATTTTACTAAGAAGGCAGAAAGATTCTTTTTAATTGATAAAAAATGTATGTAAAAACATAAAAAATCAATTTTAATGTACTTATTGAATATGAAAATAACTCTTTGAATATGAAATATATAAGAAGAAATATTGAAATATCAGAAATGTCAAAATAACCTTATTTGAAGAAACACACGCTAAAAGAAAGGTACTTAGGTGTTACATTAATTAAAAAAGAAAATGAAAACTTCAATTTGGACTTTTTTAATTAGAATGTTAAAAAAAAAAAAAAAAAAAAAAGTAAAAAAGTAAAAAAGTAATATATTCTGTATTTGTTTTGTACCAAATACTAACTGCAAGTTCTTTTATACCTTGTAAAAAGTTTTCCCCATAAAATAATAATAATTATAATATCAACATGCTGCTTTCATTTTTAAGGGGTTTTCTTTTCTTTTATTTTCTTTTCTCCCTTTAAACTGAAGTTAATATAAATTTCGTTATTTTCTTATTTTTATTTATTTATTTCTTATTTTTTTTAATGTCAGTATTGCCGAACTGGTACTTTCCTAATATATATAACCTATCTAAGTACTGTTATTTGAAATTTTAAAATTAGAAAATTGATTTTAACTATAATAAAACAACTTGTGTCAGTTCTGTAAGTAGCGCGCTTTTACCGAAGAACATCCAGTGGAGCAACGGCAGAAAAGGACGTTTATCGCCGCAGGAGAAAAACGATCAGAGAGAACAAAGTTCCGCGGGATGCAATCGAAACGACTTCATGCAAAATTAGGGGTAGGAATTAAGTTTTAATTTAATTAGATATTGTTACTATGTTGGTTGTACTGTACAAGAAGGCTAAAATAAGTACTTTTTTTTAAATTTCGAACAGTATTATTAGGTGTTTTTTTTTTTTTTTTTTTTTTAAGGACATTACGGATTTTTAACAGGTTGAAAATCTGTGACTGTGTGTGTGTTGCTTCAAAACACCATGTGAGAGTTAAATTTTTTTAATTTTCTACTGAAAGAAATAAATGATTCAATACAAGCAGTTTGGTGAAGTACGTTCTAGCCTCCTTTAATTTTATTCGAGAAAAACTTATATGGACTATCTGTGTCATAATTAACATTTGAATTTCACAGCCAATTGTAAATTTATTTAACATAATATATGTGTAGACATTCTTTATTTACCCAAATAGGCCTTTTTAAAAATAGCTTCCGAACTTTAATTTAACACGATATATATCATTGGTTGTGTATTTCAAAAAATTTGGAGTTATTTAGCAGATATGTAAATTTATTCTGAAGCATTGATAGTACAAGCGTTTTTTCATGCACTTTTTTTTTCTTGTAAATTAATTTTCTTCAATATATAATTGCAATAAATAAATAGAGAATTAATCTTTAACAAAGTGGTTTTTAAAAAGGCAGGTACTTAAAAAGATGCGGAATAAATTAGAAATATTTGTATATCTGATTTCACTGTATTTAACATATTTAGTATATTAGCTGTTATTTAATTTTTACACCGATTAGTTAATGAAAAACACTTGAATGTTTGAATTTCTATAAACCAAACCTATTCGATTTTTCCCTCATTAATAATGTTAATTTTAATAGCTGTGAAACACTATAAAATAATGTTAACAGCAATTTAAATTTTGATTCTTTAAAATAGTCTTAAGTAATTATCTTATTCACGTAAAATTTGCTTTTAAAGAATAACAATTAAATAAATGGCGACTATGACAGATTCAAAAATATTTTAATTATTTCTCATGAATGCTTGTAAAAAAGGAATGACATTTTTAATTCTTTTGCATGTTTTTCTTTAACCCTTTACCTACCACATTATGAAATAGCCAAAAACTGTATTTGAAACATATATGTTTTTTAGTTACTGAAGAGTATTATTTAAAGATATATGCAATAAAAGTTATGCATATTACGTCATCCTAGTAATAAATGAGGATTTAGTGAGCTGATACTTTAGTGTACACTGGTAGATAAAGGTTGACAAAGATATTTGGAACTTAAAAAGGTGTAAAAATATGTATTTACTTTTTATGTCCTTTTTATTTTCATTTTTAAGATTGGTGGGCGATTCTTGAGCTAATATCGAAATTAATTATACCACATGTGAAGATCTTGAAAAATTCCATACAAAAACAGCGAGAACACTCTATAAATATTTCGTAATTGGACGATTGCGGGTTCGGTACTCGAGCCGACCAAAGACCCTCGTGTACACTAATGGTGGCTGGCTCACGTAAAATCTGTCGTGGCCGCAATGTCCTCCATGTTCCCATCAAAAATTGTACCTCTGGGGGTCAACGAAGCAGGAATGCCATTCCTTACGTTGACAGGGTTCCCACAGCCCGATTTTTTTCAAGGACTCTTCCACCAGAATAATCTTAAGATAAATTAATAACTTAAATGTACAATGTACATTAAAAGAAATTTAGTTTTAGATAATACTTGTGGAAGAGTCCTTGAAAAAAATCGGGCCGTGGGAACCCTGGTGGAGGACCAAAATTGTTATGCCATGTCTCCGGACCACCACTAGGGGTGAAATCCAGACCGTCTCCAATTGCCCATTGCGCAGCACCAGTGCGACGTAAAACCCAACCAACTCAACCATCTATAAATATCTTTCTGAAGCAAAATCGACTACATGTATCATCTAGCCCCTTGCAGAAAAATTAAAGGGAGGTATATAGGTTCTATTCGTATAAATATCTTTCACATTTTTCCCTTAAATTCTACTTTATGCGCTTTTTAAACAAATGGTACTTTAAAATACCTTCAGTAGATAAAGGGTTAAAGTATTACATTTCAGTTGTAAAATGTAGCAAGATATTTAAAAATTTATAAATGTTTTTGCACTTATATTTCTCATTTATATATTTGTAAAATGATAAACAATTTGCTCAAGCAAAACGGGTTAAAGGAACTAATTAATTTATGTATGTGTTTGTAAATATATGTTAAGTACTGAAAATAGCTGTTTCATGAAAAATAAAATTGCTATGTATTTTGATAAATTTCATAAAAATAAAAAAGCACGGACTTTAAAAAAAAAAAAATAGGGTTATTTTAAAACATATTATATATAAATTAATTAAAAAAGAAATAACTTTTTTAAAAAGCATTATGTTTAATTGATTTTATTAAAGTAGCACGAATTTTGAAATGGTTTTAAATTACGTATGTTACCGTGCTTTTAAAAGTACAGGGTGATCCAAAAGTCAGGACAAACTTTAAAAATGAATAATTCGAAAACGAATCAAGATACAAAGATACGGTTTGCACCAAACGGATGGAAAAGAAGCCGGGTTTTGTGTGGCAAAGAAATAAAAAATAGTTCTGTTGGCGACCAACAGATGGCGCTGTCGTATTTCTGGTGTAGGATTATACAAAGCAACAAACGATATAAAAAGGAACAACTACAGCAGGTGATGGTAGTCGAAGCTTATATGCATCGAAATATCGTATTCTAAGTCGCTACTTTAATCACGCATGGTCTCCAAGATCTCCCGATCTGACACCCTGTGACTTTTGTCTGTGGGAATTCTTGGAAGTCAAAAGTGTACCGCGACCAACCGGCATCACTAGCAGCACTGAAAGATGCCATCCGCCAAAATGTGTCTGCCATAACGCAAGAAATGCTACTAAATGCTGTGAACGATGTGGTGAATCATCTCACAGCTGTACTTTTGAATGATGGACATTGAACAGTTACTGTAGTAGTACTAATTAACTGTAATTAAGCTGACTTGTAAGTTGTCAACATTGTTTTTTCATTTGTAAATAATCTTTTGGTGAAATAAAACACTATAGCGCCATCTGTTGGTCGCCAACAGAACTAATTTCTTTCCTTTGCCACACAAAACCCGGTTTCTTTTTCATCCGTTTGGTGCAAACCGTATATTTGTATCTTGATTCGTTTTCGAATTATTCATTTTTAAAGTTTGTCCTGACTTTTGGATCACCCAGTATATTAAAGATCAAACAAAAAGATTTTTCTGGTCGCTTTTAAAAATTGAAGGAAGAAAAAACTTTATTCTCCTGCTACAATAAAAATTTTCTTCAAAGAAAAGTATTCGAATAAAGATAAACTTATTTCGATTTTAGATTTTTCATGTTCAACTTTTATTTTCAAGTTTGATAATTTAAATCCTTTTATTTTAAAATTCTAAAATTCATGTACTCAAATAATTTGGAATGTTTTTGTTAGTTTTTTATTAGTTTTTGCGCATCGAACAAAAATTATATTCGTAAATTCTTTCTCCATACAAATCAAGTAATGCTTGAAAGATTTTTACAGACATTTAATTTCAGACGGCGTAAATTCTAATCTTTAAAACATGTTATAAAGTTATCAAGACAGAGTAAAATGGAAGATACATGCATTTACTTTTAAAATTGCATACGAATTGCGAAATATTGTTATAGACTTCAAATAAGACTTTCGTAGTCACATAATAAAATGAAGAATTTTTTTAAAATTTTAAATTCCTTATTATTTATCCATTTCATTCAATTATTCATTAAAAAAATACAAAGATAAAAATATCCTTGGTAGTACTATGAAAATGTTTCTATAAGATTTTATTTAATTTGTTATTAGTATTTTATTTATTTATTTATTTATTTTTTTTTTTTTTTTTAAGCAACAGACAAGTAGAAAAAAAAATTAGGCCAAATGTAATTCTGTTATTTCTTTGTTTCATTCAAACTGAATATATTTAAATTTTCGAAGTAAAAGTTTAAGAAAAATGAATTATGATATAAGTTCCATATGTCTGCAACATTTTAATAGTATTGTGTTTTAGAGAATATTTTTTCAAAAATATTGTTCAGTATTAATTGTAATTTTTTTTTATTAGCCACGTAATATTTGTTTTGAATTCCCTGAATAGCTATTACAGTACAAACAATATCTAATACTTTTCAATAGTCCTGGATATAGACCAATAAGAAATGAGAATTTCCTTTACAGAAGAATACCGGAATATGGATTTGCTTGAGAGTTTTAAAAAGATTCTCATACAATACTTTACTTTTTTGTAACAAAAAAAAAATAACACTTGACAACATTTTGTTGCACTTTTGTAACTTACAAAAGCAAACAAAATATAAGGTAAGAGAAAGATTTTTTTTAAATGTTCTTTAGTTTTGAAATTATTTATGGAATATTTATAGATGTACAATGGTAGAAGTATGGGAGAAAAGTAAATTTCATTTATTTCGTTTAACATCCTACAGGCAAATTCAGGGCTTAATATTGTTTGCTATATAAAAAATATAAATTTAAAGATACTTGTGAAATTAAGTAAAGTAAAAATAGGTAACGGAAATTTTTACGCATAGAATTTTATAGCGTAATAAAAATTTATTTGCTTATACATAAGAATATACGTGCTAGAGGAAAGATAATCTAATCTTCTAAAAGGTACCTATCTATGGATACGGTTCGTCTGAGCTTCACTTGAGGAATATCTTCAAAACAAGACATAAATTGTTTTTTTCTTTAGCTGGTGTTTCTGAATATCTGAAATTTCCTGGTTAAATGGCCCACTATTCAGCACTCTGGAATTGAAAACTATGGGCATGTATGCTTTTTTTTTCTTTTCTAGAAACAGGAAATGACATGTAATTCCACTAAGAGAATTTCATGACTTTATCATAACAAGAAAATTACGTTTATCTTTCCGATATAATTTTGAGTTATCCTTAAAACTTTTTTTTTTTTAATTTCCTCTAGCTTTTTAGTTGAATTGTCTAAATATTCTTTTCAAGGAGATAGTGCCCTAATTACTTCCGTTTACAAAAGGTTTATCATTGTGTATTGTTTCAAAATGTTAATGGCTCTAATGACTTTTTTTTATTTTTTATGAGAACTTATTTTTGCTTAAAATAATATTTAAAAATTGCATTTAATTAATCTTTCTTTTAATATAATTTTGAGTTTGTATTACTTTTTATGTACATGTTATAACTGCATTTTAACATACCACCCAAAAGGATAGTGTCGAAAAATAAACTCATTTCAATTTATTTTTTAAAAGATTTTGTGTTTCTAACCAGTCACTTTTTAACAAAAGACATTATTATTTGATAAGTACATATTATAGCACAATGAAATTAGCTTCCTTTCATCCATTTTCTGAAATTTATAAAATAATAATTGATGTAATGTCTTATAAAGCAAAAATTCAAGACTTTTCTCGTGTTATTTTCGGTTTATTGCCATAGTTATCCAAAATAGAATCTTATATACGAAAAGATCTAAAGCATCAAAATCATTTGTTATATGTATCTTAAAAAAGAACATCATTTATCAAAAAAATGCTAAGCTGATATGGTTTGTCCCTTGTAAAAGGAAACGCCCTTTTCACTGAAAATAAATTATATATAAGTGAAGACCCCGCTACTGATATAAAAATTTTTGAAGGAATGTATAATGTGAATTAGTTAAAGTGAATAATGCATTCAATAAAAGATACAAAATATAAAGTGAATTCAATTAATAAAATTGATTCTAACTGTTTTGAACTCAAAATTGTCATTATAAGTACATTTTTAAATGAAATTAGATATATTATGGTATTTATTTTTTATTTATTTTCTCTTAAGGAAAACTTGTTTTTAAAAAATGTAAGTGTATTTAATAAAAGTCAAGACTAAAACAATACCAGTGTTCATAAAATTACATATAAATACTCAAATGAAGAATTTATTTGAAACTGAATAATAACCCTAATATGACTTTCGAACTGTATAAATATCTGTATATATATATATATATATATATACACATACAGAGAGAGAGAGAGAGAGATGGTATAGATGGAAAGCCATAGTAAGATATATTAAAATATATACATATATATAATACAATTAAATTTTTTTTTTTAATTTAAACAGTATCCTAAGAAAATTAGCAACATATCTTTTTATTATTACTATTTTTTTTCCTTAAGCTAAATTTTAAATGCAATATTTTTTTTTTCGTTAAAAAAGTCTTTTAATCATATCTTTTTTATTACATAGAATGTTAATTTTCCTCTTTTTTTTTTTTTTCATAGATATATCTTCTTTAAAAAATATTATTCGGAATGTAAATTTCATTTAGAAAATGAAGTTCAATGACTATGATAAATTTATCTTACTATGTTACAAAACACTTTATCTTTGCACGTCCCTCTCCCTATTTAATTTAAAAAAACAAACTACTAAACCGCGGTTTATTTTTATTTATTCCGAAGTTTAAATCTTGGAGATAAATTCTACTTTTACTCATTCTATCTGTGTTATTTTGTTTTTTGTATGATTTTACAAGAATAAATCCACATCATTGAAAATCCCTTGTTTACATTGAAAGGATCAAAGGATAAATTTGTCAAATTAATTCAAACTGTGTAGACAGATAGAGAACTGACGAGGCACATTACTTCTAAAAAACAAGGTACATTTTTTTTTTAAAAATGTGCAACCATGACTGAAAATTTACAAACAAATTTATATTATTTAAAAATATTTTTAGACACATAATTATTAAGTGAGATTTTATAATGTTTAGTGAATTTGCTTGCTATACTTGTTGTTCTGTTGTTCCAAATGGGAAATTTGGAATTAAATATATATATATATATATATATATATATATATATAAGCAAAATAATCAAAGGCAGGTGAAAATTTAATCCCAAAACACATGAGGGCCTTCATCAGGGGAGCTCCCCCATTTAGGGAAAGGAATATGAGAAGTTTCTGACGAAACGCTGGTAGTAACCAAAAGACACGTTTCTAGCCCCCAACTTCTCACAGATGGAAGCAAGACCATACAGCAAACGAATTTTAATTAATACAAAGCATAAAAAGCAATTTAATTTAGAAATCAAGCACAAAATATAATACATCAATATAAAATACAAGAATATAAATAATACAATGGGCAATTGAACCCCCCCCCCCCCAATTATAAACACAGAACACGTTTCAGCTAGTAGGGCCACTTACTTAGAAACGTGTTTTTTGCTTAAATTACCAGCGTTTCGTCAGAAACTTCTCATATTCCTTTCCCTACATGCGGAAGCTCCCCTGATGAAAGCCCTCATGTGTTTTGGGATTAAATTTTCATCTGGCTTTGATTATTTTGCTTATTTATTATAGTTTTATATTTCCTTTTGCTGCATTTGCAAATTGGTTTATAAAAACTTTGTTCTAGTTCTATTTATTTAATAATTCAAGTTTTACTCCCTAATTTATTTAAATTTTATCATATATATATATATATATATATATATATATATATATATATATATATATATATATATTATAAAAATGTTAATCATGATTAGCGTCACTATTTGCTTGATTTTTTCATTTAATCTCGTATGTATAATGTTATTAGTTTAACTCCTAATATTATTATACAGTTAAAATAGAGTTTGTCACCTAACTAAAAAAAAAATGTACCAACTTGTTGTCATTTAGTTCCACTGAATATTTTTAGAAATTTGTTGTTAATTTCCATCAATATAGTAGTGCTTATTACTAAAATGACACTATTTAAATGGTGAAACTTAGCAGCAAATTTCTAAAAATATTGATTACAAATAAAATTATCTGAGTTAGCACTATATTTTTGATAAAACTTTGCACTTTACTTTTAACACTACATATGGAAAAAAAATTAGTTTATTTGTGATGATTTTAAATAATTTAAATTTTCCCACAAATTATATGTAATTTTATTAGCTATTGCTATTAATTAGTTTTTTTAACAAAAGCATAAAGAGAAATTTTGTAATTACTAAGTAAAATGAGATTTTAAAAAAGGGAATTTTTCTACATTACAATAGAGTATATCGTTATATTTAAAATATGTTAAATTTTAGTGTGTTTTTTGAGCTCTAAAATATAGCTACGGTACACAAGTAGGAAACCATTCGCAAAATATTAGAAACTGTACATAAGTAAGCATGCACCGTAACTTCTTGCATTTAATCCGTAAGTGAGACAAGTCTGTTTTGCATCAGAAGCTTTAATTAACAGGAAAATTTATTTTTGTACGAAATATTTCCTCGTAAAAATATTGCTTTTTCCTGCTATATAAAATTCCTGCTGTAAAACTGATTTAACTGACCGTTGAATTATACGCTGGAATTTAAGTATTGAGCATAAAATAATAAAGAAATTGAAAAGTTATTCAACACTTTTGATTCGGATTGCAAACATACACTGAAATTTAACTGCACTAAAATACTTATATTTAAAAATACTATAACAAAACAGATTCGATTAATGCATAACTTTCTCTTATTTTTAGTATACTTTGTAATTTAAGCGAAGTTTTTATTTATTTTTTGTTTTTATACTCTTACGTACTTTGCTAATATTTTGCAGGAAAATCTTTAAATAGTGATTTTATAAGTTATACTATGAAACCGTACGTGCCACTTGACCACTTGATATACGAACCACTTGACAAAACTAGAGTTTATGAAAGTTAAGTTAAATTAATAAGAATATATTTTCTTCATATTAAACATCAAAACTTTCCTGCAAATGCGATTTCTATAAAATACAAATTATATTTTTTAAGGAATACACACTATGTAATATTAGTAAATAACTTAATAGAATAATGCGACGTTCATAAAATAAAGAATGCCGTAATGATTATTTACCAATTATTTTAAATTTCGCATAAAGTCTATTGTAATTTTTCTACATATAAGTCGAATTTAACATTCAAAAAAAGATGAATTTTAGAAAGTGAAATGCATTAATGTTATTTATTCTCGCAGATATACTAATGTCATTCATCTTTAAAATAATAACATTTATAATAATAATACATAGATAAAACTAAAATAGATAAAAAGTTAATTATAATGAATTTTAAATAACTTATTATATTGTTATTGATACTGATATTGTAAATATTGTAATCATACATCATAGTATTTGTACAACCATGAAATAACATTATAGCTAAATAAACTGCAAAATTAAAGCAACAATTACAGCTTTCTCGTTGTTTCGTTTCCACATAATAAGAAAATGAGAATAACAAAAGAACGTAGTAATATAATAAAATATTTGAATGGCATATTCGTTATCGAAGAATTAATTGAATTTTATGGATAACTTTAACATAAGTAATATTTCTTAGGCTCATATTATTTTTTTTCTCTCAAGAATACGTTTTGGAAGACATAAAACGTGTAAAAAGTTAAAAATGCAAAGGAAATGTTAAGGATATTAAGGTCGAATTACAGATAGATTCAGATGCACATGCGTCCAAATGTAAAACTAAACAAAAAATTTCGGTTTTATTTTTTCTTTCATGTGAATAACAGCTAATATATATATATAAACATTAAAATTGAATGAGATGTCCGCTACAAAATTATTTATTGTTCTGACAATTTATATAGTTTATAAATTAATAATTGCATTACTTTAAAAAATGCGTTATCGAAGTAAAAGGAAAGTGAACACGGGGGGGGGGGGTAGTTTTAATTTAACATTTGGACGCATAAGTATCTTTACCTGTCTTTAATGCATTCTTAACAACATTTCAGCTATAGTTTTCTTTGCTTATTTTTTTATTTTTTATTTTTTTAAATCTTCATTTCTTCCAAATCTTATTTCTCAGGAAAAAAAAATAGTTAATACCAGTTTGTTTTTAAAAATACCACCTATATTAAAGTTATATAAAATTTGCTTACTGATTTGATAACAAATATGACATCCTAATTTTATATTCATAGGTTCATTTATTTAAAACTTATGCAGAAAACGAAAAACAGGTTGTGGCTTTAATTTTGAGCATCAGAGTATATCTACCTAAATGGTTTCTCTTGGTGAATAAAAAGTAATAATAATACCAAAAAGGTTTTATTCCATAATACTCACTTCTAAAACGAAAATCCTTAACATTTCTAAGTATTATTAAACAAAAATTTCCTTCTCTTTTTACACACACATATACATATTGAAAAGGACAGAATTTTAAGATAAGTCTAATAGTTTGCTCCAAAGCCTCCAAAAGGTTTCTTTCTTTCAGATATATATTATAAGCGAAAACCTTTTATTCAACGTTGGTTTTCTGGTAAATTTTAAACAAATTATTTAACACTTTCATTTTTTTTTTTAATCGTTTATTTTAAAACTTGAATTTATATCACTTTGTGAAATTAATATAACGTAGAAGAGCTAGATTGTTGTAGACGTAGAAAAGCTAATCGCTTTATATTATGTAATTCATTATTTTCAATTCATTTAAAGGTTTTATCATTGTTTACCATAATTAAAATAGTTTCATTTCTGTATTTGCTTATTAACTTAACATTTGTCTGTCATGTAGTTAAAATCAAAAGGACAGTTTTACCCAGTATCCCCTATTAAAAATTTTTGTTCAAGGGTATAATTTTCCTTAAAATATCTGAGATATTTATCGGAAGAAGATATCTGAGCAGCATGAATATTTTCACGACCAGCTCTATATTGTACAATTATGAATTTTAGGTTTTTGTGTTAACCTAAAGATAACTAGAAATGTAAAAAGGAAAATAATTTTGATTTTATATTTTAATAACTCTCTGACTGCTTGTTTTGCGATTTACATGGGCAAACTAAATGTTGCGAAATTGTATAATTAAATGTAAACTTGGCTTTTCTAAACATCTGTACTTAAGACCTAATTCTAAATTTAAAAGACAATTTTTTACATAAATGTGCTAAACATTAAAATCCCCAAATACATCTAAATTTCAAATATGTTACAAAAAATATGCAATTATTCGATTTTGTAAGCGATTTTGTTGAAACAATGAGCAGTCAAAAAATTAATGATTGTAAACTTGAAAGTTGCAGTTTTTACTTCATTTTTTTTTTCCATAAATATTTAAAGAAGTTTTCTGAAAATTTCTGCAATCTAATAATAATAATAATAATAATAATAATAAATTAGAAAACAATACGCTACGTAAGTTTTATATATATATATATATATACATACATTTTTTTTTCATTTTAATATTATTTATTCATTTTTCTGAAGTACTATATGTTTAAAACATTGAAATTTATTAATAAATGATAAACTTCATTTTGGAAAAATATTTAAGTAATGCATACACTCAAAATAAAATCATTAAGTTAATTGAAAAGAAAGAAAAAGTATTATTATTATTATTATTTTTAATTTGCAAAGAAAATACCAATTACCAAGAGCTAAACAATATCCAGTACACCACTTTAATACAAATCTCATATAATTGCTTATATAAATAATTTAACTTAATAAATTTTAATTATGAACCTTAGGATGAAAGGAACATATGTACATGTTCACATTATACTAATATTTATATTTTAATATAGATTAATAGCTTAAAAAACAATTATTTATGTTTCCATATGCATCCACGCACAAAAACCAATGTTAAAGTTATTGTATCAATATTATAGCATTTTTTTACAATGTAAAAATATTTTTTTTAAGTTGTGTTTTATTGTACATCTTGACTAAATGAGATGATATATGTACCAATATAAGCCATATCTTTTCGGATTATTTATTCGTACGAAATTATAACAATATATTACTATTTACAAATTGTGATTTAAAACTTCCCAGAAAAAATGGCTACTATTTTTTTACACTATTTTTTTTTCTCTTTTGATTGTAAAAACGGATTGTCACATATTTTGTTTTTCTCCTAATAGCTACAATTCATAATTTAATTATTCATAATTGTCCCTTTTTGAATCGTATTTGCTTAAAGAACTTTTGCTTCTGCTTTTAATCGGGAACATATGAAATGTTTAATTTCTTTATGGATTATTTTTGTTTGTGAAGCCTGCATATTTTTAGCTGTACATTATTTTATTTAGTATGAGTATTTATTACAACTGCATTTCAATGTAAAATTAAAAAGACAGATATGATATATTGTTAATAATGTTTATGCATATCTTGAGGCATAAACATGTAATTCAAATATTTCTAATTATACATATAAGCACTGTGTGAGTGTTCTCACACATATGTCCTTTAAAAGTTTATTTATTTATTCAAATTTAATATATAACAAAAAGGAGGGATTAATATAGATTATATAAAATAAATCTTTTTAAATTTATCTAATTCAATTAATTAATTATATAGAATTTCCCGTTTTATTTACAAATCAAAATTTGTGTTCTTTGTCCTTTATTGTTACAAACGCATTACTCTCAGAATAAAATAAAGCAATATTTATATCGGGGTTTTTGAATAGTAGTTTTGTTTATACATTTCCCGAATGGATTAAATCAATTTAGCTGAAAAATATATTGTGCGAAAAATCCATATCACATAATACATTAAAAACAAGTGTGTGCCTTTTATAGAATTGTTGTAAGTTTAGAAAAAAAAAGTATTGAACTTATATATAAAATGAAAGCATTTTTTTTTTTTTTTTATCTTAAAACTTTCTAAAACAAAAAATGTTTGTGCAGCCATCAAATTCATTTTTTTATCAATCTTCCGTTTAATGCGAAAATTGTCAAACTATTAAGAAACTCATTAAAAAGAAAATTTTTCTGTTACAGAATATCATTTCCTGTGTTTTAATTTAGATACTGTCATAATATGCCACCATTACAAATGATAAAATTGACTGCATTTCCTTTGACGGGTTTTTAAACATGTTATTATTTCATTGACATTTAAAATAAATGTTTTTAAGTCAATCAATTTATGAAAGCTTTGTTATCTAGACAGAAAGAATCAATTTAAGAACATATAATTCAGAATTTTGAAATTAAAGCAAATAAAATGCAAATTAGTTCTTCCTGTTTATAGCAATTTGGTAACTTTTCTAAAATATCTGAAAACGTCACACTTAATTAAAATGTTAAATAAGAAAAACATGGTGTAAAATTTGAATTTTTTACATAGTGATGCAAAGAAATAAATAGTTGATATGTAGATTATATGCAATAATTTATTTATTTGATTGGATTAAATCTTTTTATGATTACTTTTTAAAAATAATAACATCTCTTGCAGTATAATGCAAATATACATACATACACATATGCGTATAATTAAATTGAAATATTTTATAAAAACTGAGAATAGTTATGCACAAATTACCGAAGTTTAAATAGAAAAGACAGCTGTTTAGGATCCAGTCCGAAGACCCTTCGTCAGTGCTCTTTAATTCCTTTTAACTGCATTGACAAAGGGTGTCCAAGCTGAACCTAAAGTAATTCTTTTTAAAATTTATCCAAATGTGTATTAATATTCGCGGTTTTTATCTTGTACTTTAATTATTTTACACAATAGCATGTCTGTACATGTATTAATATATGTTTCGTAGATGTTTCCGAAAGCATTTTAATTCTTGATGTCCAGTTTTCTCTTTAAAATCTAATACAGTTTTGTTTGAAATCTGCTAGTAATTTCTTCGTTATTTTCAAACTTGTTATAAATGTTTATAAGTTAACAACATTATTACCATTATTAGTTATTCTAGTTACTTTGCGTAATTAATAAACCTAAAAAAATATTGCTATGTTTTACTTTATTTTTTAATTAGTCTTAAATCTCCGATAAAAAATTATGTCTAGAGTATAGCTTATAAAATATTTATAAAAATGTCTGTGTAAATTTATCTTCGAGCTTTTTTATTCATTAAGAAATTATTTTAATTGGATTGGGTTGTAAGTACTAAAGTAGTTAGTGCATATTCAAAAGGTGAGTATTTTTTTTCTTTAATATATATGTGCTTAACTAGATTACTTCAATTTTATTGCACTTCGTTAAATAAATATCACTAAATTAATATATTTCCCTTGAATAGATACATATTACAAGTAAGTAAGACTTTTCTAATATTTCATTAAAAAATAAAGAAAGAAAGAAATATACCTAAATGTTAGCATTAATTATATCTGCAATGAGAACGTTTATTTTTACTATCGATAATGTAAGACAAAAAAAAATAGATAATACCTTTAAAATTTATTTACAGAATAATTCGTCAAAATATAGCCTGCGTTTATTTGAAACATAACTATTATTTTCTAACCATTTTACAAAAATCAAAATTTATTTATTCAATTTAAAACAAAAAATAGATTCAGTTGAGAGATAATCAAATAAAATTTTTAAAAACCGAAAACTCTTTTCTTATAATCAAAAGAAAATTCAACTTTTACATAAGTAAATTTAATATTGCAGAGGAGTGGGATTTTGCCCCAAGCATTTAAAATTGTATATGGCAGTAAATATAAGGAAGTATTTTTGCTATACAAACTCAAATGTTTGTGTTTGTTGTCATATTGTGTCTTTAAATTATATAACATTATACAAAATTTACTCTCAAAGTACACTTAAAATTGCGTAAATAGTTCTCTCAGAATAAATTTGCGAGGAGGGAATTTATGAAAGAATTCTGTTTGTTTAACTGATTTAAAAGAAAATGTTTTTGAGATGTGGTTTGGCAGATTATTTATTCAGCATAATTTTGAATGTACATTTTTATTAACACACTTTATACAGTCGGCAACAAAATTGTTCGAGCGCTAGCAATAATTCCTATGTTAAAAAAATTAAATTAATAATGTTTTGTCACATAAGTTTTTGTCGAATCATGTCCTTAGTCAGTCTAAGTACATGATTGGACAATGATTTATTTAACAAAACAGTATTAAGAGTTTTGTTTATATATATATATATATATATATATATATAGGAATTATTGCTAGCACTCGAATATATTTTATGCTGACTGTAATACTTGCATTTATATTGCTTTTGATATTTTTTTTTTCTGTAGTAATATTGTTTAACAAACGAACTTTTTATTTTTTACCTCATTAGGAATAACAACGTATAATCAGAGCTTTAATTTTTCTTTTAAATACAAATAATAATAATAATAATAATAAATTTTATAAATACAAAGTTTTTGTGATAAGTTAAGTTTTAGACGTGTAAGATTGCGTTTTTTTTTTTTTTTTTTTTTTTTTTTTTGATTGTTTAAATTAATATAATTAAAACTTTACATCTTGTTGTGCTAAAAATTAAAAACGCCTTATATGCATATTTAATATTAGTTTAAAATAAAAATTACATATAAAAATAAATGCCTATTTTTTAGAAGAACATAAATGGCCTATCTCTATAATTTACTTACTTGTAGTGCTTCAAAAATACGTTCGTTAGAGAATAATTTAGATACTGAAATTCCAATAAACTTTCTAATTTTAAGCTTTAACCAAAATTATTCATTTACCAGAATAAAAATCTGAGATTTACAACTTATACGAAAGTGGTGTACTTTTATTTTTCTCCATAAAGCATAATTATATTGTTGCTTTTTCTTTCAGCAAAATATGACAATACCTCCAATATTATATACAACCATCTAAATTTTCTAGTTAATAAAAAGGTGACTATTGTAAATAAATCACAAGTTAAATTTGAACATTTCTAACTTATAATGCAGTAATGTCATAATGCACACAAATCAAGTAATTTTAAAGAATATCTATTGATTTTAAACGATCATTTAAATTTTTATACCATAATAAAAAAACATTTTTTAATTATGCTTAATTCAAACTTTAAATGCTTTTTACAGTATATTGATCAAAATATATCGCAGTAATTAAACTATAAAAGATATAATAGTTAAAATACTACAGACGTAAATGAAAACCTAATTTATCGACACTGAAATTTAAGGAAAAAAAAAAGTGTTAATAAAGAAAATATTATGCATGTAAATGGTAAACAAGCAACAATATTGTAAATTAAGGCTAGCAAGTGAAATGATACTCAAATAAACTTAATTCTATAAACAGTAATTTTACAAAATTTGCTTCAAGTGTTGAAAATTTGATAGTTAAACTATTTTTATGAAGAAAAAAAGGCTGCTCTTAAATTCTTAGAAAATAAAATTTTCATACTCTACTTTCCTGAAAGATATACTCTAAGTATTATGAAATCTTATTTAAAAAGAATTAAAATATTTTTTATATTAAATAAAGTAATTAAAACATTTTATTTTGAACCATACTTAAATTAAAAAAAAAAAAAAAAAAAAAAAAAAAAAAAAAAAAAAATAGGATACCGTACAATCGGTAAGTAAACAATTTCATATTATATTCATTTTCGTATTTTTTGTCATTTCAATTTTTATATAATTTTTTTTTCTGAGTTTTTGCATTAAGATTTATTTCTATAAACATATTCATATACTTTAAGTAAATGTGTTCTACCTTTAAAATTTCGTAGCCCTTGGTATTCTCTTAAAAATAATATTTAAAAAGAAATTTCAGAGTTAATGCGCATAAATTTTCTTTCTAAAGTTAATCACTTACAAAATGAACTGAGCAAATGAACGGCTCAATTAAGCTCTTTTAAGGATTATTTAGGCATTATTTAAAGCTTTTATTATGCTATCGTTCTTACATAATTTACCTGCTTTTTTCTCTCGCTCTCTTTCTCTCTCTTCTTCTTCTTCTCATCACATTTAACGTTTACATGTCGATATTTTATTTTATTTTTATTATTTTTTTTATGGGTGACTTTTGTTACTCATATATTATAGAGAAAACGAAAAAATATTACCGCAAAGGCATTAAGTAGTAATTATAAACTTTTTTATTTTTATTATTTTTTGTTGGCATTCGGTGATATTAACGTTTTAATCATTAGCCTCGAAATTATCGAGCTATTCGTGGTTAACTTGATTATCATAATCATTGATCCCCACAAGCATGACGTTGTAAATTACAACTATTTATGTAAACTGCTTAAATATGCTGCTTGCCCAGCTGTTTATCAAACAAGTTGCATTATCTATCCGAGTGTAAAAGCTAAAGAGTTTGATAAAAGTGTGAAAAATGTGAATTTTGCTGCTGTTATTGAACTGGAAAGTTAGATAATGATAGAGTAAACACCGTTAGATAACATGCAACAGTTTTCAAGCAAAATGCAGGTAAAGACAATTGATTTTCACCAAGAAATGGTTTGAGATGAATAGTCTTAGTTTATGATGTAGTTTTAATAGAAAATTACGATACCCCCCCCCCCTTACTCAGTTCTCGATTTTCTAAAATGAGAGGGATAAATAAAATATCTTATATTTTATTATATTGAATCTTTTTTTTTTTAATTCTAATCTATGGAATTAAATTATGATTTTATTTTTTTAATATATTTTTTTTAATAACGACTGACAAAGTGGACCATTTTACCCCAAGCCCGGGGTAAAATGGTCCATGGCACGGGGACCACAGGTAAAATTTAAAAAGTACATTAATGTAGTGTGTTTTTTAATAGTATAAAATGTAGAATATATCATACTTGTTTATTTATGCCTTCGATTCATACGAATAATGCATATTATTGAACATTAAAATTAGAAAATGATACGTGAAAAGATCTTTGTGTCACTGAAAGTCTGCTGTTTTCTGAGGTTGTAGAGTTTGGAAGACTCATCATTACAATAGCATGAAAATTTACAAGAGATATATCAACATTCTCAGGAAAAATATAGGGATCTTGCTTAGGTTTTCGTTTCATGAATCTCGCAAAAGCAGATTCTTTATCTTTTATTTCTGTGATTAAACCAACAAAATGTAAAACTGTCTTTTTTGTCAAATTCTTGACGAAAATTTACTTACACTTATTTTATTTATATTAAATTAGCATCTTGCTGTGAAATTATATCCTTATCACCGAATTTTGTATCTCTATAAACAGACAAATTCTTAGAAACAATCGAACTTTTTTTATTAAATATTTTTTCTTTTTTTTGAACATGATGGGAGACTTCAGTTTTATTTTTATCTTTAACAGAAGCTAACTTTTTTTAATTTCTTCCGGCTCTAACTAAAGTGTTTTTTTTTTTTTTTTTTTTTTTTTTTTTTTTTATGCTTCACCTTCAATAATCTTTTTTACTGGTGTATCAGTTAAAATGGTTAATGCACCTTAATTATTTAGTTGTCACCTTGAATGCAATTCGAAAGATACTATTTTTAAATGGGGATATTTCACTTATTGATTGAGATGTACTTCATTGTACAAGCATATATTGTATAATTTTCCACCATTTCTTCTACATCCTTCGAAATTATCTGCTTACATAGTCTGGGCTAAATCTAATAGTTGATTTATTGTCGTTTTCCAGTTTAGGTAATTTAGAATTTTTAAGTCTTTATACATAGCGTGAAAAAGTTGTTTTCGAAATGCCTGATTCTTTGGAAGCTGAACAAATAGTTTTTCTTATCATCCACAACCCTTTGTATTGCCTGCTCCATAGCTGAATATTTCTTTTTTTATTTTACATGATCTGTGAAACTGTTCTTATGTGACAATCATAAACTTTTTATATGCATGTATATATATATATATATAACATAGGTGTGTTATTACTTTTTAAATATCTTATTTAATTCAGTTCGTTATAGTTGTATGACATTTGTAAAAATATAAGAATACAAAAGTAACCGAATGTTTATTAAAATTAAATAAGAAGAAACCTCAAAGTAAATTGTTTGCTTATTCATCTTTGAAGACATAATAGATCTAGTTAAGGTTAACTCTGAAAATTTTAAGTATGATTTATAGCTAACACTTCAAAAATATGGATTTCATAAATCAGTTTATTATAACAGAGAAGTGGGTAAAAAGGACCTCGGTCCATTGTACCCCCAGTTCCTGGTGGTCCATTTTACCCTCTGTAGAACTCTGACAATGAATGTTAAAAGAAATAACAAATCTTTTTTTTTTTTTTTTTTAAGTTAGATTAAATATAATAGTATATGACCTTATATTGTGCTGACCAACATCTTCCAGATCATAATTTTTGAATGATGAAAAGTAAAAACATTTACTTTTGGCTACTACAAACTAAATTTCTCGAATAAAATGACTAAATTATGAGTTAGGCATAAAGTTGCTAGACAAGTTTCATCACTGCATTGCGATTATCTATGTATCAAAATACGAATTATAAAAATAAATAAATAAAATAAATAATAAGGGGTGGTCCATTTTACCCCATGGTCCTTTGTACCCCAGTCTGCCCTAACTACATTAGAAATTTTTCCGAAAATTGTAAAGTTGTCACTATGTTTTCGGTATTGATGATAATATTTTCATAATATTATGTTATTTAATGACCTTAAAGAAACAATCAAAGAAATAAACAAAAGTGTAAAATGTCACTTATTATAAACACGTTATTTTTATTTTTTTTTTTTAAATCAGAAAACATTATTAAACCATTTGAATACGAAAGGCAAATGTTAAAGGTTAATAAGATAATAACTCTCTTTTCTAAATTGCCATTGTGGTCAAGAAAAATTACCAAATTCTAATACATAATGAAGAAAAAACATTATTTCATACAAGTTTATACCTGTTTTTTTAAGTATTTTTCTCCTAACTGTCTTTTTTTCCTTTTTGTGAAAAAATTTGTTTTAGCTGATTAGCTACTAGTTAAAACCTTTTGTTGTGGGTCACTCAGGGGTTTTAAAATCATTCAGCGGAGTGTTTTGAAATAAATATAAAATAAAACAATATATATATCAAAATTCTTACATTCGTTTTTAAAGTAGTATAAAGTTGTTGTATCTCAAAATTACTTAATAGTTTTTCTGTTAACATAAAAAGGGGCAATTTTTATTTTATAAAAAAAAAAAAAAAAAAAAAAAAAAAAAAAAAAAAATACTTGCATTTTTTTTCATTTCATAAATAGAAGGGGGGAAGGAGTTGGTTTTCAGAACACCGTCAGCAGATGGCTAGGAAATGCACCTCAAACTAATATGATTAATTTTACAATTTGTATGCATTTACACATAAAATAGACTAAATAAAGAAATTAAGATTTGGGAATGCTTTACGTTTATTCAAAGAAAAACTTTATTTAAAAAGTTAAGCTAACCTTTCTTAATATTTCAAAACCCTAATTATATCATTCACATATTACGGCAAGCGAAAAGAATATTAAAAAAAAAAAAAAAATCTGATTTTTATTTATTCTATAACATTTTATCTTAAATTGTGGAACTATGACGGATCATACTTATTTAATTATATACATGTAACTACAAAGACTATATACTCATTTTTTTTTTATCCTACAAAAAATATAATTAGTAAAATGGAACCATCATAACAGTAAAAAATATTTCATGAATCTTGATTATGACTCATATTTAAATATACTGTAATTTTTATAGAAATGAAAAAAAAACATATACATATATATTGAAAGTTTCTTATGTCACCAGTATGTTTTCCTTTATATGTTTACTTAACATGATAATAATAACAGAAACATTATATTTATGATTCTAAAACATTCGGTCATTCTATATCTAATGTACATGGGTTCTATTTTTACTTTGTGTTCTAACATAAATAGCTCGAAGTAACTTTTTTCTTTTTTTTTCTTTTCCTTTTGTTTGCTAATATGCAATTTTTCTATCGAACATTTTACGTCTTTTTTTTTTTCCACGCATTATTATTTATATTTTAATAAGATAATTCGGTTTATTTTATGTAAAATTTCATTTGCTTGTAAAAGTTTAAGTACATTAGCCTATTTTCAGTATTTTTACACATTTCATCATATCAGATGCATACTACCGCTATTAATAAATGAACCCATTTTGTTTATCGATAGTTGTTTATTGGATTTGTCGTTGTAAACAGTTTTTCTGTATAATTATTGTAATGGATAAAAATTCTTCACCTACAGTTGTAAAAAGGGCAAAAATAGTTATTCTGCATAAAATTAGCTTTTCTGAATGTGAAATAATTTCGAGCTTACTTATAGGCAAGACAGCATTCATTAAACTTTCAATACAGCTAAAATCTTGAACATTTTTATGGTCATTATGAGAAACGGTCACCAATAAAATTGAGTCGACGTGATGATCATATGGAAAGAAAGATGCTTGTACGATGTACAACAACCTCATAGACTTACTCTGAACTTTAATTATTCTTGCTGCAAAGGGCACCAACGTCAGTTTGAATACTATTTTAAAAAGTTTGATAACAGATTGATTTCGTTTATTAATCCATAAATATACATTTGCAAATAAACTTCGACTGACATTAAATGCTTTGACTTACCAGGTGACAGTCTGAAAAATGATATTTAAATCACACTGAGAATCTTTAATGTATTGTTAAGAAAAAAGACGTGGAAAAGCAAGCATTTCGTAATGCAAAATTTGTTGAACCAATAAAGCATACTTGAAGTACAAAAATTTCTAAAACTTACTGCTAGCCAAGGCCGTAGCCAAGCGAGGTGGAGGGTAGGGGGCTTTCATACTCCACCTCACCCCCACCCCCTTCCCCCACCCCCCAAAAAAAGTTGCCGATTTGTTGAAATTTTTTGAGTTAAACTTCATTTTAGCACTCAATATTATGTACTAAAATTTGGATACCCCTCCCGAAATTTTTTCTGGTTACGGTGTTGCAGCTAATCTCTTATTTATAGTATGTTTCACAGGATTATAGCATTGATTAAGTACAAGGAAGGGCTACAAAATGCGTGCATTTGATAAATAACCTTGAAAATCTATTTTGTCCGTTTATAAAACATGTTATTGTTCAGAATAAATCTAATTCTGGAAGCGATTGAAATTAGATGTAATGTAATCAAAGTCTTAATAATTGAATTAATTAACTTGAAATCTGGATAAACGTACAGTGGTGGACATAATTATAAGACACCTATCTAATTTGACAAATAGTGAATGAAAAGATTCAGAACTTAAAAATGTTTTATCAAATACGTCAAAAACATAAATTTATTGTGTTATCATATATAATTAATATATAATAATGATATTTTCATACAATTTAATGAAAAAACTTAAAAACATAATGGACAAAATTATAAGACACCAACCGTTTTTTCCAAATAGAGTGGTCAACATAATTAGCAGACACTAATGGTCTAAAAGAAAATCCTCTAATATGGTTATTCAATATTTGGTGGAGCCGCCATTGTTTTTTATAACATGAAAGATGCGATTCGGCATCGAATCTATCAATTCGAACAAAATATTGCAAGCAGTTCTTTCCAAGCACATTTTATGGCATTCTTTAGTTCTTTCCAAGCACATTTTATAGCATTCTTTAGTTCTTCGACACATATGAACTGCCTTCCATTTTGGTAAACCGCGCGAGCTAAGATCCCCTCAAGTTTTCGATGGGATTTAAGTCTGGGGAGCGAGAAGGCCACGAGAGAACATTGATACTTTGCTCTGAAAGCTACTTTTTTGTTTTGTGTGGTGCATGAATCGGCCCGTTATCGTGCTGGAAAGTGTAGTTTTCACCACAAAGAAGTTCACCGTATATGGCTAGTTGATCTTTCAGAAGATTCTTATACTTTTCGAAATTCATTCTTGAATACACAAAAACATTATCCGTTTTTTCCCTTGAGCCGAAAAACCAGCCCGAACCATTACTGAGCCTCCACCCATTTGGCGGCTCATTAGTACATGAGGAGACTTCCGCAAATCATACCAATAATATTGAAACCCATCAGGACCATCCAGGTTAAACGTTTTTGCATCAGAAAATAACACAGAAGGAGGTCCAGGCCAAAGTTAGTTTAGCGAAGTTTAGACGCTCCATTTTGTGCCGGCTTAGAAGCGGTGGTTTTTTCTTCAATTTTTTTATATTTCACATAGGAAGCATTATGCAACACCCTGCGAATGGTTCTCTTTGAACAATTCAGTTTCAAAGCATTTTTAATGCCTGTAGTGGTCATCTTATTCTGTGTAGCGAGCGAAAGCACATGGCGTCTGCCTCTCGAGGACAAGCAAGAAGTACGTCCAGATCTTTTAATCACCGATCCATTAATTCCTCTTTTAAAAACGTTTCTAATTGCACATCTAGAGCGTTTAATAACTTTTGAAATATTATTAATTGAAGCACCAGTTCCATTTAATCTTCAAATTTCGCGAATTTCGCTTTTCTTTTAATTCTGTACCTCGTGGAATGTTTGTAAATGCTTGAAGTCGGTTATCTTCTGCTTTAGTTAACTGCTGACGTCATAACAGCGTGCAGAAAATTTGCATATTGCACATTATTTTCGAAAAAAACCAGGTGTTTTAATTAAAATGTTAGGGTGTCTTATAATTTTGTCCATGGTATTTTTTTTTATTATTATTAAACTCTATAAAAATATTATTTCTGTAAAACAATTACGTGTGATAACAGAATAAATTTATCTTTTTGACATATTTGATAAAACATTTTTAAGCTCTGAATCTTTTTATTCACTATTTGTCAAATTAGATACGTGTCTTATAATTATGTCCACCCCAGTATTTAATGTATGAACTTTGTATCAAACTCTAAAAATTTAAATGCAATGTGTCTAAAAAATAAGCATTAAAAAATTAACTTCATATGTAAATACTATTTGTATTGCTATGTTATATGTAGTATATTACACTGTATTTTAAGTATTGTTTTATCTTAACGAATTTGCGTTAAAGTGTTTTATTATACTGTATTAGAATTTACATATTAAATGAGTAAAAATGCTTTATCGTTCAAATGTCTCTCCAAAAATATATCGTCCAAAAAAGTGTGTTTTAACTGAAGACAAAAAAAAAAAAAAAAAAAAAAGAAAGAAAGAAAAAGAAATACTAAAAACATGAAGAAACATAAATTTGAAAGGAAAATTAAGCACAGTACTGGTATAAAATAAAATTTATGTTTTATCTAATTATCTGCCTTAAGGTAAAAATCAAAGCTTTTCAATTAACCCACATAAAACTATTTCATTGCATTATCTCTAAGTTTTCTGTCGTCTTTCTTTTTCTAAAAATGGTTCTCATTTCCAGGGATGACAGAGTCAACATCACGAAAATTCTCAATGCATTCTTTGACCAGGGCTATGACAAGCGGGTCAGACCGAATTACGGAGGTAAGAATTTTTTTCATTTACACTTTCATTAATGTAATTGAATCTTCCAATTCGAGCGTTTTAATGGCAGGGAATAATTTGAAATAGTAGAGATTTCTTACAACAAATGAAATTGCTAAGCACGCTGCAGCCGTTCGAGAACTCGTAAAAGTAAGTGTTCTATTATTCATTTTCTTTCCAGTAGCTGCCTATTGGAAAAAGTTTCAGGTTTGTAATGTTTTTCATTAGAAATTTTACGAAGTTCATTTTATAGCTTTAAATGAAAATTTAGGTATATACATTAATGTTTTTCAAAGTCACTGGGTAAGTGTGGAAGGAGTATATTTTTCATGATCGAATACTTACATTGGGTAAAAGTAATTTTTAGCATTATAATTTATAACATGAAATAATGAATGACATATGCCTGCCTGAAAGTAATCTGAATTTTATTGAAATTTACTGATATAATGTTTTTATTAAACATAATATTACTTATGTTTCTATGCTAATAAAATGTGTGCCAAAAGTTTCAGCCTTTATCAATCCACTGCAGGATGTAGACCTCTCCTAGGTGATTTCAAGCTACCCTGTTAACTGCAATTCTTCTGCATTCTGCTCTTCCAAACTTCCCAATTTCCTCTCTCCAACGACACAGTGTTTCGGTTTTTTCTTATTTCTCGGTATCCAAAATAGGACTTTGGTGGTCCATCTATCATTATTTCTTCCCGCAAGGTGCTGAGGTCCATTTTAACTTCTTGACTCTAGAAATAATATGAGTAACTTTGGTTTGCTTTCTAATCCAAATGTTTCGCTTTCTGTCTCTTCGGGTGAATCCTAACATGCGTCCCTCCATGCTTCTTTGGCTTATTTGAAACTTTTGTATAGCTTTACATGTTAATGTCCAAGTTTCTAAAGCGTAAGTTAAACAGGCAAAATGCACTGATCAAAAACTTTTATTTTCAAACAATTTGAAAGGTCACTTTTGAATACAGGGCTATTTCTTCCGAATGCTCTCCATGGAATATAATTATGTCATCAAAAAGATGAAATAGAAAAATAATAAACATGAACAGAAATTGTCAAAAAATATTTTTTGGATAATTCAACAAGTAACAGACAAAGAATAGTGGAATATCTGCATTAAATACCTGCAGACAATGTGTTAATGGATTCCTTTTCTCAATTTAATATTGAATGTATTACAAATATTACTGTTCTTTAATTTTAGTGAAACTTACAAACATGATGCTGAAAACTGATACTGCATCTATGTTGAATTTTAGAAATGGTATAGAAATAAACTCAGATAAATATTATTATTCCAAAGACCATTGTAATTTTTCATTATTTCCGAGACATGTCGAACAAATTAAACTTTAAGAGTTTTATTTTAAATAGATGTAGGACATAAATTTCTCCAAAAGCATTCTTTAATTTCTTTGTGAACCTCTTTGTTTGATAAAGAGATAAAACATACTTTTCTAGTGAAAACATAACATAACATTATAACAAAAATAACGCTAAAATATAGAATTCCAACAAAAAAAAAGATATCAAGCAAAGTTTTCAATAAAAATTGGAATAAAGATTCTAATTTTAATTGCTCAATTTATATTTAAGTCTTTATTTCCCAGAATCTATCAGAATTTCTTTGTGAAAGAATTTCTTTAATGTCTTTGTTTGGAATTCAAAGTGAAAAGATTATAATCTTTTGTTCACCGTTTTTATAATCCGAAATTCGAGACACCGAAGCTTTTAAGAAATCCTTCGAAATAATTATAGAAAAACATTTATATGTTATCCTGAAAATATAAGAGTTATTTATTTTTCAAAATCTTCAGAATTTTTTGTGATTTATGAAATAAAAAAAGGTTGTTTATTTTTGTAAAATTTTAGCCTGAAATTTTATGCACAATAAATTTGAGTTATTTCAAATTCTTTTTTTAATATACATAATGAATTTCTTTTGTATTTATATATATTTTTTTTCGGCGTAAAATATGCTTTTAAAGTAATAATAATTCTTCTATTGAAATGATTTTTATTATTTCTATTTATTTATTTATTTATTTTTTAGCATTATAAAAAATTGCAAAAAATACACATTTAAATTCGTTTTAAGCTTAATATTTTGAATCGTAACCAAAGTAATGTTTATATAATTAAAATCTACTTCATATACAAAATGGTTTAGAAATTTTATTCATTAAGTCATCAATCATGAATATTCATTTAGATAAACTGGAGTGTAAGGTTGATTTTCAAACTTACACTCCAGATTATCTAAACACAAAATCATTGTTTAAGTATTTAGTAATAATTCTATTTGAAAAGTACTTAAGTATTTTAGCAAACAGTTCTATTTGAAACTAAATTTAAATCTGCATCCCGTAATGTCTTATGCAAAACAGCCATCATCAAGGTCAGGTAGCATAATAATTTATCATGAGTAATTTATAAAAATAATAAAATCTTATTAAAATGTAAATAATTTGAAAATTAACAGTTACACTCATTACAATGTTTTCTAAAGGAAAGATGCAAATTTTATATCTTGTGAAAATTATGCATGAATTTAGGTATTAAATGAATTATAGAAAAAAAAGATCTATTGAAAGTAAAGAGCTATGTTGCATGAACATTGTTTATATCTTTGTTTTCACATTTTTACCACGTTTTTAACTTTTCTGAGCTGTATAGAAAATTATTCAAATGATTTATTAATCGAGTAATATTGTTCAGCGTCGTTTTGATTAAAATTAGTCTTTTAAAAACTTTTGTTGAACATTTTTATCACAACTTACACTGATTTTTTTTCACTGTGCATATATTTTTCCCTTCAGAATTTATAATTCAAAATTTTTAACTATTTTAAAATCATTTAACATTTTTGGAGTTGCGTGAGAGTTTTTCTTATATATTTATTTCAAAACTTAACTTTTAATGATCTTGACTCTAGGATAATTTTTAATGGAAATTAGAAATATTTCTCTGTTTGAATACTGAAAAAAATCAGTTAGCCAAAATAAATATATAAGCCTAGATAAAATTAAATACACCAAAATATTGGTGTTGAATAATTAAAAAGAAATTTGTAAACACCATAAATTTAAAAGACTCTCAACAATATAAGATAATTAAGCTCTTCTATTCCTCTGGCGAAGGTAGAAATGAGGGCAGCATTTCCTTTCTGGATTTATGCTTGCACTTTTGCGCATTGGTGCTTTTATGCTGCACTCGTGTTTGCTTTTTTTTGTCGCCTCACGAAGTATCATACTTAATCAAACCGAAACCATTCTTTCATGGTTTTTTTTTTTCTATTTTCGTGTATGCTTAAAATTTTTTATTCTTCATAAACATAGATATCCTGCATTATATATTACTGCATTATATCTGTACTGATAAGTATAAAGGATTTAAGTCCATATTCTTGATTTTCCAGTAGACGAAAAATAAAGTTAAACTGACTAAAAACAAAGCAGAAGAATCGATTAGTAAAGACGAATTTCATTGACTTATACCCTTTATACCATTCAGTGGTTGTCAACCATCATTTAATGACGGGAAAAAATTGAATTAAATATTTTATACCATACATGAATGGTAAATTTCTGACTTGAACCTTTTTTTTACCAATGGATTTTCTCAAAGACTAAATGAGATAGACTTAAATCCTTTATGCCAATCGACTGAGAATTTTTTTCTGAGTCTCACTATGTACTTAACTCAAAATCGACATTTTTGGACTTAAATCCTTTATACTTATCAGTACAGATATATTATATGCAAAGAAATTTTCTACTTTTAAATAAGATAGAAAAATTAGAATTTTTAAAGTTTATTCATTTTATTTGATTGATTTTTATTCTGATGATCCATTTTTCTTTCTCTCAACCCATATATGTATATATATATATATATATATATTATATATATATATTTTTTTTTTTTTTCCCCTTTCAAATTTTCCAAAATGCGTTTTACTTGGAATTAGACATTTTATGTTCTCCTGAATTAGGCAATTAGGTATCTAGCGGTTCATTTGCGTGTCTGTGTGTCTCAGTTATCGACATAACTGAACGAAAAAAAAAATGGAGAAATTCCAAACAGAGTAATCTATATTTGTATCGTACGTACATATTATTACAAGTTTCAAGTTATTTTACTTGAAACTTTTCATTCCAACCGGACAATTTCTTTCTTTCTTTTTATTTATTTATTTATTTATTTATTAGGGACATAGAAAACTGTTTAAATACATTATGTGTATGAACGAAACTTCGGATTGGTACATTTTAATACCTTTACTGCAAAAGGATGTTTTCATATAGAATATTTGGAATAAAATAAAATTACCATTCGCTTACAGGACGCAGAAAACAATTCGAATATATTAAGGCTGCAGCTGAAAATTTCTATATACACATTACAAATTGTGTTATGCGTTTTTAATACACTATCTACCAATATGTATTTGGCCACTTTCGAATTTTAGACGTTTTGTCAAATATCTTGAAAAATTCTTTACAAAATATCTTGAAACTATAAGTATAAAGAACATGTTAAACCTCATAAACTTACGCAATTTTTTTTCTCATAAAAAGATAAAGAGGACTAGTAAAAAATTAAACAAATGTCAAAATGTTTTGGACCATCCTGTAGAATGTACTGCTTGAAATGCATTTTGACTGCAGCATGTAATTATGAGGCTTCTTCTAATTATATGTATGAATTTTTATGAGGCTACCACGTATATTCATGGAGATATAATGATTTCTTAAAAATTGCAAATCAAATTATGACTTTTTTATTTATAACATGTTGGGTACTTGATCCAGTGCAAAGTTATTTTTAGGAAACTTGACATACTGCACTAAACACAGTATACTGCAATCAGAACTCAGAAATGTTTAAATACCTTACGATATATGAGCATTTTTACTTAATAATTTTCAACTACGCATGCGCAATCTTTTAAAAAATTTCATTTGCATAATTTAATAACTAAAAGCTTTGAGCTACTTACATGAAACACCCAAATCAATATTGTGTAAATTAAAAAAGTTATGAGAGATAGAATGAACAGAATTTCAGTTCTTTCAAAATAAAAGCTAAACTGTAAGGGATTTTACACACATTTTTATTTTGATTCAATCAATGATAATACAATACTCATTGATTCTAAATAAATATTAATAAACCCCCCTATCATCTTCCTTTTTTTTTTTTTTTTTTTTGAGAGAGAGAGAGAGAGAGAAACTGAAATTCTGTTCATTCTATCTCTCATAACTTTTTTAATTTACATTATTTTATTTGGGGTTTTGATATAAGTAGCTCAATATTTTTGGCTATCAAATCATGCAAATGAATTTTTCTTTAATCTTGCGCATGCGTAGTTAAAAATTATTTAGTAAAAACGCTCATATTTCGTAAGGAATTTTACATTTTTGCATTCTGATTGCAGCATGCTTTGTCTAATGTAATATTCCAAGTTTGCACTCGGTCTAATACCCTACGTGTTATAAATAAAAAAGTGGTAATTTTATTTCCAATTTTTTAAAGAAACCGTTATAACTCTATGAATATAACTGGTAGTCTCATAAAATTTATACATATAATTAGAAGAATCTTTATAATCACATGCTGCAGTATTATTTTCTACAATGTGATCCAAAATATTTTGATATTTGTTTATTACTGGTTCTCTTTTCATCTTTAGGACAAAGATTTTGTGAAATATATGAGTATAACATGTTCTTTATACTCCCAAAGTTGCAAGATGTTTTCTAGAGAATTTATCTAGATATTTGACAAAACATTTAAATAGAAAAGTGTCCAAATACTTATTGGTAGTGTACTGTGCAAATTTATGTCCATTGAGGGATGTGTATAGAATTTGTAGTTAACATATAGGGCTATCCAAAATCAATTAAGTTGCAAAAATTGTATGTACAAAATTCTCAAAATAATTTTAAATAATTTTTATATTCATACGATGGGTTGAAGCGGGTGCTAGCCCGCTCATGCACAAATGCATGCCAGATAATAATATTTCTAAAACAGTTTTCAACTATTTTTAATGTTCTATGGAAATGTTCAAATACAGCACCTCTTTCCATACACATTTCACTGTAATTATCTACTTTTATATAAATGCAGAATAAAAGAAAATGGTGCGAGTACCATATTAGGTTATTGTTATTATTCATATTGTATATTTAAAGTGTTACTTAGCATTCAGTTAAAAGAATGTCGGTGGGATGAAAATATAGCATTCGATAAAAATTTGGTGAATAATTTTATTACGAACAAAGTTATAAGCTTACATGAAACCTGAATTAATTTCTTTCAAGTAGTTCAACTACTCCGTCGTTGCTCTCTCAATTTTAAAGTGGTGTCAAAACGTTTTACTTTTATCATGGTTTTTATATTTAAAAAGAGTCAGAAGTCACGTGCTGCTAAATCCAGAGAGTAAAACGACATGGTCAGACAGGAACTTTTTTTTTTCGCAAAAAAAGTGAGAATCAGATTCAAGGTATCAAACGGCGTGCTCTCTTGATGAAAGCAGGAGTCATTGGCCCATTTTTCTTGTCCGTACGGTTTATTATGAGCTGTTCAGTTTTTCGGAAAAATTTTTTATTCTTAATCGCCTTTTGAATGAACCATTTTTGCTACTTTTGAACGTTTTCATCTGTTTTAGAAACCAAAGGTTGTCGTCCCGATTGAAGAGTGAGGTCGTAGAATGAACATGCTGACCGTTGCTTGTCTTCAAACGAATTATTTCTGCTTTTAAATCTCTCGTACCATTTGTGAACCATAAATATGAACTCAATCGTCGGGTTCTCGAAGCCGACTGACAAGTCATAACTAGGACTGGGCTTTATATCGATGTAAAATAAAATATCGATTTAACGCTAATATCGTTTATCCGATTTAAAAATTTCATCTTCCGTAAAATATCGATACAGAAACATCAAAGCACGGGAAAATCTGATTCCAGACTAAACCGATTCTATGCTGGAATAATGCCAGATAGCTAGTCATATTCATTCAACGGGATAACGATTTAGTCAAGCATGCGCACTCATAGACAATTAAATCAAAAAAATCTTGGCTGAATGAAACCGCAAAAAATTAAGCGAATAATATTCATTCGAAATGCCGTTTCGATTTAGTGTTACGCAGGCGCACTGGGAAAAAGAGAATATCGGTTTAAAAGATGCATTCTTTCGATGAGCCATGATTGCGGTTTTAACGCATGTGCAGAAGCAAAATGAAAACCGATTCTGATTTCTGATACAAGCATTCCGGTTAAGTTTGGGTAGATGAAATGGGATTATTCATTCATTCAAATTCGTTTGATTACAAGAGATTTATTTTATCAATATTAGTATTTTCTTCTGTTATTTTTTGTTATATTTTTTGCCAGTTCCTATAATTTATAAATAAGAAATACCAGTTTATGTCTATTAGATAAGTGAATTAACTATTCTTTATTAATATTTTATGTAATTAATAATATTTCTTCATTAAATTCATTAATATTAGTACAGAATACGACATTGTCATATTGTCAAAAATAAATTAATTCAAACAACGGCGTTATTTTAGATATGATTATTTTAATATCTAATTTTTATTTATTTGGAAGGTATGCGTATTTAAAGGGTATGCGTACTCGAAGGTATGGGTATTTCGAACAGTATGAGTATTTAAAAATAATTTTAAATATTGTGAAAATTGATTTTTTTTCCTCTTCAAATGCACCAAATTGTTCTTTCTATCAAATTTATTTCCCTATACTGAGTTAGCTATTTAAGTCTTTTTGTCTTTTGTAATATTTCATGTAATTTAATCTAAAATAAGTAAAAATTTTAAAATCGTAATTTTTTTAAAAAGAATTATATTTTAGAAAATTTTAATTAAGAATTATATTTATTAGGAGATTCAAGGCACTAGAAATTTAATAACGTGTGTGAAGCGCTTCTCTTAATTAGCAATTTTCTGCTGATACTAGCAATTTTGCAATTTATTCGCATGTAAGTGGGGCATATAAATATTTTAGTGCATTACAAAGTATTACGAAATAGTAAAATTCTGAATTTATCAATTAGTTAAAATAATAATAATAAATTGGGGTGTTTTAAATGTTCTGAATGTTACTCATGAAATGTCACGTCACGAGTCCATATAATATAATTTGTGATAAAACAAAACTGCGCTATATTAATTATACTGATGTATAAATTTTGAACTGTGGAAAATAATGAATAATTTTATAATAATTAGTATTAAAGCATTATATCTTTATCAGAAGGCTGTTTCTTAGACGGACTAAGAACATGATTTGACAAGAATTTATTTTACAGAGCAATATTAAGTGTACATTTTTTATATAGAAAATATTGCTAGCGCTCGAATAATTTTATATCCGACTATATATGGAGTAATGTTATAAGCAATACCATTATATGGCTCAACCTCATTTTTAAGTTTTCTACTTCCTGCAATTGAATTTAAGTTGAACCAAAATTGGAGCTACCATACATTCACTTACAAGGGAAGTATAAATCAGTAAAATTCCTATTGAAACCAAACCAAGATTAAATTAAAAGAGAGGTCGAAAACATAGGCTAAATGGCAAATTTTGAGCAACAATTCACTTATGGGTTAAGATAAAACCCTAGAAAATTTAATCCCTTTTATGAAAATCAACGAAATATAATAAGTGGGCAAAAAAGCGTGGCACAGTGTCAGGGTGTTTGACTTGAGACAAGAAGATCTTCAGTTCAATCCCCGTCTCGGCAAATTTTGATTTTTTTTTTTTTTTCATAATACTAATATTTGGTTTATCTAAAATTAACAAATGATGGTAAAAAGTTAAACCATGAGGTGGTTGCAGCTACTTTAGTACCAAGTTTTGGTTCAAACTAACACCAAACTTTTTATATTGTAACGCTGTACTACTGAGACATTAAACCCAACAAACTAACTATAAACCGTCTCTACATTCTAAAGAAAACTGCTAAAAGTCCTTACGTGTCGGGATTATGCCTTACAATTGGTAACGCTGCATTAAATCGATATATCCTTATATCGGTATTTTAGACGAACGATATATCGATTTAAGAAATGTCAACATCGCCCAGCACTAGTCATAACTAGTTCAAACTTGCCACTAGCTACCTCAACTGATCAGGATATCGGATTCATCACTTTAAATGAATATAGCGTTAACAGTTGCTGCTATAATTCAATCACCGTATGCTATAATTCAATCATAAATTCATTCAGCGTATTTTCTAAAATCTCATTTCGTAGAAAAAAAAATCATGTATTTTTTTTTTCTATTACAGAATACAATCTTTATTATTATATAACAAAACTAATTTTAGTTTATTAATGACATTTTCACGAACACCTAAAAAAACAAATCACTAAAAAATCTTTATATAAGTTTACAGTTTTGAAAATTGAAAATCAAATCAGTTTTTTATTACTATTATTACTATTATTTTTGTATTTAGATGCACTTATTTCTAAAATCTCTTTAATTTTTTTATATGTATTCTAATCACCTTTCTTAAAAAGCAAAACAAAGAAAAATTCAATACATCATGAACAGTATTGGTAAACTATAAGCAGTTGAATATTAGCACGTTTTGCAAAGTTTTGGAAAATATGGCTGCTGTATTATAAAAGTAGTTTCGTAAATTTTTGGGATATCTTGCGGTTTCTCTCATATTGTATAGGCAAACAAGGGAAAAGTTTCGGAAATTGCGAAGCTTTACAAGCTCACATAAGTCTTTGTTCCCATTCCGTCTATATTATTCAATCAAAGCTATTTCTAAAGCTTTATTGCATGCGTTAAGATCAATGAAAGAAATCTGTGTGTTGTGTGTTTTCGATTTCGAAATCTCTATTTCTATTGAATTTCCATGGTGAATGATGCACATAATATTACCTGACTAAAATGATGATTTATAAAAATGTCTTAAGCATATCATGTCATTTATGTTGAATAAAATATTCAGTCCTTGAATGTAAGTACTAAGAAATACATAACAAAATTACCTCTGATATGAAATGGCAAGTAGATATGAAAACGCTATAACTAAAAAATTTTTTTTTAAAGACAATTATTTAAATTTTCTTAAACAACTTATAAATCGTATTGTGTGGCAGAGTATAATTTCAGGTAAGAAATCACAAAATATGTCTCAGTCATGTTAACCTAAGTTTATGGTTAACATGACTGAGACATATTTCGAATCAAATGAAACGGGTTAAAATCAGTAAAATTGTGAAACGATTAAACACGCGTATATTATTATTGTCAAAAGAAAGACATAAAGCTAAATTAAATACAATAATTTTAACTTTCAATATAAATAAAATTCAAAGTAACTAATTTTACGTAAAAAAAAGACCAACTATTTTCACGAAAATTAACTTTAAAATACAATAAAAAATTAAAATATTCTTCCACAAAATAAAAATGATTTTATAACGTAACCAGGTAATTCATTTTTAAGGAAAAGAATTAAAATTGGATATGCAACACTCATGTTAAATATCTTAACTACATAAGTAGTTTCAGTTCGCAAACAAACAGAAAGAGAAAAATAAATGTCAAAATACAAAGCAAAATCAATTTTTAAACATTCTTGATTATTGTAATTTTAAAATAGTTTTGGCATGAAATAATGTAACTTTTATTAATGTAACTTTTGATAATTTAACCAAATTAATTTATACTTATTTAGAAGAATTCACATTTAATATCAAATAATCATAGTTAATACTTAAATAAAATTGCTTTACATATATTTACAGTTTGCCAAAAGAATGAAAAAATAATCTGAAAATGCATATGAAAATTTTAAAATTACTTATAATTTTCTTTTCACAGCAGAACATAAATCTTTAAAGTATTGTCAATTATTTTCACTTTAAAAACAATTGTCAAACAGCAGATAATTAAAATTCACATAAAATAGTTTTAAACTTAAAATAATGATATGTTTTCTTGGAAATAAACTGGAAAAGATGTTTTATTAAATTTAAGTTATCCTCGTGCAAAATAAATCAAGGAAAAAAAAAATGTTTCAAAAATTTAACTCGACTCTCAAATATTTTAGCTCTTTTCCAAAATAATGAGAAATTATGTAACAAAAGAATTTTTTTCAAATGTTATGAATTTAAAATTGCTATTATCAAATAAATAACATTGGAACACCTAGAAAAACAAACCTGAGTATTTTGATGCAGAATTTTATGCATGCAGGATTGTTACAGTCCACTTTTTATCCCCCCCCCCCCCCATTGACTCTTCTACCATTATACATTTATACAGTAAAACACCGTTTATACGTCTTTCAAAAGGACTGACGTAAAAGGGCGTATAAATGAAAAGTCGTATAATCGAAATTTTAATAATAACACTTTGATTACTACAAATTTAATGACACTTAAGCAAAATTTATTTGAAAATACTAATTAATAAAGTTTCTTAAGTTAGTAAATGTATATTATATAATTTTTAAAGACAATAATTAATTAGGAAAAAAAAGATTTATTATAAAATGTGAGAAAAATTACACTATTAATGCATGACTGGGTACCAATTATATATATCATATATCATATATTGAATATTATATTACATTTCTTAAGAACTGTATGAACACATTTTGAATATTAATTATATATATTGCGTATCTTTAATAATAGACATACGATTTATGTCCATACAGACAGTTATTTAATAACACTAAAAATCTTTAATATTCGTCTGATTTGCTGCTTGTGTATGAGTATTAAAAATTCTACTGCGAATTCCATTGATTCTTTGATGAGTATTCTTCGACCTTTCCTATGTTCTTCCGTTTAAGATGCTTTCTTGGAAAAATCCGTCTTATTTAGAATGGAGAATACAGACAGGTCAAGAAATTTTGCGATTTTTAGTAAAGTGGAAAAGACGTATAACTGATATTAGAGGCGTATAAACGAAGAATTTTGCCTTAAAATGAATAAGAATGAATCGGGACTTTACTGAAAGGACGTATAAATGAGAGACGTATAAACGGTGCTGTACTGTATGTAGTAACATTCTAAAGTGTGTTTCCACGTTCAATTAAAGTGGAATTTGCTACATAAATATAGTGGTGAAAGGGTCATGTAAAGAAAAAAAAAAAAAAAAGTCAGAACAGTAGTTCAAAATACATTCCCAAGCGTGGTTTGGAAATGTACTTTCTAAAATGGGAATTCAAACACCCAAAGTTTATATAAATGTGTCTGAAGAGAAAAGACTGTCGTTTTGATAATTGCCTCACTGAATATTGATCCTCTTCATTGTTAAACTTTCAAAGTATAAACAAAACTACCTATCTGTCTATCTATCTATCTATCTATCTATTGCAGTTTGCACTATTAAAATCGTGAATCTAATCAGGGCAGTTTGTATCGACAAATACTCTAATAACTTATTGAAAAGGTTTTTTTTTTCTTTTTTTAACAGAGACACATATTTCTAAATCATAAAAGTGAGAGATTATTTAATCTTTGTTCATACAGAATAGCTGTTTGACTCTGTAAGTAATTTCTCGTATTTATGATTTTTTCGTACATTAATGCGATTTAGATTATTTAAAATTCAGTTTGCATCAGACATTTTTTTCATAGTTCTATATATTATATTAACCACCTAACTGCCCCAGACGTATATATACGTCTTTCCGAAATACGATCTTCTGTATTTTACTGCTACAAGTGAAACTACTGACACGGTTTGACAATGCAATAAAGTAACCTTCAACGTAATCTCGACAGTGTTTTCGAAAGGCTTACACATTTCAGAGTTGAAAGAGAGCTGTGGCACTTTGAAGTGAATCTCGTAAATTTTCATCGGCAGGTAAGGGGTTAAGAAATGTATTAGATCAAACTAAAAAAAGCATTCTTACATCACTTAAACTTCAATAATTTAAAAAATATATCACGAAAATAAAGTAAATAAAATTAACAATTGAACGTTAAATTTTGCATATCATTTATATACAGAGCGCTTAACTTTAAAAATTTGTTAAAAACTACAATAATTATTGCACGAAATTTGAAAAATGGCTTTATTTTCACTTAAATATTTTTTTATTTAAATAAATAATTAATGTATTTCTTTTCCAAATTATGTGCATATAATTTAATTAAATGTCCAAATCACTTATAACGTCTCTGAACATAATTAACCGTCTAAAAATAGTACTCATATTACAATTATAATACGTATTGTATCCGAAACATATTTAAAATGGCTCATCAAATCGGTCACATATTAAACATTTATTTCCTTTTAAAAAATGGGCACTATTAAATATAAATAACATTGATTAAAAAGAAAATTACTGAAAGAAGTTAAATAATAGCGCCCAAAATAGCACCCAAACTCTGCACAGCCAGATTTCTCGTTGGAAGTACTTAAAAAATGCCCAAAGAATTCTACCTGTACGATCCATAGTTTACGAGAAAATTACGAAAAACAAAGTATGACGTCACAGCCGGTGTAAGGGAAAAAACACCGTATTGGGCACATCAACAGCAGTATTTGCATATCTTTACAGACGATAACGTTCAAAACGTTCACTGCTTCTGGAAAGATGTGCAAATACTGCTGTTGATGTGTCCATTACGGTGTTTTTTTCTTGCACTGGTTGTGACGTCATACTTTGTTTTTTGTACAGTCGGCAGCAAAATAATCGAGCGCTAGCAATAATTCCTATATAAAAAAAATACACTTAATACTGATTTGTTAAATAAATCCTTGTTTAGTCATGTTCTTAGTCAGTCCAAGAACATAATTCGACATGGATTTATTTAACAAAACAGTATTAAGTGTTTTTTTTTTAATGAATTATTGCTAGGGCTCGAATAATATTGCTGCCGACTGTATTTTTCTCGTAAGCTATGGATCGCAGAGGTACAGTTCTTTGGGCATTTTTTAAGTACTCCCAACGAGGAATCTGGCTTTGCAGAGTTTTGGTCCTATTTATGGGACACCCTGTATATTGAAATTAAAGTATTTATCTTTATTTTATTTATTTATTTATTTATTGAAAAAATTTTTCATGTTATCAGTAGTTCATACTATCAGTAACTAATCTTCATATAACTAAAGTAATCTTCATTTTGCCGGGGATCGTGGAAACAGTTCATGTTAAAAGTAATTCACGTTAACGAGGTTCAACTGTATATATATATATACTAAATATACATATACATTCATATATATATATATATATATGTATGTATGTATATGTATATTTTAGTTTAATCGCTAATTTTTATCATCAACTTACTTTTTTGTATACAGTATAAGACTAAAATCATGACTCGTCAAATATTTACTTACCAAAACTGTATTAGGTGCCCATCTTTTCAGTAGGAATTATTGCTTGTGCTTCAATAATTTTGTTGCCGACTGTAGATTAGTTGTTTTTAACAGGAGACTATTGTAAATTTACAGAGATTCTAGATAAATATTTCTGTATATGTAAAGATTTTTTTTTTTTTTTTTACAGTGTAATTTATATATCTGCTTTTTGTCTTTTTTCTTTCTTTTTTTTAACTTTCTTAAAAGTATTTATCTTTAGTTTTTATGGAGAAATAAACTTTGAGAAAAATTAAAAAAATAATAGAATTAAAGATTGACAATTTAGATTACTTGTTTTTAACAGGGTACTATTGTAAATTTACAGAGACACAACATAAATATTTCTGTATATGTACAGATTTCTTTTACGGTGTAGTTTATATACCTGCTTATATATGTGTGTGTGTGTGTGTGTGTGTGTGTGTGTGTGTAATATTAAAAATATTTTTTCAGTAATCATTTATTTAATCGCAAATACTTTTTACACTACATCAAAATTGACTAAAATGGAATACTGATCTTCTAATACTTCAATATCTAAATGTAACAATACATTTATAAATATGCTTTTCTTGTAGTTTTTTCTAATGCCTTTACACTTGATGGATTGTTCTCTATAAAGTAATTTATATGATACCATACATGTTTTAAGTACAATTAATCCATCTAATATTTAAAATAGAAATTTTCCTGTATATATTTTTTTAAACGTTAGTAAATATTCGTCTTTACTTTGGCTTATATAAATAATTAACATTACTGTAAATATTCCTAAGATGTAAACAATCCATAGCTCTAAAAATGTTGATTTAAATAAAATCTCCAGTTTCTTGAACTAAATCCCAATACACTTGCTTTTCAAGAAAGATTTCCTAAATTCAAAATTTTACATATTCATTAAGTATCAAGAAAAAAAATTGCGTATGTTAATTTATTAGCTATAAAATAACGATTTTCCTTGATGAATTCTATATAATAAACATTGATTCGTTTCTAAACGTTTAGATTTTGAAAGAAAAAAATGTTATTCCTAGGAAACGATGTAATTATTAATTAACGTGATCTCTAGATATTTCTTTGAATTATGTCCTTCAAAATTTGTTCCATAGAAGAAATATCTTGTAGTTTATAGTTGAAATTAGTTTACTAACTAGTAATCATATCCTCTTATAAAAATTTAACGGTAACGTGTTTTTTCGTGCATTAACTGTATTTGTAAAACCTATTCATCTTTTCGTATTAACTCGAAAAACATCATTAAATTGCTTCTGAATTCAGACTTATTTAATGCTATATTTGATTTTATATATTCTTGATATTTTTATACTAAAAATAAAATTTGACTTTTTTTAAGGTTTGAAAGTAGGACTCGTTATAAGTTAATAAACTACTAACTCAAGGTGACCTTCCATAATATTTTTAATGGAATTATACGAATATTTTATAATCGATAAGAAATGTATATTACGTAACTCCTTGAAAGCTATTAAGTTATTGTGATTCTGATAAAGATGTTGTTAATCTTGATTTCTTTACGCGTTGTGGATAAAAAATAACTAAAAAATTGTGCGCAAAAATCGAAACTATAATGCCATTACTGTGTTTTTTTTTTTTTTTTAGCGTCATATTTATGTTTATTTCAGGTGTACATTAACAACATAATTAGCTATTAGGAGTCAATTTCAATTCGTTAGTTTAAAAAAAAAAGGGAGGGGGGCGTTTTTATGCAGAGCGCTTTTGTAATTGGAGAGCTATTTTAACGCATTACGATTAATGACATAATTGTAACCGTTATTAAATTAATCAATCAATTTCATTGCTATTGTATTCAAATTATTCGGGAAAAATCTTAGTAATTTGTAAATATATTTACCTACTATTTATTTTAAATGTACTATATAGTCGGTATTTGTTAACATCATCAAATTTCTTCTATATATTTTCACTAAATAATGCTTTTAGATAAATTGGCAAAAGACAATCAAACTCAAAGTCTTCTCACACCAGCCTAAAAAAAATAAAATAAAATAAGAGTGCTTGCAGATTTAGTTTGAGAACCAAATTTCTGAAATTTTCAGTAAAGCATGTTAATTGCATTTTTGAATGAACCAGGAATTAATTAGCTCATTTTTTACTTTTATGTTATTTAAAATGTAATGTTCCTTTTGTACAGTGATATATGAGCTGCAATGCGGAGAAGCGCATGTGCCGCAATAGTTCGAAGGACGAAGAATTAGGTCTTTAATAAAGTACATTTCAAATATCAAAAGTTTGTCATAATTTGCAGATTGTTATCTTAACTTTTGAAATCATTTGTACAAAATTTCGAAGGAATGTCTAAATAATTTTTGAGCGTTCTCTCTTTAAAAATATTTTTAGCTCTTTTAACTTTTTTAAAACTTTCTATTTAAATTATATTAATTTGGAAAAAAAAAAAAAGATTTATTTTGTGAGCAATCAGCACAGGACAATATGTATTTAACACATCTGCTTAAATACTTATATATATATATTTTTTTTTCTTTTTCTTTGCAAATTAAAACGGTCGACTATCAAAAGTCAAACTTGTTTCCTTTACCGAATATATACATATATGTATATTTGTGCGTGTATATATATATATATATATATTATATGTATAATATTTCCTAAACAGGAAATTTTAGCTCTTTAAAAAGTTATGAGAAAGTTCCCTGAAAGAATATTTATTGCGGTGTAAAATATTTCATCAGTTTGTGCTCATTTATAGATTGTACATAACTTTCGTAAAAATCTGAAAATCGTAAAAAGATTTCGTAAAAATATTTTTTTGTATTATTTATACGTGCAAATTTCCAATATTTGATTTCTATAAAATTATTTCAAAATTAAGCATTTTTTCTGCAATTAGTATGCAGAGTCATATCCATTTTGGCGTGCGTTTGCTTAAAATACAAAATAATTGAATAATTAATATGAGTGAATAAAAAGCATTTTTAAAGTAACATTTATCCTATCATTTAAAACGATAGCTCGATTCTATATTGGACTAAAAAGGAACCAGAACTTCTTTATTGATGAAAATTTATTCAAATATAATTCACCAGATTTCTTCCCTCATCCCTACTGCCTCTTTATAATTAAGTAATTTATTTCTCTTTCAGTAATTCTTTGGTTTAAATAACCCTACTTTTGTATCAGTGACACTGCGCATATGCAAATACATAATTTATGCTTATTTTAAAATAATGACAGTAAAGTTATTACTAACATTCGGTATGAAATTTTAATGATTTTCTGTGCTCGTATGTGATTAACGGCATCTGCCGACGCATGGGACCTAGGGCCTCTGTGGAAGACCCTCTGTAGAGGGATCTTTCTAAGCCCATATACACGCAAATTTCTGTGACAAAAAAAAGCGAAAACTCCGTACTGCTTCTCCCACGAGCACAATCTGGGTTCAAACCCAGCACCTCCTGTATACAAACTTAAAAAGCATAACTTTTCAACCATTGGTGAGTATGTTTTTTCAAGCAACCAAACTTATATTAACAACCTTTGGTTGTATCAGCGCCAAACTTCTTTTCATTTCAATCCATTTGTATTTTGTAAATATTTCAACTCGCATGAGTTTTATAATACATATTTGCAAATCTTTCTTTAAAAAAATGTATTGTGTGATAAAATTCATCACGAATTTGTCAATTTCAGCTATCGTTAACTACACAGATTATGATGTTTATGAATTGGAAAATATCTGCATAATATGTTTCATAATTTGTCTCATACTGTTAGTCTCAAAAATGCTTTGAATACTAATGCATATATATATATATATATAGTTTGAAATTTCATTCTTCTAATGGGAATAAAGCCCTTTTATTCTCAGTTGTACGCCGCATTCCTTTCTTTCTTATACATGTATTACTATATGTAGAACAAAGATATATTTATGCCGTTGTCTAAGATGATCAATCATCTAAATATCCAAATAAAAGGCATTCGAAAAGTTCCATTTCTTTCAGAAAATATGCATTATGATTTCGTTTCTCAATAGAAGTTTATTGGATTTATAATTTTTATTTTCTGTTTGACTGCATTAAGAAAGAAAATAAACTTTCTATAACTTTTTTCTGTGAACTTACTTCATTTTTCTTTCTTTTTCCTTTTATGTATATTTTATATCTTGTTAAAAATTACAGGAAAACACGATATTTAATTTGTACTTGGTATGGGTATATATTTTGAAATTTTCAGTTTGTGCAAAATGAATTTTTAAAAAGATGTAGTTTTTAAAAAGGAGGTTTAGTTTTTAAAATCTGCCTTAACAAACGTCTAGTAGCAAAACATAGACAATGTAATAAAACATTGAAAACGGATTTTAATAAATCTTATATATTCTGAAATCTGAAACACTCCTTTCTGATTATTTGTTACCTCGTATTTGAATATTCTCTTAATATTTATATGTATTTTTTTTATGCTATTTGTACTCTATTGCACACAACTCAAAATAGAAAGGTATGTCATAAAATGCAACTAATTTCAGAACAATTTATTAAACATTTTTTTACAAAGTTATGTAAAATTCATTTAATACAAAATTCTGCTTCGTGCATTAATGTAAATGTTAATAGATATTAGTCACATTAGTACATATTAAGTTAATACAAAAGTAAAAATACGAACAAAATTTCGAATGATTTACTCAAAAAACGTTAGGAAAACGTTAAAAAGTGTAAGAAATTTTACTTTGTACTTTTTAAAAAATGTTTGACTGAATAAAATTTTATAAAGGCAACTTTTAGCATATCTATTTGCAATGTAACTACAGCATTACCCTGAAAAAGTTTCAACTTTAATCATTAAAATATATCATATGACCCCTAATTTCCCATAACATAAATTTGGGATTTAACTAGACTTAAGTGTATTTCATTTTTATACAAAATTTTCGTGAAATCTCTTAGGATCTATATCAAGAATTCAATTAAATGCAATTTTATTTCTTTTACAGTATTTATATATTTCTATAATTTCTAAATGAACTCTAATATTTAAATTCTAATGTCATTTGAATCCAAAAATAAAAAAATTAATAAATTAAATAAAGTTTTTTTTTTTTTTTTTTTTTTTTTTTTTTTAGCATTGCGGTAGCTTTTATTTGCATTTTTTTGCTAATGTACAAAAAACCTTACAGCAACGTGTTGTAAAATTTAATACTAAATGGTATATTTTATTTTAAAATTTAGGTGCTTTTTAAATTGACGAAAAGAAAAAGAAATATATTTATTTGCTTGTACCGAAGAAAACTTGCCCACATAAATAAAAGCCCTTTTTTTTTTTTTTTCTAAATGTTTTCTAAGTCGTTTCCGAATCGTTCTTAAAATACACATTTTTATGACATTAAAAAGCTCTCAACCAAATACATTGATGAGTTATATTGAAATTTACCGAAACCCAGGCTAAAGTTTTTCATAAACGATATGCAAAGGCATTTACATACAAAGGCATTGCTATACAAAAAAGTTGGAGTTAGGACCTTTTATTTATGAGAGCAGTATTAAGCACTACTCTCAAAACTAAATGCTTGCTCTAAAAATAAAAAAATAAATAAATGAAGGGTTTCCTAAAATGAAACTAGAGTATTATGGATAAGAATATTAAGAACTTTTTTTTTTATTATTCTGATCATTTTTAATGGCATTATTTTAATTTAGACACACGATTTTGTAAAAATTGTCTTGATAGAATTTTCACAAAGCTTTAACTTCTTGTGTGTTCAACTAAAAAATGTGCTAGAAATAACTTAAAACTTTAAGTAATGAAATATTTTTTAAAATATGATTATTTATGCTTTAAAATTTCCAAATTATGAAATATTTATCATTTTGGAGATTTTAAATTTCTTTCTTATAACATGTCTTTTAAATCATGCATTTCTTTCCTAATGAATAAAAAAATACAATTGTCTAAGTAGTGACTGCAGTAGAATTCAGTTGGAATAAAGATACTGTTTAATAAAGATATCATTCACAGAGACAGTGCACCAAATTGTGAGTGAATGGGTTTTACGTTGCACCAGTCCTATACTATGGTCGGTTGGCAACGGTCTGGTACACACACCTTCAGCAATACCACGGATTAGGATAATCTCCGGATTAGGATAATTTAATCTGTGAGCAATACACAAATAATTTGGATGTCTGAGCAAAGTCGTAAGCTGAATTCCTTCATTTGCGCATGGCCGTAATAAATACGTTTTCAAAAATTTTCGCCATTTTAAAAATAAACTACACTATTTTGAATACACCATTTGGATTATTAAAGAACACGGATAAGTTTTTTTAAATTAACCGTCGCTCATTTGAATGAAAATTCCTTAAAACATGTATTTCTTTATTATTTTTGAATGAAGTCAGTATAGTTAAGTTCTTGAAATAAAACTCAAATAAATATTATATGAAACCGAATATTATCATAAAATATCGTACAAATAAGTCAAATTGACTTTAACTTACAAAACATTAAAAGTTATATTAACGTTTAACATTAAAAATTATTTGATTATGAAACAAGCTACAAGAAATAATCCTTTTCTGACTTATGGATCATAAATAAAGCTGTGGAAAGAGCATTTACTAACCATAAATCTATTTTTATCAACAAAGCAACCAATGTAGAATGTCGAAGTTTAATGGACGTATGTTGAAGAAAAATAGCAATATTTTTGGAGGTTGATTAAACATTATTTTAAAGAAAATTCCTGTTTTAAAAATTTAATGTGCGCTCAATTATAAAAGATTTATCAATTTTCATGATTTCGCTCCCACCCATCCCCATACATGTTTGGGTGTATTACACTTGTGAAATTTCGAGTATTAAATTAATTTCGTGTATGTACACTGTTATTAATTTTTTTCTTTTTTTTTTAAGATAGAGTAACTATTGTTTTTAAATGATCGAATAAAATAAATGTGTTTCAAAAAAATAAATAAATAAATAAATAATAAAATCAGAGGGGTTCGATAACAGTAAAAATATTATTAATAAAATCAAAGTGATACTCAGCCATAAACGTGTCATGTAAAAAATAAAGATCTCAGAGAGAGAATTTTTGTGTGCAACTTGCGAAAGCAACACTAATGAGCTTTATGCTAGAGACATTAAAATTGTTTTAAACTGAATTTGTCTTCCAATATTTAGAAATTTAGCAATAGTTTTAGTCAATCCAAACCAATAACTGTTGCAATCATATAATTGATTGCTTAACATGTAACATTAGTTACATAAGTAAATGAAGATATTTTGAAAGCATCATCATTTATGTTTAAACAATTGAATAAATGGCAAAGCATTGATTCAAAATTTTCATCGTCTGAAATCCTTATATCATCGATATAAACTTTAAGTGATTACGAATATTTATAGTTTTTAAATTCTTACATAAGTTAGATATAATTTGGGTTTGTTTAACGATTAAAAGTATCTATGTTGAAATGTCAATTACAGTAACGAAGGGGAAGACATTAAGTAAATATGGCTTGCAATATCATTAGCTGACAAAAGAGCGGATTTATAGTTTCTAAGCTAGCTCACGATCTTATTAAAAACAAAATGGGAGAAAGATCTTGTCGCTTAACTTTTCCATTATTAAAATATAACTTTTTCTACTTTAAATAGAAAACTTAAAAAAGATAGTGTGCTGTCGCGATCACAAAACTTCTTTCTATATTATTCTATATGACAGCGTTAACTAATGGTTAACATGCAGAAAAGTTTAAGGATTAAACTTATACAAGAACTGAAACTAAAAAAGTCAGCCTTTGCAGACTGCACCACCTGTCGGTCGATATATATCAGAATTAAATCCCTATAGTTTTTTTTTTTTTATAATGGTCATCACAGATATGAAGTTTGATGCATTTATATGCTATAAAATCCAAAGTGTAACTTTCTCAGAAACAAGAAAAGATGCAGCATCGCAGCGTCACCGTTCATCCTATATGCACTCAAAATTAATCAGAATAATTTTTTTTTATAATGGGCATCTCATATGTTTAGTTTGTGCACTTGTACACTATAGAAGCTGAGATACAGCCTTCCCATAAATGGGAGAAATATTATCATACCAGCGTCACCTGCAGGGCAATATATACAACAATCTAATCAGAAATACTTTATATCAAAGTCCTATCAAATTTAAAGTTTTATAGAATTCTTATTATTATTTTATATAATACAGTGCTCGTTAAATTTTGGTCAGACAAACACACAGACAGATATTTTCTAAAACTTCTCAAGTCGTGTCCAGAACAACTCAAAACTTACAAATTCATCGAAAATCGGTAGGTAAAATTTTTTTACGAATCTAACGATTTCCTCTTATTAAAGAAAAATATACAAAGGGAAAAGGGAAAAAATGAAAGGCAATAATTAACAATAAGGAAAAATAAGAAAATGGGGTTATAAACTCAATAAACTTAATGAATATCTATGTGACTTTTTTTTCAGCAATTATTGTACAAAGAGAAAGTGATAAACTTACATTCAAAGTTTAAAAGTAAGCTATTACAGAAATGTGGATAGGGTAATTCAACAAAGTTTCCAATGTTTTTCGAAAAGGAAACACAAATTAGTATAAATTTATCTAGAAAAAGTTCTTTATAAAACTTTCCTTAAATGGTAATATAGAGACACTTAGCCGATGTTTTATAAAAGCAAATATTTAAAAAAAATTCTTTTTCTTCTTAGGAAAACATTTTTTGTAGTATGTAGTATGTATGTGAGTCTATTATTTGTATCAAAATTTTATTTTTACATATTTTCACTACGTTCATAGTAAAAATTTATTAATGAAATTAAATAAACCTCATTTTATTATAAATTCATTACAAAATAAAATTTCGCATTTTGTAAATTATCTCATTGTTATAAAATTAAACATATTTGAAGATTATAGCTTAAACACATTTAAACAAAATACTACCATTAACAAGCAAGTTTAAAATATACTTTTATTTGAAATGCGTGTAGAATTATTTATTTTAAAGGCCTAATCGAAACTTTATTCATATAGCAATTTTATTCATTTAGTATTCAACAAAAACTACATTATATTTTATATCGCTACATTCTTCTGTATATACACTGTAAAGAAAAAAGTGTAAAATCACAGTATTTGACCGTATAATTTTAGGGGAAATGACCTTTTTGCTACATAAACGTTCATAATCCGTAAATTAATGTTTTGAAAGTATAATTTAGGAACTCACCGTATAATTTTACGGGAAATGACCGTTTTGCTAGCTAAAGGGTCGTAGCCTGTAAATAGATGTTTTGAAAGTATAAATATGGAATTTTTACGAGTAAAAGCTGTTAATCTATGCAAATTTCTCTTATCTCCCACCAAACCATTTTCTTAAGGGCAAATCCCTTCAAATGCTATCATTTCAGTGATGTCATAAGAGAACACTTCCATTTTTAAACTGAAACTATGATTGTTATTTATACTGATTGAATGTGCTTAATTATGCACGCATGACGCATAGAAACATCAATTTATTTTAAATTGCTATTGTTTTCTTAATTTAATTCAAAGAATTTCCATCTGACTGAAACTAGCATTCTAACTGCTCTTAATCCTTTAGTTAAGCTTTAAAAAACGTAAAATTTTAATGTTGTATCCGCAATGCAACTTTTACAATATGCTAAAATAAAGTTTATTTCAATATGAGATGGAAATGTAATTAGCCATTTGAAGATAAGTCTTATGATTATTATGTATGATCGTCACTGTTAAAAAACAAAATTTGTTTGTCTGAATATGACCATTATATATGTACATGTACATCATATATAACAGGTTCTGCTCTCGAAATACTGCAGTCCTTCCTCCATTCAATGGAATACAGAAAAAAAAAGTCTTCTGCTATTCTAAAAAGTGAAAATACACCTAACACTTCATAAACACAGTTTGAAATCGGTCTTTTAATGAAACCCTGTTTGAATGAGTAAGAATTAGGCTCTAGTTATTTCTGCAATGCACCCACTACAGAAACCATAAAGATTAAAAACCATGAAAAAAAATCGTATTAATTGGAGATACAAATTCTATGTGCCCATGTAAAAGATTTATTATTCAAGGTTTATTTGGGGTTTCGATTAATTTTCAGAGATCTCACATTGTTTTCAAAAGTTTCATTTTGTTTTAGAAGAAGGGTGAGAAATTCTCACCCATTATTTCCCTCTAATGCGAACCTTGAAATAAGACTAACTCTTTAGTTCTAGTGTTAGTGTTTACGAATAAAAATGATTTCAAAAAATATGTTAGATTTTCTTTCTCAAAAATCAGTATCATAGTCTTTATAGGAAAAAAAAAAAAAAGGCTTCCGTTTTTCCAATATGAGAATTGACTGGCTTCTTAATTTTGTCAAAAAAAGCAAATTTAAATTTTAAAATAGTCTTAAAAGAAATTAATTTTTATGCATAATTTGAACGATAACAATATTCAATATTAAAAGTATTCGAGAAACTGTAACTTTTAATTTTACGGTCAATACTACTTTTTTTTACAGTTTGGTTGTACGTTTCATCACAACGTAAAATTACTGGCGATACATCATTCATTGTCTAAATGTTTTTTTGGGGGCTTTGGCTGGAATCTCTGCTGCCGTATCTTTTACTGCAGCATTTTTAACAGTGTAAAATCATAGAACTCACAGGGCTTTTTTCTTTCTTAATCACTCGTGCAACTATTAATCTCTTGAGTCTCTCTAATAATCTATTGTTAGTGATTTCATTATAGAAAATTATCCTACATATGATTATTTGCAAGTTGACTACGAAAATGTGCATTTGCGTAACATGTATATTTATGTTACAATTGATTTTTTCTATATCCAATCAATCAAGAGATCATACAAAGATCTTGAGGGGAAAAAATTGCTGAAATTACTTTTCCTTTCCTGACAAAAATAAGATTTAAATTCCTTCTTCACAAATCTCTATTCAATAAATTATTCCTAATTAATTCAAGACTATCAAAATAATAAATGAAATTAGCCACAAAAAACAAAAAACATATATATATATATATATTGGGAGAAAGGATAAGAGGTTTTGAGTACATCTCCCGCAATTTTTTAATATATATTTCAAACCTGTCTTTTGGCCAGCATTTCTGCATTTTCAATGGCATTTTTCCAGTGTTCAGAAATTCATAATAAATCAAGATGTCAGAAAAGCATCTAGCGTACTGGTTAGACGGCTCTTCTATGTATCATCGAATAAATTATTGCTCTTCTAAAACGCACTTTTTCACTTGGTAGTTTATAGACCGCACAGATACCAATTTTGGTGATAATTTGTGTTATGATATGGTATTACATCATATCTTCTTAATTCATATTGCATTATACATTAGTTATTGAACTTTTGCTTCATTATTCTTAAATCTTAGGCAACATAGTAATAAATGTTTGATAAATAGGAGGATTTGACTCTGAGTAAGTCACATAATGTGATTTTTTTTCCCTACTGTGTGGGAAATTAGATCGCAACCTTCGGCTTGAAGTTTAGTAATATGAATAAATTAAAACATTTCTTGTCATGGAAAGTTTAACATATACAGGGTCCCCACTTTCCGTTCCCACGCTTTTAACCGCTGAACAGCTGCAGTTATAGTAAAAAAAGTTGTATCTACGCATAGTAAAGTGGCTATGCGCTACAAGGTATGGCTGTTTACAGCGCCATCTGGTGGAAATTGGTGAAATTAACGTTCTTATCTCGAAAACGGTACGAGATAGGGAGAAAAAGATAGTTTACAAAGTTGTTGAGCATCACCGATTTAGTACGAAAAAGTACATTGTAAAGATGAATGATGAAAAAAGAACACTTAAAACGCGCATTATTAGTTTCCGGTCTTCTACCTACAATAACATTCCGAATCGATCTTAGAAAAAAAAATTCGCACAATGTCTTTATTTTTTATATTGAAACTTCTCTCCATATGCTGTAACACATATTTGGACCCTTATTTAAACTTCATGTTTTGTGAATTGAACCTTAGCGAGTGACAGGTGTGGTACGTAAAATTCGAATAGATGTCCCGATGTGCATTACAATTTGAACATCGAAAATAAATGTATCAGGAGATGACGAATTTGTTTTCTTTCTAAGATCGTTTCATTACATCACAGAGTAGGAATCACGAACAGACAATGCCGCATTTTAAGCGTTCTGCTTTTAGAACGCATCAAACAGCGCATAGCTAGTGTGCTATACTAGGAATCACCTTTCATTAGCATAGATTTAGCCGTTTAGAAGTTAAAACGATGTGAATGGACATTAATGGGCACCCTGTATACTTATCACGTGTTCAACTTATCACAAATTCATATTTTACGACAACTAAAACATTTTACACACAAGAAAATTGCTTCAAATAATTCTATAAGTATACCACGGTATTAACGAAACCCTATTTGAGAATTTGTTTAACTATATCCTTGCATATTTTTCTTCAGTAGTTCATACTATATCATATACCCTTCCCTATGCATGTCTTCCCGAAGGGACCGAGATATTCTTTTCTCAAAGTTGGTAGATGAGAAGGTACCATGTTAAAACACAGGTTGTACTTGTCGGTTTAGTTTTTCAGATGTTTAAAATTTCTCCGAAACTGTCCTGAGAAAAGCTCAGAAAGAAGACCACGGAGAGCAACCCCCCCCCCCAAATGATTGGGTCCCTGTAGTAGACAATCAGCCTCAACTAACACCAAGCCCACCACCTTCTATACACAGTTTTATGCATACCATTACATACTAGGGTATAAATTTATCTTTTAAAGATTGATATTTCCCAACAAAACCAGTGATTAAAAAAAATAATAATAGTAAAGTTTAATTTTATTCTGTCACATGTATAATAAATTATCTTTTTTGTATCAAAGCTGAAGATATATTATGTCATTTGATTAACGACCCGTCCAAATTTAATTTTGAAATATTCTATTTATATCACAGCTTGGCTGCCACAAAATATTATCTTTTTTTTTTTTTTTTTTTTTTTTGCAAAAATTCAAAAAAAAAGAAAGAAATAAAAGAAAAGAAAAGAAAAGAAAAAGAAAAGAATCTCACTCTTTCGTAATTTTACTTTACTTTTTCATTTCAAATACGCGAAATATTTTTTGGTTTTTTCAAAAACGTTTTCTTCCGTCTTTTGTAAGAAAGATATTTATAAAATCAATAATACAATTTCCAAATAAATCGAGTAAAAGTTGTTTTGCAAAGTTTATATATTATTTTATTTTAACAAAAAGTAGAAATACAGTGTTGTGTTACAGGAAATGTCACAGAATTACTCGTTTCAGATAAGTGCTCGTATGATAACAGTGAATTCAATGTTAATAATTATTTAATTTTATTTATTTATATATTTATTTGTAATACGTTTTATTAGTTTTTAATTTATAAACTTCAATTAGCTTTATATATAATTTTGTCATTAAATCGAAATATTCTTATAGTTTGTTCTATGGAAAAGGTTTTTGGAAAACCTTTTGATTCATTGGATTTTTTATTCGTTCTGACTCTTCTTTGCTGATATGCAATGAACAACTCAATTTCGCTTTTATTTTTAATATGGGGAAAGTTTTTTTAGTAAAACATTCTGTTCAAGTTATCTAATTTTGGTATTAAAGTCTATAGTTTTCTAATGAATTTTTAAAATATCTTTTCATTAATTTTTCGCAGTAATTACTGTTGAATCACGTCAGTGTTTTACTGAAATACAAGCTGTTATATTATCAAAGTATTAAAGTATTGTTTGTTTGTTTAAACAGAGCGAGAAGTGTTTGACTTTGTAGACTAAGTAATTTTTTAAAAGTATATTTGTGCTATTCTCAAAATGTGGAACATTAAGTAACTCTTAATATTTTCAAACGTAAACTCTTTTTTTTTTTTTTTTTTACTATAAGACTAAAACAAAATACACAATCATTAAAATATAGCAACAATTCTGTAAAATTATTTATTAAATCATTTAATTACTTAATATATGGATTAAAATTTCGGGCAGTGTTGATTAGTAGATAACAGATATTAAACAACAAACTTCTAAATAAAATTATATCACATGGATTAAATATGCTTTATTTATACAAATCGTGTAGTTATTTACAAAATAACATTGCAGTAAATTGCTTATTATACGGTTTGGGACATTACATTATCATCAATCACATATCATATCAACATTACTTAATATATTTACCGACAAAATTATCGCCGTTCAGATCGTTACTTGGATTACCCGATCGTTATGTTATTTGGATATCACAGTTTTCTACTTAAGACACATACATCTATTGAATAGAAATTTTACAAAAGCACATATAAATACTTAGAAACGTTTAAAATGATTTTAAAGGTATATTATTTATTTAAAGTAATTTACTATCCCGAACTAAAACGTTGTTTAGATTGTTACTTTTGGACATTACAAAATACAAAACATTTCTTTCTAGAAATGTGTTTTATTTTGCGGATTATTAGTACAAAATACCTAAATATTTTAAAAAAAATTGTAATAAAAATTTTTATACGTTTTAGGACATTAGATAATCTTTAAAAATATATTACGTGATTCGGAAGTTTACAAACAACGCATATGATTTTAAATATAGGTGAAAGATAAATAAAGTTTAAATTATTTACTTAACATACTTTGTGCTCAAATAATAGCATTGTTTTGATCGTTAATTTTGTACATAATAAAATACAGAGTATTTCTTTCTTTAAATGTCTTTTACCTTCAAAAAGCATTAAACCAATACTACTTTGTTTTAAAAAAACAATTATCAAACAATAATCTCTTTCTAATATCCTTTCATTATTTTCCGTCAAAAGCACCTAAAAGCAAGTTATACTTTTTTTTTCTTTTTTGGTATATTGAATTAGTACAGTGAAGCTATATTGAAACATAAAATAACTAAATTTTAAGACATTCATACAAATATTTACAATAAATTATAGTAATTCCCATCTTTATACAGAATTACAAACTCTGTGTAAAAGAAAAAAAATCTATTCAGTCAGTATAAGGTCTATTTACTAGTAAGGCTTAAAGTTATGATTTGCATTCAATGCTCCTCTTTTGATAATTACTGATTTCTAATACGAATTTTTTCTAACTTGATAAATCTTAAATAAAACTTACCCTTGGATATTACACGTAAGGATTATGGAACTTGGTAATTAAGTCATGAAATTTTAGCCTGTTTTTTGAAAATTTATGTGGTAAAAGTAAACGTAAAAGTATTTTAATCCGTTTTAAAGAAAAATATTTAAACAGTATTCAAAATTCGAGTTGAGTAATCGTTTAATTGTAAGAGTTATCAATGTAACATTTTCAAAGAGCAAATGTTTATTTGCGGGTATGTTGGTCAGTTATTTAAACATAAATTAATAAAATAACTTTATTTTTAGTATGTTAATTACGAAATATGCAAGCTATATGCTTTATAATTTAATTCAGTTTTGCCTAGTTAAGAATCATTACTTTCAATCGGAAGTTTAAAAAATTTTTAGCTATTGTATTGATTTTAACTCTAATTAATCGCTCAATTTTGTTTTTAATGACAATGTTTCTTGAATCTTTTATTGCTCATAATATCGAATATGCGCCTAATATGTTTCATATTTATGTACTTCAAGAGAGAATAATTTTTATATTTTAAGTCCACACTGAAAACTCTTATTTACACTAAAACATAACATTGTGTGAAGAATATTATGTGCTTTCATGTGTTTGTTAGCATGAAAAAAAATGTGATAATCTCAAAATAATTAAATTTTTTGCATGATTATCCATAAACTTTATGAGATTATTTGCAATATAAATAAAAATTACCGATAAATTTCTGATAAATTTTATCTTTCAATTATACAATTTTAACTATAATCATATCTTACTTAATCATCATCGAATTATATTACAAACTAAGAAATGCTTATTTCATTGTAAAATATTCCCTATTAGGAGAAAAATTTTGAATTTACTCCTTCTAACTTCATTTATAATCGGATTAAGTGATTAATTAAACATTATAACGCGAATATTCCTGTTTTAACTTTAGAAAAATATATTACACAATCGATACTTTCATTGATTAAAGATTCTAACATTTAAAGATATATTTTTCAAAATATTTTAGGGATTCTATCTGATACTAACTTTGCTCCTTTTAATATGTATATATATTTGTTGTTCTCCTTATTTATCAAAAGAAAAATCATTTGCGTTAGCAAACATTAATTAATTCTTGCTATTTGATATTTTTCTATATTAATTTTTGATGCTGTAAGTTTGAAAAGTGTATGTGTCTTATTTTTTTAAATACTATATTTTAAGCAGTAAAAACTCAGTTTAAAGAGTAATGTAATTAAACGGAAATATTAAAAAATTCACAGTTTAAAAATATTATTGGTATTATTATCAATGAAAGATTACAAGAAAACAAGAAATGCAGCATAATCTAAGATAATGTAACATATCTTTAATTTAAAATTTCAGTTTCATATCACTTTCTTTATAATTTTATTTTTTAAAAATATATCAAATATTTAAAAAAAAATGAAAGAAAGAAAGAAAGTAGCAAACAGTTTACATTAATTCTTTTTTAAGAAACTTCAGAATGCCATGTATTTGTACAAATGTGTTTCTTCTATGATAATTTCTAAATTTATTAGATATTTAGAGTACTTTGGGACGGATTTTCACATTTATATTTCTCCTATTTTGGGATTTCCTATATAAAAGAAATGTACGAGAGAATAAAAGCGAGTTTAATGCAGTATAAATATTTTTAAAATGAGTTTTGAAAATTAATCGAAAACAATTTGGAATGTTTCGCCAAAAGTATTTAAATATCACAATAGAAGTAACATGACATGAAACTTTTTATAAGTTAGGAAAGCGATTTAAGCTTTTTCATTTGTATAGCAGCGGCTGTATGTAACATTTTATGACATTAATATGGCTTCACGATGAGAACTTACGCACAAAGTGCGAATTGGAGCTAGTTGGAACATGATACATTCTAAAAACGTTCGTAGTCGGTAAGTGCCCATGAAGAAGGTGATGCTAAATTTTTTGTTGATCGCATATGTCATAAAATATTCGACTCGATTTATTTTACTAACTTGGAAAAATTTGTTTAGTCAGCTAAATCAAAATTCTCATTGACATGATTTGATAATAGAAATCAGGTTTTGTGCAAATTCCACGAGACCATAGAACCAATCTGCCAAAAACATTTTGTGCATATTGATGATGTACTTAATGTGGTATGGGACGATTGTTTATGGAATTGATTGAGTTAACTGAACCAAAAATTGTCTGGAAAACATCGTGCTCAGTTGTTTGATGACCATTTGTTGTCATTTATTGATTTCATGTATCCCAATATAGATGTGATTTTACAAAATGTCACCGCAATATATTACGAAGTCACAATGGTTTACGATTAGTTTGACGAACTTTCCAAGAAATTCGCTGAAAGTATTTCTGTATTTTGCTTCAGCATCGCCTCACCAATCATGAATTATTACAGGGCTTTGAGCTTTCATTTAATTGTATATAGCAATTTGCATGTTATTCAATTGAAAGAAAGCGCTTCAAACATTTACTAAAGTTTACTGTATAAAAAAGTGATATTCAGTTAAGGGACCGCTAAAAGTTTTACGATTATACACTATGGCGAAACATTTCTTTTTCTCCTCTGGATATAATACGATTATTTGGATCAATGCCATATCCTCAAATTGAGTTTTTTCACTATTCAGTATTAAAATAGTTAATAGAACCGATGTTTAGTCTTTAGTTAATAGTACTGGTGTTTAAATTTGAAAACAAAATACAGAAAATTTAACAAAGTTCAATTTTCATGACTACGTGACTTTATTTATCGATTACAACTGATTTTAATATTATTTTAACAAATTATTTATATTACAATTAGGAAGTACACTACGTGAAGACAAAATAGTAAGAAATATTACTAAACTGCGATCTACCATCAAAAATATCAATAAATCATCAAAGTTTCGCACATTCAAACAAGCATATTTATTTTTTCTAAAAATATCCCTTCCTCATATATATATATATATAGTGTGTCATTAAATTATAGGACATTTAAAGAGCTATCACTAACAAAAACAATTGCAACTATTGCCTTATTTACATAGTCATACGTATGCTCTCACGATTCGTTTGCACTCTCAGGCGTTACTCAATTTTTAATATTTGTAAAATATGATGAAAATTTTCTACATGAGCACTAATATTACTAATTTTTGTTTTCTTAATCCGTTGTGACAGCAAACTTTATAAGAGAAGCTCTTTTAATAATTTTTTTTCTTACTGTTATTCTCAAGTATTTTGTTTCTAAATTTCTTTGTACGTAATTTTAAAATTTCTGAGAACTCATAATTCTAAAGAAATAGACTAAAAAGTACCATATAAAAATATTATATCATATGCTTTACGCTTTATGCTTATATGCTTAAAATAATCATAATAATAAAATTTCTGTGACACCTTCTCATCCTTCTTCCAACTTATATCAAGTATTTATAGCTTGCACAAAAAATTAAAAATGCTTCGTTTTTGTTAGTGAAAATGTCTAAAAATTTCAGTAATCTTAATAATCGAATTTTTTAAAGTGTCATTAATTCATGTATATGAAGTTTTATAGTAAATTGTGTATTAAAATAAATTAGATGTATCGAATATTTCTCCCCGAATCATTTTCGATTTTTTAATTTATTTTCCTAGAAGAATGTATACATTTGTAATTTATTGCGATTTAATTTTAAATTGCTTAAACGTTTCTTATTTTAATCTCAAAAATAAAATATTTAATAAGTGTAAAAATAGCTTTCACAGAGAAAAAAAAAAAAAAAAAGCTTGAATAACCGCTAATTATATAAAGCTGCTAATTTTCAGTTGAAAGAACGCTGGCTCGTAAATTATAAAGTGTGAACGCAGGGCTGGCCTCGAATATAATTAATTGTATTTTTATTTTAATTCTCTCTAAAAAATTAATTAAATAAATAAAAACATCCATTATTATCTAATGTGAGTTGAAAGATTGTCAACTCTCAAATTTTAAATTATCTATGAGAAATGGCCTGAAAAAAAAAAATATATATATATATGTGTGTGTGTGTGTAGAGAGAGAGAGACAGACAGAGAGTAAAAGAAAGAGTGTAATTTTAAAAAAATACCCTTTAAAATATATGATTTATAACCGAATTTAGGGACTGTAAACCCATAACCACTATTTATAGATAATTTTCAACTATTGTTAAAATCCGATGAAATATTGCGATTTTTATAAAAGCGTTTTTATGCTGCAATGTAAAAAGCCACTTTAATTATAATTTAACAAGATTTAAACGTTGGAAAACTGTTAGCTCACTTATTTTAAAAAATCAAAGCATAGTGGCCTGAAAAAGCACATTTTAATTAATTTTAAAATTTTATCCAACAAGTTTCTATCAAACATAGGTAAGAACCATTCCGATTAGCCCGGTGTCTTATAAATAATAAACTTCATTGAACTTAGTCTATTCATTTAGACGCTGCAGTGTCACAGACAGGCAAAACCCCTCTTTTTTAATCGAGGTTTAATAACTTTCGAAATGCAGGAAGTCAAATTAATTTGAGTTATAGATATGCAAAACTATCTTATAATTTTATATCAGTTAACATAATCAGTACCTTTATTTCTTATAAATGTTTTCAGTTTTCAACGTAGTACTTAAAAAAAAAAAAAAAAAAAAAAAAAAAGTTTTCCAAAGTTATAAAGAAGCAAAGTTAATGTCAATACACTCATTCCGACAAATTTTAGACCCTGACACCAGAAATTTTAAGATAAAATCGATTCTATTTCCTTATTCAATATATTGAAGAAAAAGCGAATAAGTTATAAAAACTGCGTTATTCTTCTCTTTCAATATTACATAAATAATTTGAATAGTATTAATGTTTATTCATATAAATAAAACAAATTATTTTTTTTTCTTTTAGCTGATTATCATGTAATCTAAAATCATGTTGCTATTTTTAACCTAGAAGAACAACCATATATTAATTTCATGTATTGTCAAAGAAGAAAGTATTATATTCATAAAAATTTTAAACTTTAGGTTTTTGAAGGATTTTGAAGTTTTAATACATTGTGCATGCAATTTGACCATTTTTAGAAAATTTTCGTAAAAACCAAACTCCTCTGGCAGTTTTAGATCAAGAATTAATGCATTTTGTTTAATATAACTTAATATCTAGTTGCACTTTGACATAAATTGGTACCTATGAACTTTTGGTGCAAATTTTCCTATAGACAGAGCTGTTATGCTAGTTTTTTCTCATTTGCGGGAAAGCTATATCTTAGCTTCTATGGTGTATAAGTGCACTAAACTTGATATGTGAGATGGTCATTATAAAATGAATTCTGAACAGATTTGGGTATTGATTGACCGTTATATGCTGATAGTAAGCTGCAGTTTTCCTAAACAGGCAATTGTGCCTATTTATTGAAATTTATTTTTCCGACTGAGTGAAAATAATGCCTGGACCGGGAGTCGAACCCCAGATCTTTGACTTACAAGGTCAAGGCACTACAAATTGAGCTATCCAGGCTGACAACCGGTGGACATAACTCACTCAGACTGATATGTATAAATTGTGCCTATGTCGCCCTTTGTCGTGAGAGTTATACCACCGACTATTTTTTTTTCTTTAATAATCCACGGAGAACGGCTCCAAACCGCTATATAGTTGTGAGTGGCGGCCTTCTTTGTGGTCTAACTAGCTATATCTCAACTTCTACGACATATAAATGTAACAAACCTGACATGTGGGATGTCCATTATGAAAACGAATGATCACTGAATTTGTGTGTATATCGACAGACAGTGCGTCTAATACTCATCCTCTGCGTTTTTCCGTGTAGCTACATCGCAGCATCTTCTGAAACTGGATCAAACTGCATATGCAAAATCTTTATTGTGAGAAGCTATGATTTTTATTCTATTTATTTATTTATTGTTCATTTTAAGCTGTCGGTAACACACTTTTACAGACTGATATGAAAAAATGTTTTGTAATGGCCAAACTATACTAGATTTTATTGGATAAATGCAAAGTCTGTTTCTTTCGGTATCTGTTTTGCAGTTCAATCAATAAAAGAGAGAATTCTAAACGATCAATGAATATGATTCGCACACGATTATCTCCCAAAAACTTCTTTTTAAATGTCTTTAGATATTTCGAATCACTAATAAATATTTGTATGATTTCCAATAAATGCTCTTTTGTTGACATTTATCCATCGCAATATAGAATAATAGTAAAATATTACCTTACTCGCATGATTTAATTTATGTATATTATTTTATGTCTCTTTAAACTGAAATATTCCATGTGATGGCATCGATTCTTAGAAATTGAACTAAACATTTCTTTCAGAGATTAGATTTAAAAGGGAATTGAATTTTAAATTTTCCCAAATAACTTCATTAAAAAAATACTTGAGTTTCAGTACAATATATTCTGAAATTCATTTTAACTATTTTTTATTTATTTATTTATTTATTTATTATTTTTTTTAATTAATTAATTATTTATTTTTGTTTATCCGAAAATTCTTTTTAAACTTTGAAAGTGAGATTGAGAGATATATAGAGAAATTGTAAAAGAGATAGGTCTAGAAATTAGGCAGTGTATCGAAATCAAATAGTGACAAAAATATTTGATCTGAACACAGAAAAAAATATTTTGTTGAAACAAGAAAAATTTTATTAAATCAACCAAATTATTTGTTGCTATAGCCTCAACAAAAATTTTGGTATCGGAAATTACCCCCAAATTATTTTATTATTTTTAACGAAACAGTTTTGTTGATTCCATCAATATTCGCTTAAATCAACAAATTTATTCTATTGATTTAAACAAACAGATTTTTTATTATTATTGAGCACATTACTAGCTCATCAGCTGTTTACAGAGAGATCTGTGACATATCTTTCGTGCTATCTAGTGACAATTACTGTTCTGTTAATCACATTTTTTTGTTTAATCGAAGAATTTTGATTCGGTTAACTGAACAAAATTATTGTTAAAACGGCGAAATAAATCTAAAAATCAGCCAAGTCAACAAATCAGTCAGTTTTTTTTAGATTGTATAATATTGTGAAATGAAATCGCAATCCTTCATTTTTTTCCTATTGTTTTATGCGAGTTTTTTTTTTTTGAAAGTTTAATTCATTAATATCGAAAGAAATTTTTATAACTTTGTTAGAAAGTATCATTAAAAATTATATAAAAATAAATGTAAATTTAAAAAAGAAAGTTAGAAACAACCTTTTTTAATTCTTATTGTTTTCATTCCTGAACTGTCAAAATTTAGGATTTATTTTTACGCATAGTGCAAGATTTTAGGAAATCGTTGGCCATCTCCCGAATTTTCGTATCTCACTTTCTATGGTTTTACAGAACATCAAATAAAGTATTTTGAACACTTTTTAAAAGTGAGTTTAACGCAGCAAGCTTTTAAAAACTGTTTCATTAGAGTGTTTTTATCAAAACGTCTTTATTTATTCGCGCAATTATTGTGAATGTAATAATGTATAACGGTTTTTTCGGCTATTAAAGCAACCCCAGATAGGCGAAATATTTATAAAAGTGCAATTAATTACTAAACGGTAAGAAATCAGAGTGCTCATAAAGAAACTTCCTTGATAAGTGAACCCCTATCGGTCTACCAATCGAAACCAATCGAAAGTTCCAGATCGTGATGATTTAAAACAATATTACGTCATTTTAATCACATCGTAATTTTCAAGCTGAAAAGTATAAGTTGTGATGTCCCAGTATCTGTAGTTGTGGAAACTGTGGTTTAAAACACACAAAAACTAGTATGCTGTGGCCACCACAAGACTTTCTTCTATATTTTCCTATACAAATTCACACAGTAACAATATTCTTTTAAAAAAAAGAAAAAATACGATTTTTTTTTCAAAGTTTTTTTCGTAAAAAAAAAAAAAAAAAAAAAAAAAAAAAAAAAAATCGATAACTTTGTTTTAAATTATTACATATTTATAGTTCAACCATTCGTTTTAAAGATATTGACGAGACCTTTCGAAAGATACCCATCTTGAAAATTTACCCCCCCCCCCTCCCCCGGGGGGTACTTTCCCCTGGTGGGAGGGAAGCGATGACCGAGATTTTTTTCCTAATTAACTACTACTATTATCAATAATTCATATTAATTTCACAATCATAGTTTAAGAATAACTCCCATTATGTACATTTATACGAAATTTTGTCCTATATACTGCCATGTTAAAAATTTAGACAAAATACGATCACAGCACCACCTGTTGAGTGATTGATCCCCAAATCTAATCAGCCCCAGTTTATGTCAGGGGCCAACTAAATACCAAGTCTGGTTAAATTTCGTTAAAAAAAAAAAAAAAAAAAAAAAAAAAATACGATTTTTTTTTTCTAAGGTACTTTTTGTTAAAAGTAAAAAAAATCGATAACTTTGTTTCAAATTATCACAGATTTATAGTTCAACCATTCGTTTTAAAGGTACTGACGAGACCTTTCAAAAGATACCCATCTTGAAAATTTACTCCCCTCGAGGGGGGACTTCCCCCCCAGGGGGGTTCACGAGGCTCCTACGCATACAAAATTTTTTCCCCAGTTGACTACCTCTATTATAAATAATTCTTGTAAATTTCATAATGATTACTAAAAAATAATTATCTTTATGCACATTTATACAAAATTTTGTCCTATATCACCATGTTAAAAATTTAGAAAAAGCGGAATGGCAACGCAACCTGTAAGACAATTTTTACCAAAAGTTGATAGGCACTAATTTATGTCAAGGTGCAACTACATGCTAATTTGTATGAAATTCTGTGCAGTAGTTCCTGAGATACAGTTGCCACAAAATTTTGTCACACACACACACACACACAGACAGACTGACAGACAGACAGACAGACAGACAGACAGACATTTTCTAAAAAGGGTCAAATCGTGTTCTACAGCTCTCAAAACGTGTAAATCCATCAAAAACCCGAGGTCGAAAATTTTTACGAATCCAATACTTTCTCTATATTACATATAGAAGAAAGTAAAAAGGAGAAAGGGGAAGGAGGGTAATGAGCACAGAAAATAGGAACAAATAAGTCGCAGAAAAAATGATAAAAAACATTATCCTCACAGTAGAAAATTTTATTTTTTACAATTTTCCGTTTTGTTCGCTTTTAGAAACTATAATACTTTGAATGCGGCCCTTTTTAACAATTTTGCCAAAAATTATCTATACCAATCAAATATTAATTCATGTATTTAACAACTCTGTTATAGAGGTTCCCTATATTCTTTTTTCTACAATAACCTGCGAGAAATGTTTAGTCACCTCAAAGAAAAGTGACTTTAAAAATACTTAATATATTTTTATTAACCTCTACTTTTTAAATTATCTCCACTTATGATTGTTGCTTTAAAAAATTACTATGCGACAAAGAAATGGGGCAAAGTTTGGAAATTTTAAAAATTTTCACTGTAACTGTAACCGTAAGTTAAACCCAACCGCAAACCTATTGTTCTAAATCATCACAATCTCGAACGCATATAATCCCAAACAGACACTTACATCCATAAGATATCTATAAAATTTAAAAAATGATCTGTTAAACATCTATAAACATCCTACAGATATCTATTATCATGACAAATGTCAATCTTTTTATATCCATTAGATGTCTGTTAAATATCTGATAAATCTCTTAATATCGAATAATTGGACTTGCTAAATCTAATAGATATTGAAAATATCTAAACCTTGTTTTGATCTAATATATTACATCTTTTAGACATTGAAAAAGGCACGTCTAAATTTCGTCTACATTTAAACATCTAATAGATATTTATAATTAGTTCAGGATATCCGGGGCTTTTAATGGGAATTCTTAAGATATTTTGTACCTTTTATGGATCATTGGATGTAATTTATTTGTCTAATGGATATAAGTAGCTATGTGGGTTCAAATATTTGAATTTCATGAGAAACGATGACTCGTAATCTGGCCGACGAAATGTGTTTCCAAAATAATACCTTTTAAAATTAACATGCGTTTCTATTTCAAATTGTAAATCGATACTTTATTCTAAAAAAAAAAATTATTGAACTAAAAAAATAAAATATGTCAAAGAATGTGCCATATTAATACATAATCCCATGTTTCAGGTCCGCCGGTGATAGTGAGCGTCACGATGTTCATCCTCAGCATCAGCTCTGTATCAGAGGTGCTAATGGTAAGTACCTTTAAGTAATAGTACTGACTAGATATTTATTAAATTTACTTGTTCCGTTCAAATGTTATGCATTTCAAAATTATTTTTGTATGGAATTTTTATGTAATTTCATCATTTTGATGGCAAAACAGTTTCTGTTAAATTTAAACCTCATTTTATTATATACCCATGTTAAATAATGGAATTTAGAACTTATTTTCAATAGTAGCAATTTTTGCAGACATTTTATTTGTGAACTGATTCAATTCTGCCCTTTGAAAAGACATCCAATATTGTATTAAAGTTACTCGTTTCGTAAATCCTGTGAATAATATATTATTTATATTTAAAGAGAATTCCACTTGATTCAAAAATTATGATTACTTACAATAATCCGTATTTAACAAGTACAATCAAGAAAAAACATAGTTATTACAGTAGGAAGTTATTTACTTCATCTATTATCCTTTAATTTTTGTTTTTAAAATAAATAGCATTTATTGAAAATACTACATGCAGACTGGTTTCAATTAAACGTTTACAATGACTCGCCTCCTACATCTGGCGAGCAGATTGCCACCAAATTTGGTATTTGGACAGCATATCAGATGATTTTACGGAATTAAAAAAAAGAAATTAATTGAAAAATGTCCACTTCGTTATGCTTTGCACGGAAAGACATAAAATATAACAAAGAAAATAATTCATATTGCATATAAAAAAAAAAAAATTTGAAAATTTTTTTCTTAATTAAAAAGTATTGCCCAATAGTTCTTTGGCCACATTTCATGAATCATCTGTATACTATATTTAGTATTAATTCGCTTGTTAGTTTCAGCTGCAGAATGATATTTATAGCGGAAGTTATAACCCGGTATAATAACTACAACCACCTAGTATATGTTATGGGGAGACAGTAAAATCGAAATTTCTCTCAATCATAAAGAAATTTCAGAGTTAAAATTACCTCGAAATTTGAAATACTTTAAGTTTCGAAGATAAAACGGATTTAATGATGATTCATTTGAGATGATTTTAAAAAACTTTTAACAAAAATTCTTTAAACGTTAGTATTAAAAAATTTAAAAGCGACAAATTTCAAGTTCTTAAATAAACTTAAAAAAGTAACTAAAAAATAATAATGGGATATGAAATGTCTATGTCAATACTTTGTAGAATACTTCTTTGTTTAATTAATTATTAAAAAATCTACAGTAAACACATTAATGTTTTTACAGGATTTTACTCTTGATTTCTACTTTCGTCAAGCTTGGACCGATGACCGGCTTTCGTTTACCCCGAGGACGGGATTCGAGAGCTTGACGGTAGGCGCCGAGGTCGCTGATCGAATTTGGGTCCCGGACACCTTTTTTGTAAACGAGAAGAGCGCCTATTTCCACAAAGCTACTACACAAAATACATTCCTCCGTATCTCCGCAGGTGGCGAAGTCTTCAGAAGTATTCGGTATGTCATTCATTTTATAATAGTTTTCATCCCTATTAGTAAAGTTACAGGTTGAAACCAAACGTGATATGTATTTAGCGAATGATAATTTTTTTTTAATTCCTTTAAAAAATAATGAAAAACACCACTTTCGAAATATATAAAAAAAATTTGCAAGAGTTTTATTATTTTTTATTAGAGTTTTTCAGTTATCAGGAGAGTTTCTTATTCTGTAGTTTTAGTACATTTTAAAATATCTAATTTATTATCTTTTGTTTCAATCTTTTTCTTTCTGATCGCCAAAACAGATTATAAAGGACTAAAATCAGTCTAGATGCTAGATTCTTTTCGTAATATAATTATAGTTAATTCCAAATGCAAAGTTTTTATGGCGTTTTCAGAGATGAATAAAGTATTTTTTAGATAGAGGGTGATAAACAAGATTGGAGAGGAAGGAATTTACAACTTTAGAGAGTTTTGGAGTGCTCTTTTTCTTTCTTTTAGCCATATATGGTAGAGAAAGAACCATTATGGGGTCAAATTTTCTAAATTGAGATTTTCTATATTTACATGTTTTGAGCTCTCACGAATCCGAAAATGACATTTTTAGCAATTCATCTGTGTTTATGCTGTGAGTCTGTTATCAGCACAACTCAAGAACAAATATTGTCAGAAAGTCCAAACTCATATAGGAATTTCACTTAAAACTTTTTATTGAAATTGAACAAAGGGTTCATTTAAAGAGGTTCAAAACAATTGTAATTGATTAAGTCTGTGGGCGAAATTTCTCATATGTGCAGTTAGGCTGCACTAAAAAAAGAAATGAAATATATTTTTAATTACATAAAAGCATGTTTCGTATAGAATATTATATGAAAAATCATCCGCCATACAAAGTCACCACCAAAGCCACAAAAGTGAAATCATATATAACAGGGTATGCTTAGAAAAGGCTGGAAGTGCATTTCAGGTTATAATTTCTTAATGAACTATATTTAACTACACTCTGTGATGTGTAAATAGACAGTATGCAGGGCTACCAAAAATTAAATGAATGTTCTCTTTTCTATTGGATACAATTCATGAAAGAACTTTACAGAATTTTACCATTTTCTTGAAAACTGCTTAAGAATGATAATTACTTTTCACACCAACATAGTAGACAAAATAGGGTTTTGAATCCAATTTTAATTTCTATTTTTTCTCCAGTTATGTGTTTTGAGGTGCCCTGACTGCAAAAATCATGTTTTTAAAAAATAATCTGTGTGCCTGTCTGTTGTCATTGTAACTGAAAAACAAATAAGCGTAAGAAAGGCCAAATTTGATAATTTTTAAAGTTCATATAAAGTTGTCATTTGAAATGTTTGACCAATATTGGTAAGCTTCAAGGAGAGTTTTCGGTAAAAGTTGTCTATGATTATTAAAATTTTTTCTATAATAAAATATTAAATTTAATAACATCTCTACTTTTTTATAAGTATATTTACTATATTCAGATCAGGAGTTGGGGTAGCGGAAACCCTTCAAACAGAAAAGTTTGTGAAATAAAGCTATTTCTAAGATTATTTTCACCTGTTTTTAAAGTACATTCATATGCAATATTTCTTGTCTTGTACCTCAATATGTAATCTGCCTTTATAATATTCAAATGAAACAAACAAAAACATTACCACACCAGATTGTTTTTAATTATAAATAAAACATAATTTGTATTGGAGATATTTCTTTTGATGTCTTTGTCATTCATGTTTTAAATGAATGTAAAAAATAAAGGTTGATAAGTAGTATTGGAGCACGAATAAAAAGTTGCCCATTTATATGCTTACGCGCATAAATGTTTAATGTGTGGTACTAAAAGTGCTCAATATGTTCCTTTGCAATTTGAACACTATACTGTGGAAGCAAAATATTTTTTTTTTCATCGTCCTGAAGTCAATCATTCTGTTTAAATATGCAGAAAATCGCGCCGAATGTATTTTAGATCTGGCAGTGATGCCAGGTTTTTACAATAGATTGTCAGTACACCATATATCTGAAAAATTCCATATGATGATGTTATGTGGCGGTGATGCGATAAGCAAAAGATATCTACTCATCTTTGTATTTGTGAAATGCTGTCTTATCGATTGCTGTACAATGCGGAGAACTGCGCCATCTTCCACGAAGTTGATTTACTGAAGGCATTCAAGTTGTTGAAATTGTTATATTAAATAACTTTTCAGCATATTATGGTACTTTTTTCCGTGACAAAGCAGTTTAAATTTCTACTTTATGTTTTTCCACTTAAACATAATTCGCGCAGTCATATAAATGGCGATGAAAGCACATCTTTTTATAATTTTTCAAGATGCTTTGATACCTTAAGTTTTTTCTTCTACACAGACTCGGGAGTTGTGGGTGTTACATTTCCCAGGTAAAAGTTGTCTTTGGGATTCCGTATCCGTCATATGTTATCCTTTCTGTCATTTAAGATCGATAAAAATAGTTTGAGAGTTTAAATAAATTGAGAGTTTATATCTATCTCACATACCTACCAGCATTCTAATTAATATTTCGTAGTATTGTTTGTAGCCGACTTCTTTTTTTTTTTTTTTTTTTTTTACATTTTTCATCTTACTTAATCACAATTACATTTGGGGAATATTACTCTAAAAAAAGAATTGGAAAAAAAGGAATATTACTCTGGAAAAAAAAAGCGGGTTCTAAACATACTACGCAATATTAATTAGAATGTTGGCAGGTATGCCTATCCCATCATCCACTTATATAAAGTAGTTAATCGCTCCACTTATATAAAGCTGTCAATGAGTTAACTTCTAAAAATATTAATTAATCCATGTGCTTGTTCAAAATTATGAAAGAACTTCGGTAATCAGGCAATGAAATTCTTTCGTCAAGATACTTACTAACAATATATTGGTAATATAAATAGAATATTACTGTATAACAAGTAAATAAGATTGAATGAAACTCAGAACGGGAAATATGTTTTTGTTTGAATCAGGAAAAATAAATGTTTTAAGGATCAAAATTGTGCAGTAGCATCTTTAATATTGATTTTGATAGCTTCAGTTTAATTAAACTAAAATATTCACTTAAACACTAACGAATTTTTGAAGTTTAGTTCTCTTTTTAATTTATTGTAAAATTTTACGGTAAAAACATTTCTTCTAAAAAAACATTCTCAAAAATCTTGATCTTTATTGATTAAAAATAGAATGGTCTCTTCCGTAACTAAATATTGACAAATTTATATTATCGACTAGTTTCTAATATTAAATATTTAAAATTCAAAACAAATAATAATAATTCTATCGAACCAATTAGTTAAGATAATAAATTCATATTTATGACTATGTAAATAAAAAAAAAAATCTCTTATATAATATCTTCAGAACGATATAAGAATTAGACGCTAGATCATTCTTTTATTTTGCACAAAGTATGACTTATTTTCTTCATTTGCCATTTATACAACGGGGAAAGGCCATAAATGCAGTGCATCATCTGTAATGCACTGAAACCCTGACATTAAAAGGTCTCCTAATGAGTGCAAAAGCTCCCTTTCCAACGTTTAAAAAAAGTACAAGAGCCATTAAGAAAAATTGCTTTGAAAATGATTTACACACAGACCCTAAACCGACTAATGCGCTTATAATTTACCCGCAATGATATTATTTATTTATTTTAACTTTTGAAAATATTAAGGTTTTTAAAATATTCTTATACTGCGCGTTTTAAATAAGACCAGCCTTATTCTTTAACACACTTACACTGTTTAAAAATGTCCTTGACATTCTTTTAAACAATAAATACGTGTCTCTTATATAATGATCATGAAGAGAAAATATTACTTAACATCATTTCATCTTGTATTTTTCGTCCATTTCTTGATATGTTTTGAAAAATATATGAAAAACAACTTCTTTGTAGTTACTTAAATATATTTATCGTCATTATCACAATTCAGTTTTAATTCAGTCAAAAGTAATTTAATTGTGTTGAACTTAATGCAATTTCTGATAATACTGTTTTAATTTAATACATTAATGTCGGTTGTTATGGCAACTCTGTAGATTGACATATTGGTTTTTAAGCTGCTTAGTAAATTGAAACATTCTAAAAATATGTTTAAGTGGTGTTGAAACGTGTTGTCAGAATACTTTATTTTAGCAATGTAAAGCGTATTTTAGCAATTGTTCTAATCTGATTATATCTAAAAGCAATTATCTAAAAGTAATTATGTATGACAGATTTAAATGACGATTTCATAATTGTTATAAAATAGCCGATACTTAGTTTAATAAGCAAATTTTTTAATTCCTTCGCAATTTATTGCAGGAAAAGTTATATATTAATTAGTGTGATTATATTTTAAAAGGATACATTGTTCCTTGTGTTGTTCTTCTCATAAAAATTACTGTATATTTGTATTATTTCAGCACACGAGTAAAACTTTCAGGAAACATTTTACAGCTTTTGCAAAAAAATACCAAAATATTTACTATATAATCGTAAATAGATAATATCTATTTTTGTCCGAAAAACAAACTTTACGTTATTTATAAATTCTTTAAACAACTTATGTATACAAATGGTACATTTATGAAAAAAACTTAAAAATCAGAAATTCATAAGTGATCATATTTACGGGAACAGATTTACAGCGGGGCGTACCTACTATATCTTTATTTTATCTAACGATCCGAATCAATACACTCATAAAATATTTAACTGTCAAATAGTTATACTACTAATCAAAGTGTTCTTTTCAAACCAAGAAATTATCAGAGCGACACAATGTGTCCTGTGTAGACTCCCAAACAGCCAGTGCATATCATTTCAACCAGCTTATTAAATGTAATTGAAAGAGCTATGTAGCATTTTAATCCACTTATTAGATTCATGATTGTTATGCAGGTTTAGTAATCTAATTACTTTTATGTAGCTATGGTGTCTTTAAGCGCTATAGAATTTTTGAAAATGGTAGAATATGCTTCCTTCAAAATGAATTTCCTAGTCACATATTTGTGTTTCAAGTTTTCAAAAACGCAAATTCCAGTTAGAAGTTTAATCTCCAGTCACAGCGTAAAGCATAATATATCTTTAGAGACATCATGCAAATTTGCGAGTTATTAAGATACAGTAAGATTATGCAGTACAAACTGGCAGGAATCCAGCAGTACTTGTAATTATTCACGAAAATCACTAACCGTTTTTCCTTATTATATTCTTTATATTTGGCACGATATATTAATCTACACTGCATTTTATATGTAGGTGTACATTTATAAGAGCATACATGCGTATATATTTTACATATATCATAAGACGGTATACTAACTAAATTAAATCAATCAATAAAACAAAAAGTGTATCTAACATAAATGATTATTTCTTATGCTAATCACGATAATAATAAAAGTCTTTCAAAAACACCGTTTTTTAGAACACATTTCATTTTATTATAGGAAAAATTATGTTTTTCAAGCATTTCTAAAGAAGTATAATCATATATGAACGCTAAGGAAGAAAAGAAAATTTCATAGTTAATATTCAGTTAATCTTTGTATACAGTTTATCTTACATATGCTATTATCTTAGTTTACAAAACTTTGCCTGAGTTTAATTAAAGGAATCAAATTTCTTTCAAAACATTATAACAAAACAAAAATCGAAAAGAAAATTTCACATTAAAAAATGATGAAATTTCATATTATGTGAGAAATACCTAGCTGATAAACAGCCAGGGTAGCTCGATAGTTTGAGCATCCGCACGTAAAGCGGAAGGCCCGGGTTCGATTCCCGGCTCTGGTATTTTTCACATAGTTGGTATAAAAAATCAGCCTTCCACTTCATAATTTTCTGAAAATTTCATAGTTAATATTCAGTTAATCTTTGTATACAGCTTATCTTACATAGCTATTATCATAGTTTACAAAACTTTGCCTGAGTTTTATTAAAGGAATCAAATTTCTTTCAAATCATTATAACAAAAATCTTAATTTAAAAACATTATAGTGTTTATGAAATATATCATTCATTTTCTTTTTTCTGGTCTTATTGCATATTTTGTAATTTTAGAAAAAACAACAAACAGTCTGCCAATGAAACCAACAGCAATTTAATTTATTTAACACTTTCGAGCGAAACTGAAAAGTGTTTATGACTTTGATTTCTCTGTCTGTCCGTCTGTTTGTCTCTGTGTCTATTAGTCTGTCTGTCCGCGCTTTAACTCCCGTAAATATTCATGGAATTTCTTGAAATTGATATATATTATTCAGGTTTACTATGGGGTGTTCCGTATGGAAAATGAGTAAATTCCACTACTGGTTCATGTACAGGGAGACCCAAAAGAATTAAAAAACACTGTGTTCTATGAGAAATATTGCTACAAATTAGATTTTAATACTTTTATTTTGCAGAAATCATAATAAAATTGATTATTATTATTATTATTCATTTGCACAAAAAAAGTTTTTTCTTAGAATAAAGTATGATTAGCATTAAGGCACAAAGGGCCTCACAAAAATATTCAGATACATTAACGGCTATAATTAGAAATTGCTGCAAATACATTTCCATTTGTGTTAAAACTTTTAACATTTTCCAACAATATTTAAAAGTGATTATAAGTTCAATTAATCTATTTGTCTGTCATTCTGTCCTCCTCTAACGTTCGTAAATATTTTAAGAATTTCTTCAAAATGATATATGTTATTCAAGTACATTAAGACATGTTTATTATTTATAATGTTTTTTGTGCAGGTTCACGGTTTGTTCACAAAAGAACGCCAATGCATTGTGTTTAATGAGAACCATTTTTATAAATCATATTTAAATAATCTTTTACTACACAAATAATAATGAAATTGAGATTTATTTTTCAAATGTACAAGAAAATTTTTTTCCTTTCATATAATAAAGATTTACAACGCTAGACTAAACTATTCAGATAGATTAAGGGCTACATTTGGAAATTGCTGGAATTGCATTTCTGTTTTTGTTAAGAGTCTGTAACACTTCGCAATGATATTTAAAAGTTATTACGAACTCAATTCGTCTACTTGCCTGTCTCTTTGTTCTTCTGTCTGTCTGTCTGTTGTGTGATCACGTAGGCAAAGTACATTGAAAGTTAAACGATGCAACGAGCACGTACAGTTGAAAAGTATTAATAATCTGTGTGAACCGCATGATTTTTCGTTCTTGTTATATTAAGTATGGCATTTTTCGCATTAGAAACGATCCTATAATCCAATAAACTTTTTTAATTTAAAGTTTATTTAGTTCTTTTTCTTTCTTTTTTTTATCATTCAGAATTTTTTCGCTTGAGCTTTTAATCTTTTCATTTCTGTTTGTCAGGTATCATATTTCCCATCATGAAATACAACTTACATATGTACATTCTTTTTCTTGTTTCTTTGTTTGTTCAATGTTATAATAATGGACAGCATATCGGTAATCGTGAAACATGTCTCAATTTTAGCCCTAAGTACAGAGATATACGCTTATACTGCTTATATTTCGATTAATTTTCTACGCAAAAGAATCATATTGAAAGATTTTTATACTAAACCAGATGGTTTTATTTTGCTTAAGTACTAATTGATAAAATACTGTTTTGTGTTTGAGTTTATTTTTCATAGTAAAATATATTTTTATTAGCATATACCCTTGAGAATTGCAAACAATTGAAATTTCATTGCTTTAAACCACACCAATCTTTTTTAATAATTAAATAATACAAACAACGGCTTTACAATAAAACGTTTAAAATAATCACATATTTTGAAGTATTCATTGATTTTATTTTTCCAATAATTATAGTTTTTTATTTGCTAGATAATAAAGATATGTAGATAAAAATTGGAAAACTGACTTAGTCTAGCTTTTTAACATAATTTCTGCTAATGAATAAAAACCTTTCCAAGCAAACATTATAATTTGCAAAAACTGTCAGCAGACTAGTGGAATAAAAATTGTAGTACAACCTTTCAGGTAAAAAAAATTAATAATAATCATATGTGTAGCATACGTGTAGTTTCTGTCACACTGCACTCATGCTTACTTTTCTTTTTTTGCCCGATGAACAGTCATGCTATTATTTCGACCCAAAACAATTGTCATGTGTTTTCAAAATTTATGCTGTTTGTTTATAAAATTCTGTATTCATTTTCTTTCTATACCACTCTTACAGCGCATTTTACTAAAGCTATTCCTGTTAGCTGCAAAGTTCGTCTTTTATTTACAATGATATATATAAATACATAATGTTTCTTGGTTTCATCTATTCAATGTTTAAAAAGGCTTTCTATATATATATATATATATATATATATATATATATATATATAAAGATATTATAATATATGTTTTCAGCTATATAAAAGTTGAAAATATGTAACAAAAATAACTAAAAAAAATATTACATGAAAATTAATAAATGTGAAACAAATCATAAGTAAAACTTACTGCAAAAACATAAAATAAATTATTTCAACTGTCAAAAAAATGCCCCGTATGACTTGAGACATACGTGTGGAGTTAAAGCATGATTTTAATTGTTCAAAACTCTCCGCTCAGGCAGACAGTTTAACAAAAAGCACATATAAAGCTAAATATCAATATGGATAAAGTAAAATGAATAAAATAATATGGAACAGACAAAAACTTATGGAATAGGCAGAAAATAAATGGAACAATAAATGGAACAATGATCAAATAAAATGGAACAGGCAAAAAAATTCATCAACATTCACTCAAACAGCAGCATGAAATTTATAAGATTTCTAGCGAGATAACTAACCAAAATATGAAACCATCGAAAATATAATATTACAACGCCATCTATATTAAATTAAAGAAACTATAATAATAAATATAGTTATTACAGCTAATTTTAAACATAAAATAAGGAATATTTAAAAAGGAAAATTAAAAAAATCATATATATTTCAAATGTTTTAAATATTTTTCTATAATATGACCATGCAAAAAATCTATAGGATAGTCATTTTCAACAGCTGTATTAAAGAAATCCTGAATATCCTTAATTTTGTCATGATAAGTAGAAATTAATCTTTTATTTTGATTAAGATAGTTTAAAATGATATTTCTGTAGATAAGTTTACTAATGTTAGAGCTCCAATGAATTAATTTAATCACATTAAAATCAAAATTATTTCTTTTATCAAAAATAGTTGTAATCATTTCATTATCTGCAATATTTATATCCAAGTCCTAGAAATTTGCTTTTAAAGGATTAAAATTAGTACTAATCAGTTTTAAATAAGAAGGATAAAAATTTGTTTTTATTTTAGTATAAGTATGCAAATACATATTTGCTAAACTGTTGCTACATACTGAGCCCTGAGGAATGCCATTTTTTTAACGTAAAATTTCCCATGATAATTAATATAATTCTCTTTTAGAACTAAACTATATAATTTTTTATAATTATTATAATCTATAATATCTTTTATATTACTTTCAGTATAGAAAATATCCAAAGAATTGATCAAATCATCTATTTTAATATTATTAAATAAATCTTCAAAATCCCAAGTGAAAACATTATTAACCTTCTTACCTTTCATAAAATTAATCAAGTCATAACTATTTTTAAAAATTGTAGAATTTTTAGTTTGATCTAGAGTATTTTGAATATATATATATATATATATATATGTGTGTGTGTGTGTGTGTGTGTGTGTGTGTGTGTGTGTGTGTGTAATTTAAATAATTTAATTCCTTTACAACACTCAGCAAATGAAAGATAGATGAAAATACCAACATATGAAATTTTAAATGAGATGTATTTCGAATAAAATTATTGTCACGATGATAATTTAATTTGATTACACTGATTAGTAAAACATGTTAAAGTACTTACGCAGAAGAGAAATGACACAAACATAACACATAAGCCTAACGATGAGATAATTTGCAAAAACCTTTAAACCAATAGAAACATTCATTAAATATTAGAAATGGAAAGAGATAAATTAACCAAAAGGATCTGATAAAGAAAAAGAGAATTCATGAAATGAAAAATAGAATTTTAAATGCTGAAAACCAGAAATGTTACTCTTCAGGAAACTTGCACCTCTGTCAGCATAATGCAAGATTTCGGAAAGCTGCATAGCTAATTCAAGCAGTATATTCAACCCAAGTTACTTACATAACAGTTAGTTAATGCAACATCTCTATATTCAACAAAATTGAAACATGGAATGACTATTTTTAATAAGTCCACATGTAAACGATTCCACACAGAGGTAGTAGAACTAAACAGGTTGCCAAAACGAACATTAGTGAAAAGAAAAGATTAAAAGTAAAGAAACGATTAATCGATCTAGGTGCTACTGAAATGAAATAAATGAATGCATTAAATGTTAGTTATTAATCTTTAAAATTTAAATGCTAATAACAAGATTAAAAAATATATACTATATATATATATATAATACTAGATATAAAAAGGTAAAATGAAAGGGTGTCAGTTTTTATAAGCTTCTTAATATATATTTTCCACAAAGAAAATTATTTTCTTTTTTTTTTTCCAAAACTTCTTTAAACCAGAAGGTTGAACACAATTACTGATATATTAAATTTATAACTGGAGTTTTTTCCTTGTTATAGGATAACAATATTCAAGCGCATACATGAGTATAATTTTTTGTTTTTCTCCACGTGACTGTGCGAATTGTACCAATTGAGTGGTAATTGTAGGGATTTTCTGTTTTCAGTTAACACAAAATCCAGAAATCAAATCCTAAAACGTTTCCAGCTTCACGAAGTGGAAGGGATATGTAACGAAAATATCAGTTTGGTTTCAATATTAGTATTTAAATTAATTAACTATTATAAGCTTTTATTATAATTTTTAAATTTAATTTTAATTTTGATTTTCTAACGACAGTCACGAAATTTCTTTTATTTCATAGTTTTAAAGAACATTATTTTCATCATTTGTTTTTGAGAAATCACTTATCACAACAAAAAATAAATAAAAATAAATAATATTATAGTAAAAATTAAAGAACACGCTTTTATAGAAATGTGAACTAAAAAGCACAAAATATCTATCTTAGTATTAAAATGCAGGGTAAGAGAAAATCGTGTGACTGACACACCATAATATTTACATACATTTAAATCTTTAATTAAAATAATTTAGAATTAAACAAAAACCATTTTTAAAAAATCTCCCCTGGCTGGGCTCGAACGCTAGACCTTTAGGTTCGCAGCGCGGTACTTTACCTCACAGCCACTACGCTCACGTAGGGAAAGTCTTTTTTTACAATACAGATTTTTTTTTTATTTTTTGCTCCTAGAGCGGTTACAAACATACATACAGGTGAAGCTAATAAAAGCGTGTTAAAAATAAAAATAACCAAATTTCATTCTTTTTAATGAAAGCTCTGTGAATAATGCACTATGTGACTTTAATGTATTAAATTACAGTAATATTACAGAAAATACACTAAGTTCGCCGCATTTAAATTCAATTAAATTAAATTAGTATTTTCGCCTAAATTAAAAGTCACACAATTAAATTTTTTTATTAAATATTCTCCCTATGATTTGTTCTGTCAAAATATTTCTTAATTGAATTATATTTGAAAACTTTGGACATAGTAAAATAATCTATGGATAATGTAATATAAAAAGCGATTATATTTTCAATCAATAAGAATAACTCTCGCTGAATAACGTTACTTATATTAAATAATGCATTAAAAGTAATCAAACAGCTTATAGTAACTCTTAAGTAATTTAAGAATTAATGATAGGTCATTATGCATTTATAAATTACTTTAGTGCAAAATATACTTAAGATTCCTAATTCATAGAGTTATGCTTCTACTGAAAGCTTTAGAATAACAAAAGTTAAATTTCAGCATTCAATAGTTTTAAACTAGGAGGTTATGTAAAATTACATAGTTAGTATGTCATTTGAGGGTTATTTTGAACATTTCCTAAACTCGTTAATGTGTGTAAACTAAGCAATAAAAAAGTAGATTTTTATCAAATACAATACTCAGATACACTACATTATAATAACAAAATAACTGTAAAAGGCATAGTTGTAAACTTTTACACTATTTAGCTATGGGAAAATTTGTATAGAAATTTTTCATATATTCCTATAACAGTTTTTACTGATTTAATAAGATAAAAAATTTTATAAAAATTTTCCAGTAGTCAAAAAGCGTAATATTTGGCAATTATGAAAAGGCATCAAGTGGGTACAGTTTTGAAGTTTTACGAAAAACACATCTATTTTTGATAAGTAGCTTCATTCCTTAATGAATTCTTAAAATATGAAAGTGTTTAAAGTTATAGAGTCATGACATTCACAATTAATGACTAAATGACCAAACAGCAGAAAACATTTTTAACGACAGATTTCGATGTTTTACATTAACTCAAAGTAAATTCCAATGCTTTTTAAGTTCATATGTACTTCTATGGCACGGAAAATAAGCAAATCTTGCGTATTTTTACAGATTTTATAAATTGCCTCCTATTTTTTTATGGAACTTATTTTTGCTGGGAAATTTATATCCGAACAAATGTGAGTAATTTTCTTAGCTATTATTTGAGCTGAGTATTGGTATTAAAGGCTAAGAAAATAATTTACAGTCGGTAACAAAAGAGTCCGAACACTAGCAAAAATTCCTGTATAAAATAAATATACTTAATACTGTTTTGCTAAATAAATCCTTGTCGAATCCTGTTCTTAGTCACTATAAGAACAGGGTTGAAAATGTTTTTATTTTTAATTGTACACACCAGTCCTCTGGAGCATTTTTCTTACTAAACACTTCCTTGAAATGTATAACATAAAAATACGTTTATAGATGGTCTAAACTAAATTACTATTATTTTCAAAAGTTTCAGCAAAACGAAACACCCTTATTTTTAAATAATGGTTGACTTCGTTTCACAATCAAAATATAATATGCTACCTGTAAATATGTAAAAATACATACATTTGATCGCAACAAATTTCATATGCACAAATTTCTTTCTATGTCCTATTTCCTGCCAGAAATTCTCTGTAATTTGAGAAAATACGTTCTGACAACGTAATTTTTTCGTAAATTACGCGTATTTTCTCAAATTACAGAGAATTTCTGGCAGCAAATAAGACATTTTTTACAGTGTATGTCTACGAATAAATACTCATCTCCTATATTAAAATTTAAAAAATGGGAAATCTACGTTTAAAAACTTTTTTTAATTTAGCTATAAAAAGTACTTAATGCCTGAAATTTATCAGCAATTAACGTAAATGCCCTTTCCCTTTTTTCTTTTCTTTCTGGGGGAAGGGGTGGATGGTTCCTGTTGTTTAAAAAATATTTAAAGTAGACACATTTCAACGAAACGCTGAATTTAACTCATTCATTCCCATACACAAAAGAAACATTAGCTAACACTTTTAAAAATAATTACACTTGTATCGAATGATTTAAAATATATATATTGCTGCTGCGCGAGATTTCTGAGTGCACTGCCGTCAGTGTGTTGAGAAGTACAGCAGTGCGGATTAGAGAAGCGCAGCGCTGTGCTCTCAAATGCGAGATATTCATTGTGAGATCTTTTTTTCAAATGCCTTACTTATTTAAAACCTCACATATTTTCTACAATAAATTAGATTTATTACAATAAATTACCTTCTTTATACTTATTTCATCAGTTAAAATCGTAGTATAAAAATAGCGTTAAAATCGATAGTATAGAAATCAATCTTATGACATCTTCAACTAAATGTTTTAAAATCTTTATTTCTTTAAAACTATATAGCCTCGTACAAAATACTTACAAATATAAAAAATATAAAAAATAATCGAAAACAAAATAAAAAACTTTATTTTTCCGAATATAATTTAATTTTTTCTGAACTAAATGCAAAAAAGTTTTCAAATGAAGTTCTGGACTCATAAAATCTTTTTTATAGAAAAATAGTTAAAGTAAAATTGATTGTTCAAACAAAGACAATAAATTCGACATAATAAATCACAACAAATGTTTCATACAAAATATTTATTTATAAAAATGTCTTTTAAAAATTGTTTTCACTCATATTTCAAAATGCAGAGAAATACAGTAATTTATGATTTTTAACGATTGTCAACGCTTTCTCTAATGTTTACATTAAGATAAATTAACGAATTTCTTAATACTTTTGCGATTTCAAATATTTTTAAGCATCATTTATTTCAACTAAGCATCCTATTTTTGTAGAACCCATTTACTAGTATATTAATATTTGAATGTGGGTTCAAGTGCCTAAAATAGTATTTATACATTCGAGGAGTTTAAGGGAGAGAAGTATTCTATAAGAATTTTAATTTCTGAACAGTTTTGAATAGTACCGTTTAAGTAGAGATCAAGTGTTACTAAGACTGTAACTTGGAACATTGTATTTTAAATGAAGTTTGAATAAACTATTATAAAACCGGCAGAAAAGTATCAAGAAATTTAGATTGTTTTAAAGACAAACAAATTACCTTTTTTTTTTTTTTTTTTTTTTTATCGCATGCGTATAACTTTCAAAATTTTAAGCGATATTGGGAAGATATAAATGGAACTTGAGCTTAACATTCATTTGTAGCACACAAATACTTTTACATGTAAGACGAATTAATTTATCCAAGCCAAAGGTTGGTTTCGTCTTTATAGTTAATAAAACTCTATAAATGTATATCTTATTAATAATTTTATTTCGAGGTTTTCTTGGTTTCCAACTAATTTTGCTTTTAATATTAAATTTGCTTTTAAGATGATTAAGATTAAAAATTTGCTTATATATATATATATAAGATGCTACAAATACGGTTCATTTATAATCAAGTGTATATAAATGTATATAACCAAAGTGTGTATTAATAATCAAGTGTATATAACCAAAAAGTACATCTTTTTAGAAGCTTACTAATCTAGAACAAAAACGTTCGAATGGTAAACGATTCCTAAAGCTACTAATTCAACGTATAATTTATTAAAATAACGACTGTTTTAAATAATTTATGTATAGCAATTCTTTATTTCGTTTATTAGAATGCAAAGGCAGTTTTCAAACTGCCTTTGCATTCTAATAACTGTCAGTTTTAATGCAGACAAGAAAATGTAAAAACATTATATGTTTAATTAAAAAAAAAAAAAAAAAAAAAGTTTTAGTGACGATTATATACGATAGGTTTAAGCTGTGTGATGCAAGAATTTTAACTTCTGTTAATGCACATTTACAAGATCCACATTTAAAAGGCAAAACTGAAACAACTTTCTTTCCTTTTCTTTTTATATAGATATATTTAAATTTATTTTTTTAAAAACACGTTTAAATACAGTGTTAAAAGCGTTTACATCTAAATTTCTTTAATTAGTCAAAATGTAATCATATATATAATCCAAATACGAAATATTAGCATTGTCTCTATATTAAGGGTGAAGTTCTATTTTATAAAAATGTAAAATGAGATAGTTTAAATTATGCTAAAAATAGAATAATAAGGCTGTGTATATATAAATATGTAAGTAGTTCTTTTTAAAAGACGGAATCGTATTTACTGCTACAGAAAAGGTAGAATGCTAGCTGATGATACGGCAAAGATTGGAAGACTGGTAAAATGATGGGAAGGAGGAAAACTAGCAGATACTGCATATAAAGTAGAATAGAAGAAAGAATTAAATACTTTAAAGAATTAATGCATGAAATTGAAAATTTTTGATCGAATAAAATAATTGAATATACATACTTGCCAACATCCTAATTAATATTCCGCACTGTTGTTAGTCCCGCCCTTTTTTTCACACCAGTAAATTTTTAGAATAATATTCTCCAAATGAATTGCGATTAAATAAGAAGAAAAATACTCTAAAAAGATACTGGTGTGAAAAAAAGGCAGGGCTAACAATACTACGGAATATTAATTAGTATGTTGGCAAGTAAGAATATATATATATATATATATATATATATATAAAGTTTATAAGCCTTTTATATTTTTTTTTTTCACTATACAGTATAAAGGGGCAATTATATAGGAAATCTATAGCACAGTAAGCAAGAAATTTAGTTGTTTTAAACACAATATTATGTTTACACCATGATGTGACGTACAAAGACTTTTAATAACATAAAAATATAGATTTTGAAAATAAAAAATACAGAAAGCACAAGATTTCACATCGTACTTTATTTTAATTGAAGTAAGACCATTTTATCCGTTGTAATTTCTTTAACTATCCGATTTTTTATTTAAAATTTTATTAAATGGTTTGGAGATTGTCAATTTCAAAATACGTAAGATATAAGAAACTATATTATTAAGTGACAAATTTGAATAATTTTTTTATAAATATAAATCGCAACTGCAATCATTTTTTTTTATTCATTCAGACTTGCAATGAGATTTATCAAATCATAAAATTTTGTTTGTTATTTAAAAATAACTATAATTAAAAATTAATTACTTTATCACAGTTAAACAATGTTACTTTTACTTCCTACTATAAAATATCATAAATAAAAAAAAATACGAGCAACAGAATTGAAGTGCTAGACACAATAAAACGTGTATAAACAGGTTAAATTGCTATTTATTTTATAGAAAAAATATGCAATAACATTCAAAATATTCGGTCTAAAGATCATTAAAACATCGTGCGACCGTGTTATTTGGATTTTATGTGACAAGTTATTTAGGCCTTGAGAGCTTTTTTTAATTAACAAAAACCGTACACGCAGACAGTTTTATTTTTATATGCATTATTTCTAATCGATTTTTTTTATGAAGATATGTTAACCAGACGTACTTCTGTGAAAGAAATACGTGATTATTTTGTGACAAGTATCTTTTTACATGAATGGATAAACGTAATGATTTTAGTATTTTTCTCATGAATATTATTGATTAATATCTGTCTAAAGACTATTCATAATTGATAATAACAAACTTTTACATTTTACTTTTGTGTCGTAAAATAAACATTCGTTTTAGGTATCTTATTCATTTATTATATATATATATATATATATATATATATATATATATATACTTAATTTTCTTATAACATCTTTTATTGTTATTTATCTAGATTTCTAAAGAATATTTCCTTATCATGATTTGATTCAAGTTACAAGTATTTATTAAGCTTTATTGCTAGATTTTCATTTCCATATTGACACATTTTTAAAGTAGACGTGTGAAATTTCCAACTTTGTTCAGTTTTTAAAAAATACATATGTATATATATAATAATATATGTATATATATTTACATATATACATATGTTATTATATATATGCATATGTATACATAATTTACATATGTATATATATATATATATAATAAAGCAGGCATCATTTTGAGGTATTTAAAATTACATATATTCTTTTTTTTACATTTTGTACAAATCATGTTATATTTATATTATTGCATTTTATTATTCTTTTGCTTTGTCCGAAATTTCCATACATCCAATCTTCAGTTATGTACCATTTCTATTAGATAAATATTGCGCAAGGAATAAGCCTCTTTAAATTGTGTTTAAATGAGAACCGCAATTAAAAATACATCACTTTGGCTTATTAAAATCGCTTGTATATATATGACATTTTCTGGAAATCATGCTAAGTTTATTTAATCGTATTTTAAGAGTAATGATTATTTGTTCACTCGGCTCAACTTTTTATTTTTTTTAACAATATTTAAATTAATGTGTATTTGTGCAATTTGCAAATAGCGAAAAAAGCATGTTGGTTCTAAATTATTATATTAGTTCACTCATGGTATTTTCTAACTTAATTACTTAAAGTCACTTTTGTTAAAAAAAAAAAAAAAAAAAAAAAAATAGGTATTCTGGATCTCTTACAAATTGTCCAAAAGGTAATTTTAAAGTTCTATAGACGATACAATAAATAAACAAGCAAACCAAGAAATCTTTCAACACCTAAATGTCTTCGATTTTCTGACCCAAAGTTTTTTACATATTTTTAACATAAAATAAAAAAAATATTAATTAATTTTAAAATAAACTTTATTTCTCTTTTCAATGCCTCTCTGTACCTTTGATCATCATCTTATTGGAATAACATAAAATAATATTTTTTTAAAAAGGGCTGCAGCTTCTGAATATGAATATAATTCTGAAAATGTTATCACTTAAATAAACTTATCTTAAAAAGTTGAACCTTTTTTTTTTTTTTTTTTTTTTTTTTTTTTTCCAGTAATGATCATAAAATTTGAAATAATAATTATTAAAAACTTCTAACAAGTACAGTTCGGCTTAAGTTCTCACATCTAATAATATTTTTTAAAAAAGGGCTGCAGCTTCTCAATATGAATATAATTCTGAAAATGTTATCACTTAAATAAAATATCTTAAAAAGTTGAACCTTTTTTTTTCCCCGTAATGATCATAAAATTTGAAATAATAATTATTAAAAACTTCTAACAAGTACAGTTCAGCTTAAGTTCTCACATCTAAAATTGCTTATACATAGATACAGAATTTCTTAATAGAATGTTGCTCTAAAACATCAGAATGAAACCAAATTTTAACACTTCGTTTCAATATATTCATAACTATTACAATGTGTCGGTTGAACAATGCTCGACTAGAAAACCGATGCTAATTTAAAAGTTTTTTTTTTTTTTTTTTTTTTTTTTTTTTATGATTTCATGCTTCATGAGCTAGATAATATCAAGCTTTCTGATAATAAGACTAAAAATATTTTAATTCAATTAAAAGTCAATTCAATTTATAATAATTACAACGATATTGCTTTAATATTAACATAACTCTTATTTTAAACATCAAAACATGTCATGAAAGTATTTTAAATATTTGCCTTTCTCATCAACGTAACAAAGTATCAATAAATATTTTCGCAGAAAAACAAAACAATTGTCAGCAATAAAACAAATTAATGGTTTATTTATTTTTTTAAATTGTTAAGTACCGCTGCTTTAGAACCTAATATTTGTTTTCACTAAAATAACTTTCCTATCGCATCTTTAAAGACCATTGACCAGCATCCTTTAGTAATAAACGCCATTTATAGCATCGTTGAAAATTAATAAAGATCATATGATAAAACCTGATATCAATCAGTTGATAATCTTCAATATCCATAAACAAGTAACAATTATTTTTTCCTTCAATATATCATTTGTGGCAAATTTATCATTTTTCAGGACAAAAATTAACATTACATCGTAAGATAGGTGCCATTAATTTACTCAGTTAGTGTTTATCAGTAAAATTTTTCTTTTCCTGTGTATAAATATATAGATACTTCCGCGTAGTTTCTTTTTATGTTACTTTTGAACAATGCGCGGAAATCACATCAGAAAATGTACTTGCAATAAAAAAAAGGGAAGAAAAATTGAACCATTAATAAACAATTTGGTTGCTCAGTATATTTCTCGTTGGTTCTAAATGAATCGTTTCTAAAATGTGCTTTTATTAACAAATTATTAAAATTTAAATTCTCGGCCGTTTAAAATTAATTTTAATATACTGAGTTTTTAAAAGTTTGAAATTTCTCCAAAGGAGTTCATAAATATCACTTTTCTTTTCTTATATATAAATATATAGATACTTCATAGTAAAGCTTTAGGTTAGCGGCCACCAGTCGCCAATTGGCGACCATTATATTGAAAATGGTTACAAAAATTTCATACCTTAGTCACCAAATGTGGCGACCATTTTATAGTTTATTTTTAAAAAACCAAAAGCGTAGAATAAAATACCATATCTTCCATCAACTACACAATTACTATAATTTCTATGAGGAGTCATAGGAAACTATAGAACTATTATTCCCAAAGATGTAAGAAAATGTGTAATCCGGATTTTCTCACAGTTAATTCATTAATTATTTTTCTATTTATTTATTTTTTATTTTTTAACTTTGAACGCATTGAAGATTTCAAAAGTTTTCAGTGAAGTGACGTATTTCTCTTCTAAACCTGAAAAAATTGTCTCATTCTTTGAAAATATCACTACCGACAATTATCCATCGAAGAAAGAGCAAAAATTGAAAAATAAAATATGAATATTATTGATTAATGGCAAAATAATAGCCTGTTATATTTGTTTGCGATTAACCGTATATTTTGTCAGCGAACAGTGAATTGTTTCGTTATTTCAATAATAGGCCACAAAACTGTAACCGATTTCAAGAAGTGGCTTTGAAGAATCGTGAATCTTATCAATTAGAGATAAAATAACTGCATATTTCGGCAATTATTTGCTTTATAAATCTTAAATTTTGACAATTAGACACAAAATAATTACGTATTTCAATAATGGGCTTCAAAACTACTCGAATTTCGGTGAATAACTTTGTAAAAAGGTTGAACTTTACCGAGTTGCAACGTAATAAAAAACTATATCTGCAATTATTTGCATAATTGAACATAAATTTTGATAATCGGCGGTAAAACGATTTCATATTTCAAAAATAGGACGAAAAATTATTGCGCATTTCAGAAAAAAAAAATATTCATGGAAACGAAATTATCGCACATTTCGGGAATCAGCCGCAAAATATCACATATTTCGGAAATCAGCTGCAAAAGTATCACATATTTCGGGAACCAGCTTTTAAAAAAAAATTCGAATCTGATTGATTAGTGGTATACTTACATTTAAAACTGGCCACCAAAAGTGCAAAAGTGGCTACCATTTTTTATTCATTTGGTCGCCAATGGATACCATTAATAATTGTTAGTCTAGACAGAGCATTACTTCGCCTAGTTCCTTTTTCTGTTACTTTTTCAACAATTCGCGGAAATCACATCAGAAAATGTTTTTGAAAAAAAGTTATTTTATGAACCATTAATAATGAAATTGGTTGCTCAATAAATTTCTCGTTGGTTTTAAATTAATCGCTTCTAAAATGTGCTTTTATTAATACGTTACTAAAATTTAAATTCTCAGCAGTTTAAAAAAAAAAAAAAAAAAAAAAAAACTTTAATTTACTGAAATTTTAAAAAGTTTGAAATTTCTCAAAAAAAATTTTATAAATATAATTTTTCTTTTACTATATATAAATATAATAGATGCTACTGCATAATTTCTTTTTATGTTAATCAGAAAATGTATTTGAGAGAAAAAAATATGCTTTGAACCATTAATAATAATATTTAAAAAAAAAAGTTGCTCAGTAAATTTCTCATTGGTTCTATATTATTCGTTTTTAAAATGTGCTTTCATTAACATGTTATTAATTTTAAATTCTCGGCAGTTTAAAAATAACTTCAACTTACTGAAATTTTAAAAAGTTTAAAATTTCTCCGAAAGATCAAAAGCATGTTTTTTTAAAAAGGCAACTACAATTTCTAATTCCAAATAAATTGTAATGATGACAAAATAACATATTATGACAAAAGATTTCTTTTTCATGTTTCTGTTGCTTTGCTTGTTTCTATAGAAGAATTTTATCAGAAATTATAACAGAATTGCAGAAAAATCAAGTTTTCGAAAACGCAAAATGAAAAATAACAATGAAAAATTAATGGGTTTTATAAAATAAGAAATGTAAATGGAAAATAATGTTCTTAAAGTCAAAAAATGTTTAGCAATAGCAAAAAACTTTAATGGATTTTTATGAGTTAACTATTGAATTCTTCATTGAGTCCAGAAATTTTTTAAATAGGTCCTTTAGCTAGCAATCTGAGCGCCTAAAAGCTTCGGAAATTTTAGTTTTTGTAATCTGTTTCCTTTTAATTATATTAAAGGAAGCAAGAATAATACTCAAAAAAGGCGAAAGAGTGGCATCTTTTCTAAAAGTTTCAAGCAAAGTTTTTATTCAAGCAAAGTTTTGGCTATTTTAAGCACAGTTTTCATAAAATCAATATAACAGCTAAAAATAGATTTTTTATCATCATTTCCAATAAAGCGTTGTAGATTGAGTAAAAGATTTTGGCTTAGAGTATTTTTCATTAATACTTTTCCCAAATTAATTTTATAAAGGTAGATGCCAGTTTTATTAATATTTCATATTTATATTGCATAAAATGTTAGAAAAAACCTTTTATAGTAATTTGTAAATTAAATTTTAGTTACTTCGAATAATAGCTAAAATTGCCGGAAAGTATGTTCTATATTGCGTTCATTGTCTAAAAAATTGAAGAAAATAAAGGAAGTAAAAGTAAAATATAAATAAAATTGTGTCAAGTATCAAATAATTAAATTATGTAAACGGTAACTAGAATATGGTAAAAGTGTATTCAAAATACTGATATTTTCATTTAATTCGTACACTTTAATAAAAAAATTCAGGAATCATTAGAAGAATATATAACTTATTATATTAGTTCTGTTTAAAATAATAATATAATAACGAGAAATATGTACGACATTTTCCCGATATGTAGTACTACAAAACTGTTGAAGTTACACAATACAACAATTATATAATTACCACACTACTAAAATTCTGAGAATATTCGAAAGATAATGTTTTGCAAATCAATTTTTAGAAATAAATATATAAAAATGTACGAAAAATAAATTACCGTATAATAAGAACTAAGAATTTTTTTTGAAATTCGACAAACTGTCTTAGTATCTCGAAAGCAACTAAAAAAACAAACATAAGATTTTTTGTTTTTTTTAAGTAAAATATTTTTTGTGTTTTTACTGATATCAACTTTATCAAAAATACTAATCGATCTATTCTTTAAATTATATCGATTTTACAGAAAACTATCAGGTACTGTAGCTACTAACGAATCTTTAGTTTATTTATTATATTTTATTTATTTCATATTTCTTCTGAATTCGCAGAAATCCCTATGTAATTGCAGTTTTTAAATTTGTATCCTGCTGAAAGATAAAAAGATATATATATTATATATATATTTATGTAATCATTGAAAAATCATACTTTTAAGCACACTATTTCAAATAATTTTAAAACATTTGGATTTAGTCTTTTATTGGTTGATTCCTTTATTTTCGTATTAGTTAATCGTAGAAAAATCCACTTATATACTCGTGTTTAATGCAGATAAATAAAAAAATTGCAAACTAAAGTCACAAATTGCAAAAACTCACAACAATTATTTCGGGTCAAAACACTTAAACCTTTATCTACTGACGGTACTTTAAAGTACCACTACTTTAAAAAGAGTATAAAATCGAATTTATAGAAGAAATGCCAAAGAAATTTAAAAGAAGGGAACAGATGTACCTCCCTTTAATCCACTACAAAGAATTGGACGATACATATAGCCATTTTTGTTCCATAAGGGCTTTTATGGAGTGCACTTGCTGTTTTTGCTTGATATTTTTCACGATCTTCATGTGTTCCATAATTAATTCCTATATTATTTCAAGAATATCCCACTAATCTTAGAAGCAATATGAGGAACATAAAGAGTAAATATTTTTCTACACTTTTTTCATGTCGAAATAATTTTTTCGACCTCTATGTACCAGTGGTACACTAAAGTACGACCTCACAAAACTCTCATTAATTATTATGATGAGGTGATATGCATAATTTTTAACATATGTATCTTTAAATAATGCACTTTAGTAACTAAAAATATATGTTTCAAACACAATTTTTGTCTGTATCATAATGCAGTAGATAAAGGGTTTAATCACGTCCCTTTATCAGAAGGAGAAATGTGAGCATTAGTGCAGCATGAAGGCGCATTGCTACTTTCCTGCTGCATTTACATGGTTATGTTGTAATTTATATTGCTGCATATGCTGTGCATGTTTTCGCCTGATGAAAGGTCATAATTATTTATTTGCACCTGAAAACATTATAGCATGTTTTTGCAATTTATGATGTTGGTTGATACCGTTTTAACAACAATAACCGGTTGATACCGTTTTGACAATAAGCAATCTGCATAAATTTTGCATAAATCGACATATAAAATGCTTTGAAACCTGAGACATTTTTTTTTTCCCTTACGGGGTAAAAATTTTAATTGTGAAAACATAAGATCTGATAACATGAAATACTACATTTATTTCATGCAATTTTCGACTAGCTGATACTTTAATAACTCTTCACATGGATCGTGAACACAAGAGATCTCTCCTTTTATGCAACATTATGAATAGTTCGCCTGGTAAGTATGCCTTTGCACGTGGATAATAAAGAAAATGAAACCGTGAATTGTATTCTAAATTGAATAGTTCATGTTAAGATAATATCTTTTCACCTGGCTTATTAATACTGGAGAAATCTGTATGTTTTAGACAAAACTCTGAGCAATTCATGCTATGATAAAATCTCCACACTTACGACAATAAACTATTGAATTATTTATTATACAGACTATTTAATAATTTATAAAAAGTTTCACCAAAATCTATGAAAAATATTATATTAATATTGAAATATTTTAATTTAAAAATTTTGAATCAAATAAAACTGTTACATACTGAAACATTAATAATGTTAACAGAAAAGAAGCTCTTTTTTTTTAAACCATAAATCTTAAAAAATAAAATAAAATTTATCAATATTTGAAGACTGGTTATAAAAATAGAATTAATTTTCTTCTGAAAATACTATTTTTCTGTTCTTTCTTATTTGCAAAAGAAGAAGACACTATAATTAAGTCACACATAATATAATTACCTGCTTCAAAAGCTTTATTTTGCAGAATAACAATTTATAGATTATTTTCATTATAGTAAAATACCACACATGTATTATAAGTTTATTTTTGAAAAACATAATCCTACATTGCAATGTAAAATGAGGCAGAAATCTTAAAATATAAGTTCCTTTTACACCGTGCAACGTGCAAATATTTCAATCCTTAAACACGTGTGAAACTTTAATTGTTAATATACAGTCGGTAACTAAAGTGTCCGAACACTAGCAAAAATTCCTATGTAAGAAAAGTACACTTCATACGGTTTTGTTAAATAAATCCTTATCGAATCTTGTTCTTACACTGACTAAGAACAGGATTCGACAAGGATTTATTTAGCAAAACCGTATGAAGTGTACTTTTTTTACACAGGAATTTTTGCTAGTGTTCAGACACTTTTGTTACCGACTGTAGATTGAAATTATAAGTTTCATTAGAAATGTACAAGTTTTATTCATTTATTTATTTATTTTCTCCTATAAATTGTTTCATTAAAAGAAAATTTTATGCTTTTATTTATTTATTTGTTTAAGTTAATTAAATCAGGGCAGATATTTCTCGATTTTATCTTTTAAAAAAGCATTAAAACTAAACTGAATTTTTTAACTCTTTTTCTTGGGATTCAAAATTTTCAATAAAAAGTTTCATGACAAATAAAAAAAAAAACTATCGGAAACTTTAAGTAGAATAAAAAGAATTCATTCAAATAATATTTAGAAATAATTTCCTTCAACAGCGAAAGATAAAAGCTGTACAGTTTGCCCCCATTTTGTTTGCGCTACCGTTTAATGCCGCCAACTCGACCTCTCGAATAATAGAAAGGATTAAAAAAAATCAGTTGCCAAAATTTGCTGCATTCCAGCACAAAATGTATTTCTCCTGCCGAAACTAACGGGAGAAATGTATCGATTGTCAGTTTGACCTCCAGAGCAAATGCGCCACCTAGCGGTAATGACGCTTTCTGCTCTGGAAAGGACACTGGATTCCTTTTCTATTTCAATAATCTTTGAAAGCATTCAGAAACGGGAGATTTTGAACTAATTAACTATCCATAAAGCGTTCGAGATTCAAGTGCTGGTTCTGTGTCAAGATCCTTTTCAATTTAGAAATTGCGTAATGCGATTTTTACATGAGCTAAATTTGCATTCGGAATTAAAAAAAAATGAGAGCTCCTTACATATTTAAACATTTTTTATAAGCATACTTACATAAAGATTTCAAAACTATTACTCCTCTCTCGCGCACGCACTCCGTCTATCCACAGATAAATTAGTTACATGTTCTTATAACTTTTCCTCGTCTCATTATACTCATTATTATTCTGTAAAGTAAATAATGCCTGATTAACGAAAAAAATGTCGAATTTTTAAAGAAATCTAATATTTTTCGGTACGCTTTTATTAAAAATAAATTTCTAACTTTATTAAAAAAAATTCATTGGAGTAATAAAATGTAAATATTTCAAAAATCAAATGTTGCATTAAAAAAAAAAAAAAAAAAGTTTCTTGTGATACTTTTCAGTAATATGATTATTTTCACATTGGTTTTGCAGTATTACTGAAGTATATGAATTATTTGTTTAATATCTGAGTGTAAATAAGCATCTATTTACGCACATATGATTTTTCTAAGATAACACATTCTCGTAACACATAGTTCATGCACATACCACTCATACACACACAGTTTAAAATTACACCAGAAAACTTTTTCTAAATTATTTATTTAAAGCCTTTTTTTTTTTTTTTTTTTTTTTAATGAGCGAAAAATATTTGAAGATGTTTATAAATGTATATTTTAATAAAAATATTTTAATCAATATTTAGCAGAACTGTAATCTATCGCATATTTCGTGAAGCAGATATATTTAATTTTAATTCTAAGTAGGAAATAAACCATAAAGAGAAACTTTAACATGTACAATAAAAAATGAGAAATCGACTGTTTATTTTTAATTGAAAAGTATTCGAAACTTACAGAGAATCTAAATAAACATTACTGCATTTAGAAAAATTGAAGTGAAAATTGAATTTTTTTATACCAACTATGTGAAAAACGGTAGAACGGGAAATCGAATTCGGGCACTCCGTTTACCGTGCGGATGCTTTACCACTTACCCACCCTGATTGATTACCAATTTGGCACTTCTCATACATAATATCCGTTGGCAAATTCACCGTGTCTGGAAACACTAATTTAACAGGTGAGCATATTAAACGTAGCACAACTCTAATAGACCACGAATTTTTTACTTAGAAATATTATTCATCATGATTAATAATATTTAAACATTACTGCATTTCGAAAATTTTTATTATTATTTATTTACACATTTTTTTTCATTGCGTCTTTGTTTAATATCATGTTCTAATCAATTGCATTGAATATTCCAGAGAAATAGTGTTAAGATTCTTAATATTTTTCTATACAGACCGTTAGAAATTTCATGTTTCTAAAAACTGCATTTTAATTTTATTATATTATTTTCCTTACTTTTAATAAAAATCTACAATTTTTATTAAAATCTACTACTTATGGATTCAAACATTATACATTTTTCGAGGTAATGTTACTGTTATATTATAATTTTTAATCATTATAAACTTTGGAATTTAATTAAAATATTTTCAGACATAAAATAAAAAGATTTCCAAAATAATTATTAAGTAAATTTAAGATGTCTTTTATGCTTTTAATCCATGCGTACTTTAAAAAATAGACAAAATCGCGAACATTTCTGGAAGAAAATGAAAAAGAGGTTTTGTTTTCTAACGCACTCTGAGATATACGAGAAAGATTCGGGAAAACAAATAAAGCATCGATTTGAAAGTTGCTTTTGGAAAAATAAACTAATTTTAACTTACGGGAACATGGAGGAACTACGTTAGTTTATCGTTACACCATCATTAGTTTGTTCTTTATTTTTCTAATTAAACATGTCTTTTGCATTTTTGCGGATTAAAATTTAAGACGAATTATTTAACCAGAAGTTGCGCTTCTGTTCGTAATTAAATAAGTTGTTTAATTAAATGTATGCGAATCTTTTTTAATGTTAATCAACTAATGTTGATTTAGACTTCGCTTCATTTAATTCATAAATTACTCAAACTGAAGGTTAGCAAATTTAGATAATTGTAACTTTGTATTTATATTTGTACGATTTTTTTTTCCAATTTTAGCTACACAACAGACGTTTGAAGATTGCTATTATTAGTTTGATTATATAATACTTAAAATTTGGAAAAAGAATGAACTTTTCACCAAAAACATTGATGCTTAAAGTTTATGATTTTACACATGTGTTTAACCAATGATTAGGAAACAATACATTATTAAATATAACTAATGATTAGATATTTAAAAAAAATCAATTGACAAGCAAATTCAAATAGTGGCGAAAAAACATATTTACCATTTTTTTTCCCCAAAAAATCTAATTCCTTAATTTAAAATATTAGCACTAGAAAAAATTTGTCAAAATAGGCATACACATTATGAATGCTTTTCTGAAAGTATTTTCTAAATGAAAAGGTACTGAAACATATTTCTTATTCCTTTTGTTCAGCTGGTCGACTGTTTCCTTAACAGCGATTGATTAATTCTGGATAACATAAATCTCACAAGTCATTCATTCAAAATTAGTGGGAATTCAAACAGAAGTATTTTTGGCATTCTAAATTTTAAAATATAGAATAATATTGTTTAGCAGTTACTGTACTTTTAAAAAAGTTTTATTCTTTATATATGATGCATTAATCCTTTCCCGACAGAAGGCGCAAACACGCGCTTACCACTCTCTTTCGCGAGTATCTGTCCAGTGCCGGAGGGTTTTTTGCTATTAATCCTAAATCAATGATATTACAGAAATATGAACGTGTTTATTAATAATGCTCCGTAGAGTATATAAACGGCATACGCTTTATATAATTTTAATTACATACTTTATTTACTTAAAATATTTCTTGTAAAAATACATTTTTTAAACTTTTTTTAAGTATTTATTTACCATTTAATGACTTTTGATATTATACATTTGACATAAATATATTACTCAAAACACTTTTTTTAGTATGAAATTTTTGAAAACAGGGATCTACACGCAATCCTGTGTTACAATCCTTACACTCGTAATAACTCATTTGCCGTTTTGGAGATTTTTTGAGGGAATGTGAACAAATGAAGCATCGTCATCTTGCTTTTTTAGCAGTTTCTTTTTATCAGTTTTAGAAAATGCCTTTCAGTTAATCTGAGCAGATTTATAAATTCTGCTGATTTTGGCATGATACTGAGTCTGTCTCAAAATCAATATCTGAAATATTTTGCATCATTTCTGCAATTTCAAGTTCATTTAAACATTTTCGAAGCTTCGACATTGCAACGGTAAAAAAAGAATAAGAAGAAATCACGTCTACAAGATCTAATTATTGATTAAAAACTACACTGCAAACTCAAATACCCAACGCTCTAGTGAAAATAAAACTCCAAACTTAATATTTAAAAAAAAAAAAAAAGTGCTCATTCATAGGGCTGCCATAAAGCATGCAGTTCAGAAGCGTTCCTTATGTTTATATAATCAAAATACACGTGCATATAAGTCCTGTAACTCTCATTTCGAGTAGAATGTCAAATCTACGTGTATCTCAAATCCTATGGGCGTGCAATGCCATCTTGTGCGAAAAGTTATAATTTTAAAACGTTCCAGGACACTGACACAAATGTTTGACAGCCGGGGGTGAACGAGAAAACGTTTTGGCCGACCAGGAAATGAATGCGTTTTTTGCTGGCACGTATGCATAACAGTCGGCGTGAAAGGGTTAAGGCAAAAGCAACCATTTCTTAAATATGTGTCACAAATTAAAACGGTGTTTATTTAATTTTTTTTTGTTTGTTATTAAATCGAAGAAGAACGATCATTCGAAAAAAAAAGAAGTCATCCTGTTCATTTATCCCAAGACTTTAAAGGGACCGGATAAGCGAATTAAATTCACTAACCTTAATACCTTTTCCTTATAAATGTGACAGCAGAAATTTACTAAATTTAGTTTCCTAATTACTGTGAAAATTACCATTGGGAATGGATTTATGAATGCACTTTTCGTAAAACGCGGATTTTTTAATTTTTCTCAAAACCTATGAAACTTAAAACCTAAAATTTTCAATGCCATTTTTATAATGTTACATTAAGTGCTTTAACACAGGAGTTTGATAATGTTTTGAGAATTATTTATTTTTGTCAATGCAATTTAACTAAAAATGCTAATTGAAAAAGTTTTTCATATACATACTGTGCGTCATCAAATTATTAGATTTTTTTATTTTGACATTTTTTCGATTTTCAAATAAATTCTGGGCGAAATGGCATTGAACTTTAGACTTGCAAAGAGCATTTATAAACTCAAATTTTCCATTATCGATTTAGTCCAGAGTGAAATAAGGATATCGAACACAAAGCTACAAATTACTTGTAACTTTAATACATTGTTGCACTTGCTATGTGAAATACTTATATGTTTTGGGGGAAAGGGGAACAGCACAATTATTTAGGCAGATATAAAAAAAAAATTTCAAAAATTATTATTTTTCTTACCAAGATTTTTCCTTTTAACAAGAATGGATTTTCACAAAACTTTTAAAAAAATTAACAAAACACTAGTGAAACATTATTCTGAAACATAAAATTCACACATATAAAATTCGCTGAGATATGAGAATTTATAGTATATATTTTTTTACTGCGCATGCACAAGAGATAGAAAAAAAGTTATTACATAGGTTGAAAGCCAGATATATTGGGCAGCTTATGTCAAAAGTTTGTTTACACAGAGAAAAAAATAATCAAATGATCGGCGAAAGACTGAGCTAAAATTTAGATATTTTCCAGAGTTGAAATTTTATAGGGATTTTTCACACAACAAGTATTTAATTTGAAGATCCAACTATAACCACGTTGCAAAAATTCATTTAAAAAAAAACACTTATGAAGTCAAAATTTTTAGTAAATAAATAAAAATATGTTAGAGTTACAATCCCATAAGGAGTTTTTTACAAAAAAAGAAATTTTGCAACGTGGTTGAAATAATTCGATCTCCAAAATAAATGCGTGGCATCTAAAAAACCTCTTAGGAAAATTTAACTCCGGAAAATATCTAAATTCTAGCTCATTCTTTCGCCGATAATTTGTTTAACTTTTACTCTATTCAAATGAACCTTTGACTTAAATTGCACAATATTGTATCTAGCTTTCAACCTATGCAGAGCTGCCAACCTAATCCGGCAAATTGTTAGTACCGCCCATTTTTCTACACCACTTAATTTTTAGAGTACTTCTCTTCAAATATATTTACGATGAATTAAGAAAACAAAAACTCTAAAAATTAAGTGGTGTAAAAAAATGGGCGGTACTAACAATTTGCCGGTTTAGGTTGGCAGCTCTGTCTGTGTAATAAAAAATTTTCTATCTTTCGCACACGCGCAGTAAAAAGTATTTACTACAAATACTCATATCTCAGAGAAAATTTCACGTGTGAATTTTACGTTTCAGAATAATGTTTCTCTAGTGTTTTGTCAAATTTTCTGCAAATTTTGTGGAAATCATTCTTGTTATAAACAAAATCCATTTTTGTTAACCCAAAATAACAGCCATAATTTCTTTAGGTGTATTAATGACTGTTAGGATTTAAAAAATATATATATATATTTATGTAATGCAAAAATTTTAGCAAAAAATCACCAGCTGCCAACTTTTACGCTTTTTGACTAATTGAAATTTTTAAAAGATAGTTTTTTTTTACAAATGTATATAACAATTTTCACTAATTAAATAAAACAAAAATTTCTACACAGTTAAGTGGAATTAAAAATGTGTAACAGTTGGTAGCTATGTATATGTATATATTTTCTTAGAGTACGTAAAACAAGTTAGCTTAATTTTCATAAAAATGTTTTAAAGCTATTTTTCACCATTTCTGAGTAAAAAGTGCATAAAGTTAGTGAATTTATAGTGGAGGAGAAATTATGTATAATGGAGACTAACCTGGACATTTTAAAAGTATATTTTAAAAAATCTCTTATACAACCTATTACCTCGTTTGCTGTTTCATAATGATTAGGAAAACATAATCTGATCTCGAATTTATTTTTTTTTTTAATGTATAATCGATAGCTGTATTCCAAATTTTATAGTTTTGTACAAGGTTTAAGCTGTAAAATGTTATAATATAATGCACAACGGATCTGGAAATATTAGTAGCACATTTGTGAAACTATATGGGGAATCGAAACAAATATTAAATCTGAAATAAAAATCATGTAATACTCTGAAAATGAGACATGTCTTAAAATCATTTTTAAGTAACATGCCAATTTACTTTAACAGATATTATAATAAAGCATATACTCAGCTTAACTATTTATATCATTTAAAAAAAAAAAAAAAAAAATATCTCCCTGCGTATAAGAAATGATTATCGCAGTAAGACGGGGGTTTTAAGTATTTTAGGAGGACGTATCGTACCTACGCAACGAATGCCAAAAAGATTTGACGAACTTGCTAAGGTTCGGGGAAAACATCATAAGAACAAAATAAGAATGATGTTTATAAAATTTAAAATGGACTATTATAAACTAACGAGAGAATAAAGAAAAAATTAATGCCGCGTGTTTTTCAATAATTCATTGAAAATCATACGAAAAACAAGAATTATTTTTTACAAACAATATATATATATATATATATTATGTATAGAATGTACAACAGTAGAATTTTTTCTTTTTCGGTCAAGTGTCCATTCCTCGTCAAGTTCCTTCATCGGTTTCTCAATATTATCCATCCTTTTTTTTTCAGTCTTCCTCGTTTCCTTTTATGATTTGTTTTGTAATTAAATTCGATTTTGGGCAGTCTCTCATCACTCATGCTCTTAATGTGACCATACCAAGTTAGTTGCTTTTCTTTTAATATCATCTAAGATGGCTATTTTCATTATGTATTTGATTCTTTCATTTTTTTTTTTTTTTTTTTTTTTTTGCTTTCCGCTCTTCATGCTCTACATCTTCTTAGGGTATCCATTTCCACTGCCGCCAATTTCTTTCACTCTGTCGCTCTGCTCTATATCACAATATATTTTTACCATACAAACAGTATTTTCAAATACAAAATATCCTATGGTCACAGCGCTGCTCGGTTTCTTACGTCAGTGTCAATATGTATATTACCACTTTAGCTTAAACGCAGTCTCGGTACCAACCACCACTGAATAAAATAATAGTTAAATCCATAAACCTTTTTTAAAGCCTTCTGAAACGAAATTAAATTATTTATAATGCATTATAAATTTATTTTAGGGAAGACTTTTTTCGTGATGGGAATTGTAAAAAAGAAATCGCACACGCAACCATACATCTTCATTCACCTTACACGCATTTGTTGTAATGACCTTATACTAAAAAGGCTCAGATGAACTTAATTTTAAATTAATAACAGCAATATCTTTTAAATTTCGTTAAAATAAGAACGCATAGTAAACAAAATTATATGATATTTGAGATTATCCTTGCTACAAAATAAGCAAAATTTAACAAATCAAAAACATTGTAAATTAGCAATGTATTATTGATGAATCTCAAATCTATCGATGACCAATAAAAAAAAAATGCTTGGATGCCTGTAAATCTATTTAAAAAATTGCAGAAAATACCTTTCTGGATATTTTAGCCTAAATTTCTATTATTTTATAATTTATGTAAGAAAAAAATGTTAAAAATTATTCCAAATTTAAAATATCTCCTGAAAAAACACTATAAATTAAAACTGACCAAAGTACAAACTCTCGCGTAAATTCAAATCTTACAAACACAAGTCCAATTTCTTACGTTTCTGAATTTTATTCAATGCTCTCAGAATAAATAAATAAATAAAAATAAAAACAGGTAGCGAAATCAAAATGTTAAATAAATTTTAAGACAGAATAATTTCTGTAAAATTATTTATTTTCTCTCATATATAAGATTTCTAATTTTTACAAATGGCAAACTGAAATTTCATGGAAATAGTGACATAATAATGCCATTAGGAAATAGTTTAAAAAGATATAGGTTCATAGAAAATGTCATTTTTCAAGCTTTTAATGTTGGTCCATTCAAACATTTTTAATGGTTCAACATTAGATTTAACAGAAAAATCCTAAAACCCATTCAAAAGGTTGTTCAATTGCAGTGCGCCATAAAACTAAATTCCGAAATATCTAACCACGCAAGTTATACTTTTCTAATTTTCTAATTTTTAATGATAGTTATTCATTTTAGAAATGATAATAATTGAAAAAAAAAATTAAAAAAAAAAAAAACGTTGAATTTAGCAAGTTATTGTTTTATTATTTTTGAATGAAAAAGATGTGAATTATTTCTAGGAAAGTAATAAAAATAATGGATGAATGATGTGCATATTAAATGTAATACTCCTATTTGAAAACATAAATTTTTGAATAAAATCAACTTTAGTTTAAAAAAAAAACTTGCGTACACATTTTTTCAGAAAATCTAGTTTTACTTACGTTACTCCGCGTGAAAATTATATATGAACTTTTAGAACCAAACCTAAATTAACATATTCAGACAAAGTTACAACTCTTTAAATGTTAAACTTTTACAATAGTTACTTGTAAACACTAAGTTTATTTCTTGCATGCTACTAATTATATTTTTTATATACAAAAATAATTGTAACAGTAAAATACAACCATGTTATTACTATTCTTAATTTACATAAATCCCTGAAGAAAGAAGTAACAAAGAATATAATTATATAATTCAAAATTGCATTGCAAAAGGAAGTTTATTTGCTGTTAGTTTAACCAGTTATATATTTTTATTTTATTTTGCGGCAAAATTTTATTGAAAAACATGTTACTTTTTAAATTTGTATTAAAGACAAATTGCTTTCATAAATATCTGCTGAGGATAAATGTAAAAAAGATTATATCGACGGCATACTCTTTATTAATATTTTTTGTAAAAGACAAATATGGAAGTTATTAAACTTATTAATTGTTTTAAGACATACAATTTGACTATTATTCGGTCTGAAAATGCAATTAGGAGGGTGAATGAAGTAAAGTCCCTCATTAACTCTTTGCACTATAATTGTTTTCCTAGTTTGTTCTCGGCTAACTCTGATTTACAGAATTTAAACAAACTCTTTTTTTTTTTAATAATACTACTTCCCACTAATTTGTTTTATTAATTACATGAAGTGTTAGGCCAGAGGTGACTTAAAAATTTTAGGGGAAAGCAGCTTTGTCACCCTAAACATGACTTTTTAATGCAAAGGATTAAATATATTTATTTTTTTATTACAATATGTTTAATTTCGCTTTATGTGTTTCTTTTTTCTTTTTTTTAAGTTCTTCGTTCTATGTTTATGTATATATATTGATAGTACGTTAATATTAAAACAAATCTTAATTGCTTAAATAATTTTATTCTAAAGTTCGATCAAAAAGAAAATTTAATTCCATGCTAAAAAAGAAAAATTGAATTTTTGTTTATTTATTTTTAATTCGCTTTGCGTTGACGCACATGCCAGGCAAAAGAAGGAACGAAAATCATTTATTTAACGTAAAAACAAGCATCGGAAATATTCATGAGTTTGATTTTTCCAATGTGATCACAAATTTGGTGTAGCACAACGTAAAGGCAGTGCGACCGAATTTATGCACCCAACGATGCACAGAAATGATTAAAACTTCAAAAAATCCGGATTTTCTCTTTTTGAAATTTCCTCTTTTCATTTTACTAAATTATGCTTTTCTCGTTTTTCCGAAAATCCTGATTTTGGACCTGTTCCATTCTTCAAACTGGTTGTTCAATTTTATACAATTGTAAAAAGGTAAATAAAAGGTAATTTGGATCTTAAATTATTACAGTTTTGTTTTTGTTGTTGTTACAAACAGATATACAAATGTCTGCCCCTTTTATAATCGTTTTTTAATGTTGGAGATAGTGATTCACAGCTATTCGCATAACCTCACTTAAACTTTTCTTGTGTTTACTTTTTGCTTCTTTGTGAGATTGAATTGCTTCTTGTGATATCTATCTCTTAAATGTTAGTTTTTGTTTAATTCATAAGTGAATTTTTGAGATTAAGTCAGAATATATGTTTGAGGAGCTAGAACTAGTGTCTTCAAAATATTGTAACAGGCGAATCTATATAGAATCTATAGAATCTATCAGGTTCTATCTGAAGTATTTTAAGTCAAAACAAAACTTTTGTGAAAACTACAAAAATATTTTATATGGCACATTTAGAAATTAAACTCAAACACAATTAAACATGTTAATTTACCAAATCAATATGTTTTACACTCAAAGAAAAGTTTGTTGACTTAACAAAAATTTGGTTAACATAGCATATATTTCTGTTTAAATGTGTTCCAATAGAAATTTTATTAAGATTAACAAAATATTTTTTATTGCAATTCTAACATAAATACTTTCTTTTCCTTACAAAAAGTTGTCTTTTAATTAAAAATTTACAAAAATTATAGGAAAGTTAAGTAAAAAAAATATTAATATAAGCAAATACGAAGGCGTTTTGTTCAAATTTTGTAAATTTGGTAACAGTATCTTTTGTTGTGTTATAATAAAATAAAACTGTCTATTTTTTTTTCTACTTCTAGCAAATTTTTCTTCTAAAACAATAAAATAACCTAAAAAAAACACATTTTGTAGTTCAAACCAAATTCTTTTATTCTTTTTCTGGTTGTATTACTTATGTTGAAATTCTAGTGTGTCAGTTTCTTACATGTGTTTTGTTAAAAACTAGTCAGACATTCCTGACGAGATCTTTCTCTATGAAAGTTTTCCGCAATCCTCTTTTTTTTTTTTTCTCTCTCTTAAAGTAATGAGATTGCAATTCCTATTTGCAAAAAAATGCTTTCCTAATCTACAATTCGTTATTTTAAACTCATTTACATCAATGAATTTTTTTTAAAAAAACTCACGAAATGTAAATATTTATATGGTATATGAAGTTCTAAACTTACATTTAGGAAAACATTTTACCTGTTCTTCTAAAATAAAACTTAAAAAAAAAATCTACGACCAAAACTTATTATATTTATTCCACTTAAGACAAAGTTAGAATTTAAAAGTATCTTACAGAGTGTTACATTTAGATATAAGTACTTCATATTGCTGTTATTCACCTTTAATTAATATCCACTCTTATTAGCTTTACTTTTGATTTTTTTTCCCTAGAGAGTTACAAAAAACTGGTACAAAAAATGTTTCGATAGTCTCCTGTACTAATTCAGGCAGAGTGCGAATTATTTATTAAAATAATTTTTTTTATTATTATTTTTTTCTGAATATATAACTCTAAATGCCGAAAGAAAGTCAAATCTCTGCCCTAAAAGCAACATTTAAAACGCTTTTTCTTTTTTTGGTTAGAAAGGGGGGGGGGGGAATCATTAGCTTTGTTTTAAAATAGCACAGCTTTACGGTTCAACCATTTGTTTTATAATTATTGACGAATAAAAAATTTCCTGGTTGACTATAACTTTTAAAAGTAACCATTTTTTCTTTTACAGTGATTGTTTAAATATACTTCACATTGTGTACATTTATGCAAATTCTGAAACTCTCAAAATGTGTAATTTCATCAAAAACTGGAAGTCGAAACTTTTTACGATTCCAAAACTTTTTTTTTTAGATATCTTGGGGATTACCTTCTTCCGGGGAGGATCAAAATTGTGATAGCATATTTCCGGACCACCCTTAAGCTTGAGACCCAGACCGTTTTCCAATTTTCCATTAAGTAACACTAGTGCGGCATAAAACCTATTCTACTTCAACCTCAATTTTCTGTTACATACACAATAAAGTATTAAAATATGTTTATTATTATTATTATAACTATTGTATATTTATTACTTAGACATTTATATTCATTTTGATGGAGAGAGATTTTGTAGCAAAACAAAATAAAAATTGGTGTTTATTAAACGAAGGTATTAAGTAAAGAAAATAATTATTCAATTTTACATGACTGTTAAGGTTAGATAACATTTTTTATATATATAGTAACTTTTAGGAAGCAACGTATAATAATTCCAGTTCAAAATTCAGCTTTTACTACAAGCATAATTTAAAAAAATACAGCTTTTATTATATAAAAATTATAAAACGATTAGCCTCACTCATTAATATATTGATATCAACTTTAGACTGCAACACATGGTAAAAATAGTATATATTTTTTTCCTAAATATTTTATTTCGCCAAGATATAGAATGTCCCCATATAAAAATTTAAATTTAAACAGAATTGTTATTATCAGAATAGATTAGTTTTGTTGGACCATGACGAATTTACTGTCTATGATGCATTTTTGAAAAAATGATTTTTAAGCGCAAAATCAAACATTTTCAGGAAATCTGTATTACATCATATTTGTAAGTTGAATATTTCTCTAATAACTAAAACTTCAAACCTTTCCTAATTTTGATGTATGCCTCATTTCCATATATGTATATGTACATTTCTGAACAATTCTTTATAAATTTATGTATATTGATTCTAACAGCAAAAAACTCTCAGGTTGTACTCATAGACATAGCCGATCGGAATTTTCCGTATTTTTTGCCGAAATTTGCATAAATATGGACTAGAACTTCTTCCTCAAGAAAAAGGATTTCATTTAAAGTACAAAATAGGTTTCTGTTGTTTCTCTCTAACGCGCGGAGGTTTTCCGCGCGTTAAGCGGAAGGCCCGGGGTTCGATTCCCGGCTCTGGTATTTTTCACATAGTTGGTAAAAATCAGCCTTCTACTGCATTCTATCAAAAATTAATTTCTAGGTTGATGAATTAAAATTTCTTAATTGAAAATTAAATAGTTCTTTATTCAGGTTAACAATTTTAACGATAACAGATGACGAAACAGGAATGATTTCTGCATTCGGAAGTATATATCTAAAACTTACAGTCTACTAATTAGATATTGATCAACAATAAGTAAGTGCGCTGTATAATTATCTTTGCTATACTCAGAAATCCTCTCTTCACAAAACTCACATGTATTTAAACTTATAAATTTCGAATTATGCAAATTTTTGCTTAAAGCGTTAAAAATAATGTCTTCTATATTTTTGATATATTGTTTTAAAATTTCGCATTTCGTAACAAACAGATTTTAAAACAGAAAAATGTTAAACTGCATCTTTTTTACTTACAGATAACTCTATATATATATATATATATATATGTAGTATATCAGCTGGGCGTCTAGGGGTGGGGCAATGAAGAGGTGCGATTAAGATAACTAAAAACATTTATTACGTTCACAACACAGTTTACACAAAGATAAAATGATAATAATAGCAGGGTTTCCATCAATAACATTTGCTGGTTTCGAGGCCTAATACACATAACAAGCTCTCTTCATTACTAGGACTAACAGAAAGTAACATATATGAGCACTGACTCGCTCTACAATTCACATTAGTACCTACGCGTACTATTTCTAATAAGTGAGATTATGGTATAGAGCTCTCCATGGCTCTACACACTTATACAGAGCACAACAAGCTCTAATTAGCAGAAAAATGAGCCTGTCAGCCTACGCGCTGAAGGTCTCAACCGATCTCCACTGCAGCCAGATCTCAACTCCTCCGTTTGTCATCTCGTTCAATGATACGCATCCGAGGCAGCGCCATCTGTAGGCTGTGCACGGAACTTCCCACAACGCTCTGCCATTCTGATGTTGCGGTGACCTCACCGTAAACCAACCTGGGATACTAAAGGATATCTGCAAAATACAATTAAAAGAAAAAAAAAAACAAAAAAGAGAAACAGACATTAAAAAAATTATGTACATAAAAATTCACAGTTAACTTTTCCTGTAATGTTTATCAGTCCATTTAGTTCAGTCTATTTAGTTTGTGGACCATAATTTCATATGGTCTGCAGAAGTACTAGTATGTATAGGTCCTTCGTGATCGCCTATCTTCTCGACTTCATATCTGTCTTTGTTCTTTACTCGCACAACTTTATAAGGACCTAAGAATTTTGGTCTTAGTTTCATGCCGGTTCCAAACTGAGTTCGCTGGATGGCAACTAGATCATTAATTTTATATACATGGGCTTTCTTTCTCTTCTTGTTGTAACATCGGCGATTTTCTTCTTGAATCTTAAGAATATTTTTTCTTGCTTCTTCACGAATGGTGTTAAGATTATCAAGCATGGAATTTATCCTTTCCTCTTCGAGAAGTTCTAGTATTCTCTTATCTTCTTTCTTTCTCATTGTTACTCCAGTGAGTAGTTCAAAAGGAGTTCTTTTGGTACTTCTCGATGTGGTGGAATTAATAGTTCTCTGAACAGCCTCAACAAACTTGTACCACTTGTTAGGGTCATTTATACATAACTTGGATAATACAGGAATGATTGTTCGATGAAGTCTCTCAATTTGACCATTCCCTCTTGGGATTCCGGTTGTGATGGTGTCATGTTCGATTCCCTCTGATTTACAGTAATCTGCAAACTCCTTAGATATGAACGCAGGTCCACGATCGGATATTATTCTTGCGGGGTTACCAAAAATACCAGCTTGCTGTTTTAATTTTTGCAAGGCGTCTGCTGAAGAAGTTGATTTGACTGGATATAGCCACGAAAATTTACTAAATCCATCGATTACGGTGAAAATGTGATTGTAGTTTTTGTTAGTTGTTGGTAATGGACCCACAAAATCGATGTGATACGTGGATAATGGTATCTCACCTTTAGGGATAGGGTTCAAAAAACCTTCTCCTTTTCCCTGTTTCTTATTTACGAGAATACATTCTATACAACTTTTTACAACGTTATCTACGCATTTTTTCATATTAGAAAAATAGTAATCTCTTTTTACTAACTCTTCAGTTTTATTAGCCGAAAAATGTCCTAAGGCATGACATTTCTTTACGACCTCAAGTTGCATGATCTCTGGGACAATTAGTACATCCCTATCATTTAACACTTTATATAAAACATTATTTTTTAACACATATTCGTCATTTTGGTTTTGTTGTAAAAGAGATTTCATAGTATTGATAAACTCATCATTTTCTTGAGCAGTAGCAATACGATGAGTAAGGGTATCAGTATTTACAGCCATTACAGGGTGTCGGCTAAGAGCGTCAACATGCTGCATTTGTTTACCAGGACGGTGTTCTACTTCGTAGTCGAATTCCTGTAGCAGGAAAGACCACCTGGCTACCTTAGGTGTCAATTCACGTTTATCTAAAGTTTTAGTGAACGCTTGACAGTCAGTATAAATTTTAAATTTACTACCTAATAAATAGTTCCTAAATTTTTTAAGGGCTTCTACTATCGCTAATACTTCTAACTCATAACTACAGTATTTTTCTTCTTGTACAGAGGTCTTTTTACTCATATAATGGATTGGATAGTACTGTCCATCGTCATCTTGTTGTAATAGGATTGCACCGAATCCTAATTTAGATGCATCTGTATGAACTTCTAACTTATAGCCTTGCTTAAAAAGGTGTAAGACAGGTGCATTAGATAAAATGTCTTTAAGCTTTTGAAAAGCTAATTTCTGCTCTTGCTCGAATTTAAATGGAGTGGAAGCACGTAATAAGTCACTGAGTGGTCTTGCTATGTTGGCATATGAACGAATAAATTTTCTAAAGTAACCCGTTAAACCTAAGAAACTCTGCACTTCCCTAGCATTACGGGGTTCTGGGAAATTTTGTACTGCGAGAGTTTTTTCTACTGAGGGTTTAATCGTGCCATTCTCAATTATGTGACCTAAGAAATCGATCTTACGTTTCAAAAACTGACATTTCTTTAAATTTAACTCTAGACCAAATTTTGATGCCGTTTCTAACACACGTTTTAATTTATCTAACCCTTCATTCTCATCTTTAGATGGAATAATTATATCATCTAAATAAATAATTACAGTACCATCTTTTAATAAGTCTTTAAACACATAATTTACATATCTTTGAAACACTAAGGGACTATTACATAATCCATAGGGAACTTTTAGAAACTCATACTGGGCATTATCTGTCACAAAAGCTGTATATTTCCTACTTTTTTCCTCTACATCAACTTGTAAAAACGCATTCTTTAAATCTAGTGTCGAAAAAACTTTACCCTCCCCTAATCTATCAAATAAATCTTCAATATTTGGCAACGGGTATTTATCCTTAATTATTTTCTTATTTAAAGCACGATAATCACAGCATAACCTTATTCCTCCATCTTTTTTCCTACACACCACTATTGGCGAAGCATAATTTGATGTACTTTCTCTAATTATACCATCCTTTAACCACTGGTCAATTTGTCTGTCCACCTCTGATTTCTCTACAAATGATAATCTGCGAGAGCGTGAGCACACTGGTATATCATCAGATAAAATAATGGACATTTTTAAATCAGTACTTTTTGTTTTAACTGGCTTATAACTTTTTATTAATTCGCTTAATTTCTCTTTTAACGACTTATCTAAAATATAACTGACATCGAATTTTTCTTCTTCTGAAAAATTGCACATACTTGAAAAAAAAGTATCTATTTCATTTTCCTTTCGATCGAATACAGGAAAAGAACACTCATTTGCTTCATCGAAATTGCTTTCCCCCGAATTTAGAAGACTATCTTTCCCCCCTACGCTGGAACTCGAAACATCTGCTTCCTCTTTATTTTGTTGTTTCAAAATATGAAAGATATTATTAGGCAGAATTACGTCGCATGTCAAATTGTTGCATAAAGCACCGATTATGTTTATTGAATCATGATTAGGTAAAGATATTTTAAATTCAGTCAGATTTGCATCTTTCTTTTCATTAAAGCAGCTAACTAGAGTGGTTGAAGAAATAACATTTTTAGTCTGTGGAATGCTATTTTTATTTACAATTAGAATCGAAGAACCAGAATCTTTTAACCCTTTAAGTGGAATATCATCCACTAAAATATCAACATATTCGAGCTCATTAACAATTAGGTTAATCGGACTTGTTTCGGATTGAACTACTGAATTCGTTGGAAGATTTTCACGGAATTCTTTTTTCTCTGAACTACGTTTAGGGCACACTCTAGCGAAATGAAATGTTTTCCCTTTTGCACCACAAATATAACACATTCTTTCATGCTTTTCGTGAGTTTGATTAGATACCGAATTACGTACTATGGGATCTTTATTATTATAATGTGTCTTTCTAAAAGGAGTTTTGTTTACAAACCGCTTATTCTCTGAACTTTCGTTTCGCGTATTATTATTAGTTTCAATTAACGATTTACCTCTAGAAGAGTAGAATAAATCACACTCCCGACCTAACTCGTTGGGTTTAAACCAATTTTGACCTTCTCGAACACTAATATGTTCCTTAGTTCTAGAATCCAACGTTTCATATATTTTATCGGAAACTAAAAGATCACACAATTGCTTAACATCGTTAACCCCTCTCAATCTACAATAGTAATCAAAAGAAGCGCTTAGACGCGAAGCGAATTGGACATGAGATTCTGACGGATTACGCAACGCATTTTTAAAATTACTTAAACATTCACGCGGCGTTGGTTGGAACTGTCTTAAAATTAATTCCTTAACTTTTTCATAATCGTTAATTTCTTCGGTGGTTACGTACGCAAGAACCTGATTACATTTATCTCCCAATAAATTAATCAATATTTCCGATTTAAATTTAGGGGGTACATTTTTAGAAACGAATGCCTTTTCAAGGGATTGAAAAAATAAGTGCAAAGCTTCCGGTTTCTCAGGTACTGAAATGGTTAAAGTTCGAATACTTCTAATTAAATTTTCTAATGATTGTGAAGTAGTTTCTGAATTTGATTGCTCAACATTATTACTAGAATTATTTGCTGCAGCCTGTAACTTTAAATTCTGTAACTCTATTTCTTTTTCTAACTGGGATAATTTAATTCTTTCTATCTCAATTTTGGTTTGTTCTTCTACAGATTTCAACTTTTGTTCTTCTAGTAACATTTTAATAACACCTCTAACAAATTCTAAATCATTTTTATAAATATCAGAACTCTCAATTAAAGTTTTGATTTCAAGTACCTTAGCTTCCGCCGGAACAGTTAGGCCTAATTCTTCAGCAATTGTTCTTAAATCGGCTTTTCTAATGCCTTGCAACACGTTTTGGGCCATTATAACTCTAAATAATTATTTATACCAAAAAATATTTCAATATTTCTACCAAATTAATATCATACCTAAATAGAAACAAAATAATATGAGAACAATTTTCTCAAAAAATGATTCTATGGTTTTTGTTCTCAAATCAAAATTATCATGATTTTTAAATAACCACCTGCAGAACAATTTGTAATATACAACAGAATACTTAGATCATCTTATATATTTCTTAATTATTACACATATTTCATATAATATCACCATTATTGTTATTGTTCTCTATTTAATAATTGTTATCACTTTCGTTTTAAAATAATATTGTTATAATATTGTTAAAATATTATTGCAAACAGTAATAAGCAAAATTATAAAAGATTACTCAGAATATTTTTTTCAATCATAATTCTTATTTTTATTCATTCTTCTCAAGTTATATTATTTATTTTATTTCATCACACATTGAAACCAAAAGTGTTCTCAAAAGTATTTCACCATTAATTTCTAATTCAAAATAGTAACTCAAACTCTTTTTGCTCAATATATGCATTAATCATTATTATCCACTATCAAACACAATGATAAATATATAACAATAACAGTTACCTTTTATAACTTGTTGGTGGTAAGATCCCGGCCGAACCCCCACTTGTAGTATATCAGCTGGGCGTCTAGGGGTGGGGCAATGAAGAGGTGCGATTAAGATAACTAAAAACATTTATTACGTTCACAACACAGTTTACACAAAGATAAAATGATAATAATAGCAGGGTTTCCATCAATAACATTTGCTGGTTTCGAGGCCTAATACACATAACAAGCTCTCTTCATTACTAGGACTAACAGAAAGTAACATATATGAGCACTGACTCGCTCTACAATTCACATTAGTACCTACGCGTACTATTTCTAATAAGTGAGATTATGGTATAGAGCTCTCCATGGCTCTACACACTTATACAGAGCACAACAAGCTCTAATTAGCAGAAAAATGAGCCTGTCAGCCTACGCGCTGAAGGTCTCAACCGATCTCCACTGCAGCCAGATCTCAACTCCTCCGTTTGTCATCTCGTTCAATGATACGCATCCGAGGCAGCGCCATCTGTAGGCTGTGCACGGAACTTCCCACATATATATATATATATGATAAATATCGTAATAAAATTTAAACTTAAAATTTAGCAATTAATAGATACAAAACAATACCAACACAACAAAAATAGAACTGTTTTTAACTTATAGGTAAGACTGACACAAAAATGTTGCGATACAGATAAAGAACCAATAAGAGACAAAAGCAATTTAAATTACTTACGCCGACATGAATAATAATAATAATTTAAAAAAAAAAAAAAAAAAAAAAAAAAAAACATTAAACTTAATGACAGAGAAAATATCTAAAAGACCACAGAGATAATAATTGGATAGAAATGCTTAAAATTAAAAGTAAAACCTCGTCAGGGGCATGTACTTCATAAAGCAGGGAAAGCTGCATCGATTTCGTAAAACAATATAGCTAATCATAGCGATTTATATTGTTCCAGCCCCGATGGAGGCAGCAAAATCATTTTGAAAGAGAAATTAAATAAATTATTAAATCAAATCATCAAGGAATCCAGAGAGAAAACTAGAAAAAAGCTGAGTAGCCACGTGTAAAACTTTTACACAAACTGGAGAATAGGAAGATGCCAACAAATTATTGAAATTAAAAATAAAAGCATTGCAGACATCGATTAATCGATAACGTCTGAACTGTTTCATTAACGATTAAATTCACTGAGTAAATATTTATTGAGTTAGTGAAATTTAAATTTTATGTTAGTAAAAGTTTAAACTAGTTAAATTTAAATTGTACGTAAATCAATGAACATTAAAACTTTCATAGAGAGGAAATTAATGTTAGAAAACATTAAGTCAACAGTTACCAAGCGCATCTAGCGTTTAGTTAGATAAACAATGTCAGTTAAATTAAATAAGGTTCAAACAAACCAGTGCTATAAGGAGTATTTTTAAGAAGCTTTAACTTCAGGAATTAAGAGAATATGTGGCACCATTTAAATAATTAGAGATTTGATAAGTGGACCTTGATAATGTTAAACCTAAAATATTTAAACTAAATTAGTTGATCTTAATAATATTAATCCTAAAATAATTAATTTTAAATTCAAAGTTATTAATAAGAATTAAATGTTAAGTTGTAAATATATGTACACTAAGCGACAAAAAAAAAGCCGCACTGCAGAAAAAGTAACTTATACATTTTTTATTCGTAATAACTTTAAAATTAATGTATGAAACAAATAAAACTGTTTTGTTTGCATAATACCAATGTGATGAAATGATACCTATGTACATTTTCGATTTAATAATTCGCTTTATTGCACTTTACGAAGTACTTTTTAAAAATCTGCATAAAACTTTCTTTTTGAACATAATGCAATAACCATACACTTTGCATTCTATTATGATTTATTATATGAAGTAAACAAGTTATATTTTAATATATGAAATAAAACTATTTATTTGTTAGAACTAAGCAATTTTTTGTTAAAAATATGTATTCTGCATTGGATTAATTCCACCTTTATATGGAATTACTGCATTAATGCGAAATGGCATAGTTTTTTCAGTGTTTTAATATAAATCTCAGAAATTTCAATGTGCCGAATATCACAAATAATTTTTTCTAGTTCTGGCAGAGTTATAGGCTGCAAATTTCGAATCCTCTCCCCTCTCCCCCGCCTTTTTATAGACGAAACATTTTCGAGCGGATCGCGATTTTGGCTATTTCCATGTCTCGTAAAGAAGAAATTCTACTATATCTTTTGTGGTATTTAACTTAAAGTGAAAAAAGATATGATTACTTACAAAATTATAGGTTCTAATGGGAATGTATAAGAAATTTTGACAATTTGAAGTGAATAAACTTACCACAGACGCCGTGTAGTAAGGAGCATTATTTTCTTCAAATGCTGTTTACGGAAATGTCCAAGATACCTCCAAAATAGTCGGTCAGGCACCACTTTTATGCAGATTGTGTTTTATTTCGAGTTAATTGATCCCTTGAGCATAAAAATTTTCCCAAGTGTTTGAAAAGTTATGCACCTCCGTACCATAATGTACGGAGAATGTGTCACTGTTTTAAAAGTGCGATTTTCATTAAGTCGGTCATATTTTCGTTGTCAGATCTGCGTGTTTTCTTTAGCTCGAAATAAATTAAACTTGACTCATCAGAGAGAACCAGCTCAACCCAATAACTAACTAATCATTTTTTTTAATTATTTAGCCATCTGAGGTCTTGCTTTCTTACTTCTCTTCACTAAGAATGGAATTTTTTCAAATTTTCTGTCATTTAAACCTGCTTTGTTTAATAGTTGTTATACTGTAGTTAAAGAAATTATGCTACTAAACACTTTTTCTGAATCTCTTTTATGTTCTAAATGTAATACAAACCGATTTTATAAGCAATGGCTTTTTATCTTACGGTCATCTCGCTTGGATGAGCAAAATGGCCGCCTAAAACCAAATTTCCAGTTTAAACTGCCAAAAACTTTTATATCTTGCTAAAAACCCTTTTACAAATATTTCATTAACATTTAATTATTTTGCCATCTCACGTATTAAAATATTTTCTGATTTTCATTCAAAAAGTAATACTTTTTGTGTCATCGTTAACTGCCTTATTCTTACTATTTTTGAAATAATTTCTAAAATTACAATTTTCCTGACAATTGCATTTTGTTTTTAACACTGGGCTCAAAGCTGAAGTGTATGTGGAGGACAACATAATAAAATCTGTTCGAAAATTTGCTTTTTAAATGTTAAAATTGGCGGTTGTAAAAGGTGAAAAAGAAAATATCCAAGTGCGGCTTTTTTTCTTTTTTTTTTTTTTTTTTTTTTTTTTTTTTTTTTGTCGCTTAGTGTATATATTTCTTATGGCTAACATTTACAATATTCATATACATTAAAATTTATTTTAAATAAAAATGTTCTATCTTCAAATCAAATTGTAAGAAAAATATAATTTTCTTTAACACGTCAGCCATCGGCGGCTGACACTGAACTTTCCGTTTACGCCGCGTCAACCACCGGTGGCTGACAGTATAAAATATGATATAAAACTAAAAAAAAATTACATTGTTTTAAGTAATTACTAAAAATTTATTTAAAATTTACTTAACTTTTACTTATTACAGGATTATATCATTAAGGCATTTTAATGGATTTTATTGAAACACGGTAAACAAAAAAGCGCATTGTTATAACGCAATACCAGCGCTTCTAAGCAGCGCGCGTGGCCTGACGGGGATTACATTAAGAATTCGCATGGCGCTTAACGTGTTAAACATAACTGTTAAAATTAAAAAATAAATAAATAATATATTTTTTTTTCCTGTTTTTTACTGATCGCATAATTGTCATTCTTGAGTTTATTTTCTCCATAAATTCAATTTACATCTATAAAAAATAAAAAATAATAAAAAGTTGCTGAAATGAAAATAAGAATGTTATTGTTATTAAGAGTTAATTTGTTATCATTTAATTGCAGGATAAATATAAGGGATGATAGATTTAACATTTATTCTAAAAAAAGCATTAAAATTTTGTCAACCTAATGTAGTCTAATTATTATCATTTGCATCATTTCAACAAAAACTCATAACATTAAATGTGATTTATTGTTTTGTAAAATACTACAATAACCGAATATTTGTAGAAGTTTAAAATATAAAAGATTTCATCTATAAAAAAATTTTTGATGCACTTTGATATAACAGTTCTTTATTCAAGGATATGATTGATAAAAGTGTAAAAAAAAAAAAATAACAAGTAAAACTTTATGCAAAAGGTTAGCATTAAAACAAAATATAAGAACTCAGGTGGCAAAACACTATAATACAGAAATAAATGATTTGATTACTTTAACTTCAAACATAAAAATAAAAAAAAAAATAAAAATAACAATTAATAACATGGATATATATAAAACCTTAATTTAAACAGACGATGTAACATAACTTCGTATTAGAAAGTACAAACTTTGATTTACAAAGCACAAATTTTGTTTCGTGTACATTATTACAGAAGGCAGTCAAACCTACAAAACAGTGTGAAAAATCTCATCCCTGTTTATTATCATTAATTTTAATTATTTTTAGATGAAGTATTAATATTAGAGTGCTGATTTCTTTTTAAAGAGGCAATTTTATTTACAAACATGTATAATGTGACGTGATTCATTTTTTGAAAAGGGAATGAACAATAAACTGATTCCCAGAATAGAAGAAATTAGTGCGGTAAAGTAATTTTTTATGTAAAATGTTTTACATCATTTGAGGTTTTTTAAAATTTATTTTAATAATCATAACTACTTTTTAATGCGGTCTAGAACAATTTACGTTGTTCATAGTTCATTAATAACAGATGGGTGAAGAAAGTAGGAAATTTTTATAATATTTTTCCAGTTAAACATGCAGACATTATAATATCTATTTTCTGTTCATTAAAAAAAAAAAAAAAAAAAAAGTCTTCTTGTTTTATATTTATCTATCTCTCTCTCTCTCTTTATATATATATATATATATATATATATAAACATATAAACATATAAATTTCCGAATGAAGTTTGAAGTAATATTTTGTGTCAGATTAAATTCTAGCAACAGATATTGAAAACAAACTTGGGCCGATCATCCAACTAATAGCCATTAGTTATTGCTCAAGAAATATATTACCTGCCTACTGTATTACAATTGTTTGCATATAAAAATAATTGTTCTTTTTATCAGTTTATTTCTTGTCATATTACACTAGTTGCATGTAGTGATTATTGCGAATAATTTTAGACAAAGTATATAGCATAAGTAATGTTGTAAATTTTAAGTTCTAATTCCTTCTTATGAAAGGTTAATGAAACAGACCATGGGTTCTTTAGTTAATTATGCCTTAATAGAAAAAAAAATATGATGGTTTGGCTTCAAATAAAATATTTAAGTAAAGTTTTTTATAGATATGTTTGTTTTAGATTTTAAACATCCATTTATTACTTTTGATAGAGGGTGGGGGTGGGGGGATTACAAAGTAAACACTTACTCTTTTTTATTTAATTTGTAAATGAAAATGTAACTAAAATTTCGTAATCTTGATAATATATATATATATATTTACATAAGTAAAAAACACTGATCTAATAAATTTCTGGTATCTTTAAATAGAGAATTATTTATGTGTCTTTTTAATTTTCTAACTTTGAGTAGTTGTTAAGAAGTCAAAGCTTTAATTTTAAATTTCATTTTCACTTTTCTAATAGATTTTTGAATTTTATTTTAAGTGTAACAAAAATGTCATAATTGTGTTTTAAGAGCACTGCAAAAAGTGACCGAAATTAAATTTCACCTAACATAGCGTTTATCTTTTCATTTCAATTCTGGGTTAATAACCCTCTCTTTCTGTCTGAGGAATTAATTGAAAATACAGGTTCGAAAATTCATGTCCAGCATAATACAATCAGTTTGAACAATACACACTTTTCCTTCATCCTGAGGCCACATCACTAGATAAGGTGCTTCTAAAGCTGCTGGGATCGAACCTAGGTTTAACTCGACCTAACCGTTAGGAGTTTTCCATAGTTTTCTTTCGAACTAGCGTAAATACGAATTAGGATGCCTTATACAGGTCTTTCGTGTTAAATTTCACCCATACATAGGACCGCCATGCTGTCAATCTTCCTCAACCCCTACAGTCCCAAGCATTAAACCTCGAAGCTGGTAGACGGAAGGTGCCGTATTCGAACCTAGGTTACGTTTGCCTTCCTAGTCGATTAGAAATTTCTGTGTTTTTCTCCAAAACTGACGTAAATGCTTGCTAGAATTCCTTAGAAAGACTCCCATGGAAGGCACTCTACCCTAGGTCTAATCACAGACAAGTGCTTAATCACTAAACCACACTACCACCTTCTCCCTTTTGGATCTTACTCATTAGAATATCACCAAATTAATCAGCACTAATACTCATTCAATTCAAAATTAAAAAATGAAAATATTAGTTAATCCAGAGATACGATATTTTATTATAAACAAAACGTTGAAGATTGCTGATTTTATTTAATAAAAACACTTCTGTTCTTCTGTACGAAATGATAATTCTCTTCCCAGATATTATTTTTAACGTTAATAAAAAATGTAAAGAGCAATTAAAAATTTTTGATAAAAATCTAATATCCTAATAAAAATTATTAAAAAAGGAGAGAAAATAATTAAAATGACTTAAATTAGGGAGAAAAAAAACTGTAGGTACAATTTAGAAAAAAATGGATAAAAGTACAGACACAAAGAAATATAATACTGAAATATTGTTTTCGATAAATGCAAATAATTCTAAATTCCGATCTAAGAGATATATTACAAATATGCATAAAATAAGGTGTTCGTGGATAAAAGTACAGATACAAATCATTATAATAAATTAAAATGCTCTTTCTGATGCTACGACTCTATCAACTTTCGATCTAGCTCATTTGTAGAACGGATTTTGCACAATGTTTCCGAAAATCTCAGGAAAACTGGTGTTTTTAATAAATGCAAATAATTCTAATCTTAGAAATATAATGCAAATTAGAGTGATGCACAAAATAAGGTACAGAATTTTATAAAACTGATTAAATGTTTCAGGGTATTCAGTTTTAAAAAATGCAAAATTAAATTTTGCAAAATTTTAATTTTGCAACTTTATTTTTTCATATTCCAAATTATCATAATTTTCCATCCACCCCCCACCCCCCCCCCCCCCCCAAAAAAAAAAATAAATAAATAAATAAAAATAACATTGAGTTAAATATGCTTAGTGCACTAATTATTTCAGACTTGTATCATAAAGAGCCCCAGAAATACCTTTAAATAAAGTTAAAAATATAGCCGTTGTCAATGTTTTTCGAACACCTTGTATAACTTCTATGTTACTTCCAAAATTTTTATGAATGACATCTACTTGTACATACCGGCAAATGAAGTTTTAATACATATAATCTCATATTTTTACGATATTTTTAATCGGTTTATAAAGCAGAAAACTGCCGTTCACCCGTTCGTATTCACGCTCATAATCACATTTCAGCGCTGATCTTTCAAACTGTTACATTGAAATAATTTTCGATACATTGTTACTTTATAAAATAAATTTTGTAACTTCTTAAATAGCTTATTGAAGAGATATAATAAATTTAACTCAAATTTCCACAAATTCTTTATTTTTACTTTGACAATATTTGTTCTTTCATCATAATTTGAAAATATTTAAAATGTGAACAATGTCTCATGATGTAATACAATCATTCATATTATCTTCCAAACTAACACTCTTTTGGTTTCATTTATTGATGTGATGGCGCCATCTAGTGAGTGAGTTCAAAACAAAATGAAAATTTTCGGGATGAACATTGTTTTTTCTTTTTCTTTTTTGAAGAAATGAATTAGATTTATATTTAAAAAGAAAAAATATATATATTATTAAAAGTACTTTTGTAATACTAGAGATAGAATTAAAAAAATTTCTCTTTGTATATTGGTATTTTATCTCTTTGTATATTTTCTCTATTATTAGCTAAATTATTTTAATTTAGTATATTTAGGCATAATAAATGTTTACACATAATAACGGACTGTATATTTAGACATAATAAATTTATTTATTTATTATTTTTAATTTTTATTTTCTTTCCAAGAAAAATCAAAATTACTGTGATGTAGAGAAAAAAACAACGATCCCATAAAGTAACTACATTTTGAATTAAAATATATATGTATATAAATATTAATTATAATGAGGACGAATTTAAAAATCTTCAATTATACACATTATGCACTGTATTTTTAATTAAGTGCAGGAAAATTCATTGCTTATCTTTATTCAAAATTTTGAATTTCGAAAAGTCGAAATGAAAACACATTTTAATAAATTTTCTTTAATTTTGAATGTAAAGACATCTTTTTTTGTCACTTGAGTTATTGCATTTGGTTGACATAATACTAATTTATTCTAAACTATACTTATCAGTTTGACTGAAAAATATTTTTTGAAATTTATTGTATTGACCTATTTCTATGAGGTGCGCTCATTGAAAAGATTACGTTCAAATAAATTTGAAAGACTATATTCTTAATTTGCAAAGCATATTTACCTCCCCTCTTTCCCTGTATTATGCATTTCCATTAGTTATGTATTTACTTAAGTATTTTTATCATTCTTCACAAGTTATTAATATTTCATTATACTTGTAGTAATATACAAAACTTGAATTCTTTTGTGTAAAACGTTTTATAATGAAAAATAGTTGACTAAAAATTTGAAAGATAAGTCTATCGGCCTATTTCAATATAACAAATTTAAAATAAAGCATCACATGCATATTAAATGAGACTTATTTTGAAAGTGAAATTGTGATCTATGTAGTGCTTTTTAAATTTTCTTCGATGAATGATGCAGGTTTAATGTTAAACTTATTCAATGGAAATTAGCTTATATATAACAATTTATATTCTAGTTTTCCAGAATTGTACTGTGTCAAGATTCTAGGTATTTTCTCATTTTCTCGTGTTAATCACTACTAAAATGATAATGTAAAACTGCCGTTACGTTAACTTCAGTTATTTTGATAAACTTTCAACTTTCAATTTGTTATTTGAATATTTTAAAGTAATTTTAACTAATTAATTGATTTAAATATTTTCTAAACAGCAAATTTTCGTATTGATTCAATACAAGAATATACATTTAAAAGGATTGTATTCGAACAAGTTATGAAGGTTTACTTCATATGATGAACAAAATAGGTAATTCCCTTAAAATATACTTTCATAATTTACTAAATTAGTCATTAAATTATTCCGAAGTATTTCAAACATCTGTTACTTTTAATAAGCGAAATTATTTAGTGTCGGAGGAATTAGTGCCCCCTTGCAATATGTGTCGTGCTATAAAGTACGTTTTATTTAAACTTCTCTGGAAATATAGGTGTCTTAGCATCCCAGCAATTCCTTAATCTCTCATTATAATATTTCAATTATTTAAATGAGGTATTAGTTCAAAATAGTACAGATGATAAATTTAAATTATTTAGTCATTTAAATATGTTTATATATATATTTCTTTTTCATTACAAAATATTTTAATTGCTATTGCACAAAAATTCGTTAAAATTGTAGACATTCATTCTTAAGGCTGTACATCAGTCAGATAGCTCCCTTTCTCCCTCCCCATGTTATCCAATGGGATTTTTGTCGCGTCGTTTTATAAAAATATCTCATTCAAAAATGAACTTTTTCGAATTCTGTTTTTTTTTTTAATGTTACTCTTTGAACAGGTCATCTTTTAGCTTAGTGAGCAATTTTTCGAAAAAATAAATTTTAATATTTTACTTAGAGATCCACACTTAGAGTCCATAATTTACTTATTAAAATAAAATATTTAAATTATTTTTTTTTTTTCGAAAAATTGCTCCCTAAGCTAAAAGGCGATCTGTTTAAAAGAGTAATATTCAAAAAACAGAATTTGAAAAAGTTAATTTTTGAATGAGATATTTTTATAAAGCGAAGCAGCGAAAATCCCATTGGATAACATGGGAAGGGAGAAAGGGAACTATCTGACTGATGTACAGCCTTAATCAGTGATTCTTTTTGCATTTTATTCATTTTTACTTAACTAAATATTTTTTAAAGTTTAACTTAAGTTATAATTTAAATAATATTTATGAACAGCTCAGAAAAATGAAATATCTGCAATGAACTCAATGAATTTTTATACTGTGTTTACGGATCTTATCCAATTATAATTTTTTATTGGACATCGATCTTTATAAATACCATTAAAAACACAGAAACATTGTAATAACATAAATTAAATACCATTCAATAGTAGAAACTTCTAGTTTATGCTATACATATGCATATAGATAGATAGATAGATAGATAGATAGATAGATAGATAAATAGATATAAGAATCTGCAAAAAAAAATTAACCCTACATGAGTACCTTAAATGAAAAAGGGCCTTAACATTTTGACAAAAAAAAACTGGCATTTTTTTTTTTTTTTCCTATGAGTGAGTGCAAAGAAAAAAAAAATTATTTTTGTGGGTTTAGAGAGCAATACCTTAATTAAGGTATTGCTCTCTAAACCCACAAAAATAAATTTTAAAACAATATTGTTTTACAGAAAAATGTACCTAAATCTGATATATAATAAAGATAGGCAAAAAAATATATATATCAGCTAACTTTGTAAGCATAATGCATTACCAAAAACACGCAACAAGTGTTACGTGTCTGAATACTTAAGCATGACGGTGAATAAAGTTAGACTAGAGTACAGCATAAACTTCGTTATACATATTTACCCCCCATTATGCATATGTAATGATGACATGATACCATTACCGTTATGCGATTCTAGATATATACTCATAAATTTGTTTGCCGTTATAAATATATGTACGCTAACAGCGACGCATTTCAAAATCAGTGTAACTAATATTTCCGGATTAACATTGCATCTTGTATACTACTCTATGTGATAATTTTTGTGCATTTATACTAAATTAATAATAATGGTATGGCATTTTATTTCAATAATTTTAATTCTAGAGTAAATACTGGAAATATTGCATAAAATCCTCAGTATTTTTAATAGGAATGCGATTTCTTTCACAATATAAAAATTCTCTTATACTTTCTAATTGCTGCATGACTATTGTTTATAAAACGTGATATGATTTTTTTAATGAGGTCAGTAAAGCGTTCTTTAATTTATTTATAATTTAATAATTTATTTTATTTATTTTTTACTTTTTTTTAAACTAGATTTTAAATTTAAACCTTCTTCTAATTGCATAAAACCAACCATGCGATTGTTAAACGAAACTTTTTTTTAAAACGATAATTTAAAATGTAATTATTTAACACTTCTGAAGAAATAAAACAATTTTGAGTTCCTCAATCCTAGAAAGGTATTTTCAAATTCTTAAACAATATAATGACACTTTTAAAATTATGCTCCACAAAAATAGGATGAAAAAGTAAATTCGCGAGAAGAAAAGATACTCCAAATATAATAAGGGAAAAAGTAAGTAAAACTTCTCAGACAGAGAGAAGGTAGCCAAAGAGAAGGGAATTTTAATGGATGTGCGAACCTGGACCTTAGAGTCTTGTAGAGATATTAATACATGTGTAACGAAATCCAAATCACATGCGCATAAGTCTTATTTACTGTTTCTTCCTCCTCAAAAATTCTTATGGTGTTTTTGTTGCTTCGTTTTTGAAGGTTATCTAATTTTAAAAAATGTAAAATAAAGTGACCTATTCAAAACGTAGAATACAAATAACTCCATTTTTTAATTTAAAAAAAAAAAAAAAAAAAAAAAGACAAAGACAAAGACAAAGCAACAAAAATTCCATAAGGTTACAAAGGGAGATAGAACTTTAAAACATTACTGCGTTTTTAGTTGTTTGTCTTACCTTTCTAAAATTCAATGTTGATGTACTCATTTTAGTACTCTTTCTTATAGTCTAATTTTGTTTCAGTATTTTGATTGAAAAGTTAAAAAATTATGGTAACTTTATGCTTCCACATCCAGCTTTTAAGCACTTACTTTCACTGAAATTTTCATCAAATTGATGAAACGACAGAAACACATTTTTAATTTTATCAATAAAAAATCTTGAAATGTTTTGTTATAAAAATTACTAATATAAGAAAATGTTGAAGAATTTAGAATCAGAAATACATTTTCAAAATTTTAAAAATATACTTAATTTGATACATCACCGAAAGCGTTTACGTATAGGGGGAAAAAAATATGTTCACAATACTAATACTGATATGCAATTTTCTGCTTATCCATAATACTAATGTCTACCATACTTCCAAATGCACTGCAATAATAATTTTTTTTCCTATTGGCTCACGTGATATTTTCTAAAATATATAATACTAGTATAGTTTCAAATATGCAGAGAATTTCTACCAACATTTTATATTTATATACTTTCAGTAGTGATTCGAAAAATAAAATTACATTAGCTTAAATTTCCTATTTTAAGTAAATATTCTTCTATCTATTTTTCCTTTTATTGGTTTCTTTGAACCAATATTATTTGCATATTGTTCTTACAATAGCGCGAATACGATTATCTTTTGCTCATATGTGGTGTTGCATAAATTAAATTTAAAATCTATCCTTATGTTCTTTAATGTGTTTAGCTATACATAATGCATTAGAAATGTATGTTGATTTAATAACTTGGTAATTTAAAAAAAAAAAAAAAAAAAATTCTAATTTTTTTATATTGTATTTGCAATTATTTGTAAAATTTACTAAAATATTTCTCATTCTTAAGACATGTAAGTACTAACAATTGCAATATAAGTCCAATACAACTTAGTGCAAAAAGTTTATTACAGTGCATAAGCATTTGCAGGTTTTCTCTTTTTATCCTTTCATATTTTACTAAATTTAACACACTCACGCGACATTACCTACACTGTAAAAAAACAGAAGCTTTTACAGCAAAATGTGCTGGCACCCATATTGCCAACACATTCTGCTGTTAAATAAGGCAATTTACAGCGGAAGCATCTATAAAGAGATACTCTTTTATGGTTGTTTCTGCTGTAAATTACTTCTTTCTAAATTTTTTTCCCATGCACCCATATTGCCACCACATTCTGCTGTAAATCTACATTTTATTTTTTTAATGTACATTCATTTTTGTATCATATGTTGAGTCTAATATTAGTTTTATTAGTTTTATAAAACATGCTGTAAGCTAATATATATATTAATTTTTATGATTTCTGAATATTTTTAGGAAATATTTGTTAACAGTATGCGTTTAATAATAGCTCTTATTGTTTATAACTTAACAGGTAAATTAGTTTTTTACCATCGTGTTATTTTTTTTTTATTTGCAATGTTCCTTTTGCAATGTACTTTTGCAATGTTCCTTTTCCGATGCTTGTCGTAAACAAACAGGAATATTCTACTCCGAAAAAGGGTAACCGCTGAGGCAATGCTAGCTAAGAGATCAGATGTAAAAAATCCTTTCTCTCTTCTAGTCCTTAAACTCACAGCAGACCTGACACTTGCGTGATAGTGCTGATTCGATAGATAATAAAACAAACTGTATGAAATTTTTTCTATAAAGTTTTTGATAAAACTGATAAACTGTACTGTGTAAACTGATTAAGCATTTTAATTTGTTTGTTACTTGGTATAGTTTATTTATTTACGTGTATACATTTGGTACATGTTTTACTTAAATGTAAGTAATAAATGTGTAAAAAAAAAAAAATCTTTTAAGTAATGGAATTTGGGATTGGTTCATAAAATGCATCGACTGTCTATTCTTCCTTTTTTTTTTTTTTTTTTTTCCTTCTTTCTTTTTCTTCACTCAATGGTATTTTTCATGTACAGTTCTGCAGTAGACTAGTTAGTCGAGCTCGACTCCCACCAAAACACAGAAAGTAAAGCAGCACTGATTACAGTCAGTACTTGGAAATGTTACACTCATCCTAATTAGTCTGCATAGAAACCTTGACGATGACTCTTGGCATATGGATTAATGTTAATTGGCAACACGATACACCTAGGCCTTTGTGAAATGCCACTCGAAGTAATCTTTCTAAGATATCCTAACCTGTATTCAGTCGAGTTTCTAAATATATATATATATATGTACATATATGTATGGTGTGAAACTGTCTGGTCTTCGTTAATCTGTTCTGCATCTTTATGTGTTCGCATTCCCGCGTAAGTCGTCGGCCTACCAAAGCTGGCGAGATAGCTCTTCATAAAGGATCAAAGTGGTAGCAAGTCTTCAGTAACACTTAGGGCCTTAGGGCTGACTTCCAGACCGAGGTAGGTACAGCTGTAGTGCAACGTTTAACGATTCGACCACAACTTTAACATTTCCAATCTACAATTTCACAAATTTCTGATGGCTAGTTTCGGTTTAAGGTAGCTATCAGTATGTTAACTTTAACTATCGGAAGGCCTGTATTTTATAAATAATATGTATTCGGCTCGGAAAAGGCATACTAAGTTGTTTTTAATACAGACAGAGAAAGTACGTTTCGTATTTCTTATGAATTGTCCTTTCAATTTATTTATTTCAAATATATGAATATATTTTTAAGAAAAAATCAGTTTTTGTGTGACGTTTTGATTTTCTATCCTTTTAGATTGACTGTAACTGCTGGTTGTCCTATGGATTTGCAGTATTTTCCCATGGACAGACAAGTGTGCTTTCTCGAAATAGAAAGTTGTAAGTAGATATCCATATATATGGGTATGATTAAATTATTGCAGAAATACTAAATAATTTTTAAAACTTTCCGTTATAAACTTATGTTTCTACTTATAATATTTGACCAATTAAGAAAATTACCCCATTATTTTTAAAGTGTAAATAAACACACATACTGCATTTTATTTATTTTTGCATGAGAACAACTGATTTAATAAAAATGTTTCATTTTGAAATAGAACACACGTTAGCAAAAAAACATGGAATTATTTAAAATCTGAAAAGATGAGTTATAACCCTGTATTTTGTGTTGACTTAAAACAAAATGTGCATAATATGGAAGATCTAATATATATATATATTATTCTTTAATAAACTTAATGAAATTTGAATAATTAAACTAATTAATGTTTTGATTGTGTCAAAATATGGATTGTCATTGAAGAATAAATATTCATGATTTTCATTTAGTTGTATCAATGGCACTAATGTCGCAAACAATTTATAATATTAAAAAGGAAAAGAAAAAGAAACTATGAGCAAAAATTTTAATGTTATAAATGTTTTATTGAACTGTATTTTCATCTTTATATGAATATTTCAGTTCCTTCATTAAAAATAATCTTCATCTGTCACATGTATATGTTGTTAAGGTATCCGAAAATAATTTGTAGAAATATGCTAGGTTTCTAAATTTTTATAGTTTCATCAATGACATGAAATCTCGCTTACTCAATCAATCTATTGTTGAGGACACGGTTAGAGAGGAACCGTAAGCCGTAGTTCACATATGTTCTGATTCTACCGCGATCAAAATTTGACATGTTTTGTTAGACGCTCCCTTTAGGCATAAGATTGGTTTTCAACGAACATACAATTTGGAAATGCGCTTGACATAGGAAAATTGCGCTCTTCACTCTTTATTATTATTATTATTATTAAAAGAAAAGTTAATCATATAAAATTTTTAACGTGTTGTAATTTCCTAGTGAATTTTGCGTATCTTCTAAGTTTTTAATTACTTTTTTATTAAAATAAGAATAGATGTAGGTCCTTGTGTTTTTCATTAATGGATGAAAATAAAAATCGTGTTGTTGTCTTATAACAAAGAGTGTTCAATAGAGTTTTCTAAAGCATAAACGTTGTTTCTATGAAATATTTATTCTTCTTACTCGTGTATTGTAAGTTTTGCACTTCATATTCGAGTGATTTTTTTTTTTTTTTAATAATATTTAACATAACTTTAAAACACACAAACATTTATTTTATTTATTTATTTATTTATTTATTTATTTATTATTATTATTATTCTTTAAATGACAAATATATATATATATATATTTTTTTTCCCTTTAATTTTATATTGAAACGAAGAAAAGAAATTATATTATAATTTCAAGATATCTTTTCATCCGGAATATGAGAAAAATAAAAATAAAATGTTCAAAGAATCTAAACTGTTAAGAAATCACCATGTTTTCTTCTAGTCGGATACACAATGAGAGACATAAGGTATAAGTGGGGAGACGGAGAGAAATCTATTGGTATGTCGACCGACGTCGAATTACCCCAGTTCAAAGTCTTAGGTCATCGGCAAGATCAAAAAGAAGAACACCTCACGACAGGTAAGATACTTTTCAGTCAATAAAATTTTTTTAAATAATAATAATGATAATAATAAGTCATCTTTTTTTACAGAAAAAAAGACACTGACAGTGAGTTAAAATTTTCATGCAAGTCTATGCGAACGGAATAATTTTATTTTCAATTTCGAATTGAGAGCATGTAATTTTTGCATGTACCTGTAAATGTCTTTTAAACACTATAATACATATTATAAATATATATTAATTAAAAGCAATAAAATATATATATATTTTTTTTTTTTTTTTTTTTTTTAAGTCACACTACACATTTAAGCGCCAAGTCTACTGTTTTTGACGGGGGACTTCAAACCGGAAAAATTTTATAGCTGTTTCCAGTAATATTAATCTTCGAAATAATATATAACATATTCCATTTTAAAATATTGATGTCAAATCTGCTTTAAAATTTTAAAATATTGGCAGCTCCGTATTATGATAATAGGGGCTGGGGACAAAATCTCGCCTACATAAATGAATAAAAAGCAAAAAATTTTGGTTATTATTAGAAATGTTGTATAAAATTTCATGACGACACATGTTGTACCTTAGTCAGAGCACAGACATACAGACAATCCTACAAAAAAAATTTATAAATTTTGCTTAAAAGAGTTTAAAGACAATGTTTATTAACTTTTGTGAAGATTAGTCATAAGGAATTCAATCGTGCTTATCAATTTTAAAATTTTTAATTCAGACTTGTGAACAGTGTTCAGCTTTGCTGTCTGCAGTGATGTACACTATTTTTAAAATGTATTTTGAATAGTGAAAAGCAAAAGATAAAATAACTTAAAAATAAACACAGGTAAAATAATGAAATTCCACTCTATGATATACCTGTTTACTTATTTATTTATTTTAATTAATTAATTAAAATTTATAAGGCTCTTCACCCCCCTCTAGATATCACACATGACAAAAAATTAAATTTTCAAATAGATCATATTATTTTTTTGACGCGATATTTTGTCCTGCGAGATTTTGTCACGCGATATTATGTCTGGATCCCATTCATTCTTATTAAATTCTAATTAAAATATGAGAAGCTCCCTAAATAAAAACTAAGATGAAATAGTAAATAGAACTTTTTCTTTTTTTAGCACGTTTCTTTTCAAACTGAGAATTTTCTATACATTCTTCTTTAATATTTCTCATTTATTTATAATTTTATTTCTAGGCAATATATATTATTTTGTTTAGATTCATGTATTTTTTATGAAGATATATCAAACCCTCAACAATGTTGCCCAGATATAATTTAGGCACTACTTCTGACACAATTTATACTTTTTAGCGCCACTAAAAGGCACCAGTAGTGAAACTTTTGCCAATAGTTGACACTTAAATTTAAACTCTGAAAACAAGCTTTATACTTCTTACATAGGTTCAAGCATCGGTCAAGGTCGGTGTTACAGTCCTCTACTAGTAATGTCTTGAACTAGAAATATTTCCATTTATTAGTTTTAGAATAAGATTAGTTTAACTTAAAAAATTGCATTTTCTGCCATTTTTTTTTTTTTTTTTTTTTTTTTTAATGTTTTGAATAACGAAATAAAACTGTTCTTGCTTTGTCTTTGTATATTCTTAATTGATTTCTTGTAATCTTTACTTTCATATAACTAAAATAAGAATTCATATTTTTTTTTTCCTAAAATTTTAATCTTGTATTAACCCTTTGCGCTCGGCATATTTTCCGTAAGACACGCCTTTTGGCGTTCCTTTAAAACGTCACACGTATAGTTTCCAACTTACTACCTTTTGGCTACCGAAAAATTGTAATAATTTGTTTTATTTTACTCTATCATTAAATAAAATAAACCTTTTTGTTAAAATTTTCCGGTAGCCGAAAGCTAGCCTATAGTTCCACGTTTTAGAAAAATAACATTTCATTTGCAGATGAACACCTTAAGGCGTGGCTCGATTTTTTAATGTCCCCTCAGAAGGGACATACGAGCGATAAGGGTTAACAGGTATTATTTTTATGAGGATTCACTACAGATACCACAAAATCTCGTTATGACCAGTAGTGAGCATAGCTCAGTATTCTTCCGAATTCGGAACATAGTATGAATATCAATTCATTTCATTCAAAATTAGTTTAGAATGCTTCAATATATTCATAAGAGGTTGTTTTCTCAAACAAGTTTAGAAGAGATTTGCATTATTTGGAAATGGCACGCAGAGTTCGTTTAAATATCCGAAAGAAAGACTGGTTAGCCATGTCATGTATAAGATAATTACACAATAGTATGATTAAAATGTTGTTATTTACAAATTAAGACTCATTTTCAATAAAACAATGTGTTGTTGAAGCCATTACATTTTTCAGAGGTAATTTGTTTTCAATTTATGATACAAGTATATATATATTTTCAGTCTTTTAAAAGCATTAATATGAAACAGAAAATACTCTTTGTTAATAAAATATTTTTTTTCAATCAGTTCGCATTTCATTCTGTATTTTCTGAAAAAACTTAAAGGTGTCTATAACTGGTACATTTTAAATTTTCTGGAAAACTTATTTTTTGAGTTCAAAAAAGATTCAATTAGCATAATTTCTAGTATAGTCGTGTACTGAAAGATTTAATTGTGGTGTTGAATAATGGTTTTAACCGCAGCTTATTAAATAAAGAACATGAAAGTGAAAAAACTTTCTGCTACTGATGCAGTTACCTTGATTTAGAAAATATAATTTAAAAATAAAATTGATAATTTCCGATAATTAAATATCACTGCTATTACTATTCAGAGATCATAGTGCATGAAGCATAAAAGAAAATTAAAACACAGTTAAGGTGTTAAATTGGTAATAAGTACTCTAAAAGAAGAAAATTATCAAATAAAAACTTCGTATTAAATGACAGAAATATTTTACAGTATAAATTATTGCAATCTCACACTCTAAATTATTGATTATAATTTTCGTAATATGCCATTTGCGGGGAGAAAAAAAAAACGGCTTTGCTAAAAAATTTGGCTAGGTTAAGTCAGAAGCTAGCATAGAAATGAATATAAATTTCATAGTCATTTTATAAAAAATGCACAACTAAAAGACGAAGCGCACCAATAAAAGCTTCCACCTGAAAAAAAAAGAAAGAAAAAAAGAAAAAAAGGGAGGGAAGAGTTATGGTTGATCTATTGAAAGATTAGATATTGTATAGACGAAACCACGAAAAAGGTATCAGAGCGTAACCTGGTGAAAACGCAGAATTTCAAGAAGGTATCAAAAATCCATGTCCAAAATCATTAAATTGTATAAATGAAATGGGTTGGAATGGAATTCATAAAACATAAAAGTGGAGTCCAGAGTGGATAAAATTGTAAAGCAGATAATTTTGGGTCATTTATGAATGTTCTTAAAAAAAAAAAAAAAAAAAAAAAAAAAAAAAAAAAAATCCGAAAAGCAATAATGAGCACGTAGCAACTGAAAAGAGATAACATAGGGGCAAATCTTAGAAATCAACTTTAAATAAGAATAATAAGATATTAGATTAGTCGATTAAACTGAAAAGAGATAACATAGGCAAATCTTAGAAATCAACTTTAAATAAGAATAATATGATATTAGATTAGTCGATTTAAGTATCTATAGATTTTCTGTTTGCATAAAAAAGAAATTTTTCAAAAAACATTTTCAGATTGTTCTTTTTATTTGCTTAAACGTTCAATTAAAAAAGCAATGTTAACGGTTTCTTACTAGTTTTCGTTTTTCCTTCTTTATTTATTCTTGTATAAATGCAGTACTTAAATGTTTTCTTAAAAAACAAAATCAAAAATACTCACGCCACAACACGAAATTTCCTGACGCACTTAAGTAGTCATTTTTCAAGGAAAACAAACGAAATTTGCACGTATTACAATTGAAATGGTTGAAATTAGAGGTGTTCTCAGTTATATTTTTTAATGCATTTCATTTCCTTTTGCAATGAATAACTCCACGACAGTGAGATCTTTCTCACGCACACTAAAAGCAACTTTAAATGCTTCATTACTCTAAAAAAAGATTCTACGATTAACATTTGAAATAGAAATTTATTCATATGTTTCAGTGATTTTATTGTTTGAATTTATTTTAAATTAATACCATTCTTTTACTATTTGCATTTCAAAATATAAAATATTCCTTTGATTTAAACCTAAAATCTCTGACTGTTTAAAACCTAATTGCTTTTTTTATTTCATTTTTCCGCATACTAATTATATTTTGTTAACCCGTTAGTAGTCGCTAGTTGGTCGATTTGCCATCCCTTCAGTTTTTATTCAACAGCCACCAAAAATTTTTAGAAGTGGCATTTGATATACATAAAAGGCGAATCGACTCGAATAATCGTCGATTATGTATATCAAATGCCACTTCTAAAAATTTTTGGTGGCTGTTGAATAAACACTGAAGAAATGGGAGGCGAATCGATAAACTAGCGACTACTAACGGGTAAGACCTATTTAAAGCATCATATGCATGCAATAGAAAGCTTTCAATGTTTTTTTTAGAGTATAATTTTCTAAATTTTTAAGTGAAATTGTTAGCACATTATATAAATTGAATATTTACACAACGTTTAAAATGCCAATGTAAAAAATATTAAATACGCAAACTGTAGTTTCGGTAGCGTTAAGCGTATCGTCATCAATGCAGAAAGTGCTTAACGCTACCGAAACAGCAGTTTGCTTACTTAGCACTTTCGCGACCGCATGTTTTTGTCTTTTTGACAGAAAGGTCCGCCTATGGGCGTTATTCTTCCAAGTTACAATATTTCATATCAAAATTTTCTATATTCGGATTCATATTACAAATGGATATACGTTATAATTATACACTTTCTCATCAAAGTATTTATATCCATAGAATATCGGTTGTACAAATATGAATATTGTGTATATTTTTAAGAAATAAATGACATACAGATTGCAAAAGAAACGCCCACGAGCGGAGTTACAGATTTTCAAATGACGTGAATCTACGTCAGCGGTCGCGAAAGTGTTAATAATTTTACATTTTCGTTTTCAATGTTGTGTAAATATTTATTTTATATTTCTGTTCAACATCAAGTCTGGTTATACATTGTTAGCACATTATTCTGTTTTCTAATCATAAATATTTTAGAACATTTTGAGGTTTTTTTTTTTTTCTTTTATGTCTATATCCGTGAAACGGATAACTGAAACAATGAAAAAAATCTTCTGTCACCTTTTTCTAAATTTATTACGTCTATATTCTATGCACAGTTAAAAAGAAATAGGAGAGAAAGCGAGAGAGTAAATAATACACTTAAAGAAACACATATATTTCATTATTTACATTATTTACATTACATTTATTTCATTATTTAGTGTTTGTAATTTCCATGATTTGTACTATTCACCATCTTTCACGTTTTATAAAATGCAGTATGGAATGCAATCTTGAAGGAATTATGCCTGTCGAAAATCGTTAGGGATATCTCAGTAGTTATTGAGCAAAAATATCTGACGTTTAAATTTTGTATAATTTGCTCTCGTTGTGAACAAATAATCCGATTTTCCGTTTCAAAATTTCTTTAATATCATTTCGTATTTAAAAAATAAAAATAAATAAGGTGTATATTTGCATCAAATTGAACACAAAATTTAAGTTTTCGAAAATTAATTCCAAAATAAAAAAAAATCTACCACTTTAAATTAACATGCATAAATTGTTTCGTGATATTCATACACGATTAGGTGCTGAAATAATATTTTTTGAAGGAATCTTTTTCAGGGGTTATCTATAAATTGCAGTTATCTATACATTGAAGTAATTTGAATTTTAGATTTTACTGAAAGTCAACAAGAGAGAAAACAACAATCTACCGAAAATCCTCATACAGTAAAATGCAGTCAGTTAAAGATAAGAGACATTTAAACACTTAAATATTATAGGACAAGGAACCATTTCTTGACTTCAGATATATAAAGATAATAAAATGGAATTCTTATACATAAGGCCTGATTAAAAAAATTATGTACTTCAGGCAGAAGTTCATTCATGACCTTATAGTCCAAGCGGCGGCTGCAAAAAATTGACTTGAGAAGGTACGAAGCTGATTTTTTTCCTATAGATAGAATTCATTGTTACAATGAAAATCTGATAGGGTTGCCTGGTCAAAGCCGTCAAGTTTAAGCGAAACAACCTCACTTCCGGTCACAATTTAAACGATTTTCGAACACCAAAAGGTATGAAGATGAAACCGGTGCTAAAATGTAGAGATTAATATGCTCCTTAAAATGACATAGGGTTGCCTGGTCAAAACCGTCAAGTTTCAGAGGTTGCCTCGATAATAGGGGTCAAATTTAAACGATTTTCGAACCCCAAAAGGTATGAAGATGAAACCGGTGATAAAATGTAGAGATTAATATGCTCTTTAAAATGGCATAGGGTTGCCTGGTCAAAGCCGTCAAGAAACAGAGGTTGCCACGAAAATAGGGGACGTATTTTACGATTTTTTTATCCAAGTAAAAAGTGATTTACCCAAGTGTAAAGATGAAACCGGTGCTAAAATGTAGAGATTAATATGCTCTTTAAAATGGCATAAGGTTGCCTGGTCAAAACCGTCAAGACCCGGAGGTTGCCTCGAAAATAGGGGTCAAAATTAAACTATTTTCGAACCCCACAAGTGTAAAGAAGAAACCGGTGCTAAAATGCTGAGAATAATATACTTTTTAAAATGGCATAGGGTTGCCTGGTCAAAGCCGTCAAGAAACAGCGGTTGCCACGAAAAAGGGGGGCGTATTTTACGATTTATTTACCCAAGTAAAAAGTGATTTACCCAAGTGTAAAGATGAAACCGATGCTAAAATGTAGAGAATAATATGGTCTTTAAAATGGCATAGGGTTGCCTGGTCAAAACCGCCAAGAAAAGAGGTTGCCACGAAAAGTGTGTGCGTGTAGGGGGGGGGGCGACTTTTCGCGGTTTTCTTACCCTAACATATTTAAAAATGAAACCGTTTATAAAATATAGAGAATAATATTCTCTTTTGAGTATCATAGGGTTGCCAGGTGAAAATCTCGAAAAATAGTGGTTGCCTCGAAAGAAAAAAAAAAGCTAATTTTGAAGGGTTTTTTATACAATGTGAAGAAAAAATATAAAAAGTATTTAAAAAATAAAAAATAAATAAACTGTAATGAAACTGTTCTAAAATTTCCCATAAAAACAACGAATTAATAGTAAAAATTAAAAATGTAGCATGCGGATACGGATAAGAAAATACGACCGCAAAAGTTAACAGAAATGAAGATAATAATGCCCAAGAAACTCATAATAAAAAATTCTGTTAGTATACAAAATAAATAATTAAATAAAATGAAAAAAAAAAACCTCTTATTTCAGATTTGCAGCAAGATTTACAAATTTCAATTTCATAAATTAATTCATTGTTATTAAGAAACGCGAAAAATTTATCAATTTTTTAAAAATGTTTTTCGCTTTATTTGTACCCATAATTAATTTGCAGAAGGTATTATTGATTATTTTAATTAGATATAAAAAAAAATTAATTGAGAAAATTTTCTAAAATTGACAAATTCTTAATATAACAAAATCGGCACAACCCAATATTTTCGTAAAATATTGGGTTTTAAACGTTTCAAACGTTTAAAAAACGTTTTAAACGTTTTAAAAAATTTAGCGTTTTAAACAGATAAAATTCTACAAAGCAGTCGCATACAAAGCAGTCGCTTCAGGGAATTATCTTCTCAATACTTTGACACAATTTGAATATTTTAAGTATTGAAAAATGGGGAAAAAACGAGCTCGTGAGCTGAAATTAGTTTTATACAGATTAGAAAAAGAATGGTCATGCATAATAATTTAATTTTCTTTATGCTTTAAAATCTCTTATATCATTAAACAAATAAAATAAACGAATGTTGAAATTCGCTTCCTTTTCTAAGCTGACCGCTATACCTTGACAGGTTTGAAGCACAATCATAAGGAAATTGAAAAGTGTTGTATGTTCTACATTTAGCTAGCAATTTCATCTTTTAAATATTAATCATTTCGTGTTTAACCTTTTTAAAATAGTCTTCATGTGTGTTTCACTTTGTGTTAAACACCTTTAATATTTCTTAGCTTTTTGGAGACTGACCGCTATTTCTTTACGAATTTTACCAGGCAAACATATGCCATTTTAAAATAACTCCTACGCTGTACATTCTGGAACCAGCTACACCTTTCAAATATTCGTATAATTTCATCCTTATTCATTTTCTTTGTTAATGCTATTCGTACTTTTTTACACTTCGTTAAGAAATCTTCAAAACTCGCCTATTTTTTTGTGGTTGACTGCTTTACTTGACAGATTTGACCTAGTTTCGAGGCAACCTCCGAGTCTTGACGGTTTTGACCAGGCAACCTTATGCCATTTTAAAAGGAATATTAATATCTATATTTTAGCACCCGTTTCATCTTTACAGTTGGGTAACTCACTTTTTACTTGGGTAAATAAATCGTAAAATACTTCCCCTATTTACGTGGCAACCTCTGTTTCTTGACGGCTTTGACCATTCAACCCTGTGCCATTTTAAAGAGCATATTAATGCCTACATTTTAGCACCGATTTCATTTTTACACTGGCGGGGTTCGAAAATCGTTTAAATTTGACCCTTATTATCTAGGCAACCTCTGAAACTTGATGGTTTTGACCAGGCAACCCTATGCCATTTTAAAGAGCATATTAATCTCTACATTTTAGCACCGGTTTCATCTTTACACTTGGGTAAATCACTTTTTACTTGGGTAAATAAATCGCAAAATACGTCCCCTATTTTCGTGGCAACCTCTGTTTCTTGATGGCTTTGACCAGGCAACCCTATGCCATTTTAAAGAGCATATTAATCTCTACATTTTAGCACCGGTTTCATCTTCATACCTTTTGGGGTTCGAAAATCGTTTAAATTTGACCCCTATTATCGAGGCAACCTCTGAAACTTGACGGTTTTGACCAGGCAACCCTATGCCATTTTAAAGAGCATATTAATCTCTACATTTTAGCACCGGTTTCATCTTCATACCTTTTGGGGTTCGAAAATCGTTTAAATTGTGACCGGAAGTGAGGTTCTTTCTTTTAAACTTGACGGCTTTGACCAGGCAACCCTATCAGATTTTCATTGTAACAATGAATTCTATCTATAGGAAAAAAATCAGCTTCGTACCTTCTCAAGTCAATTTTTTGCAGCCGCCGCTTGGACTATTATCACAGGAGTCATTAGAAAGATATTAAAACTTCTTCACACACCATAAATTTTAAGTCAGCACAACCGGTTTCGAATGGACGTAGCCTTTCTTCATCAGGTGCAAACACGTGCTACTGCCTTGGAGGCAAAAGCAAGACTGAAAGCAGGGCAAAATTAGAGGGGGGAGCAACACTAACAACCAATAGGAAGCATCGTGCAGGGCAGGACCAATCAGAGAGGAACATACGTACACACACAAAAAAAGGGGGGGAGGGATGGGAAAGAGTAATCAATTAAATGTATTTATTTTATTTTATTTTTTATTTAATTAATATTATACTAATAAGTAAATTTAGTAAAATTTATTTATTTATTTATTTAATATGAATTATTTAATTATGACTAATGTTATGTTATAAACATAATGACGGAAATTATTTAATTGAATTAAACAAATTTTTCCAGTCTGTAGACAGCAAAGTGGAATCAGATTTATCCAGGCTGTCATTAAATTTGTGTTTCAGCAAAATTACAAATGCGTGGTTTTATTTTGAACAATATAGTGGCAATTTAAATAGAGAGGATTTTATCGCACGGACCTGGTTTTTTTTAAGGACTCTTCCCCCACTATTCTCTAACCATAAATTTATTTTTAAATTTCTATGCTTACTTTATGATTAAAAAGTTATTAGTAAGCAATTTTAAGAATCGTGCGCATTGGGAATTCACTTTCTGAAGACGCTAGAAAGTGGCATTAAATTTCGCTTTGGACAGACCTGTCAAACACAATATATGAATCTGTTTAGGATAAATCTAGGTCCTTTCATCAAATTTGACATCTTAAAAAAGCAGCTTTCAAAAAACTTTCTCCTCCGTCTATCCTTTTCAGTATGATTTCTAAATCACGAATATGGATGGAATAATTAAAAACTCGATTATATTATATGTATGTGCCTATATATCATACGTGCATATATATAGAAAAAATATATCTTTAAAAATAAAAATTTTAGTTGCTCTTAAAATTTGTTTACAAAGAAAAAACACCTTTTGCTTGTCTTTTTATGTTTATTCATACCATGATTTCTTCAAATATCGTCTATTTGCTATTCCTTTCAGTGAAAATTTACTTTTTCTTTCTAAACTTTAAGAAAATATTGAAATTACTGATACAAAAGAATGAAAGTGCAATAACGGAATTTTTGGATAAACTGAAACTGGTCAGAACGCAAAAAGCCTTATTCAAAACATTTAAAATACCTAAAGCTCTACCTACAAGCGTAAAGTATTCAGTCAAAATTTCTTATCCCTTCATGTATAGTTATTTAATGTAAGGAAAAGGGAAAAAGAACCAAAATGTGACTGCTATTTTCCTTTTTCAATCACAAAATAAAGTTATTTTCTTTCATGTTCTTCTGCTTAGAGATGGTACAGATTTTTATGAGAAAATTACTGTAGCTGAACGCGCTTGGAAAGAGAATTTGTATCTGGCATTTTTCTATAATAAAATGTATGCCAAATGTTCCAAGAAATAAGCCCAGATTTGGCTCAAATTTTAATTTAGACTATGTTTTTCAGATTTTATTGACTCGAAAAAAGGTTTTGTTGAATTAACAAAAATTTCAGAAACTTTGTTTAGATTAACAAAATAGTTTTTGCTGCAATTCTAATAAAAAGTTTAGTTTTTCTTACAAAAAGTTGTTCTTTATTACAAATATACAAAAATTATAGTAGAGTTAAACAAAAAGTTTTGTTAATAAAAACAAATATAAATAAATTTTGTTAAAATTTTGCAAATTTGTTAGCAATATCTTTTGTGTTGTCAAAACTGATTTTTTACTTCTATCAAAAATTTGATCTATAACAACAAAATAACCTCCATAAAACACATTTTGCATTTGTAATCAATTCTTTTTACTGGGCGTCATTTAGGACTATAGTGCAATGTTTGCTGCAAGTGTATTTTTTTCTATAACTTATTTCTAATGTATTTATTTTTTTTCATTTTTAATAAACTTCAGCATTAAAATATGCACTTTTTTTAATTTAAAAAAACTCTTATTTATTCTCTTTGTGCATGAATGTATCTGTTCAAAAATCACAAATATTTTGTGCAATTATATGTTAGGCACTTGCACTTATTTATTATGTATATATATTTTATTACAAACAAAAATCTCTTTAAAAAAATAGTTAATTAAATTCTTATTTTTTAAGGATACAAGAAAATGTGATTTTTGTTCTTCAGTTATATACTTTTAGTCTTTATTTATTTATTTATTTATTTATTCAAAATGCAAAAGAAATATTTTAAGTTTTCTCGTATTAGTTTAGTGCATGACGTTACTAAAAGAATAGCTTATTAATTGGTTCGTGTAGAAGGATATTTTTTAATTTAAAATATCATTGTTTAAAACAAGTTGAAAACGCCAATCATAGTTTATAGTTTATAGATTTTTTTTCTTTCTTTTTTTTTCTTTCTTCTTTTTAATTCATTATCAATAATACACATACAAGGTCTGTCCCGAAAGTAATGCGCCCATTTTTATTTTAAGATATTTGTCGAACCGATTCGTACAATTACTCAGTATTCTTCGAAATACATCCCTCCTGCTTCAACACGCATGTTCCAACGCAATTTCTGTGCTTTATATGAGTCCTGGAAGTCCGTCACAGGGATGTTTTTTAGTAACCTCGTCATAGCCGCCTTGATGTTCTGCTGGGCCCCAAATGCTGTCCTTTGACGGATTTTTTAATCTTCGGTAACAAAAAAATGTCTGGCGGGGACAAATCAGGACTGTAAGGCGGCTGGGAGAGCGTTGAGATGCCGGCCTTGGTCAGGCTTTGACCTGCGATTTGCTCATTCTTGCCTTTTTGGGGCGCGGGGACGACGTCGTGTGCCACTCTGCGCTCTGTTTTCTGTTTCTAGGTCGTACAAGAAGATCCAAGATTCGTCACCACTTTTCACATTGTCCAAAAAAGTCGGATTCCATCTTGATTTCGACCGAGAACTCACACAAGGGTTCACTGAAACAGGCACTGTGACTATGCAGAAGCTCGAAGCAGACTGACGCTGGTGGCGCTGTGTTCCCAAGACTCCATCCACCCTTCCGTGGAAGCGGCAACCCTGTGCGACGGATAGTCGCGGCAGAAGAAAATGGGGTGCATTACTTTCGGGACAGACCTTGTATATAAAATTTTAGTTATTTTTTTGTATGCATATCTATCATTGTATTATTTCGTTTTTATTTCTAGATTTTAGAGAATAATCGTTTTTCATATAATTTGCATTATTTAAAAAAAAAGTTTTTTTAAGCTGGATTTTTTTTTTTAACTACACAAAATATAATAGAATTAGGCTATTTTAGGAACATATATTTAAATATTTACGTAGAAAACTTTTTTTTCCATAAATTTAACACTTATTTAAAAATAGTAATACCTTTTCTTCATTACCTAAGAGCAATTTGTATCATGTGAAAAAGTAAAAACTGAAGTTAGTAACTGAAAAACTTTGTGGTTACAATCGAAACTAAAAATGCTATTTTTTATGCAAAATCTCTATGACTTAAACATATAATGGTAAATAAAAGATTAGTTTTTCACGCGTTCTAGGGATTAATGCAAATTCACTAAGCCATTAGATAATTATTTGGTTGATTCAAAAGTTCATCCATTTCCTGTCGCAAAAATCAAAGGGAAATTATAGTTATTTAAACTTATATTTAAACAATATAACATATGCCGATTTTTTTCCATTTGTCTGGCAGCAGAAAAGTTTCGTGCTTGTAAAAAATTCTGCTTTTTCTCTTTGATGAACTTATCCAAATGATTTTTTACGTCTTCAAAGAGAGTTAAGTTTTTACCATATAAGGTGTTTTGAATAATCATTAATTGGTAATGAAAAGGAGCAAGGTTGAGAAAGTATAGACAAATTTTCAAAAAAGTTTCTTTCGAGGGCCAAACATAGGTGTAGTGTAGAATTATCCTGAAGGAGCGCATCGCCCATTTTGCTGTCTTATTTCGGCGTCATTTGGTCGAATACTCGATTTAATTCACTTTGTTGTGAACAGTAATTCTCTCACTGGCAACGATAAAGGGATCGCGACGCCTCACGGCTTGAGACATAGAGGCATAAAGACATTGAGACTTTGGCAGAGAACAAAAAATGAGATTTTCCACAAATAAAAAATATTTTTAAAAGCAGCTATGCCAAACATAATATTAAGAAAGCTTTATACTTCCATATCTTGATGTGCCACCACTGAAGAGTTAAAAATAAATGTGTCCAATAAATATGCTGCATAATCTTGGTAAGTATAGTCTTATTAACACTGAATGCATAGATTAACATTTTTTTTTATATTACTGTACTAATTTGTATTTTAAAAGATAAATCTACAATTCGATACGTTATAAATAGTTGGAATTGAAGTATTGGAAAACTTCAGCTACTATATTTTTAGAGGGTCCCTCTAGAATTTGCAAAAGCCCCCCCCCCCCCCACCCCAAGTTGTTCACTCCGTCACTGGATGTTCTAACTTTCAGGTAACAACTTATAGTACACAGTTTCCCTTCCAGTTCTGTTAAATCTCTAGCATAGATTTCTTTATATATAAACTTCCTTTTGTGCTCGTTATATGGCATCTCTGTACTTAGACTATGATATTTTATACAACTTAAAATTGTTATGTGCAACTTCTTTTTAAATGGATGGATATTTCGTTGCGCTTTAATAGAAAATCGTAAATAGAAACTGTTCTAGCAGATGTTTCTCCGTTACCATAATCGGCAACCATATGTAGGCCAGTTCAAGATGAAATAAGCTATTTCTCGAATTTTCCTTTGTCGATCACTTTCAATCAGCAACAATATTCTCTTGTGTTAGGTTCCTGTGGTTTTCCAGAATGTGTTGTATCGCTAATATTAAAATTGTGATCACGAAAGGTCAACCGTGCTTCCAACATTCTCTTATCTGCCCTTTGTTGCGCTTTGAGAGGTGTTCCAGCAAAACCACTCCTAAAGATACTGTATTGTTGGATGCAGATTATGATTACCCTATCGGGAGATCGAACCACGAATTCCAGGGGGGAAATAATAATGCTCTACAGATGTTCCTGAGTAGCTTCTCTCTCCTGGTAAATAAATAAATCACTTACGGTATGTGAAATTGCCAACGGCACATCCACCGTACACAGCATATACATTTCATTGCATCTACGAATCATTCTTGTCTTTTCGGAAATTAAAAAGAGCAAGTATGTAGAAAACTCTCCTTGTATAAAATATCCTTAGGTTTTAAGAAGTTATTTTTATCTGAGAACGGTATCCTGTATAAATATTTTATTTTTGGTTTTATCTTGTTTTTGCAAAATTTCCAAAATACACACGATGACCTGTCTCTCTCTCTCTCTCTCTCTCTCTCACTCTTTTTTTTTTTTTTTTTTTAACTAATGCGTAGCATCTTTTATTCATATACGTTCCAAGGTAATGATCAAAAGCTAAATAGTCCCTATCAATCATGCCATATTTCGATGCAGGAAAAAAATTCTAATTTGAAAATGCTATATATATATATTTCAAGAAAGTAAGGATGAAATAATTATTTACTTAAAATTGAAAAACGCTGTACATTGTTTTATTAATTCCAAGTAATTCATTTGAAAGAATATGTTTTCAGATTTCCCGTGTCTCTTTGTTAATAATGTAAAAATTGTAGACTAACTGTTAAAACATTACATAACATCCAGACAATCACTTGTAGCTAAACACTGAACTATATTTTAACAGTATATGTAATATTGGTTATGTTTGTCTTTTACTTATAGGTAACTATTCGAGATTAGTTTGTGAGATCCAGTTTGTGCGGAGCATGGGCTACTATTTAATTCAAATTTACATCCCAGCTGGACTAATTGTCATCATTTCTTGGGTGTCATTCTGGCTCCATCGAAATGCAACTCCAGCTCGAGTAGCCCTGGGGGTCACCACAGTGCTCACGATGACTACCCTAATGTCCAGTACCAACTCCGCCTTACCAAAAATCTCATACGTCAAGAGTATTGACGTGTATTTAGGAACCTGTTTCGTCATGGTGTTCGCATCACTGCTAGAATATGCAACCGTCGGTTACCTTGGGAAAAGAATAAGTATGAGGAAGGCAAGGAACCAGCAAATGGCCAAAATGGCCCAAGAACACAGACAGAGATGTGTGGCAGCAGCCGCCGCAGCGGAGGGGTCCGAAAGGTGCCCCCCTCCGGAGGCGGTCCTTCTGCCAGGAAATGCTGAAGTAACAATGGTGAAGTCGGCCGTCAGGGGACAGCCGGTAAGTTCTTTTCCTCTTATATTTGAAAGTTAAAGTATATTGTATTATATAATGTTCATTTAATCAGAGTTTTAAAATTTAATGAAATTATAAAAGCATAAAAATACAAAGCTATTTAATAAACATCTCTAAGTAGTTTTATACACCAGAACCATTTTCGTGATCTAATATTCAGAGGTCATAAATATATTATAAGTAAAATTCAAATTTCAGGTATATATGAATAGCCTACACCTGCTAACATTAAAATATCAGTTTATTTTTATTAATATATATATATATATATATATATATGCATGTAGTTATGACCGCTGAATGTCATTTAGTGGATTGGTAATAAAATGACACGCTTACATTTTATTTTCTGTCAATGTATTCTCCGTCAATTATCATTTAAAGTACAGTTGTACGGAATCTTATTTTTTGCTCTCATCTACTTATTGTACTCCAGTTACATGTTTTACTAAATAGTATTCCGTTCTTAAAAGTAATAAAAGGACTGTTAAGTATGGTTAGATATAAAATATATGAAATATGTAAGAACAATTAATACCCATTAATAAATTTTAAATTTAGGAACGATATATTTCGTCATTTAATTTACCAAGCAAAATTGTATGACTTCTGTTGAAAGACCTAAAATTCTAAAACACATATAATTAATACAAACAACAATTGATTAATGTATTTTCAAGAAAAATAAAAAATATAAAAAATCCAAATTGATGAAAGGTATTATAATAGAAATAATCTTTCTTCATATTGTTATATATATATATATATATATATATATATATATATATATATATATATATATATAGATATATATATTCTGAAATTTAAAGATTTAAGTATTAGTATTTATATTTAAAAATTCATTTGTTAGAAGATTCATTTATCAATAATTTATTACTCTGACATTAAAAATTAAAAATAGATATTTTTCCATGCATCATAGTAAAACGTTAATTGAAAGACTTTAATTAAAGCTATTTTGCAAATCATGTCACAATTAAACATTTTAATGTGATGTTGAAACAAATTTTATATATCTTATAAATTTTGTAAATTTGTGGAAAGATCGTTATATTCTCACACACCTATGTGTGATTTTCTAAAGCAAATACTATTTTTGGTTAAATGCATAGAAAATACTTAAGCAATACAATATATATGAAGCACTTATGCTTGTGTACGAATTTAAAAAATTTGCATTTATAATTGAATAAACTAACATTACAAACAAACAAAAATTAAAAAGTAGAAATAAAAATCTTTTATTCATCAAATAGTTATCAAACTCTCTAAAAAATTTTAGAAATATTTCGACGAAAAGAAATGTATTAAAAAAAAAAAAAAAAAAAAAAAAAAAAAAAAACTTTGAAAGAAATAAAAAGTGAACCTGTGCAATAAAAACAAAATTTAAAAGGTGTGAAGCAAATATTTACTCCAACTGATTGGCGCTTGCCAATTTCATATCTAAAATCAAATTCATAAAACAATATTCCTTTCCGTTTATTTACAAATGGTTCACATGAACGTGTCATTAGATTTTGAATGATGTTTTTTTTTAATTTTACAATTATTTCGTGTTAATTTAAATTTAATGTAGCTGTACCAGTAGTGTACACTTTAAGGACATTTTCTGGCTATTTTTTTGTATTTATATATATATGATATAAGAAATGAATACATATATTTAATATAAGAACAGAAAACTATGTGAAACAAAGGCAAAATTCAAACAAATGAAACTGAAATATCAATAAGAAGGAGCAGAGGCCACCACGACTTAAGATGGGAGGAGCAGGTTAAACCGGTTTGTCGGACGCCCAACTTTCCTCAAATCCTCTGCAAGACCATATGATAAGAAAGAAAAGATTAAATACAGATTTTTATATTATTATTTTAAATGAATTATTATTTTAAAATTATCGATACTTATAAACCTAATTTATACAAATTAAATCAATCATATATATTATGAATTAAATTAATTGTTGATATTTTTAAATCAATTTTATATAAACTAAATCAATCATAATCATATACATTTTTTATATATAAACTATATTTATTAAAGTTTATATATATTTGTGCAATGATCTTATAAATACTATATCTAGCCAGTCTTTCTTTCAAATATTTACTTAAATTCTGCGTTTTTTTTTTTTTTTTTTTTTAAAAAAAAAGCTAATCTTTTCTTAAAATTTGGAAAATAATGATCTCTTATAAATATACTGATGCATCTCATCTAATTTTTATTGAAATGAAATATCCGCTTATAATTGCTTTTAATCTACATAATTTTTTAATAATAAATTTCTCCTTCGAAATATCAGAATTATTTTAGCATAAGGTGTCATTTGTATAAATATACAAGCATATGTACATTTATATTATGTTTTCAATAAGACGATAAACTTTAAAATATAAATATTACAGCAATATACATAAAACACATTACGGTGAATCACCTATTAAACTCTATCTATCTATCAATCTATATATTTATATATAATTAATTCATCATTACAATGATCAAACACTAGGAAAGAAAACTTGAATTAATCAATAAAAAATTACATATGGAATGAAGCCTTATACAAAGCAAATGATATTGAAAAAGTTGTGTCTGAGACACTGATAAATGAGATCATAAGATTTAATCATCATTTAAGATTTAATATCTTAAATCTTAAATCTTAAATGAGATCATATATTACAAATATGAACAAAGTATTTTAGAAAACAAAAACTAATAACTAGAAGAAGGAGCAAAAATCACCAGAGCTTAAGCCGGGTTAAAAAGTTTGGCGGGTGCCAACTTTCTTCAAATCCTCTGCAAGACCGTATGACAACAAAGAACAAAGTTAACGTGAAGATAATAATTACTGCAAATAAAAATAAAATAATTACTGCAAATAAAAATAAATAAATAAATAAATAAATAAAGCAAGCAATAATTAAAACTTAACGTGAAATCCTATAAAATTTTAATTAACATAGCAGTTATATTTCTAAAATGTATAAAACATGGTTATTTTGGTTTAAAATTTTATTTGAGTCTATCTACGATTTGAATAATTTTACTACGAGTTGAATAAGATGTTAATTAAGATTAATTTCAATTTTATATATACATATATATGTGTGTATGTGCATGTGTGTGTGCTGCACAATAAAACCTTTATTTTAATTCATGCGTAACAATTTTTAAATCATTTACTATATCAATATCATGTTTTACTATAAATAGCAATCCAGTCAAAAAATAAATCAAAATTCCTTCAAACCTCGTTCTAGAAAGTCTTCATCCTCCTTATCTCGAAAACGCGCTAGAGTTTCGTAAAACGACAAAGAAATGTATATTTAATGATATTTAAGGAAAAACTTTTGCGATTAAAATTTTCTTATACAGGGGATTTTTCAATTTTTATTTTACAGTGGGCAATATTTTTCTAAAAGGATATGATATGTGATATTTTTCTAAAAGGTTGGGCAATATTTTTCTAAAAGGATGTTTCACAAAAATAGTTAAATCAAAGAAAAATTACAAAATGTTTTATAATTGATATAACTAAATAAACATAATGTCAGTATTCAGAAATATCTCTCCTTGGTTTTCAAACCAAATCAACTGCTTATACATACATGCTACGACTCCGCTTTTTTTTCCACACTCCTCAACCCCTATATTTATCTAGCAGTATTTACCTTAAATGATCGTTGAAACATACTGTAGAAGATTACATTATAAATATAGTGGTGGAAGATTTAAAGAAAAAAAAATTTTTTTTAAATGCTTAACCATAACGTGTATGCACTTATAAGTCAGTAACTTTTTCATTTTCTTTTTCAATTTTTTTCCCATAACGTTTCGCAGGGTTCCAATACAGGGCCTTCATTAGTGACATTTGTAAAAATCTACCTACATTTATTTCCATATGCAGAAGTCTGAAATGGAAAATCAGCTTTAATTATATTTCATTCGAAAGCTGAATATTCAGTACAATGATGCATTTAAAGTACAGGAAAGGAATAGTGACATTTCTAATTAGGTCTTACCATCTTTATAAAAGAAGCTTATGGTAGCTGTTTTTGAATGGTGCAACATAACTGATGTAATAATTTGGGGCTATTAAATGGGGTGGGTGTAAGTAATAATAATAATTCACCCTTTTACAGCTAATTTCTCAGCCCTTATATAGTTGGAAGGAAGAAAAGATTATTTTGGGAATATTTGGTACCTTTTGTTGATACGTCAGGTTTTCTTTTTCTTTCTTTCAGTGTTAGAAATGGGCTATTAATTAAAAAAAAAATTTTAAACAATATTAATTCTTTAAGAAAAATTGCTATCGTAAAATACTGCAAAAGCACACTCCCTCAATTACCCTCCCCCCCTCTGCTTTCACTTGATTTTTTTTTTTTTTTTTTAATACTGATTAAGCATCCCCTTACGCCCAGCTGTAGACACTCTCCCAATAGAAGACAGTTTTTTACGTAATTTATAATTTTTTTTTTTTCTAAGATTCGCTTTTCTACATATGAGCATTGATATGTTTTATAATAAATTGGACACTGTGATTATTTGAAAATGTAAAACGTAATCTTCCTAAAACAGCGGCATTTTTTCTTTAATTTCTTGGAATGGGGTGAAAAAGATTTACTGATTTTTTTCCGGTTAGTTGAATGCCTGTTAGCCAAGAGATGGTTGTATTATTATTATCTTTTTTTTTTTTTTTTTTTTTTTTTTAATCGCTGAAACTTAATGTATATGAAAGTTTTGTTTTAAAATCATATTTTATGCCACTTAATTTTAACAGGCAATACATGTCAATTTCAGGGGGGCTAACGTCAGAGAACATTTCCAAATTCTCTGACTTTTCTACGGCTATTTTTTCTCATTTTTCCGGACTTTTTCCTGATTTACACTTCTTATTTCCCATAAAAATTTCACAATATTAGCGATAAATTTAGCAGTTTACAATAACGAGCTTTCAAATATGGCTTATTTAAAAAAAAAAAAAAAAAAAAAAAAAAAAATCAAAATTCTCTGACTTTACAGGAAATTCCCTGGCAATTCCATGACTTAGGCTCAATTAAATTCCCTGACTTTTCCATGATTTTCGGACTTTTCCTGACCACTGACTCCCTGCAGTTTCTATAATTTTGCCGATTTTTATTTTTTATCGGCCTCCTTCCCACATATATCCCAAATTTCCTTGAAGACTGAGCGCTTGAACGGTATTTTACGGTAAATATGTAATCTGATAAATTTAATGCAAATTTGTGAATTATTTTACCTTAAATATTCGTTTTTAATCCAAAAATTACTCAGATTAGACTTGAATTATTACTTCTCAATGAAAACCTTAAGCCCTTGGTAATATATAAATTCAACTTTAACGTAATTTAATATATACTGATGTTTGTAAATTTGATAATTAACATTAACATCCCCGAATTTTTACCGCTATTTTTATTTAAGGAAATTTCTATAATTGCTTAACTCCTTTATTTTTCTGAACTACTATGAAGAACGTATTAAGTAAATGTTCATATTTAACTCAAATAAAACTTCAAAAGTAAGTAAAATAAATGATCTATTAATAAAAAAAAAAAAAAAAAAAAAAAAAAAAAAAAAAAACATTATTTTGAACCTAATGACACTTTTGTGAATTTGTTTAAGATATCAATAAAGTCAGCTGTGTAGATTGATATCGTCGGAATGATGTATTTAATAATTCTTTATTTGATTTCATTATTAATTTTTTTTTTCTTACTGAAGCTCCATAAAATTGACATCACCCAGAAGTTGAACTCACAGGTAGTTGTGGTATAAATAAGAATCAAAATAAGTAATGTTTCATTACATGTGTTCGTCGATGATTATTATTGTTTGCGAACAATAAACGTGACTAGGTAAGTAACCAAATGGTTGTATTCATTATCAGTTAGAACAAACAATTTTTTCTTTTGAAATAATGAAGATTCAGATACAAACTGTTATTCCTACATAGCTGCCAATCTAATCCGGAGGATTGTTAGTACCCGCCCATTTTCCATACCAGTCTTTTTATAGAGATTTTTTCTCTTTATATTTCTTCTTATTTCATTGTAAATTCATATGAAGAAAATTACTCTAAAAATTAAGTGGTGCGGAAAAAGGGGCGGTACAAACAATTCCCCGGGTTTGGTTGGCAGCTATGTTCATATTTAACACATTTGTGTTTATATTAAAGTTTAATAACAAAAATCCATGAAGTTAGGTTAACATGACAGAGGCAAAAATATGAAATATATCTTTTTTTACCATGTAAATCTAATGTGAAGGTAGATGAGAGCAAATTCTAAGAAAAACAGAAGGTTTGACTAGTAAATTTTTTTATAATAGTTTTAAATTTATGTGACGCATGTAATAATTCATTCAGAAACAATGTTGAGAGAATATTTATATGTATATTTCAAATAAGGAGAAATATTTATTGTCAACGTTGCAGAATACTGCTAAATAATCTCTCATTTTTTATTCTTGAAGAAAAGTATTTGTGAATCTTAGATATATTTTTATACTACATATTCTGTTTAATATTCCAATATGTTTATAATCCTTTAAGTTGTATTCATGTTCTCGGTGTATCCATTTTACTGAAGAGTTCTATATTAAAATACCTATTGAAACTTTTTATATATTTACGTATTTCAAGTATCTATTTTAAAGAGCATCTGAATTTGTATATATTTACTAATAGCCAACAAAATTATGCTGAGTACCTAATCCATAGGCATTGATATTTATCATCGTGCCATTCAAGAATCATGATATTTTTTGTGCAGAAATTCTTATTAATCAAGATCAAACTCCAATACGTGCTTGAAGCAATGTGTATTTATTTCAGTATCGCTGAAATGTAACTTCCATTCTCTATCTGCTTTTGATATCAATACTAAAATGTAAGATAATTCAATTAATTCAGAAAAATATCTGAATGGAGAAATCGTTACGCATAGAAAAATATTATCGGTAAAACCACTAAAGTATTTCTTAATTTTGCGCACAGCTTTGCATGTTATGTTAATTCCATATACATATTATGCTACGAACAGTTTCACATCTTCTTTCAGAATTCCTTTAGCCCAAAAATGTCTCTTTCATAAATTTCCACCATCGTCATTTTCACTTTTAGCGTTTATAAAACGAATTCGCTTGTTTCAAGAAACTACATAAAAAATAATACTAATGGCTTTTTTCATTATATGTAAGACTTTAATGCGCGAGAACAAATACACAAAAAGATGCATAAAAACCTTATTAGATCTTCTATGACTAGATTACTCTGTTATATTCTGATATTCATCATATTGACGTTAACATATTCGGTAGTTTAAGCATGTATCCGTAAAGTTCTATAAAAGGAATTTCCTACATTATATTTTTGGCTTTAAATGCATAAAAATGTAACGATTATTTTTCAGAATTGCACACAAAACTTCATCGAACAAACAGCACTGATATTTAAGACCAATTGACATAAAAAAATAATATGCAAAATTTTACATGAGGTAAAGGTGTCGCAAAGATAAATAACCACAACGTATTTACAAAACTTATTTTAGAATTCGTTTTATTAGCCGAAATGCTATGAAAGCTACCTATACAATCTAAAAAATGTAATGTTACAAATACGTTAGATTTTAAAACAGATAGTAGCCAATCATGCAATTTTGCTAAATATCGTCGTGCTTCAATAGAATATAACGGTCCACAATATATATAATATATATATATATATATATATTAATCTGATTAATACATAAGTTTACTGTTTTCATAAGGCCATCATAAAAGAATTTAAGATACATTTTTTGAAAATATATGTAATAAAATTATGATAATTAAATTTATAACTTTCTATTCCGGCGTCAGTATACAGTCTCTATACTGAGATTTCTTAACAAAAATGATTGTGATCGAAAACGTGTTACTAATCCCAAACTGACTTCATCAAATAAAATGCGAAAAGGTTAAATTCTTAGACGTTATAGATAAAAAACTTTTTAAAACAGTGCACTTTTATTTTTAAAATGACGCACATTCAATTTTTTTTCCATTATTAATCCCTTAAGCAAAGAATTCAATTTAGTGAGACTTGTTTTAATACCAGTTATATTAAATTTTATCAAAAGTAATTTATGTAAGTACTTTAAAACGTATGAATTATTTAATTACATATAATGTAATTGAGCCAAATATATACAGTTCCCGCCGCATATTAAAATCACATTCGTTCTGAGCCAAAGTGATTTTATTAAGCGGCTGATTTTTATATCCGGCGAGCGTTCCTGCACTTAAGTAAAAGATATTACTTCCCTGAATTTCGAAAGAAAACAAATAATGGAAATAGTAAACAATATTAAATAATTTTTGGTAGATAATTAACTAATTGTTTCTTCGATATAAGTAAATTAAACGCATTTTAAGTTTCCGTGCACTTTCGTTAGAGGAAAATCATCATTCATTCACACTGTTCTTACAAATTTAAAATCTTTCCGTTTAAACCTCATGAATTATAGTAATTTCAAAATAGGAAATAGAAATTGCCTTTTAATAATTAGAAAAAAAAAATTTCAAATTAAATTTGTATTTGATTACTGCACTTTGAAGAATACGTTCCTTGAAATTGTTACGGAGGTAAGTTATGGGGCGTGTTTAATTTGTAACTGTGCTGCAAGGGTCAACAATGAGCGATAACGGAGGGTTTGTTGTGCTTTAATTTCTTTTTCTCTTTAAAAAAAAACAAAAAAAACAAAAAAAAAACACAATGTAAATAAAAAAAGTTTTAGTGTAATGATATTTTAGGTTGCTGAGAAGATATTTTTGAGTTTATTAACCGGCGATCCTGATTTTATTAAGCGGCGGTTTTAAAAGCAGTTTGTATTGATTTGATTCCGTTCCTGACGATTTGATCAGATTAAGCGGCTGATTTTATTAACCAGTGATTTCAATAAGCGGCGGTTACTGTATATATATATATATATATATATATATATATATATATATTGATTTATTTATATTACAGAAAATCACAAAAGTCGTAAGTTTTTCGAACTGGTGTTACACTGTAATAAAGTATAAAAGTGTAGAACATAAAATCTATGAATACTTCATTGGGTGTGAAAACAATATTCTCTAAAAGTTCTGTTAAAACTAAGTCACAATTGCGACGGAAAATAAAAGTTTAAAATATGACATTCTGAACTTATATAAAGGCGTACTTATGTACGTCCTGATATTTCAAATGCAAGATTTTATGACGCCCACAAGCACGTACAGTTAGGGGAACGCCTCATTCATTTTTGCCGGCAATCAAACCTCATTTTATTCCATGGTAAAATTTGTTATCGGTCATACTCATTATTTGAAATATTTTATTTAATTTCATTTTCAAACTTAAAAAAAAAAAAAAAAAAAAATCATAACATTTTTTAAAGTCATATATTCCAAAACTAGATTTTCATTTTGAAGCTATACGTTTTTTATTGTAAAAAGAGAGTAGTTATGATTCTACTTAATGAGTAGTTCTGATAACTTTCTCCTTAGAATTACATGGGATTTGACTACCAACGACATTAATTTTACGACTTCTTATGGAATTAATAGAAGTGTATTAAAAGGGCTTTCTGATCTGTCATTAACGTCTTTTTTTTTTTTTTTTTTTTTTTTTTTGAAAAAAACTGTAACTTATTTTTTTTTTTTTTTTCGTCTCTTTATAAATAATTACGTTATCAGGTATTTAGTGTGTTTGATTTGAAAAAAAAAAATTGGTTTAAATCTATTTTATTTTATTTATTTATTTATTTATTTTTATTTTATTTTATTTTATTTTATTCATTCATTTATTTATTTATTTATTTATTTATTTGCACAAATTATTTTCATTGAGAAGTCTAAAATTTATAAGAAATTTCTTAAGATATTTAAGAGTTCAGTGTACGTTTTCTATAAATAAAATATCAAAACCCTATACTGTACATCAAGTTGAATAACATCATTTACTTAAAAGCAGTATAATTGTTACATATTTCAGAGA